>OY759218.1:21169050-22369050 GCA_963662175.1 Aradus depressus | reverse complement strand
TCATCGAGATCACGTCCAGGGAATAAGAACTATAGGAAGATGAAAAGGATCTATCTCGGGAATTAGGGTTAGTTATTGGGACTCATGCCCGGGCTTTAATTAACAACAAGGTCATATCGCTTAGCACCTGAGAGTTCTTTCGTCGCTCTGGTGGACATGAGCCCGACTCTACCACCACTGGAGTCCTAAATTTTGCCTACCCTACATTTTTATTCACCTACGATCGGATTTTTTAACGCGTGCTGGACATCGTACAGACTCGGGATTATGACTTAACGTCTTATCCGAAAGATGGCGTGCTCAAGGTTTATTCAACTTCCTGATAAAAAACCGAAGGGCCTCCGGGTTTCGAATCCTCGAATAAGCAAGCAAGCATGCTACCTCTAAGCTAGCGGCCCCAATAATGCAGTAGATATTAAATATTTTTGAAAAAAGCATAACTCGTAAAAAAATTATTTTTTGTAATGCTCTTTCCTACTTTTTGAAGACAATTGTAACAGTAAAAAATTTAATCTTAAACTAAAATTGATTATGTTAGAGAAATCCCTCTATGTATTCAGAATTTTTTCGGATTTTTTTCTCATCGTTCGAAAAGAATAAAATGATAAAAAAATAATGTCTCATATACAAAAACATTGTTCGATATACAAAAAATTTAAATTTAAACTAAAATTGATTATGTTAGAGAAAACTCTCTATGTATTCGGAAACGGATTGTTTTTCTCATTGTTCGAAAAGAATAAAATGATACAAAAATAATTTGTAATATACAAAAACAAAAAATAACGAAGAAAATAGCTTTCATTTTTATTTTCTTGAGTTCCTCCATATATTATATCCTTCTTAAGGTCTTTGGAATCTACTTTTTGTTTAATATTTTCGTTATTAATATCATTAATTTTTATTAGTTATATACTAATCTATTCTATTAGTTTATTTTATTATGAAATATTTTTTTAATAATATTATTTTTGTTGCTATTATTATATTTTTCTATATTTCGTACATTGCGACCTGACGAAGGGATGTAAAAACCTACCGAAATATTTTAGTGTAAAAGAGAACTTAGGAAGAATTATAAAATATATTTATCATAATTTAATAAGATAATTGAAAACTATATCTACTGTATTTATTAATATTATTATTGTTGTACTAGTTTATTCATTTCGTTTTATTTGTTACTATTATTGTTATTACTAATCACATGTTTAAATAAATAACAAAAAAATATGAAAATAAATTTGTATAAAAATAATAAATACAGTAGATGCAGTTTTTAATTAAAATTTAAATTATTATAAATATTTTTTATATTTCTTCCATAAGTGTCCCTTTCACAAAAAGATTTCAAGGCATTCTTATGTCCATTTCTCAGGTCACAATGAAACAATTTGAAGAAAAAATTATAATGTACATTTTAAAAAAACAATATAATAAATGATTTCAGTAAAATAAATGAGTTAATAACTAATAAAAAAAATAATGAGAATATTAAACAAAAGGTAATTTCGACAGAAATTGTGGAAGGATATCTGTGGAGGAAATCTGTCTAGAAAATAAACATGAAAGTTAAGTATGAAGTAATGTGATTCTATATGAAACACGAATTTTATATTTTGGTTATTTTATTATTATTGAACATTGTCCATAACTTCAATATATACAAATTAGAAGAGCTCCAAAACTCGCCATTTCAGATTTTGGCGTTAAATTTAGATATTAGAAATTTCAATACCTCCCCTACCCCTTCCCCTACTAAAATTACAACTTCACAAAATAATTTCTGGCGAAAAATAAAATAATTTTTCAAGAGTTGATTACAAACAATCACCTTTCTTGACTGAGAATACTTTACCTGTAAGCCCCTGGTATATATGCAAAGTAGTGATGTAAATATTTTAGAGGTATGGTTGGTGGAGTATACATTTCCTGGGCCCCCCCAAAGCCAATATTTGTAAAAGCCCCAACATATCGAGATGGAAGAGGCCATCCCCTCCATTCCCCCTCCAAATAGTTAACTCAACTTCTCCAAAAGATAGGTACCGACCTCTTAAACTTGACATATTTATTGGTTATTCATTTTTATTCGAGATAAAAAAAAAAAAAAAAAAAAGGCGTCAGTGAATTACCTGTAGTCAGGGTAAGGAAAAGGTGCTTAAATTATACTTTTATTTAATACTAGAGATTAGCCGGCTTCACCCGGAGTTAGTAACGTTAGTAGGTTAGTCGGCTTTACCCGGAGTTAGTAAAAAAAAAATTAAAGATACAGTGAAATCTAGGTACCCGAATTTTTGTCCGATCACAATACTTCCCTTACCTAGGTAAGCGGGTTAAGGAAAGTAAAAAATGCAAATTGCTTCACATTTTATTCGACAATTTATTCGATTAAATTTTCATTCTAATAACTTTTTATTCTATTATTTTTCGTTGAGTAATTTTTCATTCGAATAATTTTCGCTCGATTGGTTATTCAGTAGCGTCCTTTATAATCATTCTTAGAATGAAAATTTATTTGGATCAACAAAATAAAAAAACACGAATTATTTTTCAGTCTTTTTCTAATTTAGTGAAATTTTATTCGAATAACGCCCAAGTCTGTAGCCGGCTTCACCCGGAGTTAGTAACGTTAGTAGCTCAGCACTTGGTGACTCTAATTTACATGATTTTAGAAATTAGTTGAGATTTTCAATGATTTTGAAGCTGGCGGCCTGTGAGCTCCCTCTCAGCATAAATGGAGATTTCGTGAAACTTACATGAGGTTGGCCAACGTAAGTCTCTTAGAACGATGTTCTACTAAATGTTGAGGGCACCGGTGACTCAGAGGTAGCATGCTTGCCTACTGAGCTCAAGATCGCGGGTTCGAAACCCGGTTACAAGGTTCGTCCTTCGAATGTCAGGGTACTCGTTAAAGACCACTCACTACCATAGGTGAATACATTTTTAGGGTATGCAAAAGTTAGTCGAGCTCATGTCCACTAGTGCAACGAAAGAGTAGTAATTGCGATATGACCACGTACTTATAGCCCGGGCATGAGTCACAATAACTAACAAACTAAAAAATATAGGCCATTGCCAGCACTCCTAAATAGTAGAACATACTTCAATGTAACAGGTCTCGCCAGAACCTCCTCCATCTTCGCGGAAGATAGTCGGGATGGGAATCGGAAGACAGAGATTGAGCAAAAGGATTTTCATGGAAGGAAACTTTTGAATAGAAGTTTAGGAAACGGGATTTTAAGATAATTATGGAGGGTGAGATTAGCAACATAGAAGGGTACATCGACAATTGTTGTTAGGACTTTGGATTAGAAGGACCTGAATACGCTTCTTGTTAGATGGCTTAGCATTTTATTTTAAGCTTTAAAACCTCCGAAGAGTCATAATGTACCATCTTATATGTTATTTGTTCTACGCTATTCGATGAGCGGCACAGCAAGCTACATGATATGAAGTTTTGGTAATGCGAGGACCACATGTACTGGAAGGACCACAATGAGATCTAGCTAAGCCACAGACCCACGTCGTAATCCACTAAACCACACAACAGGCCCCCACACTAACCACCATTGTCTGAATCAAATTTGAATTTCAGATATTTTATTACTAGCGCTGTATGAAGTTTTGTAATCGGTCATAAATTCGATATTTAGTTTTCACCGGAACTTCATGTTTTCCGAACGCTTGAATCCAAAATCTCATCAGTGATTCACCGGCAATGTACTTCCCCAACTCGAATTATTCAACTAAGTTTTTGCTCTACCTTATCAACTGAAATATTTCCAAGAAGTGAGGTGCGCCTGGTGAAAAATGTCGTGGGTAATTCACCGGCAATGTACTTCACCAACTCGAATTATTCAACTAAGTTTTTGCTCTACCTTATCAACTGAAATATTTCCAAGAAGTGAGGTGCGCCTGGTGAAAAATGTCGTGGGTAATTCACCGGCAATGTACTTCACCAACTCGAATTATTCAACTAAGTTTTTGCTCTACCTTATCAACTGAAATATTTCCAAGAAGTGAGGTGCGCCTGGTGAAAAATGTCGTGGGTAATTCACCGGCAATGTACTTCACCAACTCGAATTATTCAACTAAGTTTTTGCTCTACCTTATCAACTGAAATATTTCCAAGAAGTGAGGTGCGCCTGGTGAAAAATGTCGTGGGTAATTCACCGGCAATGTACTTCCCCAACTCGAAATATTCAACTAAGTTTTTGCTCTACCTTATCAACTAAAACCTTTCTAAGATGTGAGGTGCGCCTGGTGAAAAATGTCGTGGATGATTCACCGGCAATGTACCTCCCCAGACGAACTAATCAATTAACTTTTCGCTCCTCCTACAAAACCAGTCGACCATTTGCGCTAATATTCAATAGTTGATTTACATAGGGGCTCCTAAATCCTCATACTAAATTTTGTGTCGATAAATTCATTACATCCCTCCCCTGAACCCCCTTCCCTTCAACCGGTATCGCAAAAAACTGACAGGTTTTGTCCTCATTGGGTTTTTGACTTCAAATAAGAAATTTCATGTCGATACATTCATTACATCGGCAGTTTTTGGGGTTTTAGGGTTGAGCCTTCCCACCGATCCCCCCTTCCTTTCTGCCGATTCCACTGAAAACTAATACCTGTCGTCCTCCTGGAGTTTTGAATTCACATTTGAAATTTCGTATTGATACATTCATTCTATCGAGAGTTATAGTGTTCAAAGTCACACGTACAGACTTTTTTTTCATATTTGGAATCTAGAGGTCGGTAAAACTTAAAATTCCGTTGATAACTCTGCATCGATTTTTTGACCGATTACATAACTTCCCCTATACTAGCTGGAGAAGTAAAATTGTCCAGATTTGAGAGTAATGCATATGATAATGCAAGCAATGTGCCCCCTCATTCAGAAATGTCCAGACTTGAATGTCCCAGATACATCATCAGGCCGGAGACAGACCAACCTCATGTCATTTGTCCTCCTCCATTTAGTTCTCATCATTTACAAAAAGTACTATCATTTTTTAGGTCGACTCGTATAAAAAATCCTTTCTTAACTCAAGGTAGGGAGGAAAAGTGGACTCTGGCAGAAGTTATAAATCGTTCTTAGTATAATATAAAAAAAACAAGAAGTTTCAGTTTTACACAGCGTACATTTCATTAGCATAGAAAAGTGTACTTTCATGCAAATGGAATAAAATTGTGAACCTAAAAGTTGCTGAATTTGAGATTATTCCTGTACAATTTAACCTGTTTGGTTTGCTTGTTTTTCAAGCACTTGAGTCAAAAATTGGTGAAAAAAAGTCGTGATGAATCACCGTCAATGTTCTTCCCCAGAACGATTTAATCAATTAACTTTTCGCTCCCCATCCAGTCGACCATTTGCGCTATCAATTGCAAGTAGTTGTCTTATACAAGGGCTTCTAAATCCTCGAATTTACATATGAAATTTCGTGTCAATACATCCGTTACATCGGCAGTTATTAGGGTTTTTAAGTTGAACCTCCTACCTTTCGGCTGAAAATCAATAGATACACATTCAAAATTTCGTGTCGATATCTTCATTCTATCGGGAGTTCTCGTGTTCACCGACACATACACACAGAGAATTTCTTTTTTCATTTTTGGTATCTGGAAGTCGGAAAAACATGAAATAACATACTTCGTACAGGAGAAGTAAAAACAAATCATGTCTCTAACTCGGAAAATTTGCAAGTTACAAAAAAATTGCAAGAGACAAAAAATGTTTAGAAGGCTTCAATGCATACGTCTGAATTTTTTTAAATTTTTAAATTACATATTTTTAAAGCGCTACAATTTCAAAAAAAGGGGTGGTTTTTCATATTTTTCGGGACGATTTCAGACAAGACGCACTTTAAAAAAAAGTTGCAAATAAAACAAAATCTTGTATTTTGATGATAAATTCGCCTGAATTTTTTCAGATTTTTTCTAAACCTTTTACATTTCCCACTTTTAGGAATTTTTGAGTGGCCATATCTCGGAAAATATTCATCTTTCAGAAAAATTCACAAGAGTATAAACATCTTATTTTGGGCCAGAAATTTATATATATATATATATATATATTATGTATTTTTGACCTAATTCTACTAGTTACGGAACCCCTGAGAAAAGGGGTGTTTTCTACCCCTTCCGATCATTGACCCATTGCACAAGGTTTCATCAAAATTCATTCACTATAACGCAACTTGAAGATTTTGGTCATTTTTGCGCTCCGTTGACTGGACTAAATTGAGAAATTCGGAAAACACTTTCCTATATCAGATATAATTGGGAAAGTAAAGACCGCCTCTCTGACTGGTTCTGTTTAAAGCCGTCAATGTTCTTCAATTATTCAACTCAGTTTTCGCTCACCAAAAACTCCAATCTACTACCTCTTCTCTTCTGCTGACTTCATGATAAATTCGGTCTCTTTTTTATAGGGTTTTGAATTTAAATATAAAATTTCATTTTTATACATCTTTTTTTTACCATTTAGAAATTAGGGGCTCGGAAATCATGAAATTCTGATGAAAACTAAAAACTAATTTTTCATCGATAACATAACTCTTCCTATACTTCGTAAAATATGACTCACCCTGTGTAACTATTAATTTTATTAGAAGGAAAAATATATATATATATATATATATATATATATATATATATATATATATATATATATATATATATTCGAGTGGAGTCTGAAACACTGGAAATGATCGTAAATAAAATATTATGAAGTACTCTTAAAACTGTGAGGTATTTCTCAATAAGAAAATGGAGATAAAAGTGATAGCTATCTTAGATCCAAGATGTGCTTTTTTAAGTGTTTTCGGCCCAAGACCAAAGCGAAATTATTTTTTCATTCCTTTGACCTTTATGCCGACATATAATAGAAAACATTTTCCGGTGAGTCACCGACAACGTTCTTCCCCAGCTCGAATAATTAAACTAATTTTCGGCTTATCCAAGGCATCTTCTCAGGAAGTGAACCGCCGTCTTGACATCTTGTGCACATCTGTCACAGGTGGCACTATTCTTGACTCCTACTCCTAGATGTCTATTGAACTGACGGAGTCCTGTGAGGATTCTTGTCAGTTTCCGAAGCTTGCTCCTCTTTTCCATCTCCGGCTGTCTGTCTGTAGTTACTTCTCTCCTTGACTTCTCCAAACTGTGACAATGTACTTCCTTTTTATGCTTAGCCCCCCCCCCCCCCCCCCCACCTATAGCCTCTGTTAAGAATTTGGAGACACGATAAACCCTATTTTCCAATTTTGCTTTTAAGAATACTACATGTTAAATTTCATTAAAATCCGATCATCCGTTGATGAGCTAGACCTATTTTTATGTTTAACACCCCCCCCCCCCCCCTACAACCCTCTTTTCCCTTAAGAATTTCGTGACGCCAGATAGTCTATATCTTAATTGGCTCTTAAAAATACTACTTGTGAAATTTCATCACGATCTGACCTTCCGTTTATGAGCTAGCACTATATTTATGCATAGGGCCCCCCCACAACGCCCCCTCCCCTTAAGTATTTTGAGACCTCACACACCCTATTTTTCAATTGGCTATTAAGAATACTACATGTGAAATTTTATGATAATCCGACTGTCCGTTAGGCGGGTATTACACTATAAAAGTTCTTTGACAAAGATCTTTTATAAAAGAACTTTTACGATGAATGTGATAGTGTAATAGCTCAAGTTTTATAAAATTTGTCTTTTATAAAAGTTCTTTTATTCTTTTGCATTCTCATCCAATATTTGATAAATGTTGTCTCTCCCACTCCTGCTGTTTTTTTTTTTTTTTGAGGTATGCGACTACTGTATTGAAGGCTTGAGTAGCTCTCGCCTGTGGCAAGAAATCGCAGAGTAACCATAAGTCGTTCCTCAGGGGGTATTGGGTTACGCAAATGTGTCATTTCCCGAGATATTATTGGTCCCACCTTCAGAAGCAAGTAATCGAAGGTTTTTTTATTCTTCCTCAAATAGTTGAAGAAACATTTCTTTCAGTAAATTCTGATGGATGCTCATAAACTCGCGCCGCGTAACCCAAGGTCTTACCCACAAACGTTTCTTTACATTCTTATGTTTATTTTTTTCCGCCACAGCTATTGCTATTCCAGCAGCCGCAAAACCTGCGGCAATTGGTATTAAGACGTCATCCATTTTTGCGACACAACAGTCACTTGTACACAATTTACTAGTACTGTTTTGAAACAAAAAACTAAGATTTATAAAATATTTTACATAGTGTAATATTAAATTTTGTAGTCATAAATGATATAAATATCTTTTATAAGATATATAAATTTTTATAAAAGAAATTTTAAAAAACAATCGATCCAACTTTTATAAAAGATCTTTGTCAAAGAACTTTTATAGTGTAATATCCGCCTAATGAGCTAGAACAATTTTTATGCTTAACCCCTCTCGTAACCCCCCTCCCGTTCAAAATTTTCAAACGCCATATAGTCTATTTTTCAATCTGGCTCTAAAGGATACTACATTGCCACCAGAACAAAATAGAACGGATGAATCGTGTTCAAGAATTCCTAAAATCCAGTTTTATAGCAGTATTTTTGTTCAAACAGAAAAACGGGTGGACTGAATTTGATAAAATTCCTTTCAGATCATAGTTACGTTGATACGCTTCGATTGGCACCAAAACGAAGTCGATATCATTTTTCATTCGCGAGACATCGTGTAGGAAAAATTGACCACGCACGTACGTACACACACACACTCATACTTCTTTCCAAAAATGGTGTAAAAATACTGTAATGACCTTGAAACATAAAAATATGATGAAAATTTTGATTTCGATTTTCGGACCCATTACAATAACTTCCCTATATGCTGGGAAGTTAAAAATTAAAATCTTGCCTTTGTCTGCGCTGTTAATATTTAAAGATTAATGGTTATTAGGAAAAATAAAAATATTGTCCCTCTTAACAATTCTAGTCATGATTACGATACCAGGAAGGATGAGAATTTTCAAATAATTGCTTCTCTCTTTTTGAAAACAGCATAACTCATAAAGGAATTAATTTCTTTGATGCCAATAGAAACAATAAAAAAATTTTCGAGGGCGCCCGTAGCTCAGTTGTGGGTTCGAAACCTGATTTTTATTTTATCTGGGATGTGAAATAAACTTCTACACGCCGTCCTTCTGATGTTAAGCGATGGTCCCGAGCATGTACGATGTCAGGTACTCGTTAAAGACCCCTGCCCTAGATGAATAGTAATTTAGGGTAAGCAAAATTTAGGACTTCCATAGTAGAGTCGGGCTCATGTCCACCAGAGTGACGAAAGAGCGCTCTGGTAGTAGGCGATATGACCTCATAGTTAAAGCCCGGGCATGAGTCATAATAACTAATAACAAAATTTAAACTTCAACTAAAATCAATTTAAAATAAATATTATTGTTATTATTAGGGTTTAGTCCCTTCCCTCCGATCTCACTCTTTTCTTCGGCCGATTTCGCGTAAAATAAGATGTACATTCCGCATACCTATTAATTAAGAAATAAAGTGTTAGTGTCAAATAAACTAATAATGGATGATTTAAATAGTTTTCGACACTAATCCGGGATTTCCTTATAATCGAGAATCTATTGTAGTATCCTGCCGAGTTGTCTATTAAAATAAATTATGGTCCAAGGCACTTTAGCCCTCGGAGCTACTCCAGCTTCCCATAAATCACCGTATTACAAATACATTGTCAATGCTCCTTTTGAGAGTTTCTAGATCGGTGATTGTAGACGACACGAATGCTTTTTTATACCTTCAGTATAAGGAAGCACTCTAATAACCGAGATTAAGTTATCAACGGAACTTCACGTTTCAAGGTCTTCTGAACACGTTTTGAGCTTTTTTATACAGTATAAGGAAACCTCCAATAACCGACATTAAGTTACCAACGGAACTTCACGTTTCAAGGTCTTCTGAACACGTTTTGAGCTTTTTTATACCTTCAGTATAGGGAATCTAATAACTGAGATTAAGTTACCAACGGAACTTCACGTTTCAAGGTCTTCTGAACACGTTTTGAGCTTTTTTATACAGTATAAGGAAACCTCTAATAACCGACATTAAGTTACCAACGGAACTTCACGTTTCAAGGTCTTCTGAACACGTTTTGAGCTTTTTTATACCTTCAGTATAAGGAATCTAATAACTGAGATTAAGTTACCAACGGAACTTCACGTTTCAAGGTCTTCTGAACACGTTTTGAGCTTTTTTATACAGTATAAGGAAACCTCTAATAACCGACATTAAGTTACCAACGGAACTTCACGTTTCAAGGTCTTCTGAACACGTTTTGAGCTTTTTTATACCTTCAGTATAAGGAATCTAATAACTGAGATTAAGTTATCAACGGAACTTCACGTTTCAAGGTCTTCTGAACACGTTTTGAGCTTCTCTGATTCCCACTTCCCTTCGACAATAGGATTAGTAATAGGTGCGATATAGACAGAAACAAAACAATGTAACTATAACAATATATGAAAATATAGATATATATATATATATATATATATATATATATAGAGAGAGATTAATCAATTATAAATGAATATATAAAAAAGTGTCTAAATAAATAAAAAATTATAAATTAATAAATAAAATAATAACGTACAATGAACTGATCTTTAAGGTTGTGGAGGAACTCTTTAAAAATTAGAGTTTTTATGTTAAGCCTCCCCCCTAATCCCCCCCATTCCCTTTGGTCGACTTGGCTGAAAAACAATAGATGTCGTCGTTAGAGGTTTCTGGATTCACATATAAAATTTCGTGTCGATACATTCATTGTGTCGGGAGTTATCGTGTTCACAGAAACATAGGCAGACATTTTTTTTCTATATTTAGAACCTGGAGGTTGAAATCCCGTTCCGTTGAAATCCCGGCATCGAATTTTCGAAAGAGGTGGAACTCGTATACGTCGCACTGTGGATGACTGACCAATTTTCCTTCATTACAGCCTTTAGCATTGAATCAAAATATCATTTAATTTTTCAATTATTATTCTGACTATGTGGTGTCAATTTCCCCAGTGAGCGACAGGAAAGATTAATTTTTTTCGTTGTACTTAGTACATTTTTTTTTTTTTATTATTTTTTTTTTTTTGTGAGTAACTCCATCATCATCGGTAAGAAGCTTACACAGGAAGTTGAAGGGGGGAGCGGTTGCAGATAGATTAGTCCCCCCTCAAATTGGTTATTGGTCAACCTAAATCCGGATTAAAAGTCAACATTTTCACAGCTTTAATTAATATTAAACTCGAATACATTATAAAAAATAAAAATGAAAGGTCGCACAAAAAAAAAAAAAAAAAATTATAAAACAGGGATGTTTCAAGACTGATAAAGACATTCTAAAACAATTGTCAGTGAATCATTGCCTTGTATACTTCCAGTACTTGAGCGAGAGGTCTATAAGCACTTACGAAGTAACCCTTTAAACCCTTCCTCTTCGGCCGATTTGGCTGAAAATACAGTTTTTGAATTCATATATAAAATTTTATGTCAATACATTCATTACAAAGTCAGTCATCAGAGTTTTTGTGTTAGGCCTCCCCCCCTGATCTCCCTTACCTTTTGCCGATAAGGTCTTATGGGGTTCTGGATATAGTCATAGAATTGTCGTGTCCAGTACATTCTTTCTATGGGGACTTATCGTATTCACAGACACATACATACAGACAGACAGAAATGTTATACTTCCCCAGGTATACGAAGTATAGAGGGAGTCATGTAGTCGGTCAAAAGTTTTTAACTGAATTTCATGTTTTTCAACACTCTGAGTACAAAAATGTAAAAACAAATTCAATGTGTCTAGGTGTATAAGTATGTGTGTAGTGTACCTGTGAACACGATAACTCCTGATAGAATGAATTTAGCGACACGAAATGTTATATGTGTATCCAGAACCCTCTAACGACGACACCCCTATCAGAGGGGGCTCAACTCAAATATAATAACTGCTGATGTAAAATGTATCGATATAAAATTTTATATTTGAATTCAAAACCCTATAAGGATCTATCAATCTTTCATGAAATCAGCCGAAGGTAAGAGGGGGTTCAGAGTACGGTGGCTCGACTCATAAACCTTAACAATTGCCGATGTACTGAATGTATGGACACAAATTTTGGATGAGAATTCAGAAGTAAGTGTAAGTCAACTATTGATTTTTACGAGAGAGCGAAAACGTGATTAAATAATTCGTGCTGGAAAAATACATCGCATCGACGATTTTTTTATTTTGGAATACAGAGGGTCGGAAAAATGAAATGAATCATCGAGTTTCTGACCCATTAACTTCCCCTGTACTATGTATTAATAAAATAAATTCCCACATATATAAATATATTAATTTTTGAAATATTTGTGTTTCAGATGCCTACACCCGAATCAAAGACTTGTCTTTGGAGAGTATTCTTCCGGACACAGAACACTACATGACCTACGAAGGAAGTACTACACATCCTGGATGTTGGGAAACTACGATTTGGATCATCTTGAACAAACCTATCTACATCACCAAACAGGAGGTAAGTGTTGAGTGACATATTTTATTTGTTGTCTGATTTCCTAGCGCTTGGTAAAGAGGTGAAACTCGATGTTACACAGGAAAGTCACTATCATGCCATTTCAAGACACCATTCAAAAAGCCACCAATAAAGAGTCAGCTTATTAATAATTAATTATGTTTTCGCTCATGGACTTTTGAATGTATTTCATATTAAATCATGTAGATACATTCATTACATCGACAGTTGTTTGGTGATACCTCCTTTCCTTTTTCCTTAAAATCAATAGGTGCCGCCCTCATGGGGTTTTTGTTTTGACTTCATATATGAAATTTCATGTCGATACGTTCATTACATCGACAGTTGTTAGGTGTTGAATTGCGTCCCCTCCATTGATACCTCCTCTCCTTTGAGCGATTTGGCTTAAAATCAATAGGTGCCGCCCTCATGGTGTTTTTGTTTTGACTTCATATATGAAATTTCACGTCGATACGTTCATTACATCGACAGTTGTTAGGTGTTGAGTTGCGTCCCCTCCATTGATACCTCTCCTTTGAGCGATTTGGCTTAAAATCAATAGGTGCCGCCCTCATGGGGTTTTTGTTTTGAGTTCATATATGAAATTTCATGTCGATACGTTCATTACATCGACAGTTGTTAGGTGTTGAGTTGCGTCCCCTCCATTGATACCTCCTTTCCTTTGAGCGATTTGGCTTAAAATCAATAGGTGCCGCCCTCATGGGGTTTTTGTTTTGACTTCATATATGAAATTTCATGTCGATACGTTCATTACATCGACAGTTGTTAGGTGTTGAGTTGCGTCCCCTCCATTGATACCTCCTTTCCTTTGAGCGATTTGGCTTAAAATCAATAGGTGCCGCCCTCATGGGGTTTTTGGTTTGACTTCATATATGAAATTTCATGTCGATACGTTCATTACATCGACAGTTGTTAGGTGTTGAGTTGCGTCCCCTCCATTGATACCTCTCCTTTGAGCGATTTGGCTTAAAATCAATAGGTGCCGCCCTCATGGGGTTTTTGTTTTGACTTCATATATGAAATTTCATGTCGATACGTTCATTACATCGACAGTTGTTAGGTGTTGAGTTGCGTCCCCTCCATTGATACCTCCTTTCCTTTGAGCGATTTGGCTTAAAATCAATAGGTGCTGCCCTCATGGGGTTTATGTTTTGACTTCATATATGAAATTTCATGTCGATACGTTCATTACATCGACAGTTGTTAGGTGTTGAATTGCGTCCCCTCCATTGATACCTCCTCTCCTTTGAGCGATTTGGCTTAAAATCAATAGGTGCCGCCCTCATGGGGTTTTTGTTTTGACTTCATATATGAAATTTCACGTCGATACGTTCATTACATCGACAGTTGTTAGGTGTTGAGTTGCGTCCCCTCCATTGATACCTCCTTTCCTTTGAGCGATTTGGCTTAAATTCAATAGGTGCCGCCCTCATGGGGTTTTTGTTTTGACTTCATATATGAAATTTCATGTCGATACGTTCATTACATCGACAGTTGTTAGGTGTTGAGTTGCGTCCCCTCCATTGATACCTCCTTTCCTTTGAGCGATTTGGCTTAAAATCAATAGGTGCCGCCCTCATGGGGTTTTTGTTTTGACTTCATATATGAAATTTCATGTCGATACGTTCATTACATCGACAGTTGTTAGGTGTTGAGTTGCGTCCCCTCCATTGATACCTCCTTTCCTTTGAGCGATTTGGCTTAAAATCAATAGGTGCCGCCCTCATGGGGTTTTTGTTTTGACTTCATATATGAAATTTCATGTCGATACGTTCATTACATCGACAGTTGTTAGGTGTTGAGTTGCGTCCCCTCCATTGATACCTCTCCTTTGAGCGATTTGGCTTAAAATCAATAGGTGCCGCCCTAATGGAGTTTTTGTTTTGACTTCATATATGAAATTTCATGTCGATACGTTCATTACATCGACAGTTGTTAGGTGTTGAGTTGCGTCCCCTCCATTGATACCTCTCCTTTGAGCGATTTGGCTTAAAATCAATAGGTGCCGCCCTCATGGGGTTTTTGTTTTGACTTCATATATGAAATTTCATGTCGATACGTTCATTACATCGACAGTTGTTAGGTGTTGAGTTGCGTCCCCTCCATTGATACCTCTCCTTTGAGCGATTTCGCTTAAAATCAATAGGTGCCGCCCTAATGGAGTTTTTGTTTTGACTTCATATATGAAATTTCATGTCGATACGTTCATTACATCGACAGTTGTTAGGTGTTGAGTTGCGTCCCCTCCATTGATACCTCCTTTCCTTTGAGCGATTTGGCTTAAAATCAATAGGTGCTGCCCTCATGGGGTTTTTGTTTTGACTTCATATATGAAATTTCATGTCGATACGTTCATTACATCGACAGTTGTTAGGTGTTGAGTTGCGTCCCCTCCATTGATACCTCTCCTTTGAGCGATTTGGCTTAAAATCAATAGGTGCCGCCCTCATGGGGTTTTTGTTTTGACTTCATATATGAAATTTCATGTCGATACGTTCATTACATCGACTGTTGTTAGGTGTTGAGTTGCGTCCCCTCCATTGATACCTCTCCTTTGAGCGATTTGGCTTAAAATCAATAGGTGCCGCCCTAATGGAGTTTTTGTTTTGACTTCATATATGAAATTTCACGTCGATACGTTCATTACATCGACAGTTGTTAGGTGTTGAGTTGCGTCCCCTCCATTGATACCTCCTTTCCTTTGAGCGATTTGGCTTAAAATCAATAGGTCCCGCCCTCATGGGGTGTTTGTTTTGACTTCATATATGAAATTTCACGTCGATACGTTCATTACATCTACAGTTGTTAGGTGTTGAGTTGCGTCCCTTCCATTGATACCTCCTTTCCTTTGAGCGATTTGGCTTAAAATCAATAGGTGCCGCCCTCATAAGGTTTTTGTTTTGACTTCATATATGAAATTTCATGTCGATACGTTCATTACATCGACAGTTGTTAGGTGTTGAGTTGCGTCCCCTCCATTGATACCTCTCCTTTGAGCGATTTGGCTTAAAATCAATAGGTGCCGCCCTAATGGAGTTTTTGTTTTGACTTCATATATGAAATTTCACGTCGATACGTTCATTACATCGACAGTTGTTAGGTGTTGAGTTGCGTCCCCTCCATTGATACCTCCTTCCCTTCGAGCGATTTGGCTTAAAATCAATAGGTGCCGCCCTCATGGGGTTTTTGTTTTGACTTCATATATGAAATTTCATGTCGATACGTTCATTACATCGACAGTTGTTAGGTGTTGAGTTGCGTCCCCTCCATTGATACCTCCTTTCCTTTGAGCGATTTGGCTTAAAATCAATAGGTGCTGCCCTCATGGGGTTTTTGTTTTGACTTCATATATGAAATTTCATGTCGATACGTTCATTACATCGACAGTTGTTAGGTGTTGAGTTGCGTCCCCTCCATTGATACCTCCTTTCCTTTGAGCGATTTGGCTTAAAATCAATAGGTGCCGCCCTCATGGGGTTTTTGTTTTGACTTCATATATGAAATTTCATGTCGATACGTTCATTACATCGACAGTTATTAGGTGTTGAGTTGCGTCCCCTCCATTGATACCTCCTTTCCTATGAGCGATTTGGCTTAAAATCAATAGGTGCCGCTCTCATGGGGTTTTTGTTTTGACTTCATATATAAAATTTCATGTCAATACGTTCATTACATCGACAGTTGTTATGTGTTGAGTTGCGTCCCCTCCATTGATACCTCTCCTTTGAGCGATTTGGTTTAAAATCAATAGGTGCCGCCCTAATGGAGTTTTTGTTTTGACTTCATATATGAAATTTCACGTCGATACGTTCATTACATCGACAATTGTTAGGTGTTGAGTTGCGTCCCCTCCATTGATACCTCCTTTCCTTTGAGCGATTTGGCTTAAAATCAATAGGTGCCGCCCTCATGGGGTTTTTGTTTTGACTTCATATATGAAATTTCATGTCGATACGTTCATTACATCGACAGTTGTTAGGTGTTGAGTTGCGTCCCCTCCATTGATACCTCTCCTTTGAGCGATTTGGCTTAAAATCAATAGGTGCCGCCCTCATGGGGTTTTTGTTTTGACTTCATATATGAAATTTCATGTCGATACGTTCATTACATCGACAGTTGTTAGGTGTTGAGTTGCGTCCCCTCCATTGATACCTCTCCTTTGAGCGATTTGGCTTAAAATCAATAGGTGCCGCCCTCATGGGGTTTTTGTTTTGACTTCATATATGAAATTTCATGTCGATACGTTCATTACATCGACAGTTGTTAGGTGTTGAGTTGCGTCCCCTCCATTGATACCTCCTTTCCTTTGAGCGATTTGGCTTAAAATCAATAGGTGCCGCCCTCATGGGGTTTTTGTTTTGACTTCATATATGAAATTTCATGTCGATACGTTCATTACATCGACAGTTGTTAGGTGTTGAGTTGCGTCCCCTCCATTGATACCTCCTTTCCTATGAGCGATTTGGCTTAAAATCAATAGGTGCCGCCCTCATGGGGTTTTTGTTTTGACTTCATATATGAAATTTCATGTCGATACGTTCATTACATCGACAGTTGTTAGGTGTTGAGTTGCGTCCCCTCCATTGATACCTCTCCTTTGAGCGATTTGGCTTAAAATCAATAGGTGCCGCTCTCATGGGGTTTTTGTTTTGACTTCATATATGAAATTTCATGTCAATACGTTCATTACATCGACAGTTGTTAGGTGTTGAGTTGCGTCCCCTCCATTGATACCTCTCCTTTGAGCGATTAGGCTTAAAATCAGTAGGTGCCGCCCTAATGGAATTTTTGTTTTGACTTCATATATGAAATTTCACGTCGATACGTTCATTACATCGACAATTGTTAGGTGTTGAGTTGCGTCCCCTCCATTGATACCTCCTTTCCTTTGAGCGATTTGGCTTAAAATCAATAGGTGCCGCCCTCATGGGGTTTTTGTTTTGACTTCATATATGAAATTTCATGTCGATACGTTCATTACATCGACAGTTGTTAGGTGTTGAGTTGCGTCCCCTCCATTGATACCTCCTTTCCTTTGAGCGATTTGGCTTAAAATCAATAGGTGCCGCCCTCATGGGGTTTTTGTTTTGACTTCATATATGAAATTTCATGTCGATACGTTCATTACATCGACAGTTGTTAAGTGTTGAGTTGCGTCCCCTCCATTGATACCTCTCCTTTGAGCGATTTGGCTTAAAATCAATAGGTGCTGCCCTCATGGGGTTTTTGTTTTGACTTCATATATGAAATTTCATGTCGATACGTTCATTACATCGACAGTTGTTAGGTGTTGAGTTGCGTCCCCTCCATTGATACCTCCTTTCCTTTGAGCGATTTGGCTTAAAATCAATAGGTGCTGCCCTCATGGGGTTTTTGTTTTGACTTCATATATGAAATTTCATGTCGATACGTTCATTACATCGACAGTTGTTAGGTGTTGAGTTGCGTCCCCTCCATTGATACCTCTCCTTTGAGCGATTTGGCTTAAAATCAATAGGTGCCGCCCTCATGGGGTTTTTGTTTTGACTTCATATATGAAATTTCATGTCGATACGTTCATTACATCGACAGTTGTTAGGTGTTGAGTTGCGTCCCCTCCATTGATACCTCTCCTTTGAGCGATTTGGCTTAAAATCAATAGGTGCCGCCCTAATGGAGTTTTTGTTTTGACTTCATATATGAAATTTCACGTCGATACGTTCATTACATCGACAGTTGTTAGGTGTTGAGTTGCGTCCCCTCCATTGATACCTCCTTCCCTTCGAGCGATTTGGCTTAAAATCAATAGGTGCCGCCCTCATGGGGTTTTTGTTTTGACTTCATATATGAAATTTCATGTCGATACGTTCATTACATCGACAGTTGTTAGGTGTTGAGTTGCGTCCCCTCCATTGATACCTCCTTTCCTTTGAGCGATTTGGCTTAAAATCAATAGGTGCTGCCCTCATGGGGTTTTTGTTTTGACTTCATATATGAAATTTCATGTCGATACGTTCATTACATCGACAGTTGTTAGGTGTTGAGTTGCGTCCCCTCCATTGATACCTCCTTTCCTTTGAGCGATTTGGCTTAAAATCAATAGGTGCCGCCCTCATGGGGTTTTTGTTTTGACTTCATATATGAAATTTCATGTCGATACGTTCATTACATCGACAGTTATTAGGTGTTGAGTTGCGTCCCCTCCATTGATACCTCCTTTCCTATGAGCGATTTGGCTTAAAATCAATAGGTGCCGCTCTCATGGGGTTTTTGTTTTGACTTCATATATAAAATTTCATGTCAATACGTTCATTACATCGACAGTTGTTATGTGTTGAGTTGCGTCCCCTCCATTGATACCTCTCCTTTGAGCGATTTGGTTTAAAATCAACAGGTGCCGCCCTAATGGAGTTTTTGTTTTGACTTCATATATGAAATTTCACGTCGATACGTTCATTACATCGACAATTGTTAGGTGTTGAGTTGCGTCCCCTCCATTGATACCTCCTTTCCTTTGAGCGATTTGGCTTAAAATCAATAGGTGCCGCCCTCATGGGGTTTTTGTTTTGACTTCATATATGAAATTTCATGTCGATACGTTCATTACATCGACAGTTGTTAGGTGTTGAGTTGCGTCCCCTCCATTGATACCTCTCCTTTGAGCGATTTGGCTTAAAATCAATAGGTGCCGCCCTCATGGGGTTTTTGTTTTGACTTCATATATGAAATTTCATGTCGATACGTTCATTACATCGACAGTTGTTAGGTGTTGAGTTGCGTCCCCTCCATTGATACCTCTCCTTTGAGCGATTTGGCTTAAAATCAATAGGTGCCGCCCTCATGGGGTTTTTGTTTTGACTTCATATATGAAATTTCATGTCGATACGTTCATTACATCGACAGTTGTTAGGTGTTGAGTTGCGTCCCCTCCATTGATACCTCCTTTCCTTTGAGCGATTTGGCTTAAAATCAATAGGTGCCGCCCTCATGGGGTTTTTGTTTTGACTTCATATATGAAATTTCATGTCGATACGTTCATTACATCGACAGTTGTTAGGTGTTGAGTTGCGTCCCCTCCATTGATACCTCCTTTCCTATGAGCGATTTGGCTTAAAATCAATAGGTGCCGCCCTCATGGGGTTTTTGTTTTGACTTCATATATGAAATTTCATGTCGATACGTTCATTACATCGACAGTTGTTAGGTGTTGAGTTGCGTCCCCTCCATTGATACCTCTCCTTTGAGCGATTTGGCTTAAAATCAATAGGTGCCGCTCTCATGGGGTTTTTGTTTTGACTTCATATATGAAATTTCATGTCAATACGTTCATTACATCGACAGTTGTTAGGTGTTGAGTTGCGTCCCCTCCATTGATACCTCTCCTTTGAGCGATTAGGCTTAAAATCAGTAGGTGCCGCCCTAATGGAATTTTTGTTTTGACTTCATATATGAAATTTCACGTCGATACGTTCATTACATCGACAATTGTTAGGTGTTGAGTTGCGTCCCCTCCATTGATACCTCCTTTCCTTTGAGCGATTTGGCTTAAAATCAATAGGTGCCGCCCTCATGGGGTTTTTGTTTTGACTTCATATATGAAATTTCATGTCGATACGTTCATTACATCGACAGTTGTTAGGTGTTGAGTTGCGTCCCCTCCATTGATACCTCCTTTCCTTTGAGCGATTTGGCTTAAAATCAATAGGTGCCGCCCTCATGGGGTTTTTGTTTTGACTTCATATATGAAATTTCATGTCGATACGTTCATTACATCGACAGTTGTTAAGTGTTGAGTTGCGTCCCCTCCATTGATACCTCTCCTTTGAGCGATTTGGCTTAAAATCAATAGGTCCCGCCCTCATGGGGTGTTTGTTTTGACTTCATATATGAAATTTCACGTCGATACGTTCATTACATCTACAGTTGTTAGGTGTTGAGTTGCGTCCCTTCCATTGATACCTCCTTTCCTTTGAGCGATTTGGCTTAAAATCAATAGGTGCCGCCCTCATGGGGTTTTTGTTTTGACTTCATATATGAAATTTCATGTCGATACGTTCATTACATCGACAGTTGTTAGGTGTTGAGTTGCGTCCCCTCCATTGATAACTCTCCTTTGAGCGATTTGGCTTAAAATCAATAGGTGCCGCCCTCATGGGGTTTTTGTTTTGACTTCATATATGAAATTTCATGTCGATACGTTCATTACATCGACAGTTGTTAGGTGTTGAGTTGCGTCCCCTCCATTGATACCTCCTTTCCTTTGAGCGATTTGGCTTAAAATCAATAGGTGCTGCCCTCATGGGGTTTGTTTTGACTTCATATATGAAATTTCATGTCGATACGTTCATTACATCGACAGTTGTTAGGTGTTGAGTTGCGTCCCCTCCATTGATACCTCCTTTCCTTTGAGCGATTTGGCTTAAAATCAATAGGTGCCGCCCTCATGGGGTTTTTGTTTTGACTTCATATATGAAATTTCATGTCGATACGTTCATTACATCGACAGTTGTTAGGTGTTGAGCTGCGTCCCCTCCATTGATACCTCTCCTTTGAGCGATTTGGCTTAAAATCAATAGGTGCCGCCCTCATGGGGTTTTTGTTTTGACTTCATATATGAAATTTCATGTCGATACGTTCATTACATCGACAGTTGTTAGGTGTTGAGTGTCGTCCCCTCCATTGATACCTCTCCTTTGAGCGATTTGGATTAAAATCAATAGGTGCCGCCCTCATGGGGTTTTTGTTTTGACTTCATATATGAAATTTCATGTCGATACGTTCATTACATCGACAGTTGTTAGGTGTTGAGTTGCGTCCCCTCCATTGATACCTCCTTTCCTTTGAGCGATTTGGCTTAAAATCAATGGGTGCCGCCCTCATGGGGTTTTTGTTTTGACTTCAAATATGAAATTTCATGTCGATACGTTCATTACATCGACAGTTGTTAGGTGTTGAGTTGCGTCCCCTCCATTGATACCTCTCCTTTGAGCGATTTGGCTTAAAATCAATAGGTGCCGCCCTCATGGGGTTTTTGTTTTGACTTCATATATGAAATTTCATGTCGATACGTTCATTACATCGACAGTTGTTAGGTGTTGAGTTGCGTCCCCTCCATTGATACCTCTCCTTTGAGCGATTTGGCTTAAAATCAATAGGTGCCGCCCTCATGGGGTTTTTGTTTTGACTTCATATATGAAATTTCATGTCGATACGTTCATTACATCGACTGTTGTTAGGTGTTGAGTTGCGTCCCCTCCATTGATACCTCTCCTTTGAGCGATTTGGCTTAAAATCAATAGGTGCCGCCCTAATGGAGTTTTTGTTTTGACTTCATATATGAAATTTCACGTCGATACGTTCATTACATCGACAGTTGTTAGGTGTTGAGTTGCGTCCCCTCCATTGATACCTCCTTTCCTTTGAGCGACTTGGCTTAAAATCAATAGGTCCCGCCCTCATGGGGTGTTTGTTTTGACTTCATATATGAAATTTCACGTCGATACGTTCATTACATCTACAGTTGTTAGGTGTTGAGTTGCGTCCCTTCCATTGATACCTCCTTTCCTTTGAGCGATTTGGCTTAAAATCAATAGGTGCCGCCCTCATGGGGTTTTTGTTTTGACTTCATATATGAAATTTCATGTCGATACGTTCATTACATCGACAGTTGTTAGGTGTTGAGTTGCGTCCCCTCCATTGATACCTCCTTTCCTTTGAGCGATTTGGCTTAAAATCAATAGGTGCTGCCCTCATGGGGTTTTTGTTTTGAGTTCATATATGAAATTTCATGTCGATACGTTCATTACATCGACAGTTGTTAGGTGTTGAGTTGCGTCCCCTCCATTGATACCTCTCCTTTGAGCGATTTGGCTTAAAATCAATAGGTGCCGCCCTCATGGGGTTTTTGTTTTGACTTCATATATGAAATTTCATGTCGATACGTTCATTACATCGACAGTTGTTAGGTGTTGAGTTGCGTCCCCTCCATTGATACCTCCTTTCCTTTGAGCGATTTGGCTTAAAATCAATAGGTCCCGCCCTCATGGGGTTTTTGTTTTGACTTCATATATGAAATTTCACGTCGATACGTTCATTACATCTACAGTTGTTAGGTGTTGAGTTGCGTCCCCTCCATTGATACCTCCTTTCCTTTGAGCGATTTGGCTTAAAATCAATAGGTGCTGCCCTCATGGGGTTTTTGTTTTGACTTCATATATGAAATTTCATGTCGATACGTTCATTACATCGACAGTTGTTAGGTGTTGAGTTGCGTCCCCTCCATTGATACCTCTCCTTTGAGCGATTTGGCTTAAAATCAATAGGTGCCGCCGTAATGGGGTTTTTGTTTTGACTTCAAATATGAAATTTCATGTCGATACGTTCATTACATCGACAGTTGTTAGGTGTTGAGTTGCGTCCCCTCCATTGATACCTCCTTTCCTTTGAGCGATTTGACTTAAAATCAATAGGTCCCGCCCTCATGGGGTTTTTGTTTTGACTTCATATATGCAATTTCATGTCGATACGTTCATTACATCGACAGTTTTTAGGTGTTGAGTTGCGTCCCCTCCATTGATACCTCCTTTCCTTTGAGCGATTTGGCTTAAAATCAATAGGTGCCGCCCTCATGGGGTTTTTGTTTTGACTTCATATATGAAATTTCATGTCGATACGCTCATTACATCGACAGTTGTTAGGTGTTGAGTTGCGTCCCCTCCATTGATACCTCTCCTTTGAGCGATTTGGCTTAAAATCAATAGGTGCCGCCCTCATGGGGTTTTTGTTTTGACTTCATATATGAAATTTCATATCGATACGTTCATTACATCGACAGTTGTTAGGTGTTGAGTTGCGTCCCCTCCATTGATACCTATCCTTTGAGCGATTTGGCTTTAAATCAATAGGTGCCGCCCTAATGGAGTTTTTGTTTTGACTTCATATATGAAATTTCACGTCGTTACGTTCATTACATCGACAGTTGTTAGGTGTTGAGTTGCGTCCCCTCCATTGATACCTCCTTTCCTTTGAGCGATTTGGCTTAAAATCAATAGGTCCCGCCCTCATAGGGTTTTTGTTTTGACTTCATATATGAAATTTCACGTCGATACGTTCATTACATCTACAGTTGTTAGGTGTTGAGTTGCGTCCCTTCCATTGATACCTCCTTTCCTTTGAGCGATTTGGCTTAAAATCAATAGGTGCCGCCCTCATGGGGTTTTTGTTTTGACTTCATATATGAAATTTCATGTCGATACGTTCATTACATCGACAGTTGTTAGGTGTTGAGTTGCGTCCCCTCCATTGATACCTCTCCTTTGAGCGATTTGGCTTAAAATCAATAGGTGCCGCCCTCATGGGGTTTTTGTTTTGACTTCATATATGAAATTTCATGTCGATATGTTTATTACATCTGCAGTTATTGGGTTCTTTAATTGAGCCCGCCCTCTGATCCCTTCTCCTTCTGTTTCGCCGATTCCATTGAAAATTATTAATTGTCCTCCTTATGGAGTTTTGAATTCACATATGAAATTTTGTATCAATACATTTATTATAACGGCAGTTATTAGAGTTTTTGTGTTAAGTCTCCCTTAATCTTCCCCTTCCCTTTGGTCGATAGGGCTTAAAATCAATGGGTGTCGTCCTTATTGGGTTCTGGATACAAATTTTAAATTTCATGCATATGAGGTAGATTAACATGTCCCCAACCAGTTGCCTCTTATGGGGGCCATAGTAAATGCATACTTACTTTTTTAAGTCGTCGGTGTATCACCGGCATTGTACATCCCCAGAACGAATCAACAACTAAGTTTTTGCTCTCTCTCTGAAACCAAGTTAATGACTTGGTTGAAAATCAATAGGTGTCTTATTTAGAGACTTCTGAATCAGCATACTAAATTTCATTCTGATACATTTATTTCAATGGCACATCTCTTTATAAAACCCACTCTAATCAACCTCTTCCCTTTGACCGACTCGGCAGAAAATTGATAGGTCTCGTCCTGATGAGGTTCTCGATTTACATATAAAATTTTGAGAGGATATATCCATCACACCGGCAGTTACAAAAGTTTTTTTTTTATTGCGCCTTCTCCTAATGCTCCCCTTCTCTTTGGCCTATTTGTCTAAATATGCATGCAAAATTATATGTTCATATATTCATTCTATCGAGAGTTATCGTGTGTACAGAGATACACGCTGACAGACAGGACATTTTTTCAATTTTTGGAATTAGGGGATCGGAAAACATGACATTCTCGTGGAAACTCAAAATTGAATTTCTGATCAATTACATAAATTCCCCTATACTCCGTTAGCTGGGGAAGTAATTGACATTTGTATTTTATCAACGATTTTTAACTATATGGAGAAAAAACCCTTGAGGCCATAGCTTTCAGCTTTGTTGAGTTACCTGGGACACCTCAAATGGACCATAGCTTTCAGATTTGTTGAGTTATCTGGGACACCTCAAATGAACCATAGCTTTCAGATTTGTTGAGTTACCTGGGACACCTCAAATGGACCATAGCTTTCAGCTTTGTTGAGTTACCTGGGACACCTCAAATGGACCATAGCTTTCAGCTTTGTTGAGTTACCTGGGATATCTCAAATGGACCACCCTCTATAAAATAGTAAAGTCTTCCATTATTGATTAAAGTGATATTTAACCAACAAAGAGAATTTTTAAAAGGGAATTTTTTTTTTCAAAAGTACCTCCAATAATCCCATATAAGCTTTATTCCGTCAAACGCCTCACTTAAAGTGGTTCGAACAGAATTTCTGATAAATTGCCGCTTAATATAATATAATATACCACAGGACAGAATATATTTATATAAAATTTAATTTTTTAAGAAAGAAATTGGCTTCCCGGCAAAACTAATAAGGATGGTCAAACTCACCATGATCGAGATCATAATATACAAACAACAAATTTAAAAAAAGAAATATATATATACATATTTATGTATACAGAATTCCTGATAAATATATATAATATAATACATAAAAAGTAAATAAAGCAAATTAAAAAAAAAATTATAAAAAATATCTGCAATGTAAATAATAATAGTGGTAAAATAATAAAATAAAGTAAAATAAAAAATTACAAGAAGCCCGTCGAGGGCAGTACTAGTAGGACTTCCGCACACTGCCATATACCAATCTCCAACAAGTGGAGAGGGTTGGAGGCCACGGAAGACCAGCAATGTCCCTCCCACCACTCTGCCCACGGTCCAGCAGTGGCGGAAGACCAGGATGCTGGGCGTCGAGAGGACTGAGAGGCATGAGGGGAGAAATTGCTCATCACCAGTACTCCTTTGAAATATGGCGTGAAAAAATATATATTGAAGTAGATCGCGAGACCAACGCCGCCTCAGCCGTCTCGGTGGCTTGTGCTGATGGGGTTGTGATGATAAGAGAATTACCGTGGAAGGAGAGGTTGGAAAAACGGTCTTTTGGACAAAAGGAACCTTGAGGTCGTTGTGGAGTGTGAGGTTAGAATCAGAAAAGGGAGCATCCACAATGGTTCTAAGGACTTTGGATTGGATCCGCTTGATGTTTGTTGGCTTAGCTCAGAGGAACTAAAGGAATTGAGTAAGGAAATGAGATGCATTGGCGTGCCTTCCGTTCGACATTGCACTGGAAACAGCGGTGAGGAAGTCACGAGTGCAGACAGAAGGGCACATATTCAATATATCTGTGCAAATTCTGATCAATAAGGACTATAAAAACATTATCGCGAAAAACAAGCGGGACTTAGAGGCGACCTTCGGCAAGTCAAGGAAATTGGACTGCAGGTGAACGAAGACAAGCAAAGTACATGACGGCAGGTCGAGGAGTAAAGAAGAACCTACCTACCATGAAGATCGGGACAAACTCCTTCCAGGCTGTCCGAGGCTTTGTATACCTGGGCTCATAGGTCAGCTTTGACAAGGTGAGAGAGGAAATAGACGGGAGAGTTATGATAGTTAAATACTACTAGGGACTGTTATATGAGATATGGAGGGCTTTGGATAAGGTACAAAACACATGACTCACACTATATACATACAAAAAACATTCATTAGAAAATAATATAAGCAATAACTAAAATAAATATCTACAATAAAAATAAAATACATTTCTCTGTAATAATATCAACAAACAGCCACAGGATTTTTTTTTGTCATAAAAAAAATTCAACATGTACTATCACAGAGCTCAAAATAAAATATATACAATAATAAATATCTATGTAACACCGACGTCTTTTGTTTCTATAAATTACTTTGGTTAAATAGGTCACCTAAGATAATTTTATGCGAAGACTAATTTTTTGATAGAATTTGTTTTTTAAAAAATCTTGGTTTTGTTGATCCAGTGTTCTCTGAAGCGCATTTTATTTATCGTATTTAACAGGAGAACAGTTTTGAATAGATTATGTAAATGTTGTAACACGATTTTAAGGGAATATATATTTTACAAAGAGGTTGGGAATATAGTCTTGAAAATAAGGTTTGAATCATGCCTTCGGCGATACTTCAAGACCCTATATCCATGCATGCTTTGGTAGAAGAAAAAATATATAAAGATGGTCTAGGTAAACAGATTGGTGGACCAGACAGTTTTATGTTGTGAATCATTTCCAACAGGGCTAAAGTGTATATCAGAACATAAAATATCCTGGTAACGGAAAAATGTTACTGAAGTGACCTAATATACTAGTTATTGTGACTCGTTCCCGGGCTTTAACTACGAGGTCATATCGCCTACTATCAGAGCGCTCTTTCGTCGCTCTGATGGACATGAGCCCGACTCTACAGTGAGAGCTCTAAATTTTGCCTGCCCAGTTTTAATTACCTAGATTAGGAAGGGGTCTTTAACAAGCAAATTTTTGTGAAATTTCGAACTCGATATCTTGAGGTTGCGAGGTATTTTACCTGAGCTAGGTTGCCTGTCCTAAATGTAACGCTCTGTTGTTTCTTCATATTTTAAATTCGCTATAATTTTGGATATACATGCATCATAGTATTTGCCAAGCCTCTGGCACCATCGTCATGACTGCCTCAAGCAGTGGTCTTCCTCCAGCCATTATAGGAAACGCAAGAAAGCAGTCCATACTTCCAGAATCCGAAATTTTGGGTTCAACGACAGGGTAGAGTTCTTTGTGATTTTCAATATTGGCATTTTTCATGACTCCCTTACGAGTCTTCATCAGATTAACATTGCCACAAAGTGTGTTCGGGAAATCTGGATTACGTTCTTGAGTTTCTTGTAATGTCTAGAGGAAGGCCACTGTCTGAGGCGATCATGACGATAGTCCCGAGGCTTGGCAGAACGATGCTACGATGTCCAAGAATAAGAAGGACTTTTACCATTGATGGAGCCCTGGGACGGTCCTGCTGGCAGGTACATCGGCGCCATCCTCGACAGGAATGGACTTCGACGTTTTTACGTTACAAAAGATAACATCTTGATGATGGCTTCAGAGGAGAAGTTTGCGACACGGATCCTGCTAATATTTCCTTAAAGAGTCGTCTAAAACCTGGCAGAATGTTATTGGTTGATTTACCTCAATAAATATATATATATATATATACTATTCCGATTTGAATGAACCAACTTTGTTAATATGAAGACGCTGATGTTGTGAGATTATCTTCATTATCAGAGGTGCAAAATCAAGACATATTCTGACCTCTCTCAGATTTTATTATTTCACGCTAGCCGGCTTTCGAGGATGACCTCATCATCAGACTGTCTTCAAAAAACAAATATCATTTTATAAAAAGGTAAAAAATTCTAAGAGCTAAAATAAATACATAACAATATTAAATAAATACTCTAAAATTAATTGTTTAAAATAGAAAAAACTTCAACAATGAACATATCTGATAAAAAAATTTAGAACATAATTTAAAATGGTAAAATGAATAATGAAAATAGAATAATCTATATAAAAATTAATTAATTAAAATGTAATACATGGGGACAGATACATTCCTGTTTCCCATCTGGGTCACAACTGGCAGCACGGAGTGCACGAGAACAGACAGGCTATCCTCTCTCAGAAATGAAGAAGCTTTCTCCCTTTCCAATTGTATCTCTACGCTTTCAATTACATCCATCTTTCAAAAAGGTTTTTTGAGGTATATTAAATGTTGACCTTTTTTTTGTTTTTTTTTATCACTTTATTGTATGTTACTTATTTCTTAATTTTATTATTTATTAATTCTATTATAACAATTCGGTTAAGCCCATATATTCAATATTGTCACGTATTTATTTTAGCCCTTCCCTTTTATCTTTGACTTCCCCTGTTATACGAAATATAGGAGAAGTAATGTAATTGGTCAAGTTCGATGTTTAGTTTGCATCGGAATTTCATGTTTCCCGACCACTTCATTCCAAAAATTAAAATCTCTGTGTAAAAACACAAAATTTCATATATAGTAAGTAATACCTGAAGAAGACATTATGGATACTTATAGATGCTTCGCGAAACGTTTGTAATTGCTATTTTTTGAGAAGGCAAATAATCAGGGGCGTAGCGTGCCCCCCCCCCCCCTGGGCAGAGCAAAAAACCAAGATAAAAAATTAATAAACTAAAAAAATAGTTTTTATTAAAAATGGATTGCTTGCAAGTTACCAATAGGATGTTCAAATTTCCCTTGCGTCTGATTCCTAAATCAGCAATCAGCTGTTACATAAATGGACATGTACAAAACAAGTCATTACATTTATTTAAATATATATGAATTCGATCATTTCATTTCCTCGCTCAAAATCGTCATTTATGTTATGCTTTATACTCTTAAATCTGATTTTACATGCGCAGTAAAAATGCAAAGCGCAGCAGCAGCAAATGCATTCTCTCTGCTGTGAGTAATTTAATTCTAAAAGCACATAAACCACAGCGTGCATTTGCTGCTGCTGCGCTCTGCATTTTTGCTGCTCATGTAAAGTCAACTTAAGTATTACAGTCAGTGGTTACCTCAGGGGGAGCTTCTAGAGGTCCGAGTCTCCCAAATTAATAACAAAAAGTCTGCAGGGCTAACCACGGAAACTGCGGGCTGTGCCCCCGGGATTCGTAGCCTAACTTTGCCCCCCCCCCCTGCTCAAAATCCTGGCTACGCCCCTGCAAATAATGTATTATATATTAATTAAGAATCTCATTATACAAACCGAAAAGTTGTATTTATGTAATGATTGGATATTTGTTTGGATGAATAACGAACCAATCACCGGGCAGGGATCCTTTAGTTCTATCTGTCTCCACTAGGCTGCACCACTCAAGACCGGGCAATCTCTTCTCCTGGCTCTCTGGTATCAAGTGTTGTGATTTTCAATCAAAAAAAATCAGACCCTAAAAAAAATGAAAATAAAAATATCATCTGGAAATGGAGACAAACTTGTTAGCATATATATAAGATAGGTCAGACCACAAAGTTGTGTTTGGTTGATACCTCTTGGCAGTTTACTAGTGACTGTCGTCTGGCGAGAAGCCATCTTTGAGGACAAGAATTTTATGGTAAATCTGTCAAAAAGGAACGTAATTATTAAGGACCGGATTCTTAGGTTACCGGTAAATCAATATCGCTGATATCAACACAATATTTTCACATTCCCAGTTATGCCAGTTTAAGTGGGGAGAGAGAGAGAGATCTGTAAAATAGTAGTTAGTATAAGAAAGTCCTGTTATGGCCACATCACATATTTTACAATAATGTTCATATAGAGTGATGGTTAATGATTGGTAATTTCTTGATTTGAAGTTGGTAGCCCTAGCTGTGAGAGATGTGGCTACTAAACATTGTTGGTAACATTAAGACAGCTAAGATGCAACAGGTGGTTCAAAGTTTCCAAGAGAGAACTCAACCAAACACAATGTCATCTAATTTGTCCTTTATGTAGTCACTACACCACCAGAATCACCCAGTTGTGACACAATCATGTCCTCATTCCGCCCTATTACTTCCTCAGATATACATAGTATAGGGGACGTTATGTAATTGCTCAAAAATTCCGTATTGTCTTTCAACGGAATTTCATGTGTTTCCACGTTTCATGACATCTCATCTTTGTATAAAAAGTGGTGAATTAAGTTGAACTACAAGAAGTCAGTTCATATCGTCTTTACACTCCGTCGCAAATATACCTATCCTCCAGTATACCTTAACAATAATCCTATCCCTTCAACAAACGAGATCCTCTACTTGACAAGTGACTAACATGGAACCCCCACACGAGACTGAAAAGGCCAGAAATGAACAGACTCTACAAACTGTTACTAAGACTACTATACTATCTGAAACTGATGTGGACTTACGGACTTGAACTCTAGGGTTCTGCCAAGGTTTTCAATCTTCATCGCAACCAATCCCTTCAATCCAAAATTCGCTAAGTTCACTGAATACGATTCCTTAACCACAGACGGACAGCAGTTTCCCCTTTTTAAACGGACCACTTTTTGCAGTCATTAACCACTAAAAAAACGCCCATGCTTGGAGGCTTTAACTACCGCCGACCATTTTTTGTGATTGACCTTAACCACTAAAAAAAAAGTCCGTGGAGAAATTTCGTTGGTCCGAGAGCTCACTCCTAGAGCTATGGTCTAGTTCAAAGGCAGGATGTTCCCAGAAGTACGTTTTCAGTGTTCCAGGTCGTCCACATATGTTCGCTGTGTGGTAACAGCCTTCCACAAAAGCGGTTTTTAAATGGTGAAGAATCTGTGATCGAGAAAACGGAAAGTAAACCACAACCCAACCACTTTTTGTTGTTGACATTGCCCATTGAAAGTCTTCAAACTTTTATAAATTCTTGTAAATCTCATAACGCTACAAATAAAAAATATATATTTAACTGTTTCAGATGTACCAACTTCGAAAATTGATGCAGGGATCGGCGAAAACTCCAAAAGCGCCTTTGGGAAACAACGCTAGACCACTTCAGCCGCTCCACCACAGAACCGTCCGAACCAACATAGACTTCCAGAACGTAGAAAACCCCGCTTCGGTATGTTAAGTCTTTATATTAATTTGGTGCAGGAAAAAAAAAAAAAGTATCTTATAAGCAATAAATTAAATTAAATTTTTCTTAATTTCTAAACCTATAGCGGGAAATAAAAATGAATTGTTCATTTTTTGTCATTTACAGTATCAAAAAAATACACAATGAATTTTGAGTCGCTGTTTGGTTTTGTAAGATATTTGAGGAGAAATATTTTTCTGGGGATAATCAAGGAAGGACAATGGAACAAAAAGTTACAGATCTATTCTAATACATAAAGATAAAAACTTTGTTTGTGTATTTAAGGTAATCTCGAAAACTTGTCAATCGATTTGGATAATTCTTCGCTTATTTCTTTCATGGGCATAGGTTATAGAACGTTTTATCAAAACGGAGCTGTGCAGTGATAGTCAAAGTGAAGCAATGCGAAGGAGATGTAGCCGTCGGCGCCATTTATTGCATGCGCTGCCTAAACCTTTAAATATACCAAAATGATTTATGGAGAAATTGTATATAAAAAGTTCTACAAAAACCACTTGGGCAGCATTTACCGGCGGTGATGGCAGGATTCTCATGGATGAGGCATTTAAATTGTTCATAAAAGGGAGTCCATCCCTTGAGAGATCCGTCGAAAGTCAGCAGCGACAATTTGGGTAGCCGAGGTTGAACTGCCTTTACTGTCTGTTCTACCGAACTCTGGGCTGGCTTCAGCAAGTTTCCAGCTGCTGTTTTGGTGGCGAAATACATCTCCACAAATGCATCCACATTTTGATAGGAGGGCACATGCTGTTCCAGGGTGATCTCCAAGTCATTGATATACTCCTCCAGATCTTGGAATCCGTAGCGGATCTCCTCTATCTGTTCATAGCGGATTTTGAAAATTGCGATCTTGCTTTGATCCTGGCCCGCAGCAACGGACGCATCATGTAACAGCTGCAGCTTCCGAAACTTGTTCTCCTTCTTACCCACAAAAAGTTTCAACTGTGACTCTGCCTATATTGTTATTGGCATGGAGAAGAAAAACATGAATGTTTAAATAAAGGAAAATTAAACAATATTTCATAAAAAAACTTCACAAATATCTATTGAATTATTATTTGATTATAAACAGAATAAAAGAATCTTTGAAATAATTGAACTAAAGTAAAAAAATAAAACTTAAATATATAATAGATCCATAATAATATATAAATTCCTCAGTATAATAAATATTTCAGCTCGGGAATTAGATTATAGAAGGAAAGGATTATTAACAGCCGGGTCTAATCCTAACGGTGCTTCAGTTAATACAGAGAAAATTAAATGAACTTAAATTAAAATATAACTGGAGCATGTACCAGAAAAATTGCTAAGGCAAACAAAACAAATTACACTTTGAAAAAAAAAAAATTGAAAAAATGTCTAATTTAAATAAATTTTAAATATAAGATGATTAAAAAATTAAAAGGGGGAAGATTGCAGCCATCAACACCTATCTATAACAGATAGCCTTCAATAAGATTGGTTTGTCCTTGTGTTTGTAACAAGTTAGCGCAAAAATTATTTTCATGAAATTTCACAAATAGCATACTTATAATCCCAGTTCAAACATAGAGTGTTGGATCCTTCAGATTTTGAACGGGGAAGGGATTGTGGAGGAAGAACATAAAATAACACTTTAACGGTTAACTTTTCGAGGTTAATGCATAAAATCAAAAAATGTAGCAAATCATATTTCTAAAGTCTGATCATATGCATATTTGACGTTATGTATATTGTGGGGAGGGGGGGAGGCGCTGTTAATATGGGTTTCGGGAATTGAGTATAATATCGTTTTAAGTTTTTTTTTTTCAACTTTTATTTATTCTACAATCTGTATAAAAAACAATAACAATACGTAGAAGTGGTGACTATAAGAAGACATGATAAAATAATAAATAATACAAAATATTTAAAACATAATAAGAAGCAAAAAAAAAGAAATGAATAATACAAAAAAGTAGCAAACATATACAAAAATAAATAGATAAAATACGTAATAAATCAATGGTATATGAATAAACAGAAAGCATAAAATGAATGAGATAAAACAAAAAAATAAAAATAAATAGTAAATAAGAAAAATGCAATAAAAAATAACTAAATAAAATAATTAAAAATATACAAGAAACTGGACGAGGACAGGACCAGTAGGACTCCCGCACACTCCAACTGGAGGAGGCCGCGGGAGACCAGCGCTGACCCTCCCACCACACTGCCCAACCATCCACTGTCCAGCAGTGGAGGAAGACCTGGATGCTGGGCGTCGAGAGGACTGAGAGGCATGAGGGGAGAAATTGGTCATCACCAGCACTCCTTTGAAATATGGCATGAAAAAATATATATTGAAGTAGATCAGCCGTCTCGGAGGATTGTGTTGATGGGGTTGTGATGATAAGGATTTGTCAAGAGTTAAAGTTACTAATCTGTTTGAACTTACTCCGGGCGAGGCCGGTAACCTGCTAGAAATATAATATGATGACTTAAATATCAATATGATTTAAAAATTGGCGCCCTGTTAGCAGAGTGGGCGCTAGGAAGACAGAAATCAAGGTTAAAAAGTTATCGATGAAACACCGACAATGTACTTCCCCAGAACGAATTAACCAATTAAGTTTTCGCTCTCCCTCCAAAACCAATTGACCGTTTGAGCTAAAAATCAATAGTTGACTTATATAGGGACTTCTCAATCTTCATACTAAATTCTAGATCAATAGACTCAATATTTCGGCAGTTATCAAAATTTTATGAGTCGAGACACCCTCTGATCCCATCTCCCCCTAAGCCGATTCTGCGGAAAATTAATATACATGGTTATAACTGGGTTTTGAATTTATATACGATATTTTGAGTCGATACAATCATTTAAACGGCAGTTATTAGAGTTTTTGTGTTAAGCTTCTCCCCTAAACCCCCCTTCTTCTCTGTCCGATTTGGCTGAAAATCAATAGTTGTCAAATATCATGTAGAAATAGAGAAACTATTTAGATATTTTATCAAAAGATTATTCAGGCTGCCTAGTTATTCGCGAACTTCTTTTATACAAACTGAAACAGGAATAGACCCGACTATTATTTATACAAATAAACTGCATCATAATTACATACTCAAAGTGATAAACATGGCAAATCCAAGACTTCCCAAGGCCCTAGCTAAAGAGGTTATTAAAAGGAATGTGCTCTGGTTCCGACGGATAAATAACTATATCTCGGACTACAATTTGGGAGATAATCTGTCTGATAATAACATCGAGATATGGAACACACAGCTATCAAATATACGGAATAGTTTAAAAGAGCATTATCGCAATCAGTTCAGGGAGGAAATTAAAAACTCAGACCGCTACTTGCTAGGTAGGGAACTGGAATTCCACGATTCAGTTATTAGTTACTTACAGAGTGACCTACCATTGTCAAGTATTAGATTTATAATTAAACTTAGAGGTGAACTGTTGCATCTAAGCTATACACCTATTAATCAATATACCTCCGAAGATATGGACTTTGTATGCCCAATGTGTTACAGCCCCTGTAAAGAAGATTCCTCATTACCTGCCCCAAATATGATGATATAAAAAAAGAAATATTTAAAAGCACCACAGATACTACATTTATGTTGGAGTTATTAAATGGTAAAGACTGGCACCTACTGGTAAAATATTGCAAAAAGGCATACAATCTCAGAAACTGTAAATTAAATAAATAAAGAAATAGGAACAAAGTTATATATATATATATATATATATATATATATATATATATATATATATATATATATATATATATATTATTTTATTTTTATTTGATTTTAGAAAGAAAAATTTGTTTTGATTAAGTTTATAAGATAATATTTTGTAAATGTAGCCTCCTCAAGACGGCTTAGGCCATTGAGTTTGTCTTCATAAAAGATCTCATTAATGTATATATGGTTTGAATGTGATTTTCTATTATGTTAATAAAGACTTTACTACTACAATAGTTGTCATCTTTAAGGGGTTCTGTGTTCAGATATAAAATGTAGTGTCGAAACATTCATTTCATTGGAAGTTATCGTGTTCACACACACAGACTTTTGACGTGAAAACGTCTATTCGCTCGTTAAGCACAGTGATAGCAGGTCAAACTTTCTTGTGTTACAAAATACCGTCAGATTTCAATCGATAATAACTACAAGACTAATAATGCGATAACAACGGTTGAGGTCTCAATGTCTGTACGTGTTTGTTTTGCCTGTGACGTTATTGGCTAGTGTGGGCGCCGCGACGCGCCGGTGGATGATTGTTGCGAATTAGCATTGTGTAAATAGGACGTGTTTAGATAGGACGTTGATTCGGGTGTCATTGTAAAGAACTTGAGGAGCACTACTAAGACTCAAAGTGAAACAATAAAAATATTCGACGAAATATATGTAAAAATCTGTATTACATTAAAAATTGCAAAAAAATTAAAGATGTCTCATATGAATCGTAAATATACGCGGAATTATAGAAAACGCAAATCAGAGGAAAGCTCGCATCAAAAGGAATTTATAAAACCTAAAAAAGTCTAGTGCCGAGCAAACGCAAGAGCTACGGCAGCATCGAAAAGAAAATGAAAAATGATTTTATCCCGACGTTTTCATGGAAAATCTACGGCGTGGACCTTGAATACGCCTTTAAGTTTTTTTCTTTTTCATTTTTGAAATCAAGTTGCATACCGATTACGTAACTTCCTCTATACTTCGTATAGACGGGGAAGTAAAATGATCATATTTCCAACGAGTTCTCCTTCAAAATTAAAAAAAATTGAAATATTAAATCTTATTCTTCTATTCTAAAAATCCTATTCATATAAGCGTTGCTGTTTGCGGTCTTTCTTGTGTCACTCCCACTGATTCACGAAGAGAAAATTCACAAAGAATAAATCTTGCCTGATATACTTCAAGATGAAAAATATAAGTGAAAAAAGGCCATGAATTTCTGCATGGCTCGTTGCCCGGATTCCATTAATTTTTTTTTTTTTTTCTTCCCCTTACGGAATCTGCAGGCCTTTAACCCCCGCGCGCTTGTTAATTCACACATTTTCCCATTTGGGGGATATTTAATATCCATATTTCAGTCTGGACGAGTCTTAGCAGGAAATCTTCCCTGATAGTATCATTAGCGCCAGAATATACCTTCATATTTTGAGGACCCTATAAAAATCTAGAAAATAATGACCAATCTTCATTTTGAATAAACAGGGCTAAGTTATTAGAGTGCTAAAGTTGGGCTAAGCCGCTATAACTTCATTTCCACTTTTTACTTCCTCAGCTATAACAAGTATAATATTATATAATCTGTTGCAAATTTCATGTTGAGTATTCACCACAACTTTATGTTTTCCGACCCCCTGATTCCAAAAATGAATGTAGCTCTTGATTAAGGGCATGTACCGACACGAAATTTTGTAACTATATCCAAAACCAGGCCCGGATTTAGAAATTTGCCGCCCCTAGGCAGTTGCGGAAATTGACGATGAATATTGGCATGATAGCAGTGGCCAATATTACAAATCTTGGAACACGACTGTAAGTCGCAATTAGATGAGTAGGTGTATGAGGAAGACGCAAATATGACATCTCCGCGGTGACAAAAATTTGTTTTTTTGCTCGGGATCAAAATAGGGTTCAAATGAGACTATGGCGGTTTGGGGGCGACCACTCGTCACACTTCTTTCTTCCACTACCACGAGGAGACCACAAACCGGCGGAACACTGGGTAGCCGGCCTCCGTCCCAGGTATCATCCGGTTCAGCGAATCAACTCCATTCTGGCCTGATAATACATCGCACATTCGAGAAGTACATCTTCTGTAGTCTCGATGCCCCCGTATAAAGAGTTCCGGTTGTTTTTCCACTTAAAGAGGAAGAGTTTGAAGTTAAAATCTCCTTGACCTGATAATATCTGAGAAATCCAGTGGTCAATCTGTACCCACTGAATGTATCAGTACATCGTTCGGCCGTCCGACCTTCATGACCACCTTTGTTACCATTTTCCCTTCTATCTATTCCTGGACAATTTTCTTGCAACGCTTTAGTCTGGACCGTCAGCGCATCTCATTATAAGGGCTAGATGTAAGAAGAACAGAAGTAAGAGGCAACAGCACCACCCAAGACCAAGTCTACGAGGAAGGGAAGGGATCCCCGCAAGTATGGCGTGGGCTAAGCAGCTCAGCGCATTGAAAATAACTATTGACCTTTCCTTAATAGCAACAATGTGGAGCGTCAATTTCAGGGCCGGTGCAATTGACATCTCTAGGTGCGTGTTCGCAGCTGAACCCTCAATGTATCTCCCGTTGATCGTCAAAGCCACAGATAATCGTGGACCCGGTCGTCCTCTCATCGATCTCTAAGGAAGTTGGAGATCAGCGCAAACAGGTTCATAGGCAGCCCCATATCCCGCAGACGCTTGAGAATGGCTGGGCAGCAGGCCCACGTTTTATTTAACATTTTCCTTAAACTAGATTAGATATACTAACTTTTCACGGGGAAACACTTCCCCGAAAAGTTCAAATATGCATAAAACTGCAAATAAACAAAAATGCAGAAAAAATCTTACATACTTCATTCTTCGAATTAGAAGCATTAATAAATTTTTCCAAAGCCCACAAACAGCCCTATGGAAAAGTTCCTTGCAGCACCGACCTGCACATACTTTTACTTTCCTATATCATATATATAAAGCTGAAAATGTCTGTGCGTTGTACCGCTATAACTCACGAACGGCTTGATGGATTTGATTAATTTTTCTTTTAATTTGTTCGTTATCGTCTGTGGAAGGTTATAGGCGTATTAGTACCTCAATATCTGGTCCATCCCAGCATTCACTCACGCAATCTTTGTAACTCGAAAACCATTGCAACGATTAATGAGAAATCTTTTTGAATAAATTAGTTTTAGCTCCAAAGCTAGCGTTACTACAGTTGAAGGACTATAAGCCTTATTCCGTATTAATAATTGAAAATGATAACATCATGAATGTACTGTCGAGGAACTGAATAGCCTTATAGGAGATATTGAGAGAAAAGTCAAAGTTCCCCGGGCATCGCCGGGTATTACTGCTAGTCTTTAGTATAAGGAAGTATTGTAATTGTGCAAAAATCCGAGATCGCGTTTTCAACGGTATTTCATGATCCTTGAACACGTTTTGACCATTTTTGTAAAGCAGACGTAAACAAATACTCACTGGTTAAATATACTCATAAAATGGAAAGAAATATCTGATGTGATCATGGATCTTCTGCTCAAATTCATTTCTCCCTCTTTTCATACTGGCATTACCGAGTATAAGAAAGTCGCTCTCAGGATTACGTTAATTTAAATAAACTCTCTTATACCCAGCAATGAGAATTTGAAATGCGAGAGAAATAAATTTGAAATAGGGGGGGGGGGGGGGGGGGGGGAGATTCTTAAAATGTAATGGATATAAGAACTTCTTGTAATGGTCACATCAGTTATTTTTCTTTTTTAATAGCGTATAATAAAAAGTTATTTTCAAAATTTTGAAAAATCCACACAGGTTGACTATCGTCGAAATCATGACCGAATTTGTATATAATTTATTATTATTTATTTATATCCATCAATATTGAAGAATAGTTAGACATTTGAAAATAAATATCGGATTACCAATAGGAAGACTTGGTTTGGTAGATAAGGTTCAGAACTTGTTAATAATTCTTAGCTCCGTGGTGCTTACATGAGAAGGCTTTCCATGGATAATGCAGCCAGGAACCTCATAAAACCATATCCTTCGTCTTCGGTTTTCTTGGAGGGGGAGCTTTTACCCCCTCGTTAATTTTTGAGTTAAATCTGATCAATGTGAGTGGAGCTGTTGTCGCTAAAATGCTGATAAATTATTATCTAGTTCGAGTAGAAGTGGTGTCAGGTGTGGGATGAGTGGAAAATAAGTTGGGAAATGTTGAAAATGACTTCATCGAAAAATTAAAGGAAGTCTGAGTTAGTTAGCCTTACATTACCCTTTATTTTAAATCTTTTTTATCTCGATTACAAGAAATTGCTATTATGGAGAATTATTGTAGAATTAATTATAATTAACGCATTTTCGATAATAACCTTACAAAGTCCGAATAAATTTTTTCGATCTGTATCGATATGGTGGAAAGCTAATAAAAACAAAGAAATTGTTTAAATTTTATATTGTCTAATTCCACAAAAATGTGTACACATGTGTACCAGTTCAGCTCACGCCAACGTCAGGTCAAAGTTCAAAAGTAACTATAAAATTAGCTAGGTTGTCATATATAAATACAGATTACCAATGGTTTTGAATCCCTGTTCCCTTGGGTAGCCCATGGGAGCGGGGGGGGGGGGGGGGGGGGGGGGGGGAGGGGATGTCCTGCCTTAACGGAACATTCCGACTATTACAAATATTTTAGTTTAAACATAACAAGAAAATATAATAGCAAGAAATTTAAAACAATTCAAATAAACTAAAGAAATGGAGTTCATTGTAGTATACATATTATATATTTATATCTTTTTTGGAGCGCTCAACTATGGGATTATCAGCGCCGAGGATTCCTGTGTAGCCCTTTACACTTACAAGAAATTATTAGAAATGAACAGTATATACTAACTTCTAATTTATAATTTTTCTTCTCTAATTTTTTATTATTAAGTACTATTTTTTCTCATTTTTTTTTTCTTATTCATTTATTCTTATTTTATTTTATTTTTAATATTTCTTTATTTATTTTTTATTTATTCATTATTATTTTTTTCCTATATTCCTGCATATAATTATCTACTCCCTGACTCGTCAGAATAATGACATTATGTTATTTGCTTTTAAAAAGTCAAATAATTTGTTGATACTTAGTTCCGAATCAGAGAGAAGATGGGGGAGACTGGGGTTGTGTATCCCATGTAAGGCCATGCTGGCTGCATAATGGGGGCACTCCTCAAAGTATATATAAGTTATAGTTGCGTTTTCTGTATACCTCATCACATTCCTGGCCCTATCCTCAGAACACCATTATTTATATATATATATATATATATATATATATATATATATATATATAAGAAATAAGGAAAATAATGGTTATATGATGTATTATTGAAGTACAAATAAAATTAATTATTAATTAGTTGAAACAAATTTCCCACAACACCCTAATGAACATTATTTAGAACTCTACAGCTCTGTACTTCTCAATAGAGGTCAAACCATTCGAAATCTCATAATGAACAGTTTTCATAAGGACCAATTATTCGCTGGGATTGCATCTTTTCTCTTAATCCTATTGTTTAAATAATTTATTTATATTTTTTTACCACCTGAAAATTGCGTAAGGTTTATAGGTTGTAACAGGTTTTATTTAATGCTTAAATTAATAAATTCAATTATATTAAAAATTGTATTTATTTATTCAAGCACAACATCAAAATTACTTATTTTTGGTCCAAATGCGTTTTAGATACCAAATAATGGTCAACGTATGAATAAATTAAAAAAAAAAAACAAGAAGAATTGACCAACTACTAATGTTTTTTTCTTTTTTTCAGGGTAAAATTTGCTCCATAAGTATGCATAAGGAAATGGGTTACAAAGGTATGTACAAGAAAAGAACTATTAACATTTTATCATAAATATAATACATATAACGTACGTATATGATACAACTGAAGGTAATAATACACAGAAATAAGAAAAGTAGATAGATAAAAAATATAAAAATAATGTTGTATGTTATAATGGATCTATGTTCAAGAGAATCTGCGCAGATAAAAATGAACTAGTAAAAATTCCGAATTAATTTAGCTTCAAATATTGTACAAAACGGGGGAAATACGTGGAAGGGATGAAACCAGCAGCTGAAGAAGTTAGTTGTGTTTGATTATTCACTATTATCTTACATAATTATTAATATATGTGTGGTCTTTTTTTAAAAATCATTTGGTGCTATATAATTAAAACAAACTTATTTTTTGAAATATTGTCTATTCCACAAAAAGTGTATACTATATTACAGGTTTCGCCATTATACCATTGTCAGGTTAAAGACAGTTTGGTGAGTGCGAACCATTCTTATATATCATATGTGGAAGGGGTTCGAATTTCAACTATTTGTACACAATTTATGCATTTAGTCTAACATAAATCGTAGTCAATATATACTATTTGGTCATTTTCATTATCATTTTATATTTTCTTTATAATTCACGTTATGCTCACGTCATCAGTAATCATTTTGTTAAATGCACAAATATCATTTCATGCATATCACATATACATTTTTTTATCTTGTTAAAATTTAATAATTTTACCATTATTTTTTTTTTATTTACTTTTTTTTCCAGGGCTGATTGTGTCACCGCGGCCATTGGCCATATTGTGTGCCCTGTGTGTGTTGGTCCCTACAGCAGCCCTGTATCTCTAATGAAGTCCAGGATTCTTCTGCAGGTTCCTTCCATTATGGTAAACCCGAAGCAGTAAAATCTTCTGCTTTCTAGTGCCCCGCACTGGCTTAGAATTTGGACCAGAGTCTCATTTTCCTCGCCACATTTCCTGCACAGAGGAGTTTTGAGTGTCTTTGCTTTGGGACCCCACTCCAGAACTGGATGTGATTCTTGGTCAGCCAACCATTTATTGCCGCCCTTGCGGTGCTCTTAGAGATCCCGCAGAAGGGTTTCGGTCCTGTAGGTTCTCTGTCAGCTTCTGACCGGGCCAGTTGATCAGCCCTTTCGTTGCTCTCAAACCCCTTATGCCCTGGCACCCATCTCAACTCCACTCTGTTTTGGTCCGTCAGGGACTCCAGTGCTTGAAGGCATTCCAGGACGATTTTGGAATCTATGATGAGAACTCGCAGGGCTTGCAGCGTTGCTTGGCTGTCAGACAGTATTAAGATTCGCCCTCCCCTGACGTTCCGTCTCTTTATGAGCCAGGCACACCCGAGGATGGCATATAGTATCTCATTATGTATCATTAATTTTAGTTTTTCTACTATTATTGAAAATTTGATTTCCTAGTTGAAAATTTCAACGCCTTCCTTACCTTAAATATAAGTATGTAGTTGAAAAAATGCATTCCGTCTTCTAAAAACTTCATTCAATAACAATTAAGAGGTCGTTTTGACCCAAAAGGTCTAACTCTTCCTTAGTTAAAGGATAACCTGTATTCCTTAACCCCAAGGAAAACAGTCAAAATTTATGTAAAACAAGGTAACTTCTGAATGAGAATTGCGTCCCCAGAAAAAATTAATCAATTAACTTTCCTTCTCCCCCTTCAGAACCAGTCGACCTATACGCTAGTATTCAATATTTGACTTCATAGGGGCTCCTAAACCCACATACTAAATTTTGTGTCGATAAATTCATTACATCGGAAGTTAGTAGGGTTTTTGAATTGAGCTGCACCCCTAAAGCCCCTCTTCCCTTCGATTGGTATCGCTGAAATTCGACAGGTTATGTCCTCATTGGGTTTTGACTTCATATATGAAATTTTGTGTCAATACGTTCATTACATCGCCAGTTATTGGAGTTTTTGAGTTGAGCCCGCCCTCTGATCCCTCTTCAATTTGGCCTGGTTGGGACACTCACTGGGTGCCCCGGGAGCCTGTGCAGGGTTCCCCTCCGGTCGCCCCCCGGTTTCTCTTCGGGATCTCATACTTATTTGAACAGTCAGGCATCAATAAACCTCGTGGTTAATAAGGCCATTAAGAAAAGAAAAAAAAAAGATCGGTATAAACGATAAATAAATCACGCGAATACAGATAGAAAAAGGCGTCGATGATGTGTATGTACTTCCTCAGAACCATTGAATTAATTTTTCGTTCCCCCTTCAAAATCAATCGAAGATTTGCGCTAATAATCTACAGTTGACTTATATAGGGGCTCCTAAATCCTCATAGTAAATACTTTGTCGATACATTCATTACATCGATAGTTATTAGGGTTTATGAATTGAGCCTCCTCCTCTCCCTGAACCCCCCTTTCACTTTTGCTGATATCGTTGAAAATTAATAAATGTCGTCCCTATGGAGCTTTGAATTCACATATGAAATTTTGTGTCGATACATTCATTATAACGGCAGTTATTAGAGTTTTTGTCTTAAGTCTTCCCTTTGATCGATTTGGCTGGAAATCAATAGATTTTGGTAGAGGGTTCTGAATTCACATATAACATTTCGTGTCGATACATTCATTCTATTGAGAGTTATCGTGTTCACAGACAAAAAAACTCACAGACACTCGCAAAGCGCAAGCATTATAATTAGTGCAAATGTTTACCTTTAGCTTTATTGTCTATTTACCTCGACTGTCAGCATCATACGTACCGAAGATTCTAAGAAATTCGTTATTTTGTTTGTTGTGATTACCTTGCACGTGTTTACCTCGGCTGCTAGACTGTTATTAGGTTGTTATGCATTACCTATACGTTATCATATTCTTAGTTGCTCACTAACTTTCAAACTGTGAACATGGCGAGTAAGAGAACATCTTTGTGTATTGACGAAAAAGTTTTATTAATACGCGCAATAGAGGCGGGAGAAAAGATAAGTGATGTTGGAAGACGCTTTGGATTCAGTCGCTCTACCGTGTCTATAATATGGAAAAACAAAGAAAAAATTCTACAAGCAGAGGAGAATGGAAAATCTTCTAAGAAATTAAAGAAACCTAAATACGAAGATTTGGATCTAGCTATGCTATATGGTTTCACAGACAGCGCCAGAATAATATGCCTGTCTCGGGGCCGATCGTGAAAGCTAAAAACTTTATTAGTAGATACATATTATAATAGTAAAATACTATTAAATGTAATGTAATATGTATTGATTTTTCTTCTCTTCATTTAACGACAACTCTCAATAACGCCCTAAAATGCGCAGTCCCTTAAGTGTCGCTATATAGAGTTTACAGTGTATATCAACACGAAATATTATATGTGAATCCAGAACCCTCAAATGGCGACACATTGTTTTTCAGTCAAATTGACCAAAGGGAAGGGGATTAGGAAAAAAACTCGAATAACTGCCGTTTTAATGAACAGTGAAACGATAGGACTGCACTTACAAGTTTTCAACAGAATCGACCGAAGGGAAGGGAGGATCAGAGGGGGAGCTCGACTCAAAACCCTCAATAATTGCCGATGTAATGAAATTATCGACATGAAATTTCATATTTAAAGTGAAAACCCAATGAGGACATAATCTGTGAAATTTCAGTGATATCGACTGATATGAAGGGAACGGGGGAAAAAAACCCTAATAACTGACAATGTAATGAATTTTTCTACACAAAATTTAGTATGAAGATTTAGGAGCCCCTATGTAATTCAACGGTTGAATATTAGCACAAACGGTCGACAGGTTTTGGAGGGGGAACGAAAAGTTAATTGATTAATTCCTTCTGGGGAAGTATATTGCTGGTGATTCATAAGTTAGGGAGGGGTCTTTAACGAGTACCTGACATCGTACAGGCTCGTGATCATAAGAATGAACAATTTTTTTTTTTAGTCTCCAGATTTTTTGGATTGTGAACTCTTCTTTATTGTTCTCTGAATAAAAATACATTTGTGAATACATCTGAATAAAAATACAGTATTGCTCCGTTTAAATAAGTGAATAAAGACTTATTTATCGACACATAGGTATGAAGTTTTATTTAATCCAACGTCACAAATTAAGCTTATCTCGAGTTGGAGACACGACAGGAACCCCCTCCTGTCTGTCCAGCATTATTAATAATAAATGTTATTACTTTATTAATTATGCCACTATACAAAGTAACAATGTACTCTAATTGAACCCTAAGCAAAAAAAAAAAAAAGGAATTTTATTCAGCAAATTAAATTAATTTTATTTTCCCTTTTTGGGTGGAAGGGCTTTTTTATCTACGTCACAGGTATGCACGATTCTTATACACACAAGATATACAACTTCAATATAAAAAAAATTATATTATTATTTTTTCCCTGAATAATTAATTATAAATGTTATTTGAAGTTTGTGTTTAGGTAGCTTCTGGAATTTCAACCTTGCAAATATACACCAACCTAGCAAATACATGTCTTTTGTCTGATATTCCGTTTTTACATAATTACATATTTTATTAAGTTTTGCTGTGTATACTTAGAGACTGAACGAAAAACATAAATTTAGTTTTAATGTTTAGTTGTATCAGAAAGTTGCCATTCGTCCTCAATAACTTGACCAAATCTACGATTACAAAAAAAAAGTTGCGGTGCCGCAGTTTCAATTTTTAGTCTTTCTAATTGTTTTTTTTTAATTTCCGCGAAAACGGTGTATCTTTTTTAACTCTTTATTTTGTTTATTTATACAATCGGTTAATCATCATTAGGTAAATGTGATGTCGGTAAGAAATGAGAATAGTAATACAAAATAAATGAAACAACTACAAAACAATAAATAAAATGTTTACCGATATGTACAAAAAAAGTACATATAATTATAGTAATATATATGTATAAATATAGTTTTATAGAGTTTAATTTCCCTAGCTCTACGAAGTTCTTTTTTTTTTTTTTTTTTTTTCGAGGGCTGATGGTATCACCGCGGCCAGAGTAGGCCTATTATGTGCCCATTATGTTAGTCCCTACAGCAGTCCTGTATCTTTAATGAAGTCCAGGATTCTGCTGCAAGTTCCCTCCATTACCTGCTTCGGTTCCGTTACGGCAACAGTATAACCTCTTGCTTTCTAGAGTTTTACACTGGCTCAAAATATGTACCCGGAGTCTCATTTTCCTCGCCACAATTCCTGCACAGAGGGCTTCTAGCAATGCCATATTGTGTAGGTGTTTATTCATATGACAGTGTTTTGTGATCAGCCCTGTCGTAGTTCTTAGATCCATACGACTCTCGGCTCCTTTTCTCTGAGGGTTCCACAACAAAAAGTTTTGAATGTCTTTTCTTTGGGACCCCTCTCCCAGTATTGGATATGTTTCCTGGTCAGCCAACCTTTTATTGCCGCCCTTGCCGTGCTCTTAAAGATCCCGCAGAAGGGTTCCGGTCCTATAGGTCCTCTTTCAGCTCCTGACCGGACTAGTTGATCAGCTCAGATTAATTTTTTTGTTAAAATCAAAAACTGGTGTCATTTTGTTTGTGTCCATGCTTAAGACAGGGTCCTCCAAAATGTCCCAGAAGATTACTAAATGCCCGATCCTCGGTGTGTTGTCCGGTATTAGGTCATTTGTTTTTAGCCTATAGGCTACTCTTCTTGCTTCTGCTTTCACGATCAAAAAGAGTGGGGGGAGGTTTAGAAGGGTTTCCATGACTGCTGTTGGGGTGGTGCTCATGGCTCCAGTGATTCCCAAGCAGGCAAGTCTTTGGACTTTGTCTAGTTGTTTCCTGCTTTGTCAAGAAGTTATACATTATTATGGGTCTCACTACCGTCGTGTACATCCAGTATATACCATTTTGGCATTGAGACCCCATGTTTCGCCAAAAAAGCGCCTACAGTCCCATAGAGCTCTGGTTGCTTTCTTTGTTATTTTCTCTATGTGTCAAGTCCATGTAAACTTGGTATCAAATATAGTCTGTGCCGGATTAGCCACGTAGCAAGAGTAGCAAATGCTACGGGCCCCGCGAATTGGGGGCCCCGCGCTCCAACGCCTGTCTGACCTTAAAAAAAATATCAATTGAGATAGGAGCGTAAAAATACTTTGCATGCCTTAAGCGCGAAGCGCTTAGGCTATGCTTTACTCCCACCTGAAAATCTAAAACTCGATTTCGTCACGTTAAATCTTATCTGAAATTAATCATTTACATTTATATGGTATAAAAATATATCTATTAGATAGGAAATTAATTAATTAACAGATTTGATACATTTTTAAGTCTATCAATTAACACGTTCATATAAAAATAAGTAATTTACTAACTTTTTAACATTAATTTCCTAATGTTTATGGTGTTGGAAACACTACAACTCCCGATAAATACATTTTTTTCAGCTTATTTTTTATTTTTTGTAATACTCTTGAGTAGATCCCTTTTGAAAATTGCCTCTGGAACTGCAATTTTATAAACTTTTATTAAATAATTCTTTAGAATCGTGTTTCCCAAACGTAGCATTTACTTATCTCTCATGATCACTAACTGCAGTGGCGAACGTTCTTTTTCAACATTAAAACGTATTAAAAATGAGTTAAGGAACACGATGGGCCAAGAACGTCTTAATCATCTCACTTTGATGAATATAGAGCATGATTTGCTTAAAGAAGTCGATATTGAAAGTGTTACCTCTAAATTTGCCCATATTAAATCCAGAAAGGTTTATTTGTAACAGTTTTGTTTTATTTAATACCCTAAACTTGAGAACCTAAAGCAAACCAAGGGCCTCTTGACAGAATTTGCTACAGGCCCCTCGCTGGCTTAATCCGGCACTGAATAGAGTTTATACAAAGTTTAGAGGGAGTTATGTAATCGTTCAGAAATTCGATGCTGAGTTTTCAACGGAATTTTAAGATTTTCCGACCTCCTCATTCCAAAAAAATACAAAAACAATGTCTGTGAACACGATAACTCCTGATAGAGTGAATGTATCGACAGGAAATTTTCTATGTTATCCAGAACCCTCTAAGGACAATATCTATATATAATAAATGTTATTACTTTATTAATTATGCCACTACACAAAGTAACGATGTACTCTAATTGAACCCTAAGCAAAAAAAAAGGACTTTTATTCAGCAAATTAAATAAAAATTAATTTTATTTTCCCTTTTTGGGTGGAAGGCTTTGGTACCTACGTCACAGGTATGCACGATTCTTATACACACATGATATACAACTTCAATATAAAAAAAAATATATTATTATTTTTTCCCTGAATAATTAATTATAAATGTTATTTGAAGTTTGTGTTTAGATAGCTTCTGGAATTGCAACCTTGCAAAATACACCAACCTAACAAATACATGTCTTTTGTCTGATATTCCGTTTTTACGTAATTATTTTATTATGTTTCGCTCTGTATACTTAGAGACTGAACGAAAAACATAAATTAAGTATTGATGTTTAGTTGTGTTGTTGCCATTCGTCCACAATATTGATAATTTGACCAAATCTACGATTATAAAAAAAAAGTTGCGGTGCCGCAGTTTCAATTTTTAGTCTTTCTATTTGTTTTTCTCAATTTCGTCGAAAACTGTGTATCTTTTTAAACTTTATTTTTGAACTCTTTATTTTGTATATTTTATACATTCGGTTAATTATCATTAGTAAATGTGATGTCCGTAAGAAATGAGAATAGTAATACAAAATAAATGAAACATATATAAAACAATAAATAAAATGTGTACTAAAATGAATAAATAAATAGGAAATAATGAACACTTTCGTTGTTTTCAGCCAAATCGGCCAAAGGGACGGGGGATCAGGGGAGAAATTTAACACAAAAACTCTAATAACTGCCGTTGTAATGTATATATTGACTTGAAATTTCATATATAGTCAAAGCTCTATAAAGACGACACTTATTAATTTTCAGCGGAATCAGTCGAAAGAAAGGAGGGGATCAGAGAAGGTTGACTCGACTCAAATAACTGCCGATGTAATCAATGTATCAACACTAAATTTAGTATGAGGATTCAGGACTATCTAAGTCAATTATAAAGTTTTTGCCCAAACGGTCGATTGGCTTTGGAGAGAAAGCGAAAACGTAATTGATTAATTCGTGCGGGGGAAGTACATAGCCGGTGATTTTTGTTTCTAGTTTTGCAAGTTATAAGTGGCGCGATGATATATTTCCTATATAAGTCTTTATGGTGCTGTAAAATTAATAAAATAAAACTGAAGGGAAACTTTAATATACGTTGGTTAATTCAGTCAATTTTGTTTAAAATTACAAAATAATTGAATGTCCTGGTATAAGATTCATTCCGAAATTCCATAAAATATATTTTAATGAAATTCGCCCTTTGAGCTTCACTTATAAATAAAACCAAAATTAATATAATCAAATACATATTCTACCAAGTTTTACAGTGACCTGAAAAGTACTATACAAAGCCATGCAACCCTAAACAATTGAATTATTTGAAAAACCTATTTTAATAATCCGGGATTGTTGGTTGGGGCAAAATTAATTTATTAATTTTATTTATGATACGTTAAGAACATGATTAGCAACCAGGATCTGAGTGATATAACTTTGGAGATATCGAGATGTACCTTCAAATAAACTCCCGGACAAAATTAAAGGATCACTTCAATTTTTGCAATTTTAATGGGTTTGTTAATCGGGAAAGGATATGAAGATATTATTATTTGTGGCATTAATTAAAAAAATTAAAAATTAACAGGAAAAGTAAAATTCTTTATTTTTTGAAATATGGAAAAAGTTAAACAGAAAAAATAACAAAGAAAAATTTCATTAAAACATATGAAATTTCGAAAAAAATTTAGTAATTGGCGTTCTCTCTTCTAGCTTCAATGACCGCATCTATTCTTCTGGGCATTCCCCTGATTGAATTTTGAATTACTTCTTCCGGTATGTTTTTTCACTCTTGAGCAAGAAGTTCCGCAAATCCTCTAAATTTTGTGGCTGTCGAGTTCTGACGAGTCTTGCAAGCCTGTCCCAGACATGTTTTATGGGGTTCATGTCTGAACTTCTTGCGGGCCAGTCCATGGCCACAATTTGAACTTCACGAAGGTACTGTTGAACCACAGCATTGTCGTGCATCAAAAGAAATTGAGCACCGACAAACGGAGCGAAGGGCATCACATTAGGTTCAAGGATTTATCTGCTGCCATGACCAATGACTACTAACTCGGTAGAGGCGTATAAATTTACGCCTCCCCACACCATCAAAGAACTCCTCCGCCAAAATTGATTCGGAGTGAAACATTTCAGGGAGTAAACCTCTCGCCCGGGCTCCTTAACTCTCGTTCACATCTATCTGGAGACCTTAGGTAGAATCTGGACTCATCTGAGAATAATCTCACCCCCAATCATCAGTAGTCCAATTCAGATGTTCCTGGGTGAATCTCAACCTCTGGACATGGTGTTCTCTGGTGAGCAGGGGTCCAATGACTGGGGGATGAGATGTCAATCCGTACTCATTAAGTCTTCTTCTGACTGTACGTTCAGAAAGTCTGACGTTTCTGAAGGTTTCTAAGAGGGGATTCAAGTAAAGGCCGGTAGACTGCCGATCCCAAAGCACGTATAACTGCAAAATGCGGTCATTCCTCTCGACAGTTGCCCTCTTCTGCGGAAGTAACTGCCCGTCTCCTGATGGCTCACCACTCTTGACACCACGGATTGTGACCGTTGGTGCCGATTTGCGATTTCCCTCTGGCTGAACCCCTTCTCAATCAGAACCACAGCCCAGATTGCTTCCTCTTCACTTAACTCCCTTCTTTGGACCATGTACATCCGGTAAGGAAGGCCCCATTCAGACGAGTGACATTTGTCACGCAACATTTTGTCACTCTCCACCTTGAGTATTGAAGCCTAATGGTGGTGTACACACGAGGCGACGTGACAGTCGAGTGACTTTTTTCTGCTGACAAGTCACCTTGAGCAGGTGACTTGACGTAACAAAAAAGTCACTCCCGCCCTATTCACATGCAAAGTGACAGTTGTCGCCAAGGAAGGTTGTAATCGTTTTGGTTATATTGTTTTCTGTTGTTTGGAAAAAAACTTATTATCCCTTATTAATGTAGCATACATTTTTTAACATCGTTCTAATAAAAATAAGTTTCTTTCATTAATTTTTTTTTTTTTTAACTATTTACCTCAATGTAACAGCAAGTCGTTTTTGGGGTGGAATAGACTGTCGCATGTTTGTATCTTAAAGACATATCGCAGGGGTCAACAGATTCAGCAAACTGGCAAAGCTTTCCAAACTCATTCCATAATATCCAAAAAAATTATTGGGATATCCCTTCAATTTCTCGTACAAAATATAAAATTGGATGGACCCAATATTTTTTTTTTCTATTCTTTTTACGATTTCTTATAACCAGAGCACAAATAGCTGCAACCTCGACGACATCCATTTTTAGACTGGTCTCAAGATTTTCTTTAAAGTCACCGTGACAGTCGCCTCACCGTGTGAATACCTCAAATGTCACGGCGATTTCAGAAAAGTCACCGTGACAAAAGTCACTCCTCTGAATGGGGCCTAAGACTTTCAACTAGAATATCCCCATGTATTTAGTTAGGAATTTGGTTGTTCTGAAATATTTTCTTCCCTTTTTTTCTCCCCCTTTCTTAATAACAGCAACAAAAAAATATTTCAGAACAAGCAATTATTCGCAATCAGCAAACTTGTCTTGGTTTATAATTAAACTTGACGATGTCGGTAGCTTATGTTTACTTTTTTTGTGGAATGGACAATATTTGAAAGAACGATGTATTTCCTAGTAAACGTTTTAAAATCAGTGCATTTCTTCCTATAAGTTGTTTCCTGATTGTTGTTTGCTCAGGAAGGAGGAAGGAGAACAACATGCACGAAAATAAGAGCTTAGGATCTGCGCACTTTCTTTTGACTAACAATAAGATCCCCTATATAGTTTCACCTCCCAGACTACACCTACTTTCTGTTATACAGCTAACCACCACTGGAGAGAGGAACAGCTCCAGTGACTAGGAACCTTCCTCGCAGAGCCGAGCTTTCTCCCAAGAGTCACTAACCTCACAGCCCACTCACACCTGACATCTCCTCACATGTAAGTATCCACCCAAAACATGTGATTTCCTACAATGGAACAGTCTGGAGAGCTTGTGGACTAAACGACCCTGTATTTTTTTAGTGAAGAAAAAAAAATCCAAAAATTGCATACATAACTGTTGCTGTTCATGAAAAACCTCATTTGAGTCAAAAATCAATTGTAAGTTGAGCTAAAGAAACATGTCAGCTGAGGTTTAGGTAGAAGGGGTGCAGCGTTGTCAAGAGTTGCACTCCCTTCTTGACTCTTCCATCCTTTCTTCTATATTGTTATGAAATAAAAGCATAAGCAAGCAACTAATGAACTGCTCAAGAATCAGAAATGATATGAAGTGAGGATAGCAATATAGCCCTCAGATTGGCTACCGCTCACCCCGCCCCTCAGCTGCATGTTTCGATAGTCTGACTTACCCTACGGTTACTATGGATGCGAGTTCTGACGAAAATGTGTTCTGACGAATTCGTCCGAACAAACAAACGCCTGTTTTCCAATGAGAGTGTTTACACTGGCAGCGACGAACACGTCAGAACATGCACGACGTCGTCAGAACCAGTTGAGCGTTCATACAAGTCTGATTTTTTCGTGCGATATGCGTCTGATTTGGGTGTTTTCGTGCGTTGAATTTTATGTGATTTGGTTATTTCACCATGGATAACGATAAATTGATGTCTTTTGTCTTGTGTACCGGTTGGTCCCACAATTCTTGAAATAACATTTTGAACTCTCCTTTGTTCTCTACTAAAAAATAACTGGTTGATATGCTCTGTTTTTCCACCAATTAACAACAATAACTTCATTAAAGGACTTTCAAAAAAATTAAATTCATCAAGTTCGTCCATCTTTGCTGGGCGGCAGAAACGTAATGACTATCAGAATATCAGAAAACGCGCACAATGTAACCGCCTTGTTCTGACGAGGATTTCGGACGTACTCGTCCGAATTCGCATGCACAGTAACCGTAGCCTTACATAGTTTCAGCCGCTCTTTTGTATGGTGAAATCTGCTCGCTAACTCCAACCAGTAATTGAAAAGCCACTTTTTTCTAAAACAGTTGGTCCGATCAAAGAAATCTTTTTTACAAAAAACCTACACTATTATTTTGAGAGATATTGATGGTAACTTTCCTTTTTCCTATGGAATGATACTAGAGGCATATTTAAAATATTGTCGTAAAATTTAATCAATAATTGCAGAGTATATTTCATTAGGAGAAAATATTAAAAACAAAATAAATTGCAATATTTACTATAATTTATTTAAATTAGAGATAAATATTTAAGTTTGATCAAAACTGTGGAGCACGATTTGTTTTCGAGATGGAGTACATGTTTTAAGCGTTTAATGTTGACTATATTTTTTGTACCTATCATGAAATAAATAGAATAAATATTAGACCTGAATCTTATGATATCATCTGATATTTTGGTTGTAAAGATTGATAATATCTCTACAATTGCATCTAATTTTTGAAATTCAAAGAGCATAAGGTAAATAGAAAAAAAATGCAATCGAAGCAAGAATTATGCAAAAACGCCCTTCTTGAATATAATTAATAAATATTTATTCTTCCTGAATTTTTTTCAATTAAAATCTTTCGTCCAGAAATTATTTTATTTTGGAATAATGCCGCCCTAAAATTACGACGCTCTGGGCACTGCGTGTTGCATATCGGGAGAAACCGTTTTATTGGATAGTGGCTATTTCAAGGCGAAATAAAAAAAAATTGTATACATTTTTTCTCCTGTAAAGTATCTCCTACGTGTCAAATTTCCACGAAAAGTATTTTTTACCCTTCCTCCAGATTAGTACAATCTTTATTTAGAATGTTATTCGTTAAAAGTAGATTTGTGTCGCATTTGAGGATTTTCGCGATCAACGACAATATTTTGATGATATACAGACATTTGATGACTACGGAAGCAATCGTCCCACAATGTCTCGAATCGACGCGTCTTTTAACACAAAATGCATACACTTACTAAAATATTAATTAATTTTAAAATTATGTCCTTCCTTCGATCATGAATGTTCATCTTTTCGTAAAATATGTTGAAAACCAAATAACTAAATTATTACTAATGGTTATTTTTGATTTTCATTTCAATAATTATATCTCATTATTTAAAACAAATATATTAATAATTTAAACATAACGTAAAATCCGTTGTCATGCTTTTATGAATGTACCGACTTACGTACAGGTTGTCTCACATGTCGAGAATAGTGTATGATTGTACGATATGTTTACTTCAATGTGTACTCATACCCCGCATAACTGCTAATGTAATAAATGTATGGTTTCATTGATATTAAAATTGATATTTTAATATCAATGAAATTAAGTAGTCACTATTTCATATTTGAATTACCATAATAATGAAAAGGACTTTTATGAAGTATTTATAACTTTTCTTGAAATTAAAACTTTTATTTAAATAGCATGACTAATTTGATTGAAAAAAATACTAAAAATGGAATTGATAAATTTAAGAAAATGTCTGTTTATTTAATTTTTATCTTACAACGCGTATCGCCTGCCATTTGAATTTAAGACAGGTTGACAAAATCGTAGCATGGTAATAGCTGTAGTGAATCTTCTTCAGGTAATTTACTGAGTTAGACAAGGGACAGTGCCCTAAGAGCTCGAACAATCCCTGGTGGAAAAAAGGAAAAGGGTGCTCAAGATATATGTACGTCACCTCACCCTCAGCATACTTTGATCCTACCAATCTGTCTTTAATGTAAATGGAGACAATACCCATCATTAAAACACAATTTGTAACTTAAAAGTTATATAAACAGCAATTTTTTTTAATTTTTTCATTCCATTCTTAGTTTTTTTTACAATTAAATTAATCATTATGTTTAAATAAAATTTTTAATTTGTTTTGCAATAAATTTGTATTCTGTACAATCAAAAGAAGTTGTATACAATTCTTCATAAAAGTCGTTTTCATTATAATGAAGTAATTCAAATACGAAATAGTGATAATTTATGGTTTCCAGATTTACTTTGTGAAACTCATTTCTAGGAATTGATAATTAAAATACACAATTTGTTTGTCAAATTTCACTAAATGATAATGCCTTAACACGGCGAAACTAGTAGAGTATTTAAGAATATAGTGAAGTTTGACTAACAAATTGTGTATTTTAATTATCTATTCCTAGAATGGAGCTTCCCAAAGTAAATCTGGAAACCCATAAATTATTTATTACAATATAAGAACAATTATTATATGAGAAAATGATAATTTCATAAATGATTTATTACAATAATTTGAGCTGAATTCAGCTTCTATATTAAAATATATTACTAGGAAAGAAATAACATGGATTTACACAAAGTCAGAGCGGAGTTATTGTGATTACACACCTCATGTGCAACACCCTGTACGAGTATATAATATTGTGACTACTAGAAATGCTTCAATATCTTTGCTGATGTATTTAACGGATTGACAGTATATTAAAAAAATTAAACTGCAGTAATAATTTATAAATATAAGAACAATTATTATATGAGAAAATGATAATTTCATAAATTATTTATTACAATAATTTGAGCTGAATTCAGCTTCTATATTAAAATATATTACTAGGGAAGAAATAACATGGATTTACACAAAGTCAGAGCGGAGTTATTGTGCAACACCCTTTATATAATATTGTGACTGTATTAGAAATGCTTCAATATCTTTGCAGATGTATTTAACCGATTGACAGTGTATTAAAAAAATTAAACTGCAGTAATAATTTATGAATACATGAAAAATTATTATATGAGAAAATGATAATATGCAAAATATGAATATATGTCAAAAAAAAAAAAATAGATGTGAATAAATGTAACAGATGTGTATATGGGATTATATGTATTGTACATAAAGGAAGACTATTTTCGTGATGTCAAAATATGAACTATATTGATAACATTTTAATTACTTCATTAATTTAAGATCACCAATTTGTTGAAGCTGTGAAATAGTAAATTTAAATAACGTTAACATTTTTTAATAGATTTTTTGAATGTTTTCATAATTTGATTTACGCCAAAGATTGTACAATTGGTTATTTTTGTGTTATGTATATCTTAAATTCAAAATAGTGTTAAAAATAATTTTATCCTCAAGTTTCTCGTGACATTCTTTAACTTTCAAATATTTATTTGGCTGATTGGTGATATCTTAATACATACTCCGCATTAAAAATAAGATATAAGTTTATACATGAAACATTTTTTATTTCAATGTATATTTATAAAACATGTATACAGATATACGTATAGCCAGAGATTTTATCTTGTTACCTATGTATAGTGCTGATAATCTGAGACTTACGAAAATGTTAATAGTTATGAATATAAGCGTTATATTTATTTATTATATTTGTAAACTAGAATTGTAATAAATGTCGAATTAGGACTAGCTCAATAAGTTGTAGACATTTCGTAAAATGCCGTTAGACGTATTTTGAACTGTATTCAACTGTGTATTGATTTTTATTTATCGTATTGATTGGAATGTGAGATATTTTGTACATTTTGAACTGGTAAATGACGTGAGAAGACCCGCGCTCTTTGACAGTTCCAAACCGGGTTTATGACATTTCGGCGCAAAGGACACTATATACTATATACTATATTTTTGAACAATTTTTTTTTTAAGATATTCATACCAAACATTAACATATGATCGACAAATATACCGATATAAAATGATTATAAAAAAAAATCCAAATACATCATGAGGAGGGCAAAAAATTGTAAGAATGTCATTTTTTTTTTTCAGCTCAATAGGTAGGTTCCCGTAAATATGGTCCTTCGAAAATCTTTTTACACTATACTCCCTATTTTCCGAGAGCGAATCAATCGAGTTGTGATTTAACCGGGATATTTTCGTGGTGATGAAAAATGTTAAAATCAATGAGATACAAGGGCGTAGCCAGGATTTTGAGGAGGGGGGGCTAAGTTAGGCTACAAGGGTGGGGGGGTAAAGACTCCCGGGGGAACAGCCCGATGTTTCCGTGGTTAGCGTTGCAGACTTTTTGTTATTAATTTGGGAAACTCGGACCTCTAGAAGCTCCCCCTGAGGTAACCACTGACTGTAATACTTAAGTTGACTTTACATGAGCAGCAAAAATGCACGCTGTGGTTTCTGTGCTTTTAGAATTAAATGACTCACATCCAATAGCGTGCATTTGCTGCTGCTGCGCTTTGCATTTTTATTGTGCATGTAAAATCAGCTTTAAGAGTATAAAGTATAACATAAATGACGATTTTGACCGAGGAAATGAAATGATCGAATTCATGTATATTTAAATAAATATAATATGACTTGTTTTGTACATGTACATTTATGTAACAGCTGCTGGTTTAAGAATCAGACGCATGGGAAATTTGAAGATCCTATTGGTAACTTGCAAGCAATCCATTTTTAATAAAAACTATTTTTTTAGTTTATTTAATTTTCATCTTGGTTTTTTGCTCTGGCCAGGGAGGGGGCAGGTGCCCCCCCCCTGCCTACGCCCCTGATGGGATATATAAGGAAACAGCCTCGTGCAAATAAAGAAAGCGCTCTGCAAAACTCTCAAGTTTAAATTGTATAAAATTACAAGAAATTAAAGATTGAATGAAGAAATTATCGGATGAGGATTAGTGGGACCATACTTTCCATCTCTCAGGAAGAAAAGAATGCGTGGGTAGAAAAAAGTGGAGTGAGATTCCAGTAAGGTTCTATTAAGGAATGAATATTTCTCAGCCCTGAATTCTAAGATTCCTTCTCATAATTTAACCCAGGAGTGGCCAACCCGCGGCCCGCCTTGAATAATTTTACGGCCCGCGAGATTCATCACAATTTTACAAAATATGTTTTTGCACAAAACATGTGCAAATACACGCATTGAGATCGATTTGCAAAAGCTAAGTGAAAGAGTTGAAAAACAAATATCTCACTAATTAAATAAATTAAATGTTATTCGATCATTTCATTATGTTTATATGTATGAACTAGTAGTAATACCCGGCGTTGCCCGGGGAACTTTGACTTTTCTCCCAATATCTCCTATAAGGCTATTCAGTTCCTCGACAGTACATTCATGATGTTATAATTTTCAATTATTCATACGGAATAAGGCTTATAGTCCTTCAACTGTAGTAACGCTATCTTTGGAGCTAAAACTAATTTATTCAAAAATATTTCTCATTAATCGTTGCAATGGTTTTCGAGTTACAAAGATTGCGTGAGTGGATGCTGGGATGGACCAGGGGTTGATTAAAAAATAGACCTTAACCTTCCAGTAGATAAAACTTATCTATTCAAAAAGATTCCTCATTAATCATTGCAGTGGTTTTTGAGTTACAAAGATTGCGTGGGTGGATGCTGGGATGGACCAGATATTGAGGTACTAATACGCCTATAACCTTCCACAGACGATGACAAACAAATTTTTAAAAAAATTAATCAAATCCATCAAGCCATTCGTGAGTTATAGCGGTACAACGCACAGACATTTTCAGCTTTATATATATGATAATAATAAAAATATTAATAATAATTCATTCTGTTTTAAATTTTCACTCCAAAAAAATTTTTTAGTCGGTCAAATATGGGGATATATAATTTTATATACGGCCCGCGGAATTATAATGCATTTGCCATTTGGGTTGGCCATCCCTGATTTAACCTGAGTGGTGGATCTAGTTTTGTGGGCCAAAGCTTTTCCTTTAAAAGAGACCCTCGTTCATAAATTAGTTGAGAAAAACATTTTGGTTGAGGTTAGAAGGAATAGAGGAAGAAGTAAATAAATATTAAATAATATTTATTGGATCATTGTTAGTAAATTAGTTATTGGGACTCATGTCCGGACTAACTACAAGCTCATATCGCCTATTAACAGAGCGCTTTTTCGACGCTCTAGTGGACATGAGCCCGACTCTATTGTGGGAATCCTTAATTTTGCTTACCCAGATTTATTCATCTAGGGTAGGGGTCAAAAAAACAAAGGGCCTCGGCTGGGTTTCGAACCCGCGATCTTGAGCTCAGTAGGTAAGCACGTTACCTCTGAGCTACCGGAGCCCTCAATAATATTTACCTGTTTTTTTTTTCTATTTATATCCAAAATAATACAAATAATAATTTTATTTCCGTTAAAGCAATACATGGTAATAGGATGCGTCATGAAAATGTATACTCGTACATTAAGGTAGCGTATAAATTAGATTTATAACTATTTGAGTCTGACACTCATATGATTAGTAGTAACAATACAATTTTTTTTTTAAATAATTAATAAATAAATACTTAAAAATATATGAGTACAAAAAAAATAATATGAGTCATAAATACATCAATAATAAGTAGACACATTTTTAAAACTCTTCCGGAAGTGTCTCTATCACAACGATATTTCGGGACGTTTTTACGTCCTTTCATCAGGTCCCAATGTGTGAGATATAGAAAAGAGAAAGAAAATGTAACAATAACAAATATAAATGAATATATAAAAAAAAATGTAAATGAATAAATAAAAAATCATTAATAAATCAACAAAATAATAATAATACCAAGAAATAAAAAAAAAAGGAATACATTTTTTTTAATACTTAATAAATGTTTTTCTGGAAATTTGTAAAAAAAAAATTCAAATATTAAATAAGAAAAATACATTAAAGAATATACCAAGGGAAATAAAAAAATTAGTACATAAGAATTGAAAAATAATGATTAAACATAATGGACCTTTAAGGTGTGGAGGTTCCTCAAATAAACAAAGGTCTTTTTTCACGACATTAATAAGGCTTCGGTTTAACCATAATAGACTGCCTTCCCATCTTTATAAAATAAATATCCTCCCTTCCCCGAGGTGTGATTGCGACCCGGACCAAGTTGCTGATGCTAACCACATACTCCTGAGCTGTTCACTCACCTCTTCCGGTCGTCACCTGTTGTTTAGGCGATTGGTAGACAGTTGTATTCCGTTTCCCACCTCAATAGAGCTTATTCTGGCCTCGGCAATAAAAAACCTGAAATTTCTGAATCCCTATTTCAATTCATATCTATCAATAACATAATAATTTAATCATTTGGATTCAATATAAGTATATAAGTAAAACTATTAAAATCATACGTTTCCCTAAGAGCTGAGTGCGGGGTCCGGGTGGGGATCCCTTGGGGTGGCGTGGCGGGCGGTATTGGCCGGGCTGGGGGGTTTGGGGCGGCATCGCCGGGCTCTCTGGACTTGAACGGTCCCGGGCTTGGAGGGTGTGGACGGCCTGGCACACATGCACACCCTCCTCACAAATAGTTCCCAAGTTCCCATTCTGAATCTCCTTCTTGTTCCCAAGTGTGCTCGTCTTCTTCTAAATAACTATCATCCAGATAGCCCTCAACATAGGTGACAGCACCTAGCACAATATTCCTCATGACGTCAAGAATTTTTAAAGTCAAAAATGTTCTTTTGAGAGTAAATTTAAATGGATGCTTTTTGTCTTATCCGTGGTACCCGCCCGGTAAACCGGGAGTAGAGTGTACTTTGGAAATGGAGGGTCGAGTAAAATACTGAGGAAATACTCTTGACTGGAACTTCGACTTCGGTATAGTTTCAATAAAGGTTGATAGTACCTAGAAAGGGAAGCAAAATGATTATATGAGTTACGCTAAGTGTTTAGTTCATTACGTTAATATTGAAGACGTTTAGAACAAATATCAACAGTTCCGTTTAGGAAGGGCTTTCTCTGTAAAATGATCCACTAAATGTGTCCTCTCCTAATGAGTTTTCATCATGGGAATTATTTGTAATGTACAAGGTTTCCGCTCTTCCTTTAAATCCCATATTTTTCATTTTGCGTGTAAACCTCAATAAAAAGTCCGTCAATGTATTTCCCCAGTGCGAACGAATTCGTCAAGAAACCATTTACCGATTTGGTTGAAAATTAATAGGTGACTTTGTGACTTCAGAATCCTCATAATAAATTTCGTGTTGATACATTCATTACATTGACAGTTATTGGGTTTTTTAGGTGGGCCCTCTCCTCTGATAGTCCCACTTCTCTTCAGACGATTTGGCTGATATAGTTCGTCCTTATTGGGTTCTGAATTCAGATATAAAATTTCATGTCGGATACGTCATAGGCCGTTATTTGGGCTTTTGAGTACAAACACCTCCTATAATCCCCCCCCCCCTCCCCTTCCATTTAACCCATTGGGCTGAAAATTGATATGTACCGTCCTTAAGCTGTTCTGGTTTCCCATGTAAGTTGTCGTGTCGATGTATTAATGTTATCGTGTTCAAAGACAAACTCATTGAATCATAGACAGATTTTTTTTTTTTAATTCATATTTCATCCTTTCTTCTCCGTCTCCTCTTACCGGATAGCAAACTCCCATTCAACCGCTTTCATCCACTATTTTGGAACTAGATAATTGTGGTACAGGTTTTGAGTGAGGAGCGCTGCCCCGCGGTAGAAACAGTCAGTACGGAGTATACTTTGGAGGTCAATTTCAAGGTCACACGGCCCTTTGACCCAGTCCCTGGTCTCTCTGCCTATGCCTCTCACCCTACTGGGTTCCTAGCTCCCAGCCAGCCGCTTTCAGTCAATTTCAAGGTCACACGGCCCTTTGACCCAGTCCCTGGCCTCTCTGCCTATGCCTCTCACCCTAATGGGTTCCTAGCTCCCAGCCAGCCGCTTTCAGTCAATTTGAAGGTCACACGGCCCTTTGACCCAGTCCCTGGTCTCTCTGCCTATGCCTCTCACCCTAATGGGTTCCTAGCTCCCAGCCAGCCGCTTTCAGTCAATTTGAAGGTCACACGGCCCTTTGACCCAGTCCCTGGCCTCTCTGCCTATGCCTCTCACCCTAATGGGTTCCTAGCTCCCAGCCAGCCGCTTTCAGTCAATTTCAAGGTCACACGGCCCTTTGACCCAGTCCCTGGCCTCTCTGCTTATGCCTCTCACCCTAATGGGTTCCTAGCTCCCAGCCAGCCGCTTTCAGTCAATTTCAAGGTCACACGGCCCTTTGACCCAGTCCCTGGTCTCTCTGCCTATGCCTCTCACCCTACTGGGTTCCTAGCTCCCAGCCAGCCGCTTTCAGTCAATTTCAAGGTCACACGGCCCTTTGACCCAGTCCCTGGCCTCTCTGCCTATGCCTCTCACCCTACTGGGTTCCTAGCTCCCAGCCAGCCGCTTTCAGTCAATTTGAAGGTCACACGGCCCTTTGACCCAGTCCCTGGTCTCTCTGCCTATGCCTCTCACCCTACTGGGTTCCTAGCTCCCAGCCAGCCGCTTTCAGTCAATTTGAAGGTCACACGGCCCTTTGACCCAGTCCCTGGCCTCTCTGCCTATGCCTCTCACCCCACTGGGTTCCTAGCTCCCAGCCAGCCGCTTTCAGTCAATTTGAAGGTCACACGGCCCTTTGACCCAGTCCCTGGCCTCTCTGCCTATGCCTCTCACCCTACTGGGTTGCTAGATCCCAGCCAGCCGCTTTCATCTCACTATATTCCATTCCACGTCCTTTATTTTTGTATTTCGACGTTCCTTACCATGGTAGAAACTCATTTTAATAATAATTTATCAAGGATTATGATTAGTCTGCATCTTACTCATAGACGAAATAGCTCTTCTTTAATTTGTACATACCTCTCGTATATATTCATATTTCATGTAAAAATTTGAATAGCTTTCGCAACAATTTAGGAACTAGAATTATTTTTTTCTGAAATTATATATTATTATTATTTTTTAATTGTTCTTTTTTTTCTCGATTCTTAAATTTTCGTTAAAAATAGAGAAATGTAAGAAATAAGATTAATGAAATATTTTCATTATCCTTGATCAATTTTATAATGAGTTTGTCTAGACATAAGAGAAATGTATGCACTTTGAAAAATTTAATATTTTCTTAATCTTGATCAATTGAGAAATATAAAAAGAACCATAAAGCGAAAAATTGTCTAAATAGAATTTCGTTGTTAAAATTTTATATGTAAAATTTGTTAGAGCTTAATTGTGAGTAAAAATGAATCCAATTGCAAATAAAATATTTAAATATTATAGCAAGAAAAAGCTTTCTATTTTGTAAAGTCTATTCCAGAGCTACGTTATATGTATAATTATTCAATGTCTGTGAGGTGATACTCGTATATTGCCTTCAAGAGTGGCATGTTATTGTAAGTCCCGAAAACAGCAGTTTCAATGTGACGACCTGATCATTAGTTGTCAGTTATGTTTTGATAATGGTTAGTACATACTTGACTGCGCCTGAAACACGAATCTTCACCTCACAGACTTCATGTATGGCAAATTTGTAAATAGTATTGTCTATGTTATGCCTTTAACGTATTCGTATAGAAAAAAAAAAAAAAAAAAACTATTTGAAAACTGTATCTATGTTAGATCTTACAGTCCAAAAGATGGGTTCAATTTTTTAGAATTGAGCCAAATTTGTGTTCGTCTAACGTTATATTTAAGTATACTTTTAACGCCATTATGAAAATGAATAAAAAAGAAAATGAATTGAAATTTAGGGAAATGAATGAAAGGAATGACAAAATGTAGAATATTATATAATATAATGAAAGAAAAATGAGTATTCTGTTAAGTTTTTAGGTCATATAAATATATTTTTCTTTTTTTTAAACCTACATATTTATATTTGTAATGTTTATATATGTTGTATATTTATTTTTGGCACCCAGAAATTGTATTAATTATATATGGTCGAAAAGAAGTATCCTTGTGCTGAGCGCTTAAACTAATATATACAATTATAGGAAAAAAATGCAATTTATTGGTTATATACAAGATGTAAAAAGTTAAAACTTCGATACTTGGGGACCTTATAGGAAATTTGATTCTGAACATAAAGTTTGTTATTACCATAGGTCCAAAAATGCTTTCATAACCAATTATAGACAAAAATCTATAAAAATCACGCTTTCTTAAAATGTTTTTACAAATATCTGTAAAAGTATGCGTTTTTAACAAAACGAACTGAAATAAAAGTTGTAGAGAGTTGAATTACCTTTCAGACGATTCCATAATATTTTTTTTTACATTGTAGATTCTGAGAACCAACCTTTAATGTATGAAGTGTTTTTTCGGCTACTGACGATAGAGCTTCTGAAAAATTATCATAATTTATGCCATTATCTTAGCTATTTTCTATTTTGTAATTTACCTTGCCGATTGGCTTTCCTTCTGAAACATTTTACATTTCTGCATCATTTAAACAAATCTTACGAAAAGGAGGTGAAAAGAAAATGGAAAACTTCGTTAATTGCTCCGAAAAAAAAACTAAAAAATATTTTTTTATTTAATGAAAATGAAATAATTCTTCCATTTAGCGAGTTTAGAGAAGCGTGACTCTTAAAAATATCTTCAGTGAAAACTAACGTACAATTGCTTAAAATTCCCAATAGGTTTTTGAGCTCAATATTTTTATGGAAGCATTTTTGGACACATGCTTATAGGAAAGCTGCTCTGAATTCATTTTGCTACAGGATTCCCAAGTATCGACGTTTCAATCTGTTACATATTCCCATGATAAATGAACAAATTGCATTTTCTCTTTAATTTAATTTATTTATTCAATAAATAAAGTCTAAGAATAAAAAAAAAGAGTTATTAAAAAAATGTTGCTGGTGTTATTAAAATGTAATATAATTTACAAAATGTTAGCTTGAAGACGGAATGTTGCCATTCATTCATATCGTTACTATACAAGTAATATTTGACCTACATACCACAATATTCATTTTTTTCCACAATTAAATGCTTTACAATTTGTATTTCTGGTTAGTTTTGTTTAGGATCAAAATTAGTGTAGATATTTGGCAAAACATTTTTTTTTAACGTTGTTTTCTGGCTGTAACGTTGGAAGGAAGCGTTTCCGACGCTTATAACTATTTCAATTGAAACTATAAGTTACTAGGGCAAGATCATGTGCTTTTGCCTCCATCCTGCAGTACTTTTGCACTGCAGCAAAAAAATGAATATTGCCATTTCAAAATTTATAATTTCAAAAATATGTTATAGAAAATAAAAAAAAATTAATAAAAATGGATAAGCTGAGGTCCTTCTCATCCAAACCCCTCACTCGATATCCTCGGCTCCACCTGCAGTTGCGTTACTTCACATTTGTGGTCCCCATAATTATTCCTTGGATCCCCCATCCAAGGGGAAGTGACAATCCTTGGTCCTGGTCAATGGGAGACCTGAAGAGAGGTCTGTGCCTACCCTTAGTCTGAGCCTCCCCTTGGTCCAGGCCTCCTCTTGATCTGAGCCTCCCCTTCGCCTGGGTAAGCTCTTTTTCTGGGCCTCCCTTTGGTCCAAGCTTCTCCTTCGTGAGGGCACCCCTTTGATTTTGCCCTCCCTTTGGTCTGAACCTTCCCTTGATACGAGCCTCTCTCCTTGGTCTGAACCTCCCCTTGATACGAGCTTCTCTCCTTAGTCTGGGCCTCCCTTTGGTCCAGGCTTCTCCTTCGTAAGGGCACCCCTTTGATTTTGCCCTCCCTTTGGTCTGAACCTCCCCTTGATACGAGCCTCTCTCCTTGGTCTGAACCTCGCCTTGATACGAGCTTCTCTCCTTAGTCTGGGCCTCCCTTTGGTCCAGGCTTCTCCTTCGTAAGGGCACCCCTTTGATTTAGCCCTCCTCTTGATCTGAACCCCCCCTTGATACGAGCTTCTCTCCTTAGTCTGGGCCTCCCTTTCTTGCGCTCTCTCCTCCCCCCCCCCCCCCCCCCCCTTCCCACCTCATTGATGCAGTTATGCCACTGTTCACCTCAATTTAAAATGCCCCAAATTCATCCTGTCATTTGGCATGTCAACTACGCTTATACTATACCTAACAGAGTATCTTGGGTTCTACTGATATGTTGTAGAAATTTTGAAGAGGCTTCTTGACCGTAAAGTTTTCTGATAACCCTCATTCTTTCAGATTCTTGGCGGCCTATTAAAAAAGAATAAAGCTCTTCTGAAAATCGTCATTCATCTTCACCAGAAGTGAAAAATAATGTATTTCTATCCTGTAGCTTTTGAATGATGTGTTACATGAAAATTTTCAAAAATCATTGGGTGCGCAGCCATTTTTGGGACCATTTTCAGGATGGAGTGTCTACAGAATTTCTGAAAGTGCAAATACAACATCATTCAAAAGCTTGACCCTACATAAGTTATTGTGAATGGAACGCCCATGATATCATGAGCCTGTTATAGTAAGGTCGGTGAATCATGATTCTCGGACCTGTAGGCCGGTTGGGAGTGGAAGGGAAAGACAGACACCTTACTGCCAATAGGAGAGCGGCAAGAGCGTCATGTTGCCTTGACAACAGTCACCCCCACCCCACTTTCCAACGGTCCGAGGGACATGATTCACCGGCTTGATTCTAAAATATTTCCAAGGAGCCTTCCCCCAATTTCCTACCATCATTAGATCCCGATATATTCAAGGGTTGCCGCACGTTTTAACACCCGGTATGTTAATATTTCGCAGTATTAGTTGATAACATTTAACATATAACCTAAAACTGTGTTAGATATATGTTTTCTACATAACTGTGAAATTGTATGATTATGAAATAAAATAATAGTTTTGTCTAAAAAGTTTATTTGATTTCAAAGAACCTTCATTTCATTCCCGAGGTTAAAATTGTACACGCATGAGCAAAAATGGTCGTTGGGTCATTATAATGACTAAAGAGCATGAGGGATATAGCTTTTTAGGACCTTTGTCCTGAGAATGATAGTGAAATTCACCTTCATGTACGATTATCCAGATTATAATGTGATCGGTCAATTGATACGATAAAAGTAAATGGAAAGATGTAATCTATTTACATAATTTAATAAAAGTAATTTTTTGAAGTAAATATATAAACACATCGAGTGGTTTTTAACAACTTTATTTTTGAATTAACACCTAATAAACACTGTGTTACTTCACATTTTCAGCAGAGATATTGTGAAACACTAAATAAAAAATAAAGAAAAACATGTTTTTTAAAATATTGTCTTTTTCACAAAATATACTATTCAAAAATGAATAGGGATAGGTTCTGAAAATCTGCTCACAGCCATGAAATTCAAAATTCTTCTTGTAATTAAATATTTTAATAAAATACAACTTAAAAAAATACAATACCAAAAAAAATGTCTCGTGAACAAAAAAATTAAATTATTCAAAAACCTTATTCATTAAAAAAAAAAAAAGTAATCATTGTTTTTAATAACTGGTGAAGTGTTCTCTATTGGTAATTACCTCCCTGCATCAGAAAGCTTTCTTTGAAGTGCATCCCACATGTTCTCGATTGGGTTGAGATCTGGAGAAAGAGGAGACAAGGGGAGATGTCTTATTCCCAAAACAGCCATGGTGTCCAAAACAATTCTTCCTCTATGTGAACGTGCATTGTCATCCAAGAATCGAAAATGTTGACCAATCAAATCACTGGTAGTTGGCATATATTCGCGGATAATTTCTTCCGAATATCGCTGAGCTGTAAGGGTTCCTTCAATAACGTGGAGGGTCAGAGGAGAAGGCTGTGAGTGTGGCAATATATCGAGGATTGGTACGTTGGTTTGCCTCCCTGTACGGAACGAAAAAATCACCTTTTGATTTTTAATTTGAAATAGCGCGGAAAAGTTGCCTTTTAGTGTAGATAAGATAAATAAAAAATATGAAAAATATTGGAGTACGTCTTGAGGTGCCGCAAGGTCCTTAAAGTTTCATAAAAACACACTTTTTTGGAACTTTTTCAAAGATTTTTTCGTGTCTCGATTATGTGATTTTTAATTTGGAATAGCGCGGAAAAGTTGCCTTTTAGTGTAGATAAGATAAATTAAAAATATGAAAAATATTGGAGTACGTCTTGAGGTGTCGCAAGGACCAGTTTAATGTGGCAATGAAGTAGAAACAAACATTTTGCAGCTGTAACATTTGTAATCATTAAGGATACAGAAGTAAGAAATACAAAGTTTGACATTACAAAATATTTTTTTATTTTATTGTATTTTATAATTAATAATTTTTTCCAATTCTAATGCTTATATATGTATTTAAAACCATCTTTTGTAACATTATATGTACGAGAAATTCATAAAAAATAATTTATCAAATTTTAAAATTTTTCATTTTTTTTACAAACTTTAAGCTCTTTGCGGCACCTCAAGATGTTGTAGTATTGCAACCAATTTTTTTTTATTCTTTTTGAACTTAAAAGGCAACTTTTTTCCACTATTACCAAACTAATAACTAAAAAAAATTTTAAAAGGCCAATTTCGTTCCACCCTACTGTACACCCTTTGACGTCGCCTATCATTAGTGAGGCAAAATCTGGATTCATCTGCAAACATTACAGTTGACCAGTTTGTATCCTCAGTAACTCTCTTGATGCACCAAGCTAATCTTTGCTGCCGATGACGTTCTGTTATTGCCGGACGCCTTAAGGAAGCATATGAAATTAAACCAACTTCCCGAAGACGATTTCGAATCCTTTGGTGGAATATTGGAAGCTCAGTAACACCCTGAAATTGTTGACCAAGGTGCAGAGCTGTCAAAAATGGATTTCTCCTTGCCAGAATAACAAGATTTCGAGTATATAGCCGCACGACTTATTCTTTTTTTCCAAACGAAAGATGTAGCCTTTCTATGGTTTAAAAGCATTCTGATTAAAAGTGAGACAACAAACGAGAAAAACAAACAGATAAAGTAAATCTACTTAATCCTAACTAGGAGAGAATAGGGATTATTGCTTATCATCCGAGCCAATATTCATTTAAAAATGTCTTCTCTTCATAGAAGTCAAATATTGAGTTTTAACAAACGCTCGACTGGATTTCCAGGGAAAGCAAAAATGTAATTAATTAATTCGTGCTCGTGATTAATTAGTATTTAATTACAAAAAAAAATGTGAATTTGAATGAGCAGATTTTCAAAGCATATCCCTATTCATTTTTGAGTATTTTATAAAAAACATGGCAGTACTAGCGGATGTTCAACAAGTTCACACTGAGTATTTGTTAAGTCATGGCTGAAGTTGGTAAGAAATAGAAAATATTTTAAAATAGTTGTTAGAATATACGTCACAGCTTTTCAAAATATGTGATATGGCCATTGCAGAAGTTTCTTACACCAACTACGCTTACATATCACTCTCACTCCCTCTCTCTTCTCAAAATCATATCATACTGACATTAAACGTATTTTATAGGTTAGGTTTTATGACTCATGCCCGGGCTTTAACTACGAGGTCATATCGCCTACTACCAGAGCACTCTATCGTCACTCTGGTGGACATGAGCCCGACTCTACTGTGGGAGTCCTAAATTTTGCCTACCCTAAATTTTTATTCACCTAGGGCAGGGGTCTTTAACGAATACCTGACATCGTACAGGCTCGGGACCATCGCTTAACGTCCCATCCGAAGGACGGCGTGCTTAAGTTTATTTTACCTCCCAGATAAAATAAACTAAGGGTCTCGGTCGAGCTACGAACCCGACCGAGGCCCTTATTTTATATAAAATATATATTTTAATGTTCCCTACAAGTAATACATGAAAAGATTTTTAATTAGGTCATAAACATATCGTAAAATGTACTTAGGAATAAAGTGTTCTCAATTTTCAGCTGATTTCGGCCAAAATCTAATCAGATCTAATTTAGCACATGTGACATTTTCATTCCAAATTTCAAGTTCATAGCTACAATCGTTTATGCGGTAGAGAGCATACGTTATTCTTTATTTTTTGCAAACACTAAGTGAAGAGACGTACTTACTCGATAGAAGTCAGTTGAAGACTGAGTTGTAAGCAGAAACATGTTGGAGACAATTAATTTTACAGTAGAAAAAATTATAATTAAAAATAATAAACAAAATAAGAAATGCAGGTGGCTTATAATAATCATGATTCTGCAACATGAGGAACCCTAACTTATATACATACTCGCATATTACTTTACTGAATACTTATATATACTTTTCTTTTTTTCTGTTTTTTAAATCATTTTTAATAAAAAAACTTACATTGAAAAAATATATTTTGAAATTTGTAATGCATTGCAACGATTTTCAAAATATTTAAACATTACTTTGAGCTATTTTCTATATAAATATTTTTTTTTTTTAATTTCTTACTGTGCGTTCTTCGGGGCGCTATAACAATGGTGATATATTTTATGACAATAAGGCGATTGAAAATTGTATATATATTTATATATATATTTTTTTTTCTTTATTAAATGTGTCCTTTTCATTTTTTTTATTGTATTAATTGACCGATTACATGGTTTATTATTTCCATAACTGATAACTATAATCATACATGAAAATGATTTGTGCCATCATTCATATGTCAAAATAGAACCTATTTCTTGCCCTCTGACATCATAATGACTTTACATCCTTTGCACTTGCGCTTACGATTTTGATCCGAATAATTTTAAACGGAACTTATTACTATGATGCAATTTCAATGTAAATAATATTTAAAAAAAAGAGCTACATCATGAACCAATTCCGTTTTTCAGAAAAACATCATGTGTTTCTTTCTTCAGTAATTTTCAGACATCACATATGCAAAGTAAGTAAATTTTTAAATATTTTATCTTATATACCTCTTTTTTAAAAAAAAGTAGCCATAAGAGGACTTTTTTTATATCAACCACTCTTTTTCTACTGATACATTCATTACATCGGCAGTTATTTTGATTTTTGAAAAGGACCCATACAGAACTCCCCACTCCCCTCAGCCGATATCGCAGAAATTTGACTGGTTATGTTCTGAGTGGATTTTAATTTTAAATACGAAGTTTGATGTTGATACATTCACTACATCGGCAGTTATTGGGATTTTTGAATTGACCCCCCTCCCCGGAACTCACCCCTCCCCTCAGTTGATATTGCTGAAATTTGACAGGTTATGACCTCAGTGGATGTTCATTTAAAATACGAAATTTGATGTTGATACATTCATTACATCGGCAGTTATTGGGATTTTTGAATTGGAGGGCTCTTATGTAACTATAACAATATATGAAAAAAACTATCACATGTGACATCTCAAATTCTAAGTTCATTGCTACAATTATTAAAAGCTCAGTAATCTTATGTTACAAACGCTCACAGAGAAAATGGTCAAAAAGTTTCCAGAGAACCTTAAATCGTGAAATTTCTTTGGTAACTCGATCTCGCATGATTACAATACTTCCTTATAAGGTACAAAAAAGTAAAAATGTAAAGAAACAATGTTTTTTTTTGTTTTTTCGGCGTCATGAATTAAAGGTTATACCGATCAACTAAACTCCGAAACAGAAATGGGAGAAATATTACTGAGGGTTATATGAAGAAGAAAGTTAAAAGTTTTGAAAAGACCCCATGGCGGATCATTTCATTTCCAAGTACTCAAAAACAACAACAAAAAAAAGCTGCTGGAAAAATTTGACAGCAGAAAAGTAGAAAAAAAAAAGTTAAAACATTTTCTTTTACACTTGAATACTTTTCAAACAGAACTTTATTCCTTTTTTTTTTATTATTTGTTTATATTCGACGGTTTTGTGTTTCATATTATCTCATTTCAGACAACTTTTTAGTATTTTTCTCCCTCCCCCTCCCCCCAAAATATTTTTTTTGAAAGTACTGAAAACTATTTTACAACATCTTGTAACATATAATTTTAAATTGTTCGAAAAAAAAATATATATATTGTTAAGACCATAATTTATGCCTCAATAGAATTCAAAACTCGGTGTGACTAATTTCTGAACGACCATAATAATAATAATAATTTTTTATTGCATAGGAAGATTGCAAGAGATTGGAGTCTTATATACAATAGTGACCTTATATACATAATGCAAAATAAATAATTGAGAACATAAAAAGCAGACTCAGGAGAAGAAAATGAAGATCTTTCATACGTACAAATAATAGAAATGGAAATGGGGGGCCATACGTTAATACGCGCTATGGTTGAGGATAACATACAGAATAAATGACTAGCTTGGGACTAATAAAAAAAAAGGAAAATAAATAACATACTTAAAAATGAAAATAAGTAAAAACGATAATAATAACTTCAGTAGAATAATCTAAATCAGTACAATCCAATAATATTTATGTACTACCCAGTATTGTTTTCCTATGTTAGAGAGCCTTAGTTAGGTAGAGATAGAGCGAGGCGAGGTGGTCCAAGTGGTCCGAGCGACCATAAATAAAATTTGGTAATTTTTTGAAAATTGGTAATGAAAATAGAAAATACAAATGAATATGTTTTGTAACTATGTTTATTCATAAATAAATTTGCATAAATCATAACTAGAAAAAACAAATATTTATTTTTATACATCGATAAAATATTGTTCAAATCGCACATAAAATTTTAATTCAAGAATAGCAAGTTAATTCCAAAAATAAAAAATATTTATCCGAAAGTATGAATGTATCGACACGAAATTTTATATGTGTATCCAGAACCTTAGAATAGGACGGCACTTATGGCTTTCAGTCAAAAAGGCCATAGGAAAGGCCATTAGGAGGGTTTATTAGAAAAGCTCTAATAATGGTCATTGTATTGAATGTATTGGCACGAAATTTTATATGTAAATTAACAACATCTATACATTTTCAGCCCAATCGGCAGAAGGGATGGATCAGAGGAGAAGGCTTGACTCAAAAATCCTATTAACTGACGACATAATCTATACAAAATTCAAAAGCCCGTATGTAAGTCAACAATTTATTGATGATTGATTTTGAAGGGAGGGCAAAAACCTAATTGATTAATTCTGGCTGGGGAAGTTCACTGACGAGGATTCACCGACCACTTTTAATATGTTTCAAATTTCCTGATTTTAGAGATATATTAAAAATTTGAAACAATTTCAACAGTCAACTGAAAGAATAGTAAAATATCCTGATATTCAAAGCAAAATAACAAATAACAGTATAAAGTTACATTTTAACATTTTTATCTAACAGAAAAGAACTTTAACGAAACATTGAAATTTTAAGTATAAAGTATAAAAGAATTCATTTTGAAATATTACAATTTTATATGTTGAACCTGTTTAACTAACTCAAGGGGGAATAAATTTGAAAAGAAAATAGAATACTTAAATGTTAATTAAGTTATGGAGAAAGCAGTTTGTAAATAAATATGGTAGAAAGTTTTAATTTGGGATAAAGAAGGTGTAGAATATAAAAAGGACTGAATTGTTTACTTCTGCTTTATGTGGTATTCGGGAAGTTATGTAGGAGTCGGAAACTCAATTTTTGATCTTCTGAACTCAAAAACAAAAAAAAAATAATAATACGTTTATTTCCGTTAGACCAATACATGATAATAGGATACGTCCGAAAAATGTATACATTAAGATATAGATTTATAACTACTTGAGTCTAACACACCTATGATGTAGTAATAACAAAACTATTAAAAAAAAGTAAAATGAAATTAATAAAAACTGAACAAATAAATACTTAAAAATATATGAGTGTATAAACAATACAAGATACGTTTATAATAAGTAGAGATATTTTTCAATTTAATAAAAATTAAGATACCTATTTTTCAAAAAAACTCTTCGGAAGTGTCTATCCCAACGATGTTTCGGGACGTTCTTACGTCCCATCATCAGGTCCCAATGTGCGAGATGTAGAAAAAAAAAAAAAAAAAAACAATGTAACTATAACAATATATAAAAAATAATATATATTAGATTAATCAATTATAAATGAATGTATAAAAAAGTCTAAATAAATAAAAAATTATAAATGAATAAATAAAACAATAACGTACATTGGACTGACCTTTAAGGTGTGGAGGAACTCTGCCCAAAAAATAAAAATGAAAGCTTTGTATCAAATTATGTTTTTGGATATGAAACAAGATTCTTTATTGTGATTATATTATTCTTTTTGAACCGTGAGGATAAAATTCTGTTTCCGTGTATAGGGTTTCCTCTAACATGAACATTTTTAGTTGAAATTTAAATTTTTTTATTGTATCTATTGACTTCAAGAAGTGGGGAAGGGCATTAAATAAATTAAATCCTTTATGAGTTATACTTTTTGCAAAAAGAGAAGAGCAATGTTTAGTTATTCGAAAGTCTTCTTTCTTCCTGGTATCGTAATCGTGACTAGTATTGTTGAGAGGGAAAATATTTCTATTTCCATTTATATGATATGGACACAACGACTAAATACGACTATACTACCAATACGTTTTTTTTTTATTTATTTTTTTTTAATGACCATTTGTTGACAAATATGAATAATAGGATAAGGTGAAAAAATAAATAATAATAATAACAATTAAAAAATTAAAATGTCTTAAAAGACATGAAAAATGTGTACAAAAAAATAATAATACAGTGAAACCTCTTCTAACGGACACCTCTAGATAGCGAATAACTATTAACGGACAAAATGTCTATGGTCCCGGCAGCAGACCACTCAGATCAATGCTTAGTTTACCTCTCGATAACGGGCCCTCTCTTAACGGACAACGGACAACCTCAAATGGTCACGTGCGAAAAATCTACCTCCCAAAAGCGGACAGCAGGTTTCTCGGAACACCGTGAGGCACATTGAGTGATAATTACCTTTCTGATTGGTCCATATTGTTTTTGTTTTTTTTATTTCTGAGTCAAGCAGTCTCAAAAGTAGTGTTCTAGCGACTATTGACAATAGAGCTTTTGAAAAATTGTCTTAATTTATGCAAATATGATCTTCGCAAACAGTTGACTTGTTTAGAAGAGGAACGAAAAGTGAAATGATAAATATAGAAACAAAAGACATTGTCTGTTTTATTTTTGACCATGGTTTTCAACGAGACAGTGTCATCATCAGTGGCACATCGCACCTGTCAGTATAGAGGCTAAAGGACTACCGGCTACCTTAACCTCTACATTGTACGGGTGGGATGTGCCACTGATGGATGACACTGTCTCGTTGAAAATCTGTTCTTGTCAAAAATAAAACAGTGGGAAGACGTATTTTCTTTTTTTGAGAAATCTCGTCCCACAGCTTACAAGCACATATGAATTGATTAATACTTTTTGGGGACTTTTACTTCTGAGAAAGTAATACAATTTGTCAATACGGAGTTGTCAACGGAATTCTATGTTTTCAGACCTCGAGATTCCAAATATTTAAAAACATATGTCTGTCTATGTGTCTCTGAACACCATAACTCCCGATAGAATGAATATGCCGACACGAAATTTTATATGTATGGCCAAAACCCAATAACGGCAACATCTACCAATTTTCAGCGGAATCGGGTGTTTAGGGAGAGGCTCAACTCAAACTACTTTAATAACTGTCGTTGTAATGAATGTATTGACACAAAATTTCATATGTGAATTAGAAACCCCATAAGGACGACACTTATTAATTTTCAGCAGAATTGCAGAAGGGAAGACAGGGATTAGAGGGGCTCAACTCAAAAGTAAAATAAAATGATAGATAAAACACTTATATTGTCTACTTCCACAAACATATACTGAAATGTGTACCGGTTTCGGATTACGTCATCGTCAGCACAAGGTTCAACAATAATTGAGATATTTTCCAGGCATACATATTTATATTAACCTAAGAGTACCTGAGGTGAAAGAGTCCCCTTCCCCTGGTAAAACCAGGAGGTGGAAATCTCTATTCTAACGGTAATAACCAACTGTGGACTTATTTGAAAAACAAGAAAATTAAATTAAAATAAAACCAAAAACTAACATTCCAAGAAAACAATATAACATAACTGTACAATATATAGCTACTATAGCGCACCCTTGCTACAAAAGTGCCACAACTCAAAAAAACTCTGTTTTTCAGGAAATGCAAAAAACAGCTTCCAGCTGAGTTAGGTGAATTTTAGTTGATCTAGTGACGTCACCAAGCAAAACTATGCGTTTAATTTACGATAGATTGTGGTCCTGCAGATTTTCCAAGTTTTCAACTATAAATCTCGGTTTTTTGAGTTGTGGCCCTTTTGTTGCCTAACAAAGACTAATGAGTGCAAACATAAAAAAACGACACAACTGCTATCTAGCGGCTGAATTTTCAGTGCATTATCTGGCGTTTTAGGTGATTGGTATAAACTTGAAAACCAAGTCGAATGGCAGTCTTAACTAAAAAACCCGAATTTTTGAGTTGTGGCACTTTTGAAGCAAGGGTGCATATTATGTCTAAGTAGAAAATTATTTAGCCTAGGTTAATATTGTCATGGGTATTTGTTAGCTGAGAGGGATTAACAAAGGACAAAATTTGATTCAACTCAAAAGCCCCAATAACTGCCGATATAATAAATGTATCGACCCAAAATTTAGTATGAAGATTTCGGAGCCCCTATGTAAGTCAATTGTTGAATAATAGGGCAAACGGTCGACTTGGAGGGGCAACGAAAAGTTAATTAATTCGTTCTGGAGCCGGTGATTCGCCGACATTTTCTTTTATAATTAGGATGTCGGAAAATCCGTTGAAACCTCTCCTCGAATTTCATAACTTCCCCTATACTTGGTAGAGCTGAGGAAGTAACAATTCGATCTCATTTTTCAATTTTTTTATTTCCTTTTTTTAGATATAGGTATATAGTTGATGATAATATCGTTGAAGCCCTCACCCTTTTTGACCTCCCTTTGAAAAGAAATCTCTTTAAGAATGGCTTCTATTCGAGAAAAGCTTCAATTTCATTGAATTTCTCTTTTTCCTATCTGGAATTTGGATCTGGGGAGGGGAGAGGGGCCCCCACACAAACTAATCTTCTTTGACCTCATTCAGTTGCGGATTAGATGGGGTCCATTGTGAAGTTGACCCCTGGCATACTCAGCCTGAAAATCACTCGCAATGCACTTCCCCACCTTGAAAATTAATAGTTTTGAATATTCTATTTGCAGGACTAAACTTTCTAAAAAAAAAGTGATTTGAATCAAAAAGCAATTTTGAAAAATCGGGGGCAACTAGGCTTTTCCCTTGAGAAAATGTACTTTTACCACTCCAGCTATTCGAAATTTCATGTGTTTCGACAACTAGATTTCAATTCAATTCAATTTAATTCTTTATTAGCCTTTAGGAAATTCATCTTTTAGGCTCAGGATATATACATTATTCAGTTAAAAAAAGCACAAATAAATGAAAATAGAAAATAATAATAATAATAAAATACAAAGTAATAAAATCTTAGTTAACAAATGAAAAAAAAGAATATAGTGAAAAAACTTCTAGTGAAATGGTATTTTATTTAAATACTTCAATGTCCTCTAATTTTTAGCGCCCTTACTATGTATAGTATAATAGTATTGAGGTTTTGGTTGTTTGTAATGTTGAAAAGGGTCTTGTGAGGTTGTGGGCTCTTTAGTGCTTCTACCAGGTACTTTTTTCTTAGTTGGCTGAAGGCTGGACACTCCATGAAGAAGTGGTGGATGTCGTCCGGTCGGTCTTCGTTGCAGACACTACAGCTGTCTTCCCTGTTGAAGAGGTATGTCACTCCTCCCACCGTCACTCTAGCCAGGCTTTCTCTACACAGCCATATCTGAGCCAACACTCTCGTCCTCTCGATGTTCGTCCTCAGCTTTAAGTAGACGTTGTAGGTTTCGACAACTAGATTCCTAATATGAAAAGAAAATTTCTGTCTGTCTGTGGTATGTGTTGTATGGGGCAGAAGAAATAATAATACATTATAAATGAATGGAAAGAATGAGATGTGGAAGAGAGGTTAGATGATAAAACCTCGAACGCTAAATTTATGTATATGTTCACAGCTCCCTTGATTCTATATCGATTATTCATAAACTAGGTTCAATACTTCGAACAGCAAGTAACTATTAAGATCACTTTATATCAGAATGTGTCTGTAAAAACAATAACTGCCGATAGAATGAATGTATCGAAACGAAATTTCTATGTGAATTCAAAATTCCATAAGGAAGACACTTATTAATTTTGAGCGGAATCAGTAGGATGGAAGGGGGAGGTTAACTCAAAAACCCCAATAACTAATAATATAATGAGAAAAATTAGGTAGTTTTTTTTATTTTTTATTATTCTACAATCTGTACAAAATTTACAATGGGTAGAAGTGAACATGAGATAAATATATACAATTGATGAGAGAAGCCAACCAGTGCTGACACTCCCTTAGACAGTCTCGTTATTCAAAGAAGATCACGAGGCCAGCGTCGTCTTAGGCGGCGTGGAGGTTTGTCGGGATGGGACTGAGAGGACATGCGCTGAGCGACAGGATTGGGATGGGTATTCAACTTATAATGGAATTTCTTGAAGCGAAGTTGGATTAGGTCTTGGACAGAAGGAATGTTGAGGTTTTTGTGTAAGACTTTGTTGGTGACATAAAAGGGAGCATTGACAATTTGTGGTAGGACTTTTGAATGAAAAGTTTGTATTCTGTTGATGTTGGAACTCTTGGCTGAAACCCATAGTTCTAGTCTGTATATTGGTCGTATGAATAATATAATAAAATCTGTTTTTTTTCCTTATATTAAACTCTCTTTAAAAAAAAAAGTCATAAGTAAAAGACCGGCAACGTAGCGAATTAATGAATTAAGTTGTTGCTCTCCCTCTGAACCCCATTTACAGATTAAATTGAAAATCAATAGGTGGCTTACCCTCGGACTTCTGAATCATCTCTTTATTTCGTGTTGATACATCCATTACTTCGACAGTTATTAGGGTTTTTGTGTTAGGCCCTCTCCTCAAATTCCTCTCCTCCTTTAGACGATATGGCTGAAATTATATAGCTATCGTCCTCATTAGATTTTGAATTTACATATAAAATTTCACGTTGATATCTTCATTACTTCGGGAGTTATTAGGTTTTCGAGTTCTCATTAGCTGATTATATGTGTCTTTCTTAAGGTTCTGTAACAGGGTTTAATTCAATTTTAGTAAATTTTAAAATTAAATTTTCAGTAAAATTTAAGCAATAATAGTGATACTGGAACAGGATTCATTGAGGTTGGGCCAATATGTGGACGACAGCATCTGCGCACAGCATCCAACGCCATCGTCAATCGTCATCGCCTAACCACATATTGGACAAATGGTCTTAGCTCAAGTATTGGGCCAATGTGTGGAGCAGCATAAGGGTCTAACACAGAGGTCGAATGGTCAAATATGTTTTTGCAAAACGAATATAATGGTAAACATAAAAAAATGTTTACATAAATATCAGCAAATAAATGTTAGATACTGATGACGGGAGTTTTTTCGAAATGTTGTGAAAACTAAAAATAAATTTGAAAAGAATATCCAGGCTCTCCCTTATCCGACGTTCTGTTAACCGGCGCGCTCCCTTATCCGGCGCTCGCAAAATAATATCAAATTTGTTAAACTAAAATTAACATTCAATTATCAGATTATCAATTATATGAGCCACGTGTATTTACGAGCACATAATAATTCCGTAACTCACGAATCTTTTATGTATTTTTATTGTGCATACATACATACATACATACATATGTACATTGCATTTATATTGAAGGGAACGCTAATACAATATTTTATTAATTCACTAATATCCTATAAACAAATTATAATAAATACATAGTTGAAAATCAAATATTTATAAAAAATGTTTCCTAGAATAGAAAAACAAAGGTACCGTCCCGTTGGTGGCACAACAATATCGTCTTATCGGAAAATGAACTCATAACTAGTAAAGTATGTACCTCATGGCCCCCACAAGGGTGGGGCTGGTGCAACTTTGGTTGCAGGGCCCGGGCCCAAGGGGGTCCGGCTCCAGTCCTTTTTATTTTTTTATTTTAGTAGATTTTGCAAGGGATCATAGCTTAAAAAGGCAAAATATATAATTATAAGAAAATTTAGTATAATAGATACATATTCTAGTTGTGCGAGTTATTAAGTTATTATTTAATTAGTTGCGTGCATGGATAGTTACTCTTGTTTGCGAATTACTAGTATAAAACAGTCCGCACGAGACAGGTATAGACGGCCCCCACGCACTCCCTCAACCCTCCCCCACTCCTATTTCCCAGCCTATTGTCCAGCTGTTTCCCTCAGAGCAGTGTTCTAAAAATAGACGCATCGACGCATAGTATCAGTTTGACTGATTGAAAATGAATTGGCCAAAACTATTGACTTTTCAGATGTTATTGATAAATTTAGTCAAAAGAAAGCTAGAAAAGCTATGATAATTTAGGGCAGTTAGGCTATAAGTAAGCTTTTGTTGTAGCCAGTGTATTAAACACATACAAACATCGTAATTTTTAGAGCTCTTAATGTTATTTTTTTTTAGATCGTATCACTAGTTTTTGTCAATTTTTATTTTAATGTTAGTGAGTCAAAGAAATCTAAAAATTTAAACGTTAATTTCAGTAAAATAAAAGTAAATGATATAATCACGGTAGCAATTGATGTGTGAAATAATTTAATCAATAAAGTTTGGTTTTAAAATCTGACTGATACTGTAACATTAATTATACCTTACAATCTATTTTTAGTTTAAATAAAATTGTAAAAGGGTTAAAAAATAACCATGTAATTATAATACAGCACATGACTATGAGATGGGGGGCCCGACCCTGATCCTGGTTACAGGGCCCGCAATCCAATGTGGGGGCCATGATGTACCTACATATTTGTCAATTTAATAAATGTTATCAACAAAATACATACGTGTTTTATTCCTTAGCTCACCTAAAAACATTTTTTTTTATGCTTTAATTGATATATTTTTTCTCATTAATTGATGATTTCCGTTATCCGGCATCACGTCGGTCCGGATAAGGGAGAGTCTACTGTAGATGTGAAAAATACATTTTCGATATTATTGTAAATAATAAGTTTGACCAATTGTTCACATAGAATCATGGCTGAAATATTTACCAGAGAACAAATGAAAAAACACGAAAAAAAAAACAGCAAAAATAAACAAAAGGGGGCTTGCAAGTTGAGAAAAGTCAAAGGAAAGTTTCTTTGCATTGAACTTTTGTTGGTGACTAAAGTGGGAAAGGTTTTAGTTGGTTTCTGGGGAGGGACCTGGCCAAGTCTTGTTCAAAACTCTTTTATTCTCGCTCATTTTTACTTTCTATACACACAATAACAAAGTTATTATGAAAAAAGTATTTCAATCCGTCAAAAGAACAAAAAAATAGTCAAAACTCCAATGAATGTATCGACACGAAATTTTATATGTCTGTGATGTAAACAACAATCACCTTGACTATGGAACATTTTTTTTTATGAATATCAAAAGACACAACAAAAAAAGGTATTTTTTTTTTATTATATATATCAAGGTTTAAAAAAAAAAAAAAAGGACATTAAAAAAAATGAAATCTAAAAAACAGCTGTGAAAAAAAATAGAGATGAGTCGGGAGCTAGCTCTGGAACAGTGCACTTAAAGTTGGGATGTTTTTTTTTTAGTGAAGTTGAACAATTATATGAAAATTGACTAAAGGTGAAATTGAAGAGTGAAGAGTAGTCGAGGTCTAAATTGTGTGGTAGAGACGTCAAGAGGGTACATTTAATCATTTATTTATTTTATATGCCCAAACAAAAAGAAAAAAAGAAATAGTTTTAAGTATTTAGTTTTATGATTTTGTTCTTTTGGTTTTTTTGTTTTTGTTTGTTCAATGATTAGTTTTTTTTAATTAAAATATGTAAATAAAGAAAATAACCCAAAATATTTGTCCTTTAAAATTCTATTCTATTCATCTTCCCTGTTGGCCCAGTAATATCATTTGAAAACTCTTGGATTAGAATTAATATTATTTAAAATTATTTAAAAAATTGGTATCTCTTTGTAAATCCAAGAGAGAAATTTGTTAAATGGAATTTTTTTTTGATACATGTACTTTCTTCAAAATTGCACGTCTTAAATTATTGATAATATTTTTTTTAGAACCCTTTTCGAAAAACTACTGTAGAAATCAAAATTTAAATAAAGAAAAGAGATCAAATTTCTACAGGAAATGTGGTAATTATTGTTTATTATTATTGATGTTTATTATTATTTATTAATCTTATAATTATCACAATGTCAATTCAAAACCTTATAAGGAGATGGTACCTATTAATTTTTAGAGGAATCGGCAGAAGGGGATGGGGGTTCAGAGGGGGTGGCTCAACTCAAACACTCTAATAACTGCCGATGTAATGAATATACTTACACAAAATTTAGTATTTAGTCCAAACAGCTTTGGAGGGAGAGCAAAAACATAATTGATTAATTCTTGCTGGGGAAGTACATAGCCGGTGATTTACCGACGACTTTTTATCATCCTCCGCTATCGTTGAGACACAATGAGTAACCGTCTAAGTGCCAATTGACGGGGTTAGAATCAAAATGGTCCAAGTGACATTTTTGAAAATGTTTCATTAAGTGCATAATCGGCAGTGCTGGATTACCCAATAGACCGGACTAGACCATGGCCTGGGGCCCCCGTCGATGAAGGGCCCCCGTAAAAATTGAAAATGGATTCACACTTATGTTAAATCGAAATTTCCATCAAAACCCCAGTTCACTCATTCTGAACTTTACGATGTTTCGAGATAATCTTGCAACTGTTTTTCCAAACGTTGAAATTGCTCTTCGCATTTTTTTAACGCTCATGACAACAAATTGTTCTGCAGAGCGCTCTTTTTCAAAATTAAAACGAGTCGAAAGCGAGCAAAAAAGCATTATGCATCAAGCACGATTAGACATGCTGAGTTTGATGTTCATTGAATCAGATGTTCTTCGTCAAATTGATTTTGAAGACATCATCAATGATTTTAGCGACCTCAAGTGTAGAAAGAAACATTTTTAAAGACAAATCTTATATCAATGTTTATATTATAAATTAATATTGTTTATAACATGTTTTTGTAATTTTAGTTCTGAAAAGAATATATATTTTAACAAAAATTAAAATTTATTTCATGTTTATACCTTAGAAATAATATAAATCCATTGTTAAATGCATATAAATGCATAAATAAACATTTTATTGCAGTTTGTAAAAAAATGGGGGGCCCCAAAAATTTTAAGGGCCTGGGGCCTCCTATTCGCTTAATCCGGCACTGATAATCGGGTACAAAAATGATAGTTCTGTTCAGGAAAAAGGTTGTACAAGATAAATCCTAGCCAGTGCTGAGATCTAGTGGCAAATCACTTACTCCATTTTGGTGACATGAACAAGTAACTTAAACATATCAATAATGACCTTGAAATTAAGATCTTTATTCAATTTTATGATTTGCTAATAGCAACTTTCCCCTTAAAAGCAGAAGACAAAATATTTCCAGTTTCGATAAATTATAGATTTTTTAAATCAGTTGAGAACTTAATGCACCGTTTTTTCAAAGTTTTAAAAATGTCACTTAGACCACTTTGATTCTAACCTCGTCCATTATTAAAATTTTCAGGAAAGTGCTTGGAAGATAAAAATATGCGTAAAAATAAATATACTATTTTTCATTTATTTCAAAACCAACAAAATAAACTTCTTTATTAGTAGGCAGATATAGTGGACTTATTTGTTGAATGGGTAGTACAGAGGTCAGTCCAATAATTTATATTCCTGGACTGATACCTCTATATTACTTATTTGACATAATATACATACTTCTTTATTAGTAGGCGGATGTAGTTGATTTACTTATTTCACATAATATACTTCTTTATTAGTAGGCGGATGTAGTTGACTTACTTATTTGACATAATATACTTCTTTATTAGTAGGCGGATGTAGTTGATTTACTTATTTCACATAATATACTTCTTTATTAGTAGGCGGATGTAGTTGATTTACTTATTTCACATAATATACTTCTTTATTAGCAGGCGGATGTAGTTGATTTACTTATTTCACATAATATACTTCTTTATTAGTAGGCGGATGTAGTTGATTTACTTATTTGACATAATATACTTCTTTATTAGTAGGCGGATGTAGTTGATTTACTTATTTCACATAATATACTTCTTTATTAGTAGGCGGATGTAGTTGACTTACTTATTTGATATAATATACTTCTTTATTAGTAGGCGGATGTCGTGGTTTCGTATGTGATCATGTGTTTAACAGAAACAAAATTATTATTATATCTTTAATTGTTCCCCAAAAAGAGATGGGTTCACCCCGCAGATTCAGCATAGTCTTCTACAAATCAGTCGCTAGTTATTATCCAGTGAGAGAGTGGGAGATCTGTGATTTCCTTGGGGACCTCATCCTAGCACTGCCACTGAATATGAACTATAAGCTAATTTAACTCATAATATTGTATAGTCCGAGCATGGATCACATTGGCAAATCTAAGATATATATATCTAAATATAGTAAAACGTGAAGTGTACTGTACATCCTCATTGACTAAACATTTAAACACTTCAAAAGACATTTTATTTATTTGTGATAAAATAACTGAGTTTAAAGCCGCGATGTTGAGCTCAGGAGGCAAGCACGCTACATCTGTGCTACTCGTGCTCTCAAGGCCACAATAAGTCCCGTTAGACTGAGTATACCGACACATTTTATATGCGGATTGAGAAATTCATAAGTATAACATTCTCTGTTTTTTAACCAAATCGACCAAAGAGAAGAAGGGCTTAACTTCAAAAACCCCAATAATTTTCAATGGAATGGACATTTCGATACGAAAATATGTTCATAAGTTAGTTATTATTACTCATGCGTGGGCTTTAACTACGAGCTCATATCGCCTACTACCAGAGAGCTCTTTCGTCGCTCTGATGGACATGAGCCAGACTACAGTGGGAGTTCTAAAAACTACCCAGGTTAGGGCAGGGGATATTTAACGAGTACCTGAAATCGTACAGGCTCGGGACCATCGCTTTACTTTCCATCCGAAGGACGGCATGCTCAAGGTTTTTTTACCTTTTAGATAAAAAAAAGGACTTCGGCCGGTTTTCGAACCCGCGATCTTGAGCTCAGAAGGCAAGCACGCTACTGCCGCCCTCAATCTATAAGTAAGACACTTACTGGTTGAATAATTGAAGCTGGAATGTCATTGTAGTTGATTCACTGACGACTTTTTGAACTTGCTTTTTTCATTTACTGGACAGAGTGGTGTGGGTTGGAGGTTCGATTCCCATGAGGATCAGTTAAGATGTCACTTTGTGTTGTGTCTGATGGAGCGAGATAAGCCCTCGAGGGGCCCATCCTTCTATTATTACCTACTCAATTATATCACTAACTAACTTTCTTCTCAGAGTCAGTTCATCCGACCACAACTCATATTTACTTTGGTCCACTCAGAAAACCGATACCTTCACTTCTCTCATCAGAACACAACCTCACAGTTCCAATTGCTGTGCTAGATAGATATGGAACGTAGTTGTGATATCAATAGAACACATACATATCAGATACCTTCACTTCCCTCATCAGAACACAACCTCACAGTTCCAATTGCTGTGCTAGATAGATATGGAACGTAGTTGTAATATCAATAGATCACATACACAACAGGTACCTTCACTTCTCTCATCAGAACACAACCTCACAGTTCCAATTGTTGTGCTAGATAGATATGGAACATAGTTGTGATATCTATAGAACACATACATATCAGATACCTTCACTTCCCTCATCAGAACACAACCTCACAGTTCCAATTGCTGTGCTAGATAGATATGGAACGTAGTTGTGATATCTATAGAACACATACATATCAGGTACCTTCACTTCTCTCATCAGAACACAACCTCACAGTTCCAATTGTTGTGCTAGATAGATATGGAACATAGTTGTGATATCTATAGAACACATACATATCAGATACCTTCATTTCTCTCATCAGAACACAACCTCACAGTTCCAATTGCTGTGCTAGATAGATATGGAACGTAGTTGTGATATCTATAGAACACATACATATCAGGTACCTTCACTTCTCTCATCAGAACACAACCTCACAGTTCCAATTGTTGTGCTAGATAGATATGGAACGTAGTTGTGATATCTATAGAACACATACATATCAGGTACCTTCACTTCTCTCATCAGAACACAACCTCACAGTTCCAATTGCTGTGCTAGATAGATATGGAACGTAGTTGTGATATCTATAGAACACATACATATCAGGTACCTTCACTTCTCTCATCAGAACACAACCTCACAGTTCCAATTGCTGTGCTAGACAAAATGAAAATGAAAAGAAATTTTATTATTCTGGAACCGAGGTCCCCTACGAATAAATACATACAGAGTAAAGAAAATAAAACAATGAAATATAGTATCGTACAAAGGAATAAAAAGATAGGGAAATAAAAATTAGTGCTACATTGGAGAAAAACTATGCAATTAAAAAAATAGATAAACAAAAGATTAACCGGAAAAAACATAAAATTAACAACTTCATTATGATGAAAAAAAAAAAAAATAAGAGTATCTACAAAAATAAAAGAGAATAAGTAAAAAAGAAAAAAAAAACAAATCTATATAACTAAGAAAGAAATAAAATTGATAATATAAATCGTCCGAGCATAGTACTATGATGGTTGATTATAAAAGAGAAGGAAGGATGCCCAGCCAAGGTTGAAATAAAATTAATTTTAGAAAATAGGGGCTTGGCTAGATAGAAAAGTGTGAGGAGAGAGAAGAAAAAGAAAAATGGTCAAAATAAAATAAGATAAGATAAAAAATAAATAAATGCATGATAAAAATATATTAATGTTTAAATGAACCAAAAAGGAATATTATATATAACGACAAAGACAAAAAAAAAGAGAGAGAAAAAAAAGGAAAAGTAATTTGAATGATTAGATAATTAAGGTTGACGAATTACAGAATACGAGGGAGAGATCAAAGAGGAGTGGATTGTTTAGTGAAGAGATATTGGAATAGTGAGGATTTGAAGGAAGCCACAGATAGATATGGAACACAGTTGTGATATCTATAGAACACATACATATCAGGTACCTTCACTTCGTTCATCAGAACTATGAGAGTACTAACTGGAAGTTCTTTTTTCAATAGTAAGGAGGGGTAGGTACCCCCCCCCCCCCCCCCTCCCCCATATCCCCTCCCAATGATCTGCCTTTGCTAGTATAGTTAGATATGATACTTCCGAGGTAGGATTGTCTTAATGAGATGGTTTGTATTCAGAACCTACGGATACCTACCTACACAACGACTAAATTACTCCAGATCTTCGATAATCCTTTTTTTGTTGGCCAAACTCCAAGGATCCTGTTCTTCTGTTTTCCGATTTTAAAGTCGAATAAACAACTGTGATTATTGGGGAAGGGCTTTCTACAGGTTGCCAATATGAATTCCATAATTATTATCCAATATCTCAACTAATAAATGAACTCTCCAAAATAGAATGGACCAACAACACAAAAACATTTACATACAGATACACCAAATTAAATTGAGAGTAATTCCCAAAACCAAAAAAGTGATGTATCACCGGCAAAGTACTCCCTCAGCAAGATTTAATCAATCAATTAATAATAATAATAAGTTTATTTATTTCCGTTAAACCAATACATGGTAATAGGATACGTCAAAAGAATTTATGCATTAAGATAGCTTATAAATTAGATTTATAACTACGTAGACATATTTTTCAATTTAATAAAAATTAAATTTTTCAAAAACAACTTTTCGGAGGTGCCTTTATCCCAACGATGTTTCGGGACGTTCTTACATCCCATCATCAGGGCGCAATGTGCGAGATATTGAAAAAAAAGAAAACAATGTAACTATAACAATATATGAAAAATAATATATATATATAATAATCAATTATAAATGAATATATAAAAAAGTCTAAATAAATAAAAAAATATAAATGAATAAATAAAACAATAACGTACATTGGACTGACCTTTAAGGTGTGGAGGAACTCTGCCCAAAAAAGAAAAATGGAATCTTTTTTTTTTTTTTTCTTGTTTTGGCCTTATGGTCAATGCATATCAGCCAAGACACTAATGAGGTACAAATTTGGCAAGGATGGATTAAATAAGTTAATTTAGAAATTTTGCAAGAGGGGGGACTGAAAAGAAGGGACTAAATAATTTTACAAGTGAAGATGTAGTTAGGATTAAAATTGGAGTAATCGTAAAACTATACTATTTGCGGAAATAAAACTGAAAAGAGCGTCTAGGATCTCAATATGTCTAACTCTACTAATTATTAATCTGATATCGGTAGGTAGGGGGACATGATGGGATATTAAGTTATGAAATAGCTGGTCTCTATGGAAGACAGTTAGTGGACAGGCTAACAAGACATGATTGGAGTCAGCTGGAGTGAGTCTGTCGCAGCTACAAAAAGGATGATCTAAAATTTTGATTTTTTGAAGGTGGAAAGGTAATCAGTTGTGGTTGAGTCTAAGGCGGCAAGTGAAGACGTGTCTGGTTCGATGAATGTGGTGGAACTATGAAATGAAAGCTTTATTACGATCTCTGTCTCTCTAAAACCAATCGTGTTCTCTAAAAATCAATAGTTGACTCTATTTTGTGTATACGAGTATACACACAATACATTCATTATATCGGTAGTTATTAGGGTTTTTGAGAAGAGACCCCGAGACCCATTCTCTGATTCCCCGTTTCTTCAGCCAATTTCGAGGAAAATTAATAACCGCCCTTGTGGTGTTTTGAATTCTTCTTAGGCACGGTGCACACTGGAGAAACCACTTTCATGAAATCGGTTTCATGAAACGTGTTTCTAGAAACTAGTTTCATGTGGACATGCACATATAGGAAACGGTTTTTCATTAGTTTCGTCATGTCGTCCGATGTAGATGATGGGTTTGTTTTGTGGTGGTGGCTGCGAAAGAAGGAAAAAAAATGGAAGTATTGGGTTCACCCTTTGATCAGAGATCGGCAACACAGCACTTACGTTGTAGCCCGTGAACTAAGTTCTGACACTGTCAAATTTTAAGATTTTTTCAGAATGTCAAAGCCTCTTTTTGACAGTTTGATGGAGTTAGTTGGCCCTCAAATAAGGAAGAAGACACCAACTGGAGAATTTTGAATTTTTGAATCAAACCTGAACTTTCCACTTCTTGTGCCACTGTTTTCCATGTCCTTTGAACTTTGTCCCTGTTGCTGTAGTCCTTCAAATGGAAATCGTACAAACATAGATGTTTTTCAGCCGCTTCCGCTAACTTCACTTGAAAGGGAATGAAAACATTCGCCATATCTGGAGAAAAACGTCCGACAAACATGCAATTCAATTCAATGAAAATGACAAGTCTCGATACGTAAAACTGAGGTCACAAGAAACCGTTTTTATATGTTGCAACTTGAGTTTCATGAAACGCTATTATTTTACGATCCTTTTGAAACAAATGGTTGCATGCAACTTCCGTTTCATGTTTCATGAAACCGATTTCATCAAACTGCTTTCTCCAGTGTGCAATGCGCCTTACCCAACACAGCAATTGAAATGAATTACAAAACCATAAGACATTAGTTGCTCCTTCAATAGCATAGCATGAAAATAGAGCATCCTAGCCGTTCAAATTAGACTATAATTTTTAATGATTGCTGAGAACTACTTGAACCTTGGAAGAAGTTAGCTCCAGTGTCTCAAACACTGGTAACCTGATTCAACCTTCCTGGTTAGTGGACAATAATGCATCCTATCCGTTCAAATTAGACTTAATATGAATTTGAATGATTGCTGAGAACTACTTGAACCTTGGAAGAAGTGTCTCAAACATTGGTAACCTGACTCAACCTTCCTGGTTAGTGGACAATAATGCATCCTAGCCGTTCTTCAAGTGTTTAATTAGTGCCCCTGTTACTCAACAGCAAGTCAAGGGGATGACTTTTTAAACCCCACTTAACTAACCCTCTTCTCACTTAACATTTTATCTCTTAATCCACTCGTTAGCAAATCTCTCCAATTGTCCAAAACGTGAAAATTATATGGTAATTCTGTCTAGCGTTTTCATGCTAAATTTTGAAGAACAAAACCTAACCTATAAAACTAACCTATATTTGTCCGATTTCCATGAAATTTATAATACAGTAGAACCTCCATAAGTCGAACATCAAGGAAGACGCCAAAAAAATCGAGTATAGAGTTTTCGACTTATGGAGGATTTCGACTTAGGCGGATTTTGATTCGACTTGTAGAGGTTAAGATTCATTCTAACTAATTTTGAGTTAGAGAGGTGAAATAAATAGGTTAGGTTTAATGACTCATGCCCGGGCTTTAACTACGAGGTCATATCGTCTACTACCAGAGCGCTCTTTCGTCACTCTGGTGGACATGAGCCCGACTCTACTGTGGGAGTCCTAAATTTTGCCTACCCTAAATTTTTATTCACCTAGGGGAGGGGTCTTTAACGAGTACCTGACATCGTACAGGCTCGGGACCATCGCTTAACGTTCCATCCGAAGGACGGCGTGCTTAAGTTTATTTTACCTCCCAGATAAAATAAACTAAGGGCCTCGGTCGGGCTACGAACCCACAACCTTGAGCTCAGAAGTCAAGCACGCATACCACTGAGCTACCGGCGCCCTCAGGTGAAATAATAGGTTACAGAGGTAACAAACATATTTATATTTATTATAAATCAACATTATTTCAAAACATCCTTGAAATAAAAAATACGTAGTATACGTAGGTATTAAAAAAAGTCAGTAATTTTTTTTTGCTTTAGATAATTGGTAATCCTATTTATTGTATATGTACTCCTAAATTATTTTCTAAGAAACAATGGTGTACATTGTCGGCAAATTCTTAAAGTCGGTAACTTATTATTCTTCGAGCTATAGAGGTAATAAGTTTCAAATAATCGAGTTGTAAAGGTTGTAAAATAAAACATTGCTATGTTCGAGATACAGAGGTCCAATTTATTTTTTCGAGTTATAGAGGGAAAATATGTACCAAAATGGCTTGTAGGGACTCACTGATTATTTCGACTAATAGAGGGTTGAGATTTCGAGTAATGGAGGTTTTGGGGCTTGAAGGGAAAGGAACAAAACTTTTTTTTCTAGTTTTGGAGGTTTTCGACTTATCGAGGTTCCACTTAAAGAGGTTCTACTGTATATACATATTGCATTATGTATAATTCATGTATTGTGGAGGTTGTAAGTTGCGGTACTTTGAAAATTGATAGTCAAATTTCTGTTTTTTTTTTTAAATATATATTTTAGTTTATATCTGTATTTTTTTTAAATAATATAATTATGGAAACATATTTAACTTGTTGTTGGTTGATGGGTTGTTGTGAGACTCATATGGATTTAAGGGACATATTTGTTCACAGCTCATGATGTGCATTCTGGAGCGGGCGTCCTCTTCTTTCTTCTCCTAATTTGCTGCCATATAAAAATGAAAAAATGATGATGCGGACTTTATGGACGGACAAACATCCATACTCGGGGACAGACGGACGTGCTAGACTAGCTCTCTCCCCTCCCCTCATGCCGAAGCCTTCTCAATTCAATTATAACTTATTTAATGTTGTATTTTTTTTCTTATTTAAAATTAATTAAGCACCCCTAATTTCAGACCTTTACTGTTTATTGTCTACTATAAAAAAAAATATATAAAACAAGAAGATAATAAAAAAATAGTCGGTGAATCACCGGCTATGTACTTCCGCAACACGTATTAATCAATTAAGTTTTCACTCTACTTCCAAACCCGATCGATCTTTTGGGCTAAAATTCACTTAAGTCTCCCTTTCCTTTGACCGATTTGGCTGAAAACGAACAGAGACACACACATACACAGACCTATATTTTTTTTTTAATTTCTGAAATCAAGAGGTCAGAACACAATTCGGTTGAAAACTCCGCATCGAATGTCTGACATTACATAACTTCCCCTATATTTCGTATAACAGTATTATTTATGAAATAACTTTCATTTTTACTTTTTACTTTTGTTTTTGTTTTATTTTTATTTTATCTTTATTCAAGAAGTAACAGTTTTATTTAAGAAATAATTTAATTTAGGAACAATCGTTAAAATTCAATATCAACTAGTTGTCATTTTTTTTTTTATATTATGTAGGTATTTCAATAATTACCATCTTATAGCCCTTTTTGGTCTCATTTATTCTTTTTCTTTATTTTTTCTTCCTAATTTCCATACAACAACAATATTTCGTCCTACCAGGACATTTTCAAGTACAACAATTTTAATTTTTTTCATTACATATTTGTTAAAACTCCTTTTTTTCCCTTATAATATACTCTAATATATCGTGTCATTTTTAATATTGTGTATCTATTTTCATCTATTCATTGGTGGTAATTTGTTGCATTGTTTTTTTCTTTGGTTTTTATTTTTTATTTTTTTACAAAAAAATAAAAACTAAAGAAAAAAACAATGCAACAAATTACCACCAATGAGTAGATAAAAATAGATGCACAATATTAAAAATGACACGATATATTAGAATATATTATAAGGAAAAAAAAGGAGTTTTAACATATATGTAATGAAAAAAATAAAAATTGATGTACCAACTTGAAAATGTCCTGGTAGGACGAAATATTGTTGTTGTATGGAAATGAAGAAGAAAAAATAAAGAAAAAGAATAAATGAGACCAAAAAGGGCTATAAGATGGTAATTATTGAAATACCTACATAAAAATAAAAACTTAAGACGTCTCAAACAATCGTTTGATACGAAATTGAAGATTATTAATTTTAAAATGTATTTTCTGATTTCCTTTCGGATTGCTTTTCTGATTTCTTTTGTTGAAAGAGCAGTAGACTCAAAACCTCCAAAAGGAGAGGCTTTTGTTCTGAAAGAATGTCAATAAAGCAATTTTAATTTTTTATTTTTTTTATGTAAGTCAACTGTTGAATATTAGCTAAAATTGTCTTGTTTTGGAGGGGGGAGCGAAAAGTTAATTGATTAATTTGTTCTGGGGAAGTACATTCCCAGTGATTTACCGACGTATTTTTTTTCTTCTCTCTTTCGTGTACATTCGGTACAGCTCGGGACTGTTGAAATCCAGAACAAAGAAGCGTCTCGGATGAACTTAAAAAAAAACTTACCAAAATAAGTCATCTTGTCACTCCTTGTCATTGACCGTGATTTCAGTTAACATTTATCGGTGTCAGTTCCAATTATTTACGAGATCTGTTTTTCTCACGAACTATTACCATGACCTGTAATTAACAACTTTAATTAAACTGTTTTCTTATTTACAACTTTAGATTAGGAGTTTTCTTGAGTCAAAACCCAGACACGTTAAACCAAACTTCTCAAAGGCCAACAAAAAGTCAATTTCAGTTCAAAATTTTAAATAGCAACTCACAGGGGCAGTACAAGCAGGTAGCAAAGCAGGACAGGATACAAATAAATAAAAACAAGGACCTTTTTTTAAAAATTATATTATTTAGTTTCACAAAAAATATACATTGTAACTATTAGAAGTAGGAGTCCTACTGAGACCTATTTAAAGAAAAGTTGTCGGTGAATCATGTACTTCCTCACCACGAATTAATCAATTACGTTTTCGCTCTTTAAAACCTAATGTTTGCTCTAAAAATCAATAGTTGACTTCTGAATTCTCTGATAAATTTTGTGTCGATACATTCAATACATCGGCAATTGATAAATAAAATTGATAGGTAACAAACATCCTTATATTGTTTTTAGTTTAAATGTAATACATTATCTATATCGGCAGTGATTGGGATTTTTTCCCCTCTCATGGCCCTCTTCTTTCAGCCGACTTTGATGAAAATCGTTGTCCTTGGGGTTTTGAATATACATAGAAAATTTTCAATCGATACATTCATTCTATCGAGAATTATCGTGTTCACAGACATAAAAACAATGTACACACTCACGAAGTCACACACATTTTTCATTTTTGGAATCAGGATGTCTGAAAACACGAAATTCCGGTGAAAACTCAACATCGAATTTCTGACCAATTACAAAACTTCCCCTATACTTTGTACAGCTGGCGGAAGCAATATATGATAATATAAAATATGACTACTTCTTTATTAATACGAAATGATGTACCGTAGGAGGCTTTGAGATGTGCTGTTCCGGCTTCCCCGATGGACGCAAGTCTATCCTAGGCTGCTCCAAAATGCTCTAGAAGAATTGTCCCAGCCAAAGGGGTGAGTGGAATTAAAGGGCTGGGTTAACACAAAAACTGTAATTACGTCCTTTGTGTTGAATGTACTGACACGAAATTTCTTATGTAAATTCAAGACCCCATAAGGACGACATCTTAATTTCTGGTTGAAGCAATGAATGTATCGGCATCACAGTTTATATTTAAATTCAATACCCCATAAGGACGGCACCTATTAATTTTCTGCGGATCTGATAAAGGGAAGAGGGTGATCAGAAGAGGCTCGACTCAGAAACCCTAAACTGCCCTTGTAATGAATGTATCGACATAGAATTTAGCATGAGGATTCAGAGGCCCATAAGTGAACAATTGATCCTTTCAGATTGATTCGTGCAGGGGAAGTACATCGCAGGTGATTTACCGACGACGGTTTTTATTATGTATTCCACTCAGGGCCGGCCTTAGGGCGGTGCGAGCAGTGCAGTCGCACAGGGCGCCACGGTGTTGGGGGCGCCATTTTCTGGATAGCATAAAAAAAAACAAAAAAAAAAAAACTTTTTTGTTTTCTATCTTCTGCAATTAGTATCATAAAGTGTAAAACTGTAACAATCATTTAAGTTAGTCAATATAGTGATTGAATAAATTTGATTTGACTTTATCAATAAAATATCAAATTCAAACTTTGCGGTCTATAACGTCGGTTCGCGTATTTTCCAATGAATGACATTTTATTATTCTAAGCAATTCGAAGTGCAGCACAAACTTATTGGTGAAAAAAAACTGTAGAAGTTTTTTTGTCCATAATTGAAAAATTTATTGAATTACGTTGTGTGTGATAATAACCACCATAGAGAAATAGTGTGTAAATTGACAATAAAAAATTGTTCTAAACTGAATGTAGAATGATTAATAAGTTTTGGCGACCCTCAAAAATAACCAGTGATAATTGAAAGAAAAATCTATGAAGGGGCGCATTTTTTCTTACTCGCACCGGCCGCTATCTCACCTAAGGCCGGCCCTGATTCCACTCTACACACACAGATCGCAAAACTGTATTCGGACAGTACCGGATCACACAAAATATGCAAACTATTACAGTTTTTGAGGAGCCAACCCTCCCTCAAGGTCGATTTGACTGAAAACCTAGTATTATGAAGGCTAAAGTATAGCTGGGATTGTGTATTGATAACTCAAGTAGCTACAGAATGGTTGGCAGTTCTGGAATGCTCCGGTCATTTGGCGCTGTTCGTTAATGACCACGAACCCAGCCCTTAATGACCTCACCTCCACTTTGATTCTTATGTTATCAGATCCAACTAAACGCTGCATTAGCCTCACCTCTCAACTCGTTATAACTTAATTTATTTATAATTAATTGAATTATTTTTGTTATAAACAAAGCCCAGATTCTTATGTAAATATATTACTTACTTCCTCAGTTATACATACGAAGTAGTACATATCGATGCGTTCCAGGCAAAAAGCCCTAACCCACATAAGGTTAAATTATATTAAATTTACAGGAGAAAGAAAAAACTGTTTCATTATTAAACAAACCAAGTTGGCTTTCCACATTAGTTTAATTGTAATTTTATGAATCTTTTCTGTTACATAGAACAATTATTTTTCATCAATACTTGCATCTCTTTACAAGAAATAACAGTAAAGTGAACCACCTATGTCACTTTGTTGCAACGGGCCCTGTCTCATAATGTAAACTGCCAAAAGCCCTAACCTATTGGTTAGGGCATTTGGCAGTTTTTGAAAGTCTCGAATGTTCAGAACGAAAGCCCTAACCCACTTCTATCATTGGTAAAATAAAAAATTACTTTATTTTCCTTTTTTGCAATGACATTTTTGTTGATTAGGGCGCTAGATTTAAATGAAACGGATCAATCAACAGCATCAAACTAGTGGGATAGGGCATTTGGACTGGGGGATAGGTCTTTTGATCTCTCAAATGATTTAAAGTTTTGTGAGAGTATGTGGGTTAGGGCCATTTCCCTGGACTACATTTTGCAATGCCAAAGGCCCTCCAATTTCTAATTTCCTATTTTTATAAATTTTGTTAAAAATTATTACGAAGTGGAGTTAACAGAAATGTGCGGGATAGTCAATAGTGTGAGATAGGGCCAAAACATGAAAATCTCAAAAATTGAGGGATAGGGCCTTTTGCCTGGAACGCATCGATATAGGGAATGTTAGGTCATCGGTCAAAAGCCCAAAATGTTGTTTTTCAACGGAATTTAATGTTTTCCGATATCCCAAATCCAAAAATGAAAAAAAAAGTTGAAAGACTGTATCTAAAGTTTTGGGGACCCTCAGGCTTTTCCTTTGAAGGAGACTCCACTCCAGAAATGTGTTGAGGAAAAATTGGTTTGGTGGGGTTGGGAAAGTAAATAAATATCAAAGAATATGTTATCGTGCTCGTCCCTATATTCATCGGTTTTTACTTTCTTATACATATAGTATGAAGGAAGTATTATAATGGTACGAAAAATTGAGATCGAGTTTTTAACGGATTTTCACGTTTCAAAGTCGCCAGACTACGCCTTGACCATTTCCGCCATAATGTCTGTCTGTATTGTGTATGTAAAGAAAACTTTTAACCAATATGTCTGATAATTTTCTTCATTTTAGAAAAAATTTCAAACGGTGAATCATTTAATCAAATCTTAAATGAGATCCAAAATAGTCTCACATTGCCTGAATCACTAGAAAGGATACATCTAGTTGATCGACAGGACCTGAGGAATATTAAAATTGATTTTCAGCCATATCAGACAAAGGAGAGGGAGTGTATCAAGGGAGCGGGGAAACTTTGTAGGAACTTCCAGGCCTGGTACTCACTACGAAAGTACTTGTACTCAACACGATAACTCCTCAGAGAATGAATATATCGGCACAAAATTTCATATGTGTACTCAGGACACTATAAGAAGGACATCAATTGATTTTCAGCTATATCAGACAAAGGAGAGGGAGTGTATCGAGAGAGCGGGGAAACTTTGCAGGAACTTTCAGGCCTGGTACTGAGGGAGAGCGAAAACGCAGTTGATTAATTCATACTGGTGATGTACATTGGCACTAATTCACCGACCACTTTTTTCTATGATTTGACGGACGTTCCAAAGAGCAAGTTTCTTATAAAAACTTTGTTGTTTGTTGTTAATTTTGGTTGTTGTGTGAGGAAGTGTTGACTTTTTGTGATGGTGTGTTCCCCCCTTTTGAAAGTTGTGCGCTGCCATGACAGTGTACACAGGGGGGGAGGGGCACTCTGATCCCCCCCCCCCCCAAGCTATAGCTCCAAATCCCCCCCCCCTTCCCAATGGGGGGGATCACAATGTTTCCCCTCACTTTGTCAGATCAAATTTCAAATAACTTTTTCACCACTTCTTCACAGTTGATACTTTCAGACCTCTTACAAACCCCAAAACTTGTAAACGTTTTTCTACTTCCATAATTAATAATTACATATTATAAGACAATATAATACATAGGTATATAAAATATATTATCTTAAAATATATTATATATTTGAGGGCGCCGGTAGCTCAGTGGTATGCGTGCTTGCCTTCTGAGATCAAGAACGTGGATTCAAAACCTGACCGAGGCCCTTAGTTTATTTTATCTGGGATAAATAAACTTAAGCACGCCTTCCTTCGGATGGGACGTTAAGCGGTGGTCCCGAGCCTGTAAGATGTCAGGTACTCGTTAAAGACCCCTGCCCGAGATGAATAAAAATTTAGGGTAGGCAAAATTTAGGACTCCCACAGTAGAGTCGGGCTCATGTCCACCAGTGACGAAAGAGCGCTCTGGTAGTAGGCGATATAACCTCGTAGTTAAAGCCCGGGCATGAGTCATGAAACCTAACCTAACCTATATGATATATTTATAAACAATATTAATCAAAGAATAAACTACAGAGAAATATTAAAAAATACAAACTATCATCCCTCTTAACAATTCTAGCAATGATTACGATAGCAGAAAAAAATAAGATTTTAGAATAACTAAATATTGCTCCTTCTTTTCGAAAAAAGTATAACTCATAAAAACTTTTCCCCACTTCTTGAAAACAATAGTTAGGTAGTTATTATGACTCATGCCCGGGCTTTAACTACGAGGTCATATTCGTCCCTCTGGTGGACATGAGCCCGATTCTACTCTGGGAGTCCTAAATTTTGCTTAGAGGGCGCCGGTAGCTCAGTGGTATGCGTGCTTGGCTACTGAGCTCAAGAACGTGGGTTCGAAACCTGACCGAGGCCCTTAGTTTATTTTATCTGGGAGGTAAAATAAGTGTAAGCCCGCCATCCTTCGGATGGAACGTTAAGCGATGGTTCCGAGTCTGTACGATGTCAGGTACTCGTTAAAGACCCCTTCCCTAGGTGAATAAAAATTTAGGGTAGGCAAAATTTAAGACTCCCAGAGTAGAGTCGGGCTCATGTCCACCAGAGTGACGAAGGAGCGCTCTGGTAGTAGGCGATATGAATGACCTCGTAGTTAAAGTCCGGGCATGAGTCATAAAACCAAACCTAACCTACTGTAGTTACTGGGTTTAAGATCGTCATTTTTAGAATTACTCTATACAATGAAAAAAATAAACTACTATCGCCGACACGTTACGTCATATATCCAGTAATAGTAGTATGATATAATTTTAATAAGGGGAGAGGGAGTGTTCTGTAAAAACGTGTTTGGCATAAGTGTTATAGCCAGATATATTTAATCATAATTTTGACTCATGGCTTTACATTTGAGTTTCAAGATTCATACATCATTATAATATACTTTATTTGACTCATTTTCTCCCCAAGTAGACTTCTTGAAGGATTTTCGTACAGATTGGCGAATTTAAAAATGCAAGGGATGCAATTTACAGACCTGGATCTGGGGAAAGATTAAAATGGTAAATATGTTATTAAGGTTGAACGAGCCGAAGAGAGTCACTCGTGAATAATAGAGATCCATGTTAGAAGGGCTGTTTCTCCCTTCTATTCTAGCTACGAATTTAGACAGAATTCCAGAACACTTTTTTTTTTCCTAGGCAAGCGACAAAAATTTCAGAAACATCAGTCGATTCAGGAAGAAAAAGGCGTTGGTGAATCACTTACTACTTCCCCATTATATCGGTAGTTATTAAGGTTTTTGAGATAGACCTCCTACTTAAACCCCGCCTTCCCTAAGGCCGATTTGACTGAAAATCAATTGGTGTCGTCCTTATGGGGTTCTGGATATACATATAAACCCTCGTGTCCTCTTGACACAAATACACAGACTTTTTTTTTTACAGAAAGACATGAAATTCCGGTAAAAACTCAACATCGAATTTCTCACCGATAACATAAATTTCTCCTATACTTCGTACAGCCTGGGAAGTAAAAAAATTTTTGGATAAACATTGTTTCTCTCTTTTTGAAAAAAGTTTACTCAAAAAGGAAACAACTTCTTTAATGAGCAGGATAAAGGAATATACACATTAGGGTGGTTCTTAAAGTGAAAAAGTTGAAATTTTAAAACGTGCTCCCCCTAGGTCCAAAGAAGATCCCAAAAAAAATTTTTTGGCGCCGAAAAAACGAGAAAACATATTGAATAACCCGTCCCCCATCGAGGTTGAATTTTAAATGGGATTTAACATGGGTTTCAAAGTTTTCTTCAGTCGATCGATTACTGAGCCGTTGATTTCCATCGCTTTAAGGTAGAAAATGGAACTCAGGGGTTTTCGGGGTCGGTGAAGCAGAATATGATGTTAAAAACTCATCTTAATATATGCCAGCTGTCAAAAAACCTGTCATTATCATTTACTTTTTTCACAATCACGGTTTTTTGAGTATTATCAGTTTCTAAACAAAAATGTCTACTAGTTTCGATTAAAAAAATGTAAGGAAAACATTTTTCGATATTTAATCAATTTCTAAAAATAATGTTCACACTTGACAGCTGTCGACAATGATAATACTCAAAAAACCGTGATTATGAAAAAAGTAAATGATAATGACAGGTTTTTTGACAGCTGGCATGTATTAAAATGAGTTTTTAACATCATATTCTGCTTCAGCGACCCCGAAAACCCCTGAGTACCATTTTCTACCTTAAAGCGATAGAAATCAACGGCTCAGTAATCGATCGACTGAAGAAAACTTTGAAACCCATGTTAAATCCCATTTAAAATTCAACCTCGATGGGGGACGGGTTATTCAATATGTTTTCTCATTTTTTCGGCGCCAAACATTTTTTTTTGGGAACTTCTTTGGACCTAGGGGGAGCACGTTTGAAAATTTCAACTTTTTCACTTTAAGGACCACCCTAATACACACACTAAAGGAATATAAACTCCACACACTACTTGTCAATATTTTCACTTTATTGGTCAAAATTACACGACTATAGTTTCGCCTCTTACGGCATTATCAAGTGAACTAAACAGAGAGTACTGCTGAACTAACACAAGGCAGGACAAACAAAGTCATAAATTAGACATGTGACAAGAAAGTAAATGTAAACAATAGTATACAAAATGGAGACATTACAACATTCAAGTCAACAGAAATATGACACAATACTTAATTGAATAGTTAACAATATAATCTTAATCTATTGATATATGTATAAAACATTATTATTATTATGTGAAAATCTCTTTTTAAATAAAGTTTGACTACATATACTTAAAGTTTAAATGTATTTAAGGTTCAAAATTGTCTTAAATATTCAGGTTTAACAACGGCGATGGATTAAGTTCAATTATATAGTGTTAGTTCAGCAGTACTCTGTTTAGTTCACTTGATAATGCCGTAAGAGGCGAAACTATAGTCGTGTAATTTTGACCAATAAAGTGAAAATATTGACAAGTAGTGTTTGGAGTTCATATTCCTTTAGTGTGTGTATATTCCTTTATCCTGTTCATTATGAATTTTCACAAAGTAGACCTGGAATGAGTTCAATAACTTCTTTAATACCCTTCCTTTCTTGAATGCAATTAATACAATAAAAAATTTAATTTAAAATGTTTATGCCAAAAGCAGGGACGTAGTCTAGAGGGAGAAGTGTAACTATTAGAAAAGTTGTTTAGTTAATTGTCTGTTATACAGTAGAACCTCTATAAGTCGAACATCAAGAGATACGCCAAAAAATTCGAGTTATAGAGTTTTCGACTTATGGAGGATTTCGACTTAGGCGGATTTTGATTCGACTTGTAGAGGTTAAGATTCATACTAACTAATTTTGAGTTAGAGAGGTGAAATAAATAAAAATTCAAGTTACAGAGGTAACAAACATATTTATATTTATTATATGTAAATCAACATTATTTCAAAACATCCTTAAAATAAAAAATACGTAGTAGGTATACGTAGGTATTAAAAAAAGTCAGTAATTTTTTTTTGCTTTAGATAATTGGTAATCCTATTTATTGTATACTCCTAAATTGTTTTCTAAGAAACAATGGTGTACATTGTCGGCAAATTCTTAAAGTCGGTAACTTATTATTCTTCGAGCTATAGAGGTAATAAGTTTCAAATAATCTAGTTGTAAAGGTTGTAAAATAAAACATTGCTATGTTCGAGATACAGAGGTCCAATTTATTTTTTCGAGTTATAGACGGAAAATATGTACCAAAATGGCTTGTAGGGACTCACTGATTATTTCGACTAATAGAGGGTTGAGATTTCGAGTAATGGAGGTTTTGGACTTATCGAGGTTCAACTTAAAGAGGTTCTACTATATATACATATCAAATTTCATATCGATATATTCATTTTATTAGGTACTAGCAGTAATACCCGGCGTTGCCCGGGGAACTTTGACTTTTCTCCCAATATCTCCAATAAGGCTATTCAGTTCCTCGACAGTACATTCATGATGTTATAATTTTCAATTATTCATACGGAATAAGGCTTATAGTCCTTCAACTGTAGTAACGCTAGCTTTGGACCTAAAACTAATTTATTCAAAAATATTTCTCATTAATCGTTGCAATGGTTTTCGAGTTACAAAGATTGCGTGAGTGGATGCTGGGATGGACCAGGGGTTGATTAAAAAATAGACCTTAACCTTCCGGTAGATAAAACTTATCTATTCAAAAAGATTCCTCATTAATCATTGCAGTGGTTTTTGAGTTACAAAGAGTGCGTGGGTGGATGCTGGGATGGACCAGATATTGAGGTACTAATACGCCTATAACCTTCCACAGACGATGACGAACAAATTTTTAAAAAAATTAATCAAATCCATCAAGCCGTTCGTGAGTTATAGCGGTACAACGCACAGACATTTTCAGCTTTATATATATGATTGTCGTACACACAGAAAAACCTTTTTTTTTTTTTTCGGATTCAGGGAATCGAAAAACATGAAATTCTGATAAACACTAAAAATCAAATTTCAGACCGATTACATAACTTCTCCTATTCTACGTAAAGCTGAGGAAGAACGAAAAAAGTACACAAATAAAGGGCGTTCTAGCGGTTACAATTAGACTTAGGTTCTCAATGGGTAGAAGTTGGAAGGTGTTTCACTGACATTTGAGGGTGCCAAGTTAGAAGTTGAAGGTTCCTCCTGATTAGGGGGGGACATCCTGACCGAGTGTCTTGTAGGTGGCAGAGGGGGCTCTTTCCAAACAAGGGGCAAAAGTTTCAGGGGGGGGGGGGGGGGGGGGGGGGGACCGGACGTACCTGGAAAAGCTCACTGGAGACAAACTAGAGCTTTCGAAAGTTCAACTATCAACTTAGAGCTAGAAGATCGAGCGAGGTGTTATTCAAAAGCTCAACCCCCGGGTCCGGACATACATAGCTCTAGTGGGGAAAAGCTAGAGCTATCGAACCCTTCCCTTCGGCCGATTCCGCTGAAAATCAATGTGTCGTTCTTATTATTTTTCTTGTTTTTCTTTTTCATTTATTTTATTACCATTTTATTTATTCCAATTTCTTTTTTCATTTACTTATATATATATATATATATATATATATATATATATATATATATATATATATATATATATATATATATTTTATAATTGTTATTGTTTTCTTTCTCTTTTCTATATTTCGCACATTGTGACCTAAAGAACTTCCCAAAATGTCGTCGTGAAAAAAACACTTCCGGAAAAGTTATAAAACAAATTATTATTTTAATTTAATTAAAAAAATTATCTACTGTATTAATTAATATTATTATTTGTGTACTCGTATTTTCAAGTATTTATTTATTCACCAAGGGATCTGTGGAACGTATCTCTTTAGGATAGGCAAGGCAGACAGCCCACTGTGCCAGGTGGAGGAGAACCTGGAGCACATTGTACTTACATGTACCAAATATCATACCCAGAGAGAAGCCCTGTGGGGGGCACTGGTCTATAGACCCAGGTGCTCCGAAGGTCTGGATGGCTGGCACTACATGCAGACCTTCCTTCAGGAGCCTCCACTCCAGTCACTGGTCGGACTATGAGTATTGTTTTGGGTGATGTGGTCCGGCGGTGCCTCCGGCTGTCCCCCGGCTTGGCTGGGGCCGCTTGCTTGGGCCCTCTGTCTGGGCTCCTCCCTCCAGTATCCCGTCTTTGGCAGAATAATCTTTTAAGTGTAGTTTTAAGAATAGCAATGGCTAGTGTGGTGTCTGCCGAGGCCAAAAGAAAAAAAAAAAAAAAAATTATTCATTTCATTTGATTTTTTAGTATTGTTAATTTTAATCCATGTGTGACAAACGCTAAGAGTTAATATCTGTTTATGTATCTAATTTATAAGCTATCTTAACGTATACATTCTTCTGATGTATTCTATTACCATGTTATAGTTAACGGAAATTATTATTATTATTATTATTATTTTCAAACAAATCGGTAGACTGCATTCATAGGGAACGCAGAAACTTTGTTAACTAATTCGCGCAGGGGCAGTACTTTAATGAAAATAAATTTATTATTATGGGGTTCTGGGCCCACATATAGAATTTCGTGTTGATACATTCATTCTATCGGGAATTACCGTTTTCACAGACACAGACATTTTTTGAATAAGGGCGTCGGAAAGCATGAAATTCCGGTTAAAACTGAACATCAAATTCCTGACTGATTACGTAACTCTCCCTATACATCGTTTAGCTGGGGAAATAAAAGAACCAATATATTTTATTAGAGGGCGCCGGTAGCTCAGTGGTATGCGTGCTTGACTTCTGAGCTCAAGGTTGTGGGTTCGTAGCCCGACCGAGGCCCTTAGTGTATTTTATCTGGGAGGTAAAATAAACTTAAGCACGCCGTCCTTCGGATGGGACGTTAAGCGATGGTCCCGAGCCTGTACGATGTCAGGTACTCGTTAAAGACCCCTGCCCTAGGGGAATAAAAATTTAGGGTAGGCAAAATTTAGGACTCCCACAGTAGAGTCGGGCTCATGTCCACCAGAGTGACGATAGAGCGCTCTGGTAGTAGGCGATATGACCTTGTAGTTAAAGCCCGGGCATGAGTCATAAAACCTAACCTATTTTATTTACCTCTTCTTGCCCTTACCCACCCAACATCCAAATTTTGATGGAAGACACCTCTGGAAAAAGTAACCAACAGAGAAGCCTAAGAAACAGAAATATTTATTTTTATTTTTGTATGTTTTATTTCTTAAGACTTTTTTTTTTGTATCTTTAAAAATACATGTAATCATATCATTTATTTTTCTCCTCCCTATATTTATTGTTGTTTTTCTTGTATTTGTATTCAATAATGTATTCACTCATTTATTCATTATCTGCTATTTTCTTCATATTATATGATTCAGATCATATTTTAGATAATTATTTACTTCTTGCCCTAGCCCACATAACCATTTTTTTGGAACCTAGTCTTGATAACAGTTTGTAGCATCTATTCACTTCTTGTCTTTTCAGTCTCATGTGGGGTTTCCATGTAGAAGACCTAGATAGCGGACATTGTTTTTGAAGGAATGGGATTATTAGACATTCAGTTCTCTTTATATGGGTAATGAGAGCTAGATAAGTACATTGTTGTTGATTCACTATATTCCCAAAGATGTGAGTTCATTAAAGATTTGAGGAATGTGAAGTTGGGACTGGTGTGTCTCTTGGGACAGGATCTCGTCAGGATGGGCTGGGCTCCTGTAGGGAGATGTAGTCCCGGCTATCTGATTGTGAATCTCCCAAGAGAGGAGGGAAACATGCTAAACCAGTCCTTCAATCCCTCTAGTTCAGAGTTCAGAGTCCAGAGCCACACCACATCCTCTCATATCATCTCAGACACAGTAGCGAGGTAAACAAACCATCTTAGGACTTAGCCATCGTCAATAACAACGAAAGTGATGTGACCATAACAGAACTTTCTTATACCCAGTGCCGGATTAAGCGAATAGGAGGCCCTAGGTCCTTAAAATTTTTGGGCCCCCCCTTTTTTTACAAACTTCAATAAAATGTTTATTTATGCATTTATATGCATTTAACAATGGATTTATATTATTTCTAAGGTATAAACATGAAATAAATTTTATTTTTTGTTAAAGTATATATTCTTTTCAGAACTAAAATTACAAAAACATGTTATAAACAATATCAATTTATAATATAAACGTTGATATAAGATTTGTCTTCAAAAATCTTTCTTTCTACACTTGAGGTCGCTAAAATCATTGATGATGTCTTCAAAATCAATTTGACGACGATCATCTGATTCAATGAACATCAAACTCAGCATGTCTAATCGTTCTTGATGCATAATGCTTCTTTGCTCGCTTTTGATTCGTTTTAATTTTGAAAAAGAGCGCTCTGCAGAACAATTTGTTATCATGAGCGATAAAAAAATGCGAAGAGCAATTTCAACGTTTGGAAAAACAGTTGCAAGATTATCTCGAATCAAAATTTCGTTTAAGTTCAGAATGAGTGAACTGGGGTTTTGATGGAAACGATTTAACATAAGTGTGAATCCATTTTCGATTTTTACGGGGGCCTTTCATCGACGGGGGCCCCAGGCCATGGCCTAGTCCGGCCTATTGGGTAATCCAGCACTGCTTATACCCATCACTTTTGTACACATCACTCTCATTCTTCCCCCCTCCCAAAATCATTTCATACTCGCATTACTGGTTTTCATTTTTGGGATTAATTAGTTAATTAATAGATAATTAATTGGTACTATCTCAAATCTAAGAAACATCAGTGATTGGAAATTTAATAACCTACGATATAGAATGAATTCGAGGTTCTGTCGTGTAAATGAAAAATTCAAAATTTGGCCAGCGTTTCGAAAACTATTTATTTCCTTCTTCAGGGCCTTATAATGACTTGTAATGGCTCCTCTACACTATGGCCCATCTTGAGCCACTGTGAGCCATCACCATTGTGTAGAGGGGTAGATGGCCTGTAGTGGCCTAAGTAGTGGATGATGGAGATGGTGATGGCCATGGATGGCGTTGGGAGCGGTCCGACTACACACATCAAAAGAGGCCAGCATGCGCAAGTAAGCTGCGCAGTGGCTAAAGTGGCATGTCCACACCATGGGCCATCATTATTTCCTTTATCGCACGCTTATCAGTGCCTGCTGCTTGTTGTCATGATAACACTGATTTTAGTAATTATTATTATTTAATTATAACGAAATATTTAGTTTATTGAGGTATTAGTTTATTGAAATATTCGTTTTTTGAAATAATTAGTTTTCTATAACAAGAAATAGCTGTTTATTATTAATCATGGCAAAATCGAAGAAATAAATAAATTGGGTTCCAGAAGAGACATTTAAGTACACAACAACCCGGACCATCACAAAGCCAACAACCCCCGGAGAGCCCACAGCCAGCACAGAGAGCAAACTTTTTGTGTAACTATGTGTACGTAATAATTATACGTGTTGGCCAAACACAAAGCCACCGCCGCGATTTCCTCGACCTCCATACTAGTTACTAGGCAACTTCTTGAAATTATAAATTCACCATGGCCCATTCATGCACATCTAGAATGGTCCATCTAGATGGACCACTGCGTGGATGCGTCCATTCAGGCCATCATAATGGGCCATGATAATGGTGACCATCATGATGGCCCACAATGAGCCATAGTGTAGAGGAGCCATAACATTTCTACTCAAGTCATTATAAGGCCCTGAAGAAGGAAATAAATAGTTTTCGAAACGTTGGCCAAATTTTGAATTTTTCATTTACACGGCAGAACCGAATTCCTTCTACATTGAAAAGATACTGTCGACTCTATTAATCATTAATAACCTACGATTTACACGAACCAAATTTTCGATAGGACTAACCGTTTTCGGTAAATCAAATAAACGTCTAAACATATGTGTTTCAAAAGGACATTTCAGGACGGTTTTCGGCATACATCTCACAAACCGGGCCCACCTGCGAAAAATCGTATTCAAGATAGTGTCTTTCTGTTTTTTTGCAACTTTTATTTGAATAGATTTTTGATTAGGACATAAATATAGGCGGTATTTTGTAAAATGTACTTAGGCCCCGAAGTGAAGTGGTCTCAATTTTTTTCTGATTACGGCTAAAATCCAATCAGATCAAATTATTATTACAATTATTCTTAGCCAGATACTTAAAACTTTACTGAAACCTGTTAGGCCGTCTAGCCACTCCACTCGTCCTGCTCTAGTTTGGTAACCGTCAGGCCTATTCGCAACACTAATATCACTAGTTGTAGGTACACTATTATCATCATTAATCGTGTCATTTAATTCGTGGTCACAATTCCCATTACACTCTAAATCATCATCATTAAATTCAGCTAACTCGGGTTTACAATATACATTATCCCTATTTAAATTTGTTTCAGACATTAGTGGTTCCTTAAATTTTCTAATGAACCTAGAATTTCTTCTATACCTTTTACCATTGAGATCGATTGTATAAGATCGAAAATCTAATTTTTTTAACTATATACCCCCGAGCCCATACTTTAGTAAATGGATTTTGAACCAGCACAGGTTCTTGTGCAACAAAATTATCAGGGATTTTAAAACCTTTATTATAAACATATTTCTGCTTATCTTTCTGTGCACCACGAAAATTATTATGTACAGGAACCTTTGGGAAAAGGTCATCATTGCGAATTGGTAATTTGGTTCTTATGGATCTACACATTAATAATTGAGATGGAGAACAACTCAAACCTGCCACTGGTGGGCTTCTGTAGTTTAAAAGGTACAAATTAAAATCTTGGCCGCTAACCTGGCATTTTTTTAGCATGGCTTTGACAATCCCCACGTATTTTTCTGCAAGACCATTGCTTTGAGGATAATGATGGCTGTAAAATGTACTTAGGCCCCGAAGGGAAGTGGTCTCAATTTTTTTCTGATTACGGCTAAAATCGAATCAGATCAAATACAAATCACTTCAAATTATTTGATACATAGCTTTCATTTTTATTTTATTGGCAGAGTTCCTTCACTGATATCCTCATTTAAGTTCTGTTTTATTTTGTTTAATCATTACTTATTATTACCTATATACTAATTTATTTTATTTAATTTTTTTTTTAATTTGTTTTATTTTGTTTAATCATTACTTATTATTACCTATATACTAATTTATTTTATTTTATTTTTTTTTTAATTTTGTTTTATTTTGTTTTATTTTGTTTAATCATTACTTATTATTACCTATATACTAATTTATTTTATTTTTTTTTTTTTAATTTTGTTTTATTTATTTATTTTTTTATTTATATTTTTTATTATAAATTGTTACTTTGTTTTCTTTCCCTTTTCTATATTTAGCACTTATGACTTTCCCACGCCGTTCTTACGTCCCTTCATCAAGACACTTCCGAAAGAGTTATTAAAAATTATTATCTTAATTTTAATTAAATTAAAAACTATTTACTGCATTTATTAATATTATTATTCTTGTATTTATATTTTCTAGTATTTATTTATTCATTTTATTTTTTAATAGTATTGTTATTACTAATCAAATTTATGTCAGACTAAGAGTTAATAGCTGTTTATGTATTAAATTTATAAGCTACTACGTATCCTATTACCATGTTGAGGCTTAACGGAAATAAATATTTCTATTATTATGCTAGCTCACATGAGAGGGGGGGCTTCACTGATTGAGTTGTTAGCACAACGCCGGGTAACCAGCTAGTATAAAATATAAATAATTTTCCTTTTAAAGTTTGATAAGAATTTCAAGTTAAAGTTGAGATCGAGTTTTGAGGGTCTTCCTTCAGTTTAATTGGGAAGATCCCAAACTGGCAAAGAAGCATGTTTAATTAAATTAATTTGAATATCATCTAAAATCCGGCAGCTGTCTTTTATATATCGAGTTTGGGGGAACTTTTCAAATCGGCTCACACTTAAGTCGCTCTTTTGCAATGTAGAATGCCCAAGAAATGGTCTTAATCTTCTCCGGGGATTTTGCATAATGCCCATGGGAACTCATCAATTTCTCAAAACTTCCCTCTCAGTCATATCGTTGGGTTGGACCGAGGGCGATATGAAGGCTTAGGCAATTCCCACAAGTTTTTGGGGTGGGGAAGAGAAATACTAAGTCAAAGAAAACCAAGTTTCGTTAGGTACAGTTAGCACAGTAACGAGTTTCTTAACCTAACGAAAGGCGGACAAACGAGTGTATTGTTAAACTAACGATAGGAATGAAATTTTTTTATTTTTTTTGTTTTTTACAAATAGGCATGGGCGTACCCAGGGGGGGCACGTGCCCCTCTCTGGCCACAGCAAAAAACTAAGATAAAAATTAAATAAACTAAAAAAATTGTTTTTATTAAAAATGGATTGCTTGCAAGTTACTAATAGGATCTTCAAATTTCCCATGCGTCTGATTCCTAAATCAGCAATCAGCTGTTACATAAATGTACATGTACAAAACAAGTCATATTACATTTATTTAAATAAACATGAATTCGATCATTTCATTTCCTCGCTCAAAATCGTCATTTATGTTATATTTTATGCTCTTATAGCTGATTTTACATGCGCAGTAAAAATGCAAAGCGCAGTAGCAGCAAATGCACGCTATTGGCTGTGAGTTATTTAATTCTAAAAGCACAGAAACCACAGCGTGCATTTGCTGCTGCTGCGCTTTGCATTTTTGCTGCTCATGTAAAGTCAACTTAAGTATTACAGTCAGTGGTTACCTCAGGGGGAGCTTCTAGAGGTCTGAGTCTCCCAAATTAATAACAAAAAGTCTGCAACGCTTACCTCGGAAACTGCGGGCTGTGCCCCCGGGAGTCTATACCCCCCACCCTCGTAGCTTAACTTTGCCCCCCCCCCCCCCCTCCTCAAAATCCTGGCTACGCCCCTGCAAATAGGTATTATTTATAGCAAACGTCTTTAACAATGAGTTTCAAATCGACATTTTATGACGCCTTTTTGACCCATATCTCGCAAACCGGGCTAATAATTATTTCGCATAAAATGTGCCAATCAGTTCTCTCTACAATTTTATCAGGTCATAAATGTAAGCGGTATCTTGCAAAACTTACTTAGGTTCCGAAGTAAAGTGGCTTTATTTTTCGCCTAATTTCGGCCAATATCTAATCAAATCTAAGTTAGCACAAGTTCCATTTCAAATGTCAAGTTCATAGCTAGTTTCTGAGTTAGAGCGCTCACGAAATTCAAACTACTTACACACTCACCGACAGACATCATCCCGAAAATTGTCGATTATGATACTTCCTTATACTATAGGTATAAGAAAATAAAAGTTGTAGTCGTAGTAGACATTTTGTTGCTTAAAAAAAGTCGTCATGAATCACGGGCAATGTACTTCACATGGATTAGAATTAACAATACTATTAAAAAACAAAATGAAATGAATAAATAAATATAGTAGATACTATTTATGATTTAAATAAAATTAAGATAATAATTTTTTATTACTTTACCTATCTTTTTAACGACATTTCGGGACGTTCTTATGTCCCTTCAACACGATAACTCCCGATAGAATGAATGTATTAACATGAAATTCTATATGTGGCCCCAGAACCTCATAATAATAATAATAATAAATTTATTTCCATTAAAGTACTTCCCCTGCGCGAATTAGTTAACTAAGTTTTTGCGTGTCCTCTGAAAGCAATTTACCGATTTGGTTGAAAATAATAATAATAACAATAATAATAAATTTATTTCCGTTAAACCAATACATTGTAATAGGATACGTCAAAAGAATTTATACATTAAGGTAACTTGCAAACTAAATTTATAACTATTTGAGTCTAACACACGTATGATTAGTAATAATAACAAAACTATTAAAAAAATTAAATGAAATTAATAAAACTGAACAAATAAATACTTAAAAATATATGAGTAGGTATATAAAAAAATTAATACATAGATTATAATATATATATATATATATATATATATATATATATATATATATAATCTTAATTTTAATTAAAAATAAATAGTATCTACTGTATTTATTAATATTTTTAATTTTGTATTCATATTCTCATGTCTTTATTTATTTATTTCATTTGATTTTTTAGCATTGTTAATTTTAATCCATGTGCGTTAGACGCTAAGAGTTAATATCTGTTTATGTATCTAATTTATAAGCTATCTTAATGTATACATTCTTATGATGTATTCTATTACCATGTTTTAGTTAAACGGAAATAAATAAATAAATAATATATATATATATATATATATATATATATATATATATATATATATATATATATATATATATATATATATATGATTAAATAAAAAATAAATAAAATGCTAATAAAAATACATAAAGTAAAAAACAAAGAAACCAAGAGAAATAAAATGAAATACTATATAAGTAATAAAAAATAATGATTAAAGAAGGAGAAAGTAAAGGACAGAATATCTATGGAGGCACTCTGAAAAAAAAAAAAAAATGAAAGCTATGTATGTGTCAAACAATGTTTTTGAATAAGAAACACGATTTTTTTTATTATTATGGAACCATAATAACCTTATTATATAATTTTTGAACAATGAGTGAGACTTTTGAATCATGTTATTTTGTTTTGATACATTCATCAAATCGACAGTTATTAGCTTTTTTGAGTTGAGCCCCTCTTCTGATCCTCACCTTCCCTTGTTTTTGTTGAAAATTGATAGATGTCCTTCTTATGGGATTTTAAATTTATATATAAAATTTAGTGTCGTGACATTCATTATATCGGCCATCACAGAAGTCAGTATATCACAAACGCCTCGGTTGAATACAAGATTAGATGTCAACCCGGACATTCGAATCTTAACTCAGAAAAGTGAACTTGAAAAAATGGCGTACTAATGCTGTGCATTTTTCTTTTTTTGAATTCAGGGGGTGGGTAAACATGAAATTCAGGAGAAAATAAAACATTAAATTTTTGATTAATTAATGGCTGAAAAACGAAAAATATTTCAAATTTTGAAAAAAATGTCCTGAGTATTTAGAACATCGATTGATTTAATTACGATTTGTTTTGAGTGTTTTGGACGGGTCGAAATAGGATGACGGCAGAATTAACATTCTGTCAGAAGTCCACTTAGATCACAGCTCCGAATTGTCATGTTAACCAAAATTTACATATTTATTTAATTCTATTGAGGCATCCATAATTGTAATAAAGGTACCAAGTGGATTCTACGTGGTGCAGTGGATAGTATTCCTGGCTGCTAATCTCAAAATTAGGACGTTAAACGGTGGTCTCGAGCTTGTGCGATACTTCGAAGTCATGTTTTTGTTTACTTTTAATTTATTTATGTTATTCGTTGCGGAGTTTTCAACTAACTCTTGCTTTCCTACCTCATGATTCCAAAAATTTTTAAAAATATATCTGTCTATCTGCGTGTGAATGTCTGTGAACACGATAACTCCCGATACAATTAATGTATCGACACGAAATTTTATATGTGAATCCAAAAACTTCTAAGGACGACACCATTCACCATTTTGAGCCAAATTGGCGAAAAGGGAAGAGGAGGATTAGCGTGGAGGCTTCATATAACTGCCATTGTCATGAATGTATTCTTTTTTTTTTTTTTTTTAAACGGATGTGTTCATTTTCTATGTATTCCGTTAAGAAGGGCCTATACAAATCAGCATTTACTCAATAATACTGTAATAATGAATGTATAGACATGAAATTTCGTATGTTCAAAGCCCTCTTAAAAAGGAACATATTAAATTTCAGCGGAAGGATAGGGGGATCAGAGGCGGGCTCAACTCAAAAATTTCAATAACTGCCCGATGTAATGAATGTATCGACAAGATATTTTATATGTGGGTCAGAAGCCAATGAGGATGACACTTAATGATTTTCAGACAATTTAGTTAAAACGCAATAAACCAATAAACCGCGGCCCGCCTTGAATAATTTTACGGACCGCGAGATTCATCACAATTTTACAAAATATGTTTTTGCACAAAACATGTGCAAATATACGCATTGAGATCGATTTGCAAAAGCTAAATGAAAGAGTTGAGAAACAAATATCTCACTAATTAAATAAATTAAATATTATTCGATCATTTCATTATTATCATTATTATATTATCTATCTTTATATGTATGAATAATAATAAAAACAATAATAATTCATTCTGTTTTAAATTTTCACTCCAAACATTTTTGTAGCGGGTCCAAATCTAATATGGGGATATATGTATAATTTAATGTAGGTATTTTAATAATTCCAAATATTGGCCCTTTTTGGTCTCATTCTATTTAATTTATTTTTTCATCATTTAGAAATACAATATTTCATCCATCAGGACATTTTCAAGTACGAACTGAAAAATATTACATAGATATGAACGTCTAAAAATTAACATTGTTAGTTTAATAAATCTAAATCTTGTTTCTCTTACTTACATTATAACATCTTCATTTCATGTTATGCTATGAAACATTATTTTTTTTTAAATAGCGTGTCAAAATCTAACATATATTTCCAACATCTTAATTATGCTTCTGTAAAAAAGTATTTCCAAAATATCTCACTGTATATGTTTAATATTACTTATAATTATTGAAAATATTAGAAATCATTGTAAAAAGATTACACAATAGATTTGATATTAAACTAACAATGTTAATTTTTAGACGTTCATATCTATATAATATTTTTCAGTTTGTACTTGAAAATGTCCTGATGGATGAAATATTTCTAAATGATGAAAAAATAAATTAAATAGAATGAGACCAAAAAGGGCCAATATTTGGAATTATTGAAATACCTACATTAAATGAAATTAAGAAGGTCTCTAAAAATCGAATATATTGATACGAATTGTGGATTGGGATAAATAATTTTATATGCGGCCCGCGGAATTATAATGCATTTCCAAAGTGGCCAGCAAGATAATTAGGGTTGGCCACAACTGCTATAAGCTCACACTGGAACGAACAGTTATATTTATGGATTCAGTAGTCCACTCACTTTCAGAAAAATCAGTCAAAGTTCACGGATTGTTTAGAAGGAGAGCGGAAACTTAATTTATAAGAAATAATGTTAACGTCTGGAGTTTTCAGATTGTGAAATTGCTGGTGAGTTTATAGGATAATAACAGAAAATGGGGCTTTATCCTTATCTCTTCAACACACAACTCATAATTAATAATTCAGAACACATCCCAAATATATTATTTTGAATATTATAAATGTAGAAACCTAATAAAGGAAGGGTAGGTTCCACCTAGAATTATATTTATTCTATAGAGTTATCGTATTCACAGACACATAGACACAAAATTGTACATCCCCAGTTCTACGAAGTACAGCGCAAGATATAGAATTGGCCAGAATTTCGATGCTGAGTTATAGGGTAGTATAGGGGAAGTTATGTAATCGGCCAACAAATATGTAAAAAATATGTTGTCTGTGAACACGATAACTCGAATAAATGTATCGACACAACTTGTTATATCTGAAACCAGAACTCTCTAACGACGAAGGGCGCAGCCAGGGGAGGGGGGGGGGGCACGCCCCCCCCCTGGCCAGAGCAAAAAACCAAGATAAAAATTAAATAAACTCACAAAATAGTTTTTATTAAAAATGGATTGCTTGCAAGTTACCAATAGGATCTTTTCAATTTTCCGTGAGTCGGATTCCATTCAGCAATCAGCTGTTACATAAATGAATATGTACAAAACAAGTCATATTACATTTATTTAAATACTAGCAGTAATACCCGGCGTTGCCCGGGGAACTTTGACATTTCTCCCAATATCTCCTATAAGGCTATTCAGTTCCTCGACAGTGATGTTATAATTTTTAATTATTCATACGGAATTCAACTGTAGTAACGCTAGTAATTTTTTAGGATCCCTGGGCACCACAGCTAGTATGCGCCTTTCAACTGCGGAAACGACAGCTAGTGAATACTTAGCATCGCTGGACGTCCTAGCCAGTGAGTACATAAGAACGTTTTGACCACAGCTAGTATGTGCCTTGCAACGCTGGGCACCACAGCTAGTACGTAGTTAGGAACGCTGGGCACCACAGGTAGTATATGCCTTGCAACGGCGGACCCCACCGCTAGTACCTAGTTAGAAACGCTGGGCATCACAGCTAGTATGTGCCTTGCGACGGCGGACCCCACAGCAGGTACGTAGTTAGGAACGCTGGTCACCACAGCTAGTATGAGCCTCGCAACAGCGGACCCCACATCTAGTACGAAATTAGGAACGCTGGGCATCACAGCTAGTAAGTGCCTTGCAACAGCGGACCCCACAGCTAGTACGTAGTTAGAAACGCTCAGCATCACAGCTAGTATGTGTTCTGCAACGGCGGACCCCACCGCTAGTACCTAATTAGAAACGCTGGGCATCACCGCTAGTATGTTTTTGCAACGGCGGACCCCACAGCTAGTACGTAGTTAGAAACGCTCAGCATCACAGCTAGTATGTGTTCTGCAATGGCGGACCCCACCGCTAGTACCTAATTAGAAACGCTGGGCATCACCGCTAGTATGTTTTTGCAACGGCGGACCCCACAGCTAGTACGTTTTTAGGAACGCTGGGCCCTACAGCTAGTAGGTGCCTTGCAACTGCGGAGCCCACAGATAGTATGTAGTTAGAACCACAGGGCATCACAGCTAGTATGTGCCTCGCAACAGCGGACCCCACAGCTAGTACGTAATTAGGAACGCTGGGCATCACAGCTAGTAAGTGCCTTGCAACAGCGGACCCCACAGATAGTACGTTTTTAGGAACGCTGGGCCCTACAGCTATTAAGTGCTTTGCAACAGCGGACCCCACAGTTAGTATGTAGTTGGAACCACTGGGCATCACAGCTAGTATGTGTTTTGCAACGGCGGACCCCACCGCTAGTACCTAGTTAGAAACGCTGGGCATCACAGCTAGTATGTTTTTGTAACGGCGGACCCCACAGCTAGTACGTAGTTAGAACCACTGGGCATCACAGCTAGTGTATTTTTCTATTTGGCCATCAATAATAGTACATGTGAAATTCCATGACAATCCGATCATCCGTTAATGACCTATCACTATCTTCAAATTTAGGCCTACCCCCATACCCCCCCTCCCGTTCACAATTTTTTGACGTCACACCCTATTTTTCTATTTGGCCTTTATGAATACTACATGTGAAATTTCGTGACAATCCGATCATCCGTTAATGACATCACTATACTTATACTTAGGCCCCCATCAACCCACCCTCCCGTTCAAAATTTTGTGACATATACACCCTATATTTCTATTTGACTTTCAGAAATACTACATGTGAAATTTCGTGACAATCTGACCAACCGTTAATGAGCCAGCACTATATTTATACTTAGGCCTATCCCCACAACCTCCCCTCCCGTTCAAAACATTGGGTCGCCACACATCTTATATTTCTATTTGGATTTTAAAAATACTACATGTGAAATTTTGTGACAATCCGACCAATCTTTGAATAGTTAGAACTATATTTATACTTAGGCCTACCCCCCCCCCTCCCCCCGTTCAAATTTTTGGGACGCCACACACCTTTTTTTTATTTGGTCTTCTGGAAGACTACATGTGAAACTTCGTGACAATGCGACCAACCGTTAATGAGCTAGCTCTATATTTATACTTAGGCCCCCCTCAACCCCCCCTCCCGTTCAAAACTTTAGAACGCCACACACCTTATTTTTCTATTTGGCCTTCAGGAATACTCCATGTGAAATTTCGTGACAATCCGACCAACGTTAGGAACGCTGGTCACCACAGCTAGTATGTGCCTCGCAACAGCGGACCCCACAGCTAGTACGAAGTTAGGAACGCTGGGCACTACAGCTAGTAAATGCCTTGCAACAACGGACCCCACAGCTAGTACGATATTAGGAACCCTGGGCATCACAGGTAGTATGCTTTTGCAACGACGGACCCCACAGCTAGTACCTACGTAGTGAAATACGCTGGGCCACACTGCTAGCGCCTTGCAACAGCAGACCCCACAGCTAGTACGTAATAAGAAACGCTGGGCATCACAGCTAGTAAATGTCTTGTAGGTGCCTTGCATCAGCGAACCCCACAGCCAGTACATAGTTAGGAACGCTGGGGCTAAGCACTACAGCTAGTAAGTGCCTTGCAACAGCGGACCCCACAGCTAGTACGATATTAGGAACGCTGGACATCACAGCTAGTAAATGTCTTGCAACAGTGAACCCCACAGCGAATACATAGTTACTACTACTACATGTGAAATTCATGACAATCCGATTCATGACAATACGATCAACCGTTAAAGAGTTAGCTCTATATTTATACTTAGGCCCCACCACAACCCCCCCTCCCGTTCAAAACTTTGGGACGCCGCACACCTTTTTTTCCTATTTGGCTTTTAAAAATACTACATGTGAAATTTCATGACGATTCGCCCATTAGTTAATGAGTTAGCTCTATATTTATACTTAGGCCCCCCCACTACCCTCCCCCCTCCCGTAAAAAATTTTGAGCCGTCACACCGCCTATTCTTCTATTTGGTCTTCAGGAATACTCCATGTGAAATTTCGTGACAATCCGACCAACCGTTAAAGAGTTAGCTCTATATTTATACTTAGGCCCCCCCACAACCCCCCCTCCCGTTCAAAACTTTGGGACGCCACACACCTTTTTTTCCTATTTGGCTTTTCATGACGATTCGCCCATTAGTTAATGAGTTAGCTCTATATTTATACTTAGGCCCCCCCACAACCCCCCCTCATGTTCAAAACTTTGGGACGCCACACACCTTTTTTTCCTGTTTGGCTTTTAAAAAGACTACGTGTGAAATTTCATGACAATTTGACCATTAGTTAATGAGTTAGCACTATTTATATACTTAGGCCCCCCTTACAACCCTCCCTCCCGATCAAAATTTTGGGACGCCACATAGCCTATTATTCAATCGGGCTCAAAAGAATGAACAGAACAAACATACAAACAAACAAACAAACCCCGTTTCAGCTTTATTAATATAGATTATATCACAATGTACACAAGTTTTAATTTGTGTTCATATCTATACATACATCTTTTTTTTTTTGGCATTTTTCTTCCATAGTGGATCGGTGTCACCATATTTAAAGTCAGTCTGAACGTTGTGCTGACGTTGGCATAATCCGAAACCAGCACACTCTATGGCTCTGTCAGTTAACAAATATTAAATCTATAAACCGTTGAAAAGCAAGAAATTTGAAGAATGGAGTCTACCGAGCTCAGGATCGCCACTTAGAAATCTAGCTGAGGCACTTAGGTCAGATGTTCTAATCGGGAAGTTAAAAATAACTTTGAGCACTTCGTCCTTCGGATGGGACATTAAGCGATGATCCAGGGCTTTTTCGAATGTGAGGTACTCGATAATGAGACGTATGTTATGTAAATAAACCTGGGTAGGTGAAATATCACTTAGGTTGAAAATAGCCTTGAGCACGTCGTCCTTCGGATGGGACTTTCCGGATAAATCTGAATCTGTCGTATCAGTTTTAACAATTATTAAGCCTATAAACCGTTAAATAGCGTGAATTTTTTTAAAAACATTTTTATTTTGATTTTTGTGTAGGATTCAGATAATCCGGTCATTCTCTATCAGTTTTAACAAATATTAAATCTATAAACCGTTAAAAAGCGAGAAATTTGAAGAATGGAGTCTACCGAGCTCAGGATCGCCACTTAGAAATCTAGCTGAGGCACTTAGGTCAGATGTTTCAATCGGGAAGTTAAAAAACACTTTGAGCACGTCGTCCTTCGGATGGGACTTTAAGCGATGATCCAGGGCTTTTTCGAATGTGAGGTACTCGATAATGAGACGTATGTTATGTAAATAAACCTGGTTAGGTGAAATTTCACTTAGGTTGAAAATAGCCTTGAGCACGTCGTCCGTCGGATGGGACTTTTCGGATATATCTGATTTTGTCTTATCAGTTTTAACAGTTATTAAGCCTATAAACCGTTAAATAGCGTGAATTTTTTGAAAAACATTTTTATTTTGATTTTTGTGTAGGATTCAGATAATCCGGTCGTTCTCTATCAGTTTTAACAAATATTAAATCTATAAACCGTTAAAAAGCGAGAAATTTCAAGAATGGAGTCTACCGAGCTCAGGATCGCCACTTAGAAATCTAGTTGAGGCACTTAGGTCAGATGATTTAATCGGGAAGCTAAAAAACACTTTGAGCACGTCGTCCTTCGGATGGGACATTAAGCAATGATCCAGGGCTTTTTCGAATGTGAGGTACTCGATAATGAGACGTATGTTATGTAAATAAACCTGGGTAGGTGAAATATCACTTAGGTTGAAAATAGCCTTGAGCACGTCGTCCTTCGGATGGGACTTTCCGGATAAATCTGAATCTCTCGTATCAGTTTTAACAATTATTAAGCCTATAAACCGTTAAATAGCGCAAATTTTTTGAAAAACATTTTTATTTTGATTTTTGTGTAGAATTCAGATAATCCGGTCGTTCTCTATCAGTTTTAACAAATATTAAATCTATAAACCGTTAAAAAGCGAGAAATTTCAAGAATGGAGTCTACCGAGCTCAGGATCGCCACTTAGAAATCTAGCTGAGGCACTTAGGTCAGATGTTTCAATCGGGAAGTTAAAAAACATTTTGAGCACGTCGTCCGTCGGATGGGACTTTTCGGATATATCTGATTCTGTCGTATCAGTTTTAACAATTATTAAGCCTATAAACCGTTAAATAGCGTGAATTTTTTGAAAAACATTTTTATTTTGATTTTTGTGTAGGATTCAGATAATCCGGTCGTTCTCTATCAGTTTTAACAAATATTAAATCTATAGCAGTTATACCCGGCGTTGCCCGGGGAACTTTGATTTTTCTCCCAATATCTTCTATAACGCTATTCAGTTCCTCGACAGTACATTCATGATGTTATAATTTTCAATTATTCATACGGAATAAGGCTTATAGTCCTTCAGCTGTTGTAACGCTAGTAAGTTTTTAGGACCCCTGGGCACCACAGCTAGTATGCGCCTTTCAACGGCGGAAGCCACACCTAGTGAATACTTAGCATCGCTGGACGTCCTAGTCAGTGCGTACTTAAGAACGTTTGTGACCACAGCTAGTATGTGGCTTGCAACGCTGAGCACCACAGCTAGTACGTAGTAGGGAATGCTGGGCATCATAGCTAGTATGTGCCTTGCGACGGCGGACCCAACAGCTAGTACGTAGTTAGGAACGCTGGTCACCACAGCTAGTATGTGCCTCGCAACAGCGGACCTCACAGCTAGTACGAAGTTAGGAACGCTGGGCATCACAGCTATTAAGTGCCTTGCAACAGCGGACCCACCAGCTAGTATGTAGTTAAATACGCTGGGCATTACAGTTAGTAAGTACTTTGCAACAGCGAACTTCACAGCTAGTACATAGTTAGGAACGCTGGGCACTACAGCTAGTAAATGCCTTGCAACAACGGACCCCACAGCTAGTACGAAGTTAGGAACGCTGGGCACTACAGCTAGTAAATGCCTTGCAACAACGGACCCCACAGCTAGTACGATATTAGGAACCCTGGGCATCACAGCTAGTATGCTTTTGCAACGACGGACCCCACAGCTAGTACGTTTTTAGGAACGCTGGGCCCTACAGGTAGTAGGTGCCTTGCAACTGCGAACCCCACAGATAGTATGTAGTTAGAACCACAGGGCCTCACAGCTAGTATGAGATTTGCAACGGCGGACCCCACAGCTAGTACCTACGAGTGAAATACGCTGGGCCACACTGCTAGCGCCTTGCAACAGCAGACCCCACAGCTAGTACGTAATTAGAAACGCTGGGCATTACAGCTAGTAAATGTCTTATAGGTGCCTTGCAACAGCGAACCCCACAGCCAGTACATAGTTAGGAACGCTGGGGCTGAGCACTACAGCTAGTAAGTACCTTGCAACAGCGGACCCCAAAGCTAGTACGATATTAGGAACGCTGGACATCACAGCTAGTAAATGTCTTGCAACAGTGAACCCCACAGCGAATACATAGTTACTACTACTACATGTGAAATTCATGACAATCCGATTCATGACAATACGACCAACCGTTAATGAGCTAACTCTATATGTATATTTAGCCCCCCCCCCCCACAACCCTCCTTCCTGTTCAAAATTTTGGGCCGTCACAAACCTAATATTTCTATTTGACCTTTAGGAATACTACATGTGAAATTTCATGACAATTCGACCATTAGTTAATGAGTTAGCACTATTTATATACGTAGGCCCCCCTTACAACCCCCCCTCCCGATCAAAACTTTGGAACACCACACACCTTATTTTTCTTTTTGGCCTTCAGGAATACTCCATGTGAAATTTCGTGACAATCCGAACAACCGTTAAAGAGTTAGCTCTATATTTATACTTAGGCCCCCCACAACCCCCCGTCCCGTTCAAAACTTTGGGACGCCACACACCTTTTTTTCCTATTTGGCTTATAAAAATACTACATGTGAAATTTCATGACGATTCGCCCATTAGTTAATGAGTTAGCTCTATATTTATACTTAAGCCCCCCAACTACCCCCCCCTCCCGTTCAAAACTTTGGGACGCCACACACCTTTTTTTCCTATTTGGCTTTTAAAAATACTACATGTGAAATTTCATGACGATTCGCTCATTAGTTAATGAGTTAGCTCTATATTTATACTTAGGCCCCCCCACTACCCCCCCTCCCGTAAAAAAAATGAGCCGTCACACCGCCTATTTTTTTATTTGGTCTTCAGGAATACTACATGTGAAACTTCGTGACAATGCGACCAACTGTTAAAGAGTTAGCTCTATATTTATACTTAGGCCCCCCCACAACCCCCCCTCCCGTTCAAAACTTTGGGACGCCACACACCTTATTTTTCTATTTGGCCTTCAGGAATACTCCATGTGAAATTTCGTGACAATCCGACCAACCGTTAAAGAATTAGCTCTATATTTATACTTAGGCCCCCCCACAACCCCCCCTCCCGTTCAAAACTTTGGGACACCACACACCTTTTTTTCCTACTTAGCTTTTAAAAAGACTACGTGTGAAATTTCATGACAATTCGCCCATTAGTTAATGAGTTAGCTCTATATTTATACTTAGGCCCCCGTTACAACCCCCCCTCCCGATCAATACTTTTGGGACGCCACATAGCCTATTATTCAATCGGGATCAAAAGAATGCTACATGGGCAGTTTCATAAAAATCCGTCCAGCGGTTTGGGCGTGATGCTGGAACAAACATACATACAAACAAACAAACAAACCCCGTTTCAGCTTTATTAATATAAATATTTAGTACACCCCCCCCACAACCCCCCCTCCCGTTCAAAACTTTGGGACGCCACACACCTTTTTTTCCTATTTGGCTTTTAAAAATACTACATGTGAAATTTCATGACGATTCGCCCATTAGTTAATGAGTTAGCTCTATATTTATACTTAGGCCCCCCCACTACCCTCCCCCCTCCCGTAAAAAATTTTGAGCCGTCACACCGCCTATTTTTCTATTTGGTCTTCAGGAATACTCCATGTGAAATTTCGTGACAATCCGACCAACCGTTAAAGAGTTAGCTCTATATTTATACTTAGGCCCCCCCACAACCCCCCCTCCCGTTCAAAACTTTGGGACGCCACACACCTTTTTTCCTATTTGGCTTTTAAAAATACTACATGTGAAATTTCATGACGATTCGCCCATTAGTTAATGAGTTAGCTCTATATTTATACTTAGGCCCCCCCACTACCCCCCCCTCCCGTAAAAAATTTTGAGCCGTCACACCGCCTATTTTTCTATTTGGTCTTCAGGAATACTCCATGTGAAATTTCGTGACAATCCGACCAACCGTTAAAGAGTTAGCTCTATATTTATACTTAGGCCCCCCCCACAACCCTCCCTCCCGTTCAAAACTTTGGGAGGCCACACACCTTTTTGTCCTATTTGGCTTTTCATGACGATTCGCCCATTAGTTAATGAGTTAGCTCTATATTTATACTTAGGCCCCCCCACTACCCCCCTCCCGTAAAAAATTTTGAGCCGTCACACCGCCTTTTTTTTTTATTTGGTCTTCAGGAATACTACATGTGAAACTTCGTGACAATCCGACCAACTGTTAAAGAGTTAGCTCTATATTTATACTTAGGCCCCCCCACAACCCCCCCTCCCGTTCAAAACTTTGGGACGCCACACACCTTTTTTTCCTATTTGGCTTTTATAAATACTACATGTGAAATTTCATGACGATTCGCCCATTAGTTCATGAGTTAGCTCTATATTTATACTTAGGCCCCCCCACAACCCCCCCTCCCGTTCAAAACTTTGGGACGCCACACACCTTTTTTTCCTGTTTGGCTTTTAAAAAGACTACGTGTGAAATTTCATGACAATTTGACCATTAGTTAATGAGTTAGCACTATTTATATACTTAGGCCCCCCTTACAACCCCCCCTCCCGATCAAAATTTTGGGAAGCCACATAGCCTATTATTCAATCGGGCTCAAAAGAATGCTACATGGGAAGTTTCATAAAAATCCGTCCAGCGGTTTGGGCGTGATGCTGGAACAAACATACATACATACATACATACATACATACATACATACAAACAAACATACAAACAAACAAACAAACCCCGTTTCCGCTTTATTAATATAGATTATATCACAATGTACACAAGTTTTAATTTGTGTTCATATCTATACATACATCTTTTTTTTTTTGGCATTTTTCTTCCATAGTGGATCGGTGTCACCATATTTAAAGTCAGTCTGAACGTTGTGCTGACGTTGGCATAATCCGAAACCAGCACACTCTATGGCTCTGTCAGTTAACAAATATTAAATCTATAAACCGTTGAAAAGCAAGAAATTTGAAGAATGGAGTCTACCGAGCTCAGGATCGCCACTTAGAAATCTAGCTGAGGCACTTAGGTCAGATGTTTTAATCGGGAAGTTAAAAATAACTTTGAGCACTTCGTCCTTCGGATGGGACATTAAGCGATGATCCAGGGCTTTTTCGAATGTGAGGTACTCGATAATGAGACGTATGTTATGTAAATAAACCTGGGTAGGTCAATTTCTACTTAGGTTGAAAGCCTTGAGCACGTCGTCCTTCGGATGAGACTTTCCGGATAAATCTGAATCTGTCGTATCAGTTTTAACAATTATTAAGCCTATAAACCGTTAAATAGCGCGAAATTTTTGAAAAACGTTTTCATTTTGATTTTTGTGTGGGGTTCAGATAATCCGGTCGTTCTCTATCAGTTTTAACAAATATTTAATCTATAAACCGTTAAAAAGCGAGAAATTTGAAGAATGGAGTCTACCGAGCTCAGGATCGCCACTTAGAAATCTAGCTGAGGCACTTAGGTCAGATGTTTTAATCGGGAAGTGAAAAATAACTATGAGCACGTCGTCCTTCGGATGGGACTTTAAGCGATGTTCCAGGACTTTTTCGAATGTGTGGTACTCGATAATGAGACGTATGTTATGTAAATAAACCTGGGTAGGTGAAATTTCACTTAGGTTGAAAATAGCCTTGAGCACGTCGTCCTTCGGATGGGACTTTCCGGATGAATCTGTATCTGTCGTATCAGTTTTAACAATTATTAAGCCTATAAACCGTTAAATAGCGTGAACTTTTTTAAAAACATTTTTATTTTGATTTTTGTGTAGGATTCAGATAATCCGGTCGTTCTCTATCAGTTTTAACAAATATTAAATCTATAAACCGTTAAAAAGCGAGAAATTTGAAGAATGGAGTCTACCGAGCTCAGGATCGCCACTTAGAAATCTAGCTGAGGCACTTAGGTCAGATGTTTCAATCGGGAAGTTAAAAAACACTTTGAGCACGTCGTCCTTCGGATGGGACTTTAAGCGATGAACCAGGGCTTTTTCGAATGTGAGGTACTCGATAATGAGACGTATGTTATGTAAATAAACCTGGTTAGGTGAAATTTCACTTAGGTTGAAAATAGCCTTGAGCACGTCGTCCGTCGGATGGGACTTTTCGGATATATCTGATTTTGTCGTATCAGTTTTAACAGTTATTAAGCCTATAAACCGTTAAATAGCGTGAATTTTTTGAAAAACATTTTTATTTTGATTTTTGTGTAGGATTCAGATAATCCGGTCGTTCTCTATCAGTTTTAACAAATATTAAATCTATAAACCGTTAAAAAGCGAGAAATTTCAAGAATGGAGTCTACCGAGCTCAGGATCGCCACTTAGAAATCTAGTTGAGGCACTTAGGTCAGATGTTTTAATCGGGAAGCTAAAAAACACTTTGAGCACGTCGTCCTTCGGATGGGACATTAAGCAATGATCCAGGGCTTTTTCGAATGTGAGGTACTCGATAATGAGACGAATGTTATGTAAATAAACCTGGGTAGGTGAAATATCACTTAGGTTGAAAATAGCCTTGAGCACGTCGTCCTTCGGATGGGACTTTCCGGATATATCTGATTTTGTCGTATCAGTTTTAACAGTTATTAAGCCTATAAACCGTTAAATAGCGTGAATTTTTTGAAAAACATTTTTATTTCGATTTTTGTGTAGGATTCATATAATCCGGTCGTTCTCTATCAGTTTTAACAAATATTAAATCTATAGCAGTTATACCCGGCGTTGCCCGGGGAACTTTGATTTTTCTCCCAATATCTTCCTTCTATAACGCTATTCAGTTCCTCGACAGTACATTCATGATGTTATAATTTTCAATTATTCATACGGAATAAGGCTTATAGTCCTTCAGCTGTTGTAACGCTAGTAAGTTTTTAGGACCCCTGGGCACCACAGCTAGTATGCGCCTTTCAACGGCGGAAGCCACACCTAGTGAATACTTAGCATCGCTGGACGTCCTAGTCAGTGCGTACTTAAGAACGTTTGTGACCACAGCTAGTATGTGGCTTGCAACGCTGAGCACCACAGCTAGTACGTAGTAGGGAATGCTGCGCATCATAGCTAGTATGTGCCTTGCGACGGCGGACCCAACAGCTAGTACGTAGTTAGGAACGCTGGTCACCACAGCTAGTATGTGCCTCGCAACAGCGGACCTCACAGCTAGTACGAAGTTAGGAACGCTGGGCATCACAGCTATTAAGTGCCTTGCAACAGCGGACCCTACAGCTAGTATGTAGTTAAATACGCTGGGCATTACAGTTAGTAAGTGCTTTGCAACAGCGAACTTCACAGCTAGTACATAGTTAGGAACGCTGGGCACTACAGCTAGTAAATGCCTTGCAACAACGGACCCCACAGCTAGTACGAAGTTAGGAACGCTGGGCACTACAGCTAGTAAATGCCTTGCAACAACGGACCCCACAGCTAGTACGATATTAGGAACCCTGGGCATCACAGCTAGTATGCTTTTGCAACGACGGACCCCACAGCTAGTACGTTTTTAGGAACGCTGGGCCCTACAGGTAGTAGGTGCCTTGCAACTGCGAACCCCACAGATAGTATGTAGTTAGAACCACAGGGCATCACAGCTAGTATGAGTTTTGCAACGGCGGACCCCACAGCTAGTACCTACGAGTGAAATACGCTGGGCCACACTGCTAGCGCCTTGCAACAGCAGACCCCACAGCTAGTACGTAATTAGAAACGCTGGGCATTACAGCTAGTAAATGTCTTAAAAGTGCCTTGCAACAGCGAACCCCACAGCCAGTACATAGTTAGGAACGCTGGGGCTGAGCACTACAGCTAGTAAGTACCTTGCAACAGCGGACCCCACAGCTAGTACGATATTAGGAACGCTGGACATCACAGCTAGTAAATGTCTTGCAACAGTGAACCCCACAGCGAATACATAGTTACTACTACTACATGTGAAATTCATGACAATCCGATTCATGACAATACGACCAACCGTTAATGAGCTAACTCATTATGTATATTTAGCCCCCCCCCCACAACCCTCCTTCCTGTTCAAAATTATGGGCCGTCACACACCTAATATTTCTATTTGACCTTTAGGAATACTACATGTGAAATTTCATGACAGTTCGACCATTAGTTAATGAGTTAGCACTATTTATATACGTAGGCCCCCCTTACAACCCCCCCTCCCGATCAAAACTTTGGAACGCCACACACCTTATTTTTCTTTTTGGCCTTCAGGAATACTCCATGTGAAATTTCGTGACAATCCGAACAACCGTTAAAGAGTTAGCTCTATATTTATACTTAGGCCCCCCACAACCCCCCCTCCCGTTCAAAACTTTGGGACGCCACACACCTTTTTTTCCTATTTGGCTTTTAAAAATACTACATGTGAAATTTCATGACGATTCGCCCATTAGTTAATGAGTTAGCTCTATATTTATACTTAAGCCCCCCAACTACCCCCCCCTCCCGTAAAAAATTTTGAGCCGTCACACCGCCTATTTTTCTATTTGGTCTTCAGGAATACTCCATGTGAAATTTCGTGACAATCCGACCAACCGTTAAAGAGTTAGCTCTATATTTATACTTAGGCCCCCCCACAACCCCCCCTCCCGTTCAAAACTTTGGGACGCCACACACCTTTTTTTCCTATTTGGCTTTTAAAAATACTACATGTGAAATTTCATGACGATTCGCTCATTAGTTAATGAGTAAGCTCTATATTTATACTTAGGCCCCCCCACTACCCCCCCTCTCGTAAAAAATTTTGAGCCGTCACACCGCCTATTTTTTTATTTGGTCTTCAGGAATACTACATGTGAAACTTCGTGACAATGCGACCAACTGTTAAAGAGTTAGCTCTATATTTATACTTAGGCCCCCCCACAACCCCCCCTCCCGTTCAAAACTTTGGGACGCCACACACCTTATTTTTCTATTTGGCCTTTAGGAATACTCCATGTGAAATTTCGTGACAATCCGACCAACCGTTAAAGAATTAGCTCTATATTTATACTTAGGCCCCCCCACAACCCCCCCTCCCGTTCAAAACTTTGGGACACCACACACCTTTTTTTCCTACTTAGCTTTTAAAAAGACTACGTGTGAAATTTCATGACAATTCGCCCATTAGTTAATGAGTTAGCTCTATATTTATACTTAGGCCCCCCTTACAACCCCCCCTCCCGATCAATACTTTGGGACGCCACACACCTTTTTTTCTTGTTTGGCTTTTAAAAAGACTACCTGTAAAATTTCATGACAATTCGCCCATTAGTTAATGAGTTAGCACTATTTATATACTTAGGCCCCCGTTACAACCCCCCCTCCCGATCAAACTTTTGGGACGCCACATAGCCTATTATTCAATCGGGCTCAAAAGAATGCTACATGGGCAGTTTCATAAAAATCCGTCCAGCGGTTTGGGCGTGATGCTGGAACAAACATACATACAAACAAACAAACAAACCCCGTTTCAGCTTTATTAATATAAATAGTTAGTACACCCCCCCACAACCCCCCCTCCCGTTCAAAACTTTGGGACGCCACACACCTTTTTTTCCTATTTGGCTTTTAAAAATACTACATGTGAAATTTCATGACGATTCGCCTATTAGTTAATGAGTTAGCTCTATATTTATACTTGGGCCCCCCCACTACCCTCCCCCCTCCCGTAAAAAATTTTGAGCCGTCACACCGCCTATTTTTCTATTTGGTCTTCAGGAATACTCCATGTGAAATTTCGTGACAATCCGACCAACCGTTAAAGAGTTAGCTCTATATTTATACTTAGGCCCCCCCACAACCCCCCCTCCCGTTCAAAACTTTGGGACGCCACACACCTTTTTTTCCTATTTGGCCGTTAAAAATACTACATGTGAAATTTCATGACGATTCGCCCATTAGTTAATGAGTTAGCTCTATATTTATACTTAGGCCCCCCCACTACCCCCCTCCCGTAAAAAATTTTGAGCCGTCACACCGCCTATTTTTCTATTTGGTCTTCAGGAATACTCCATGTGAAATTTCGTGACAATCCGACCAACCGTTAAAGAGTTAGCTCTATATTTATACTTAGGCCCCCCCACAACCCTCCCTCCCGTTCAAAACTTTGGGAGGCCACACACCTTTTTTTCCTATTTGGCTTTTCATGACGATTCGCCCATTAGTTAATGAGTTAGCTCTATATTTATACTTAGGCCCCCCCACTACCCCCCTCCCGTAAAAAATTTTGAGCCGTCACACCGCCTATTTTTTTTATTTGGTCTTCAGGAATACTACATGTGAAAATTCGTGACAATCCGACCAACTGTTAAAGAGTTAGCTCTATATTTATACTTAGGCCCCCCCACAACCCCCCCTCCCGTTCAAAACTTTGGGACGCCACACACCTTTTTTTCCTATTTGGCTTTTAAAAATACTACATGTGAAATTTCATGACGATTCGCCCATTAGTTCATGAGTTAGCTCTATATTTATACTTAGGCCCCCCCACAACCCCCCCTCCCGTTCAAAACATTGGGACGCCACACACCTTTTTTTCCTGTTTGGCTTTTAAAAAGACTACGTGTGAAATTTCATGACAATTTGACCATTAGTTAATGAGTTAGCACTATTTATATACTTAGGCCCCCCTTACAACCCCTCCTCCCGATCAAAATTTTGGGACGCCACATAGCCTATTATTCAATCGGGCTCAAAAGAATGCTACATGGGAAGTTTCATAAAAATCCGTCCAGCGGTTTGGGCGTGATGCTGGAACAAACATACATACATACATACATACATACATACATACAAACAAACATACAAACAAACAAACAAACCCCGTTTCAGCTTTATTAATATAGATTATATCACAATGTACACAAGTTTTAATTTGTGTTCATATCTATACATACATCTTTTTTTTTTTGGCATTTTTCTTCCATAGTGGATCGGTGTCACCATATTTAAAGTCAGTCTGAACGTTGTGCTGACGTTGGCATAATCCGAAACCAGCACACTCTATGGCTCTGTCAGTTAACAAATATTAAATCTATAAACCCTTGAAAAGCAAGAAATTTGAAGAATGGAGTCTACCGAGCTCAGGATCGCCACTTAGAAATCTAGCTGAGGCACTTAGGTCAGATGTTTTAATCGGGAAGTTAAAAATAACTTTGAGCACTTCGTCCTTCGGATGGGACATTAAGCGATGATCCAGGGCTTTTTCGAATGTGAGGTACTCGATAATGAGACGTATGTTATGTAAATAAACCTGGGTAGGTCAATTTCTACTTAGGTTGAAAGCCTTGAGCACGTCGTCCTTCGGATGAGACTTTCCGGATAAATCTGAATCTGTCGTATCAGTTTTAACAATTATTAAGCCTATAAACCGTTAAATAGCGCGAAATTTTTGAAAAACGTTTTCATTTTGATTTTTGTGTGGGGTTCAGATAATCCGGTCGTTCTCTATCAGTTTTAACAAATATTTAATCTATAAACCGTTAAAAAGCGAGAAATTTGAAGAATGGAGTCTACCGAGCTCAGGATCGCCACTTAGAAATCTAGCTGAGGCACTTAGGTCAGATGTTTTAATCGGGAAGTGAAAAATAACTATGAGCACGTCGTCCTTCGGATGGGACTTTAAGCGATGTTCCAGGACTTTTTCGAATGTGTGGTACTCGATAATGAGACGTATGTTATGTAAATAAACCTGGGTAGGTGAAATTTCACTTAGGTTGAAAATAGCCTTGAGCACGTCGTCCTTCGGATGGGACTTTCCGGATAAATCTGAATCTGTCGTATCAGTTTTAACAATTATTAAGCCTATAAACCGTTAAATAGCGTGAATTTTTTTAAAAACATTTTTATTTTGATTTTTGTGTAGGATTCAGATAATCCGGTCGTTCTCTATCAGTTTTAACAAATATTAAATCTATAAACCGTTAAAAAGCGAGAAATTTCAAGAATGGAGTCTACCGAGCTCAGGATCGCCACTTAGAAATCTAGCTGAGGCACTTAGGTCAGATGTTTCAATCGGGAAGTTAAAAAACACTTTGAGCACGTCGTCCTTCGGATGGGACTTTATGCGATGATCCAGGGCTTTTTCGAATGTGAGGTACTCGATAATGAGACGTATGTTATGTAAATAAACCTGGTTAGGTGAAATTTCACTTAGGTTGAAAATAGCCTTGAGCACGTCGTCCGTCGGATGGGACTTTTCGGATATATCTGATTCTGTCGTATCAGTTTTAACAATTATTAAGCCTATAAACCGTTAAATAGCGTGAATTTTTTGAAAAACATTTTTATTTTGATTTTTGTGTAGGATTCAGATAATCCGGTCGTTCTCTATCAGTTTTAACAAATATTAAATCTGTAGCAGTTATACCCGGCGTTGCCCGGGGAACTTTGATTTTTCTCCCAATATCTTCTATAACGCTATTCAGTTCCTCGACAGTACATTCATGATGTTATAATTTTCAATTATTCATACGGAATAAGGCTTATAGTCCTTCAGCTGTTGTAACGCTAGTAAGTTTTTAGGACCCCTGGGCACCACAGCTAGTATGCGCCTTTCAACGGCGGAAGCCACACCTAGTGAATACTTAGCATCGCTGGACGTCCTAGTCAGTGCGTACTTAAGAACGTTTGTGACCACAGCTAGTATGTGGCTTGCAACGCTGAGCACCACAGCTAGTACGTAGTGGGGAATGCTGGGCATCATAGCTAGTATGTGCCTTGCGACGGCGGACCCAACAGCTAGTACGTAGTTAGGAACGCTGGTCACCACAGCTAGTATGTGCCTCGCAACAGCGGACCCCACAGCTAGTACGAAGTTAGGAACGCTGGGCACTACAGCTAGTAAATGCCTTGCAACAACGGACCCCACAGCTAGTACGATATTAGGAACCCTGGGCATCACAGCTAGTATGCTTTTGCAACGACGGACCCCACAGCTAGTACGTAATTAGGAACGCTGGGCCCTACAGGTAGTAGGTGCCTTGCAACTGCGAACCCCACAGATAGTATGTAGTTAGAACCACAGGGCATCACAGCTAGTATGAGTTTTGCAACGGCGGACCCCACAGCTAGTACCTACGAGTGAAATACGCTGGGCCACACTGCTAGCGCCTTGCAACAGCAGACCCCACAGCTAGTACGTAATTAGAAACGCTGGGCATTACAGCTAGTAAATGTCTTATAGGTGCCTTGCAACAGCGAACCCCACAGCCAGTACATAGTTAGGAACGCTGGACATCACAGCTAGTAAATGTCTTGCAACTGTGAACCCCACAGCGAATACATAGTTACTACTACTACATGTGAAATTCATGACAATCCGATTCATGACAATACGACCAACCGTTAATGAGCTAACTCTATATGTATATTTAGCCCCCCCCCCCCACAACCCTCCTTCCTATTCAAAATTTTGTGCCGTCACACACCTAATATTTCTATTTGACCTTTAGGAATACTACATGTGAAATTTCATGACAATTCGAACATTAGTTAATGAGTTAGCACTATTTATATACGTAGGCCCCCCTTACAACCCCCCTCCCGATCAAAACTTTGGAACGCCACACACCTTATTTTTCTTTTTGGCCTTCAGGAATACTCCATGTGAAATTTCGTGACAATCCGACCAACCGTTAAAGAGTTAGCTCTATATTTATACTTAGGCCCCCCACAACCCCCCCTCCCGTTCAAAACTTTGGGACGCCACACACCTTTTTTTCCTATTTGGCTTTTAAAAATACTACATGTGAAATTTCATGACGATTCGCCCATTAGTTAATGAGTTAGCTCTATATTTATACTTAGGCCCCCCAACTACCCCCCCCCCCTCCCGTAAAAAATTTTGAGCCGTCACACCGCCTATTTTTCTATTTGGTCTTCAGGAATACTCCATGTGAAATTTCGTGACAATCCGACCAACCGTTAAAGAGTTAGCTCTATATTTATACTTAGGCCCCCCCACAACCCCCCCTCCCGTTCAAAACTTTGGGACGCCACACACCTTTTTTTCCTATTTGGCTTTTAAAAATACTACATGTGAAATTTCATGACGATTCGCCCATTAGTTAATGAGTTAGCTCTATATTTATACTTAGGCCCCCCCACTACCCCCCCTCCCGTAAAAAATTTTGAGCCGTCACACCGCCTATTTTTTTATTTGGTCTTCAGGAATACTACATGTGAAACTTCGTGACAATGCGACCAACTGTTAAAGAGTTAGCTCTATATTTATACTTAGGCCCCCCCACAACCCCCCCTCCCGTTCAAAACTTTGGGACACCACACACCTTTTTTTCCTATTTGGCTTTTAAAAATACTACATGTGAAATTTCATGACGATTCGCCCCACTGTTAAAGAGTTAGCTCTATATTTATACTTAGGCCCCCCACAACCCCCCCTCCCGTTCAAAACTTTGGGACGCCACACACCTTTTTTTCCTATTTGGCTTTCAAAAATACTACATGTGAAATTTCATGACAATTTGCCCATTAGTTCATGAGTTAGCTCTATATTTATATTTAGGCCCCCCCACAACCCCCCCTCCCGTTCAAAACTTTGGGACGCCACACACCTTTTTTTCCTGTTTGGCTTTTAAAAAGACTACGTGTGAAATTTCATTACAATTTGACCATTAGTTAATGAGTTAGCACTATTTTTATACTTAGGCCCTCCTTACAACCCCCCCTCCCGATCAAAATTTTGGGACGCCACATAGCCTATTATTCAATCGGGCTCAAAAGAATGCTACATGAGAAGTTTCATGAAGATCCGTCCAGCGGTTTGGGCGTGATGCTGGAACAAACATACAAACAAACAAACAAACCCCGTTTCAGCTTTATTAATATAGATATATGAATTCCATCATTTAATTTCCTCACTCAAAATCGTCATTTATGTTATACTTTATACTCTTAAAGCTGATTTTACATGCTCAGTAAAAATGCAAAGCGCAGCAGCAGCAAATGCACGCTATTGGATGTGAGTCATTTAATTTTAAAAGCACAGAAACCACAGCGTGCATTTGCTGCTGCGCTTTGCATTTTTGCTGCTCATGTAAAGTCAACTTAGGTCCGAGTCTCCCAAATTAATAACAAAACGTCTGCAGCGCGAACCATGGCAACTGTGGGCTGCGCTCCCGGGAGTCTATACCCCCACCCTCGTAGCCTAACTATCGTTTTAGCCAAATCGACCAAAGAGAAGGGGGGATTAAGGCTAAGTTTTAACATAAAAACTCTAAGAACTGCCGATAAAATGAATGTATAGACACAAAATTCAGTATGAGGATTTAGGACCTCTATGTAAGTCAACTGTTAGCACAAACGGTCCACTGGTTTTGGAGAGGGAGCGAAAAGTTAATTGATTAATTCGTTCTTGGGAAATACACTGCCCGTAATTCACCGATGACCGAGGTCGATGTTTCCAGACTATCGATGATGAATTTCGATGTTATATTTGATGTAAAAAATCGTGTGATGCATCTCTGGAAAAAGTTTTTTTTAGTAGAATTCATCATACTCGTAACTATGCCTGACGATATTGTTATGCCGAAACCGGGAGTTTATGTACTTAATTTGCATTTGCATTTCTTGTGGAATAGAAAATATATTAAAATATGTGATGTGGCCTTATCAGGACATTCTTATAACTACTCTCTTACAGTCCACTCTCTCTCCGCCTCACCCTTCTTATGCCAGTATGAAATGATTTTGAGAAGGGGAAGGGGCAGAGAGAGTGATCTTTAAAAGGGTTGTTGGTATAACAAAGCCCTGTAATGGCCGTAGCCATATCACATATATATTATTTTTCTATGTTTTTATCCTTTTCTATAAAAAACTATTAATATTAGGTTAGGTTTTATGACTCATGCCCGGACTTTAACTACGAGGTCATATCGCCTACTACCAGAGCGTTCTATCGTCACTCTGGTGGACATGAGTCCGACTCTACTGTGGGAGTCCTAAATTTTGCCTACCCTAAATTTTTATTCACCTGGGGCAGGGGTCTTTAAGGAGTACCTGACATCGTAAAGGCTCGGGACCATCGCTTAACGTTCCATCCGAAGGACGGCGTGCTTAAGTTTATTGTACCTCCCAGATAAAATAAGCTAAGGGCCTCGGTTGGGTTTTGAACCCACGTTCTTGAGTTATTAATAATAAAAATATACTTTATAATTCGTTGCTATGCGACACAATTTATTTTTTTATTTTTTTATTTTTTTTTTATTATTTTTTTTTTTAAATTTATTTATTTGCAATCTATATACATTTTATATAATGAGCAAATATGTTAACTGTATGCTGAAGTGTCTATGCCACATGTTGGGAGAGGTCAGCCAGCGCTGACACTCCCTAGAAACTAGTTCAATGGTTAGATTTCCCTTAGAAGATCTCGAGGCCACCTCCTATTCAGACGGCATGGAGGATTGTCAGGATGGGATTGAGAGGATAGGACTTGTGCAAATGGGTTAGGATGGGATGAAAGTTTATTGTGGAAATTTAAGAATCGGGATTGGACGAGTTCTTGGACGGTTGGGATGTTTAGGTCTTCATGGAGTAATTTATTGGTGACGTAGAAGGGAGCATTTACAATTCGACGAAGGACTTTGGACTGGAAAGCTTGGATGCGGTTTATATTGGATTGTTTGGCTGTACCCCATAGTTCGAGGCCGTATGTCCATATTGGGCGTATTATAGTCTTGTAAATGGTCAGTTTGTTGACAGTAGAAAGTTTTGATTTTGGTCCAAGTAGTCTACGGAGTAGTCCGTAACGTCGATTCAACTCTTGTCGTTTAAGTCGTTTGTGTGGGTTCCACGTCAGTCGGCTGTCTATGTAGAACCCGAGGTACAATTTAATAAAGTGAAATATTCGCAGAGGGTAGAAAAAATTTGTAAATGTTATTAATGTTGCCCCCTCCTCTTTTGACTTTTCTTCATATTGAGGTCAGTATATGAGTGGGGAAGGACGTGATGATATGATTGGTCGGATTATCTGAGGAAGTGTGCTAATTGGACCCTGAGTGGTTCCTGATATTATCTCACTATCCAATCAGAACGTCCATTCAATGACCCTTCCAGCAAATTATTCCTATAACTTGACAAGATTGTTAAGATCACTAGTAGGTGCATTAAGACATACAGGGAGACAGTTACAACGACGTGTGTTACAATCGATAATGGGATAAGTTACATAGATGATTCTTTCCACTTCCCAGCTAAATGTTGTATAGAGAAGTAATGTAACTGGTCAAAAATTCGATTTTGAGTTTTCCCCGAAATTTTACGTATAAAAAAAAATGTTGCCTGTGAATCACCTTCTATATACTTCCCCAACAAGAAGTAATGAATTACGTATTGATTCGATGTATATAATAACTAAGCATTGTTCCTCTCTTCTAGAAAAAACTAAAACTCATAAAGGAATCAACTTCTTTAATGCTCTCCCCCTCTTCTTGAAAGTAATAGATACAATAAAAAAAGCCACCAAAAGTAATCAACTTCTTTAATGCTCTCCCCCACTTCTTGAAAGTAATAGGTACAATAAAAAAAGCCACCAAAAGGAATCAACTTCTTTAATGCTCTCCCCCACTTCTTGAAAGTAATAGATACAATAAAAAAAGCCACCAAAAGTAATCAACTTCTTTAATGCTCTCCCCCACTTCTTGAAAGTAATAGATACAATAAAAAAGCCACTAAAAGGAATCAACTTCTTTAATGCTCTCCCCCACTTCTTGAGAGTAATAGATACAATAAAAAAAGCCACCAAAAGTAATCAACTTCTTTAATGCTCTCCCCCACTTCTTGAGAGTAATAGATACAATAAAAAAGCCACTAAAAAGAATCAACTTCTTTAATGCACCCCCCCCCCTCTCCCCCTTCCCCCCAATTGGTAATAGGCGACATTACCTCTTAGTTAATGCCCGGGCATGAGTCACAATAACTAACTACAATAAAAAAAAAATTTTAATTCAGTTAAAAAATGTTCATATTAGAGGAAACCTTCTATTCAGAAAGGGAATTTTTTTTTTTCATAGTTCAAAAATAATACAAATAACCATCATACAAAAGTCGTGTTTCATACATAAAAGCTATCATTCATACTTCGCTTTTATTTGTATTTCTCTTATAGTTATTTATAAACATCGTTTGTGTGTTCACTGGAAATGAAGGAAGGAATAAAACTTAAGTAAGAACATTTTTAATGTAACAATATTTTATTTGTTCAAGTCATTTTTTGGTAAAATTGATGCAATCGTCTTATGATAAATAAAAAATATATCAAGAAAGATACATGTGAATAAATAGGCTGTAAATATCTATAATCTGATAATATCACGTTGTGGAATTTTGTGATTTTTTTAAATTGAATATGTCTCCAAATCGAGGATTATGGCTCATTTGATATTTTAAAACTGTTGACAAAACTAATTTTTACAAGTGCTTGAATAGCCTATAACCTCGTTTGGCATCAGTAATGTAACACAAGGAAGAAAAGACGCCGTCTTAAGTCAGTCACGATCACTCTACGGTGAACTTACTTATCCTCTCTACAACATATCTCGAGTGCTCACGGGCGTAGCCAGGATTTTGAGCAGGGGGGGGGGGGTGGTCAAAGTTAGGCTACAGTGGTGGGGGGTATAGACTCCCGGGGGCACAGCCCGCAGTTTCCGTGGTTAGCGCTGTAGACTTTTTGTTATTAATTTGGGAGACTCGGACCTCTAGAAGCTCCCCCTGAGGTAACCACTGACTGTAATACTTAAGCTGACTTTACATGAACAGCAAAAATGCAAAAGCAGTAGTAGCAAATGCACGCTGTGGTTTCTGTGTTTTTAGAATTAAATAACTTACAGCCAATAGTATGCATCTGCTGCTGCTGCGCTTTGCATTTTTACTGCGCATGTAAAATCAGCTTTATGAGAATAAATTATAACATAAATGAAGATTTTAAGCGAGGAAATGAAATGATCGAATCCATGTATATTTAAAAATTCTGGCGCCTGCCCCGCACTTGCAACAGCTGATTGCTGATTTAGGAATCAGTCGGACGGGAAATTTGAAGATCCTATTGGTAACTTGCAAGCAATAATTTTTTTTTTTTTTAAATTGTTTTTTTTAAGTTTATGTAATTTTATCTGTTTTTTGCTCTGGCACGTGCTCTCCCCCCTGCCACCCCCACCTGGTATATATCCGTTCGCTTTTTTGTCACAGTTACATGAGATTAAATACAGTACGAAATGTTATTTTTTTGAATGGAGTGTGGTGGTTCCTAAGATGTTAAAGCATCTAAATTACATTTATGAAGTTCAGATTTCAATAATAGTTGTCGAGTGAGCAAAATGAAAAACAATGCGATCCTACTTTTTTTTTATTATATTTTTTTTTTTTTTGGATTCCCGGATCAACAGCGGTAGCAGTTGTACAGATATTACGAGGGGAAAAGCAATTTCAATAACAATTGATTTTGATTGGTTGGCGAGATGGGTCTTTTGTTTACCTAGCATGGGGTGTCCTCTCGAAATTTGAACAGCTCCCCCCTAGATTTGGGTCGTCAATTTCCATATTGTCAACCGAAGACCTGATTGGAAGACTGAATATCTGCCAAACTTGTGAAAAAGGCGCTGTTCAAAATTTTCGAAAATGTAAGATGGAACCATCTTAGTTATATCCTAAACTAGAAGGGCTATACGACGTTGCCCGGGAATAAATTTGCGTTTGTTACATTACTTAAAATTGATTATCTGCGATGATTAGATAATGAATAAGATGCTCCTTGCAGGTGTGCAACATCATCTGTCTGTCGATCGTTGAGGGAGCTCGGGATCAGGTGAGGCTATGACAAGCGAGGAGAGTCCAGCGGCCGATCGATCTGTGGCGATCAGTTGTCATCCTCGACCCATCAGGAGCCGAAAACCCGTCTGAACATTGAGACAGCATGAATAGTTCGAATGTAAGAATTAACAGTGTTTAAATACTGGCAGCTAAGTCTATAAAAAATTTTTTTTAACAAGAACCTACTTATAAAGTTGAATCTGTATATATTTTATATATAATATATATATAAAATATAAAAATAATATATATTATATATATATTTTTTTTTTCTGGCCTTATGTACGGTGCATATTAGCCATGTCACTGTGTTATCTAATTATTTACTACATCCCCGGGCCCCGGGAGGGAGTTCTATCTACGAAATAAAACGGAATTCGAACCCGCATACCATGGTGGGACCATGCGACCAAAGCCCTACGCTCTAACCCGCACGGCCACCATGGCCCCCTGTATATATTTATACCTAACAATATTAATTTGACAAGTAAAAGCTTGTTGCTCATAAGCCTATTTATGTATTATTTATTAAACTATAGCGTAATTCGCAGGCGACAAGCTTTTACTTTTCAAATTAATATTGTTACATATAAATATATAAAGATTCAACTTTATATGTACGTAGCATATCATATGTAACAAAATTAATAACTTATTTATTCCTTTTTAGTTCATTCAAATAAAAGCTTGTTTTAAAAAAGTGTTTTTATTTATTCTTATTTTTTATTAAGAGCAGATATATTTTAAATGATGTTAACTTAATAATATATATTAAATAGAGTAAGATTTATAAATCACACAAACTGATAATCCTTAAAGTACATTATTTTACGAAATCTATGAGCGATAGAATCCAGCTAGATGATTTAGGATATTCTTCAGTATTTTCTACTTCTTGACTCGTAATATCATGTCGTGCAAAGGAGAGCACATTTGACGGAAGTATGGAAGCAGCTTCAGTAGGTCTTAACAGGTAGGGGCCCTGGTAGGTCAGGAGAAAAAACCTTGAGCACGCCATCCTTCGGATGTGACGTTAAGCGATGGTCCCGAGACTGTACGTTGTCAGGTCAAAGATCTACTCGAGGTGAATAAAAGTTTAGGGTAGATGAAATTTAGGACATGCCGGGCTCACGTTCTCCAGAGTGACGAAAGAGCGCTCTGGTAGTTGCCGATGTGACCTTGTTGTCAAAGCCCGGACATGAGTCACAATAACTTGAGACCTTCTGTTGTTCTCTCTACCACTATTCAATTGTTAACAAATAATTTATGGAGATATTTCTCTCTACTGAATGTTGCGAACCCCTTTACGAATAACCCAAAATAGACGATAAAAACGAAAATTTTATAAAGATTTTTTTATAAGTTTTTTTTTTTTGTCTCAAAACCTTCCAGTTTATTCGTATCTAATCACAGAATTATTAAGAACACATATAATTAAAATTATGTTAACATATAAATATTTATAAAATAGAGCAAAGTCTAAAAATGACACAAACTTATACTTATTATGGCATAATATTCGACAATCATGTACATATAAATATGCCAAGCTATCAAACTTAAATGTTACTATGAAACTAGCCGCTAACGATAGCGTAAACCGTTGCACTATATGAATATATATTTGTGTGGAATTAGACAATATAAATGTTAAAAAATGTCAAAAATGTTTACGGACATTTATAATGAAAAGCTAGAATTCGCAAAGAACAATTTATCGTGAATGTATAAAGAAATTAATTAGTTATAATTCTATAGGATATATAGTTTAAAGAACAAATGGAATCATTTGCAATTTAAAATATACCTACGCGAGAAATCAAATTCAAGAATTTCCAGTCCCTGGATCCCAGGCTTGAAAAAAATGGTCCAGAATTGGATACTACTACGGACACATATGTGGACCTTTGTCCCATGGCCGATAAATAGGAAGAAGCAGTATATTGGCCAGACGAGGCGGAAAGCTGGGAATCACATAAAGAATCTCACTCAGCCACGACCTCGCCTTATCCAATTTCAGGACTTACCTGATTTGGATCCACATGAAACGGAACTCGAAATCAATATAGTCTAACCTAACTGTATCAACTCCATCTTGTTTTTTTGGATGTTATATCAATTTATTTAATTTTGTGACTTCATTTCATTGCAACGATAGACCCAGTAAATCCTATAAATGTTTGAAGACAAATGTATTTATTTCTCTTTGTTAAATATTGTTGTCTATAAGAAGAATCCACGGGATTAAACAGAAACGGCTTTGATATATCATTGTGTTGAAGAAAAACAAAGTTGTTAACTTTCCAGATCTTTGCTAACTTATAATTAAATAATAATCGGGGAAGTTTTAAATCATAAATCAAGAAGTGGTTAGAGTAGACAGACGGGCCGAGTGGCAATTCATTTTGGAAGGTTCAGTATTGCCTACGGCGTCACTATACCAAAACTGTCAACTTTTACTTCCCCAGCGAAGTATAGGGGAAGTTATGTAATCGGACAGAAATTCGAAGTTTAGTTTTAACCAGAATTTCATGTCTGAGCGTGTGTATGTCTATGAACAAGATATCTCGGATTAAGCCAGCGAGGGGCCTGTAGCAAATTCTGTCAAGAGGCCCTTGGTTTGCTTTAGGTTCTCAAGTTTAGGGTATTAAATAAAACAAAACTGTTACAAATAAACTTTTCTGGATTTAATATGGGCAAATTTAGAGATAACACTTTCAATATAGACTTCTTTAAGCAAATCATGCTCTATATTCATCAAAGTGAGATGATTAAGACGTTCTTGGCCCATCGTGTTCCTTACCTCATTTTTAATACGTTTTAATGTTGAAAAAGAACGTTCGCCACTGCAGTTAGTGATCATGAGAGACAAGTAAATGCGCAAGGCAATTTCTACGTTTGGGAAACACGATTCTAAAGAATTATTTTATTCTAAAGAATTATTTATTGTTTATAAAATTGCAGTTGCAGAGGCTCCTGTTTCTTGCTGTCAATAACAGTAGCCACATCTGTTTTCAGTAGCTCAGCGAACTGCACTAATTCGTCGCCTCCTATCTAAATTGATATTTTTTTACGGTCAGACAGGCGTTGGAGCGCGGGGGCCCCCAATTCGCGGGGCTCGTAGCATTTGCTACTCTTGCTATGTGGCTAATCCGGCACTGATTGAATGAATGTATCAACAACACTTTATATGTGTTTTCAGAACTCCATAAAGATGACACATCAATGTTTAGCCAAATCGAGTAAAGGGAAGAGGGGATTTGCGTGTGCTTAACGCGAAAACTTTAATAACTGCTGATGTAATGTAGGTATGTGCCGAAACGAAATCTAGTATGTAAAATCAAAATGTAAGAACGTCACTTATTAATTTTCAGCGAAATCGACTGAAGGGAAGGGGGTAAGAAGATCACTGAAAAGGAAATCAAATATATTTACTTGTGAAATACATGGAAACAAGAATCCCATCACATTCAAATTGGGAGGGTGCCGGTAGCTCAGTGGTATGCGTGCTTGTGTTCCGAGCTCAAGTTCGTTGGTTCGAAACCCGGTGGTCACGACCATCGGATGGCCGAACGACCTATGCATATTTACAGGAAATCCGGGTACTTCTGGACTCTACTTGGATACTGCCTGACCACTAGATGTCCCAGATACTATCAGATCATGGAGATTTCAACTCCAAGCTGTTCTTCTTTAACAGGAAGAACAACCCGAACTGTTCGTGCGGCGGAGTCGAGACTGCGGAGCACGTGGTCCTTGAATGTCCGCTGTACGACGGGCCTAGGGTAGAGTTGATACGCGGGACAGGATCGTATCTGGGACTCAACCTACGGCAGCTGGTGACGGAAACCGACTACCCAATGTTCAGCCGATTTGTTGCCTCCTGGCGGAGAAAGAAGCAAGCATTATGACCCAGCGCCGGGGAGGCCTGCAGTCGTCCCCGGCGCCCCAACGAACCACAACTAGCGAACGCCCTACATTTATCCCGAGCTCTCTCGGCGCGCCAAGAAAATTAAGGCGGGCTGGGAGTGACGGCTGACCGTCGCAGATGGTCGGCAGCGGTCGCTCCTAGCCTACCACAGCAACATATATTCTTTTTTTTTTTTATTGTTCACTATGTAACATATTTTATTTTATTTCGTTAATAAAATTTTTAGGCCCCCTTTTTCCCCGACGATTCGGCGATGGTGTCGTCACAAAAAAAAAAAAAAAAAAAAAGTTCGAAACCCGACCGAGGCCCTAAGTTTATTTTATCTGAGAGGTAAAATAAACGTAAGCACGCCGTCCTTTGGATGGGACGTTAAGCGATGGTCCCGAGCCTGTAAGATGTCAGGTACTCGTTAAAGACCTCTGCCCTAGGGGAATAAAAATTTAGGGTAGGCAAAATTTAGGACTCCCACAGTAGAGTCGCGCTCATGTCCACCAGAGTGACGAAAGAGCGCTCTGGTAGTAGGCGACATGAACTCGTAGTTAAAGCCCGGGCATGAGTCATAAAACCTAACCTAACATTCAAATTGGTTATTTTACTTTCCCTTAGGTTCATGTGTAGAAAGTTAAGTAAACTCGAAAAAATTTTTACTTCCCCACGTCACATATAGGGGAAATTATGTAATTGGTCCGAAGGAAATTCGATGCTGATTTTCACGAGAATTTCATATATCCTGAACCCTCAATTTCAAAAATGAGGGAGAATAATTTGTAAAAACTTGGTTGGTATAAGATTGTCCTCTACCACCATGTTTGGAACCAGGATTGGTGATTTCCCAAAGTGTTTTAAGGATACCTTTGTGGATCTGAGTTAACTCCTAAGTATAAGGTTGACATAAAGAGAGAAGAAGACTAAGGATGACATATTTGGAGGATTGAATCGAATTAGGGTTAGGTGAAGTATCCTAGAGTCCTAAGTCCTGTTTCCTCTGTCCTCAGAGCTGGGAGAAATTCTTGAAGTGGTTCTGGATTCTGTGTCTGACGTGAAGCCTCAGCTAAATAAATCCTGTCTGGCTACCGTCCTCACAGAGAATAGCTAACCCAGCCCCTTAACCCTGGATCTCCAACAAATATCTTACTGTATTCTCTATAGCCCTTCTCAACATTTTACCTACTCCACATTAGGTCAAAAAAATATTACACATTTTTAATAATAGCAGGTTACTCAGCGTTGGTTCTATCCATGGCCACCATTAGGGGGAGGGGTGGGGAGGCGGCTTCATACTAAATATTACGCCGAACGTTTGAACAGAAGTCGAAAAAATCACCGGCTATGTACTTCCCCAGAATTAATTAATCAATTACATTTTCGCTCTCCCTCCAAAGTCAATTGACCGTTTGGGCTAAAAGTCAATATGTGACTTACATAGTGGCTTCTGAATCTTCATCATAAATTCTGTGTCGATACATTCATTACAGCGGCAGTTATTGGTGATTTCGCTGAAAATTAATAGGTGTTGTCCTTATAGGGCTTTGAATATACAAATGAAATTTTGTGTCGATACATTCATCACAGGGGCAGTTATTGGTGATTTCGCTGAAAATTAATAGATGTTGTCCTTATAGGGCTTTGAATATACAAATGAAATTGTGTGTCGATACATTCATTACAACGGTAGTTATTAGGATCTTTGAGTTGAGTCACCCCTCTGATCCTCTCTTCCCCTTCAGCTGATTCCGCTGAAAATTAATAGGTGTCGTCCATATAGGTCTTTGAATATACAAATGAAATTTTGTGTCAATACATTCATTACAAGGGCAGTTATTGGTGATTTCGCTGAAAATTAATAGGTGTTGTCCTTATAGGGCTTTGAATATACAAATGAAATTTTGTGTCAATACATTCATTACAACGGCAGTTATTAGCATCTTTGAGTTGAGTCACCCCTCTGATCCTCTCTTCCCCTTCCTTCAGTTGATTCCGCTGAAAATTAATAGGTGTCGTCCTTATAGGCCTTTGAATATACAAATGAAATTTTGTGTTACATTCATTACAACGGCAGTTATTAGGATCTTTGAGTTGAGTCACCCCTCTGATCCTCCCTTCCCCTTCAGCTGATTTCGCTGAAAATTAATAGGTGTCGTCCTTATAGGGCTCTGAATATACAAATGAAATTTTGTGTCAATACATTCATTACAACGGCAGTTATTAGCATCTTTGAGTTGAGTCACCCCTCTGATCCTCTCTTCCCCTTCAGTTGATTCCGCTGAAAATTAATAGGTGTCGTCCTTATAGGCCTTTGAATATACAAATGAAATTTTGTGTTACATTCATTACAACGGCAGTTATTAGGATCTTTGAGTTGAGTCACCCCTCTGATCCTCCCTTCCCCTTCAGTTGATTCCGCTGAAAATTAATAGGTGTCGTCCTTATAGGGCTTTGAATATACAAATGGAATTTTCGGGGAAGGGAGGATCATTCATTAGTCGATACATTCATTACAACGGCAGTTATTAGAGTTTTTGTGTTGCCTCTCTTCTAATCCCCCATTCCTCTTTGACCCATTTGACTGAAAACCAATAGGTTTTTTCCTTAGAGGGTTCTGGATACACAAACAAAATTTCAAGTAAAAGGCTAGAAAAATGTGCCTTGAGTTAATTTTGCAATGTTTTTTTTTTTTTTTGCCTTATGTACGGTGCATATTAGCCATGTCAATGTATTATTACTAGTTATTTACGACATCCATGGCCCCGGGAGGGAGTTCTATCTATTCGAACCCGCAAACCAAGCCCTACGCTCTAGCTCGCACGGCCACCATGGCTCCCTTGCAATGGGTTAAACGACAACCGAGATTAAGGCCAGTTAAGCGTTGATCAACTTATGGATAAAAATTGAAACTTGACTTATGCAGGGACTTGTGAATCCTCATACTGAATATCGTATCGATACATTTATTACAGGCAGTTAGGGTTTTTGTGTCGAGTCCCCATCTGAACCCTCTCCTTCCGCAGATTTGGCTCAACATTAATATGTGTCGTCCATAAGGTGTTTTGAATTCATATATGAAATTTTGTGTTGCTACATTCATTACAACGGCAGTTATTAGAGTTTTTCTGTTAAACCTCCCCATTCTCTTTGGTCGATTGGGCTGAAAAACAATAGATGTCGTCGGTAGAGGGTCCTGCATTCACACATACAATTCTGTGTTGATATATTCATTCGGGAGTTTGTGTTCACACAAAGACATTTTTTTTTTTTTTTTCATATTTGGAATCTAGAGATCGAAAAACATGAAATTCCTTTGAAAACTCGGCATCTTATTTTTAACAGATTACATAACTTCCCCTATACTTTGAATAGCTGGGCAAGTAAAAATGTTGTGTTGATAGATATACAGTCAAAATAGTTTATAGTGACACCGGATATAATATACAATCGGTTGGTTTGGTTGGTTTTATGACTCATGCCCGGGCTTTAACTACGAGGTCATACCGCCTACTACCAGAGAGCTCTTACGTCACTCTAGTGGACATGAGCCCGACTCTACTGTGGGAGTCCTAAATTTTGCCTACCCTAAATTTTTATTCACCTAGGGTTCTTTAACGAGTACCTGACATCGTACAGGCTCGGGACCATCGCTTAACGTCCCATCCGAAGGACGGCGTGCTTAATTTTATTTTACCTCCCAGATAAAATAAACTAAGGGCCTCGGTCGGGTTTCGAACCCACGACCTTGAGCTCAGAAGTCAAGCACGCATACCACTGAGCTACCGGCGCCCTCATATACAATCGGATACAACGAACAAAAATAGTCGGTCTACGACGTCAAATTGCCTACTACCAGAGCGCTCTTTCGTCACTCTGGTGGACATGATCTTTGAGGGTCCTAAATGTTGCCTATCGTAAATTTTAATTCACCTTGGGTAGGGGTCATCGTACAGCAGGAGTGGCCAACTCACGGCCCGCCTTGAATAATTTTACGGCCCGCGAGATTCATCACAATTTAACAAAATATGTTTTTTTTTTTGTGCAATATTTTTGTTTTTAATGTAGTGTTTTGTAAAAAATAAATCCCAAAAGTGTTTTTGTCTTATCACGTTGCTTCTGTTTTTATACATACTTAGAAATGGGCAGTATTGCATTGTAGCGACCCCCCGCAGCGTCACCCTCGATTCCTGTAACCTTATCAAGCTGCATATTAATAGGCATACATAGATATGCGTAGTAGAGCAGTGCGCCGTCCACTCGCTGCGTCCCGCTCACTTTGAACGTTGATTGTTGACAACATAGAGCTCTCTTAGTGTCAATTGACAATTTGTTTTCCGGTTTCGTTTTGTGTGCGGCCCTAGAATGCAATAATGAATTAAAACACATTTTTGAAACATCAGAATCAAAAATAAATTTTTATAACACTTATGTCACAAAAGAAACATTTTCTAATTTGAGAAATCTGGTACAAAAAGTTGTGAGCGCTTTTGGATCAACTTACACCTGCGAATCGTTTTTTTCGAAAATGAAATTTACCAAACATAAATCACGCTCGAACCTAACGGACGAAAACCTGCAACATCAATGTGCAATGTGCAAATACACGCATTGAGATCGCCTTGCAAAAGCTAAGTGAAAGAGTTGAGAAACAAATATCTCACTAATTAAATAAATTAAATATTATTAGATCATTTCATTATTATATTATCTACGTTTATATGCATGAAAATAATTTAAAAAATGATAATAATTCATTCTGTTTTAAATTTTCACTCCAAAAAAGTTTTGTAGTAGGTCCAAATCGAATATGGGGATATATAATTGTATATGCAGCCCGCACCCCTGTCGTACAGGCTCGGGACCATCTTTTAACCTTCAATCCGAAGGACGGCGTGCTAAATTTTCTTTCTACCTCCCAGATAAAATAATCTAAGGACCTCGGCCGCCTTACACAGTTGTGTTGTTTTATCAACCATCTTTTACTATTGAAGTTACAACTGGTCTCAAATCGAGGACATACCATGGGTATTATCATTAAGTCGGATAAGCGGGGTTTTGACTGGTTTTGAACAGATAGGAGTGTAGCAGGTGACTGGGGTGGCTCAAGTCAAATTTGACTGATGACGGGACAGTATTGCAATGACCGGCCCAACTCATTTATCACATTTCACCTTATCGATATTTCAAATTGAGATACCTTTCACCCCATACCTCATTCACTCATTTCAAATTTTCGTTTTAAAATACACCATACTCTAATTTGACTAGTTAATAAAATAAGCAGTCTCCTTTTCATTGGTATAGAAATATAGTGAGTTGTTTGATTGGTTACAAGTATAAATTTAGTTATTATGACTCACGCCCGGGCTCTTATCGCCCACTACCAGAGCGCTCTTTCGTCGCTCTAGTGGTCAAGAAACCGACTCTACTGTGAAAGTCCAAATTGTTGCCTAGTCAGGTCTATTCAGTTAGGACAGGGGTTTTATTAAAGAACACCTGCAAAAGAGGAAATGTTTACATTCTTTACCTCGTACGATTTTGAACAGGCTTGTAGAGCTTTACCCGAGCCAAGATCTTGATAAAAAAAATAAAAATGTTCAAATAACAACAAGAATATTTCTGAAGGAACATCTCTCACCAAGTACAGGTGTCAATCTTGTGGTCAGTTTCTATACCTCAGTCATGGTGCTTTTATATGTCCAGACGGTTGTTCAACGACTAATAGCGATGAAGTATAAGAGGAGAGTCAAAGTAAAACCAACCTGAATTTCTCACACTTGGAAGACCGATTTTAAACATAAATATTTTTATTCTGAATGTTCCTCATATATATATATATATTTTATTTTCTACTTCTTATGTTTTTAAAAGACATAACTTTCAAATAAACATTTTTCTTAATTCCATTCCAATCTACAACTATTAAAACTTATGATACTGCAAAAATTGTAAAGCGATCTGACAGATTCAGCGCGACTACTTTTGGGACAGAAGGGGGCGCGACTACCGGAGTGTTAACGAGTACACGACATCGTACATCGGAATCCTCGCTGAAAGTCCCATCCGAAGGATGGCGTTATTATTTATTATTTTATAGAATCAATAAATAATTCATTTGGTTATAACTAGTGTAAAGCTTTAAATATTCAAACATTTCTTCAGATAAAAGCTGTGTAAAAAAAATGTCATGAACCACTAGCAATGTACTTTCCTAGCACGAATTAATCACCTAAGTTTTCGCTCTCTCACTAAAACCAATTGACCATTTTGACTCAAAATCAAAATTTGATTTATACAGGGACTTCTGAATCCTCAGATTAAATTTTGTGTCTATACATTCATTACATCGGATTTTATTAAAGTTTTTGTGTTGATGAATTTATTGACACGAAATTTCTGGCTGGTGTACCGAAAACTATTATTGAAATGAATATTGACTATTTTTCTGTAGAGATAGACAGTAGGCTAGTTGTTTGGGTAACTTGCTCTTTGTCCCTCCTCACTCCCTCTCCCTCCCCCCCAAATCCCGGTCTGAAGGCTCCTACCCCCCCCCTCTGCTACTTCCTGTCAAAGTTCCCAGTCTCTGATCCGACTTCCAATGAACCTCATTCGATTAGGATTACACCTCCCTTAGACTACTGACTTCTAACCTTCGTCTTTTTCTAGTCCTTCTTCAGAGAGAACTAGAAAGAAAAAAAAAATCGTCGGTGAATCACCGGCAAAGTACTTCCCCAACATGAATTGATCAACTCAGTTTTCGTATTTTAATTGACTAAAAATCAATAGATATCTAACACAACTTTTCAATCCTAATATAAAATTTCGTGTCGAAACATTCATTACATACGCATTACGCTGTTATTAGGTTTTTTGAGACCTGACTTGAGACCCCTTTTCTGATTTCCCCTTCGATTCGACTGAAAATCAGCAGTCGCCATTTTTTTGGCCTTGGATCGAAATATAAAATGTATCGATAGATTTATCTCCTTGGTTTCCCATGGACTTTTGGTCTGTTGGAGTATGTTTTCGTCTTGAAATGTATCTGCTACGGGTGAAGTTAGATTAACGGTTAAACCTAGGATTACCCGGGTAAACCTAGTAGTACCCGCTGCCGCTTGATTAAAGTTCGAAATATAATTGAAATAGTTCACGTTTCGGGCTTTACCCGGGTAAAGTATATGTTAAAGCTAGAACCTGTACTACTTCAAATATAGGAACGACGGGAGGGGCAGATATATCGTCCCGCCGGCGGAACGCCGGCAAATACGCCCCCTAATTTTGTAATATTTCGATTTATGTTTGTTCTAGGAATTTATGTACCCAGATGAATGATTATCGCTGTTAGACAGCTTACAACAATGGAAATTGAGGTGTGGTCGAGCTAATTAATAAGTACCTAATCTTTATAGTGGAATAGTCCACTAATGGCCTTGTCATTATTAGTATACCCAACTTTAACTAAGCGGCAGCGGGTACTACGCAGTTTACCCGGGTAATCCTAGGTTTAACCGTTAATCTAACTTTACCCGTAACATATCCATTTTATATTAGAGTTCCTCTGTTGAATTCACTCATGAAAAAAAAATGAAAATTAAGGTGTAGTCAAGGTCCACGCTGTAGATTTTCCGTGAAAACTTCGGGATAAAATCATAACAAGTGTTTCGTATTAATATGTAATTTAATTATCAATCTCTTTAATACAATGGTTATAAAGAGTAGTATAGTTACAGAATAGATAAATCACAGTCTACCGTAGCACCCGCCATCGATGCACGCGCATTGATGCCCGACGTTGACCACACGACGATATTTGGTGACAGCAATACATACTCGTCTGGCACTGTCACGTTGCCCGTCATCTCTATATTACCACTGTTTTCTTTATTGCCTTCCAACGACGTCTGCACATGATCCGTGGACGTTTGGACTGTCGGTGGCCGCTGTACGCCCGATGGGGGCCACCTACGTTATTGCTTTGCGCCGTTTTTTCATTTTCTTTTCGATGCATTAGCTCTTGCATTTGCTCGGCACTAGACTTTTTAGGTTTTTTTAATTCCTTTTGATGCGAGCTTTCCTCTGATTTGCATTTTCTATAATTCCGCGCATATTTACGATTCATATGAGACATCTTTAATTTTTTTGCAATTTTCAATTTAATATCGATTTTTACATATATTTCGGCCAATATTTTTATTGTTTCACTTTGAGTCCTAGTAGTGCTCCTCAAGCTCTTTACAATGACACCCGAATCAACTTCCTATCTAAACGCGTTATCACGCTACACTAATTTCTAATTTTACACAACGCTAATTCGCAACAATCATCCGCCGGCGTCCACACTAGCCCGATAACGTCACAGGCAAAACAAACACGTACAGACATGCTCTATCCATTGTGACCTCAACCATTGTTATCGCATTATTAGACTCGTAGTTATTATCGATTGAAATCTGACGGTATTTTGTAACACAAGAAAGTTTGACCGGCTATCTGTGTGCTTAACGAGCTAATAGACGTTTTCACGTCAAAAACAAATCTCACACTTTTAGTTTAGTTAGTTTTGACACATGCCCGAGCTTCAACTACAAGGTCATATAGCCCACTACTAGAGCGCTCTTTTGTCACTCTGATAACAACACACAAACAACAAACAATCTGACATCATTATTATTTTCATCTCTCCGAGTAAATTTCATATGGTACTATAAAAAATATATGGTAGTACTTTCGATATTGCTTTCTACCATCTTCAACCACGACTTAACAAATACTGCAGTATTGTGTGGCTGAAGATAGTAGCAATACCAAAAGTATGCATATATATTTTGTAAAATAGACAATATTTTTAAAAAACATACGCTTTTGTTTATTTTATTAAAAGATATATTACCTGATCTTAACTTAATTCATATAAAAAGGAAAAGTCATATGTAGACTGATTTAATTTTATGCTCTTCCACGAGGAACTTGCTTGATAATGAAAATACTTTTTGAAAAAAATACCTTCAGAAATTCATTTTTTGCATTCGTTACTCCTGTGTAACGCCGCGCAGTAAAAACCCGAATAACGGCCGATATAATGAATTTATAGACCCAACATTCAGTATGATTTAGGAGCCCCTATGTAAATCAAGCAGGAGCGAAAAAATAATTGATTAATTCGTTCTGGAAAGTACATTGGCGGTGCCTTGAATCTGTTATTACCTGATGCGATGATACTATATCATAGAAATACTTCTGGGAGTGGTGAATTCTATATTTGTAATCTTTGTTCATAGTTCCCTTTGCCTCTTCAGAAAGCAAACCAAAAGGTAGTTACTAAATTATTTCTGTCTCATGGAGTGAAGTTTTATGAATGGTTGCTGCCCGATTATACAGGGATATGGCTAATTTAGCTGTGTCAGAAAGGGTGCTGCATTTAACTCCCCATTGAATAAATAAATCGTGTTTATGTGGAACAGTATTCTGATTTGTCACTAGGCTTCTTGCCAGCCGATGTACCATAATTCTGTCATATCAATAATTAAAATTGTGTAGAGGCCAAAGTTGGCGGAAGACGCAAGTATGTTTATGAGGCAGCTAGATATAAAGAAATAGAGCTCGGGAGCATTTTTCATAGGATTGAGAGAAGCCAGAAAATTTTGGAATTCAATATTTATTTTCTTCAGGTTCTGCTCAACGATGTTTGCATTCCGATGTCGCAAAATTAAAATTGCCACGTAATATAAATGAAAAATCACACGAGTTATTTTTCTATAAATATGAACAGAACTGTAGAAAAAAATATAACAATTCTAGCTGTAAAACTACCTATTCGACACAGCAAGGAAAGTACAATTACATGAGTTTCTCTTATGTAGTAACTAAAGAAACAAAAAAAAAAGAAACGAAACTTGGAACAGCACTCTATAACTGATCCGTTTAGGGAAACAAGTTTGGGATTTAAACAAAAAAATAAACAAAAAGAGATTATATAATTTATTTAGCCTTCGGCCATGAAAGAAATATACAAAAATTACTAAAATTAATCATTTACTTTTTAAAAATATCACCCTTATGGCATAGTAAAACAAATCTCTGTATAAAATGTGTTATTCTAGCATACATACACTCTGGAATGTACATTTAAATAAATTATAAATAAGCATTTGTTTAATATTACACATACAAAATGCTGTACAGGACTATACCATCATTTGTAGGCCCTTAAAACACTGCCTAAATAGAAAAAATAATGAAAATAAATAAATTTATGAAAACAATTCATGAAAATTCTAAAGAAAAGGCTTTTCTAGTGCGTCTATCGTAAAGTGCAGCTAAAATATGCGACATAATCGTGTTTATGTAAGCAACACAATACATGAATGCCTCGACTAAGGCACTTGTGCTTCAAACAATATATTTACAACTATACCATAAATATTTAAAATACATGGGCTGTTTCACGAAAATTCAACAAATTTCAGTACCTATCCAAATTCAACATTGATTGTCAAAATGTTAATAAAATTTGGTCTTTAGAGGCCCACTAAGAAATCAGTAAACGGGATATTTACCTCAGTTTTTTAACGAAATTATCAACCATACTGTGGACACATAACATATTTAAGAAGAACAATTAAGTAAATATAATTAATTTGATGTAAAAAATAATCCCCAGCAAAAAACATATGTAATTATGCAGTATGAAATAGTAAATCTAAGGAAGACAAATATTATACAAATAGAACATTTGCAAACAGAGGCTTTGAGAGAGCCGCCTTAATTACTGATTAACTGAACAATAATGAAAAGAGACGCTCTGCAGATCTGACAGAAGCCGATTTCAGCAAATATTTTTTGTTTAATTTTCCGACTTCTAATAAAAATTTGGTAGTCATATAGCTAGGCTATAAACGATTATAGTTAAATCCGACTTCGTATCACTATAGCTAATGTCATTATATCCAATTTGTTGTACAGAATTTGATTGAAGCTTGAAATTTGGTAGTCATATAGCTAGGCTATAAACGATTATAGTGAAATCCCCTAACTTCGTATCACTATAGCTAATGTCATTATATCCAATTTGTTGTACAGAATTTGATTGAAGCTTGAAATTTGGTAGTCATATAGCTAGGCTATAAACGATTATAGTGAAATCCCCTAACTTCGTATCACTATAGCTAATGTCATTATATCCAATTTGTTGTACAGAATTTGATTGAAGCTTGAAATTTGGTAGTCATATAGCTAGGCTATAAACGATTATAGTGAAATCCCCTAACTTCGTATCACTATAGCTAATGTCATTATATCCAATTTGTTGTACAGAATTTGATTGAAGCTTGAAATTTGGTAGTAATATAGCTAGGCTATAAACGATTATAGTGAAATCCCCTAACTTCGTATCACTATAGCTAATGTCATTATATCCAATTTGTTGTATAGAATTTGATTAGGGCATGAAATTTGATCTTAGCATGTGTACATTCACAACCTTTAATTTAAGCCATTTCACTTCTATACTTAACATGAGTTATCAATTTAAAACGGCGATTTCCTGGGTGACCTCCAAAAAAAAAATATATATGAGATTCTGTATATGAGAAATTTTTGTTTGTTGAATTGACGTGAAATTTCGCAAATATGTGTTATGTGTATGTGAAATAGAAATACATGATGTGTTCAATAACTTATCAATAATTAGAATAACTTACAACTATATATTACAAAAAGCAAAATGAATTTTTAATAAATTGAAAGTAAAAAAATATGTTGAAAAATAATACAAAGATAATTCAAATTATACTAAAATTATTTGGCTATAACATTCAAAAAATAGCTTTACAGTCTGACATTTACGAATAACAAGTTAATAAAGTACTACTAAAGCTCTTTTAAGTTAATATTAAACAATACACAAAATAATGGACGATAACTTGAAAAAAAGGATCTTAGAAATAAATAAAAATTCTTAATAATTAAAAAAAAAAAAAAGACGGATAATAAAGTAAGTAGGATAGAAAAAATGTTAGGTTAATTAATAATAACTAGCCAGTAATCACTGTTCTGCGAAATTTCGGGTCATGTTTGCATTGTTTTTCACTAATTTTGGCTTCCTGAATCCGAAAATGAATTCAGATTTGCCTCATCACATAACGATTTTGCAATAATTGGGGGTCCACATTTCGTAAAAAAAAGAAATTAAAAAAATGCACATAAAAAATAAGGCAACCAACTTCCTGTTGTTGAAGATGGTAGCAATACCGAAATTACTCCCACTTGTATACAACTAGTGAAATATAAAAACATTTTTTCTCAATTTTTCATCAACTTCCGGTTAAAACCATTGTGTATGACAACGTTTGATCTTTTATTTACGTTTGGTTCAAGAACTTTTTCTGACATTTTGGTAAAAAAATGTAATATTTAAATTTTATTTTGAATTCATAATAATATATTTTTCGGCAGCTATATTATTCTAGCACATATTGTTTTTGTTTTTAGATCCTAGCAAATAACATCAGTATCTCAAAATTATTTGCTGTATCTTTACATTGTTTCATTATATAGTTTTTTTCAGTCTAGACTATGTGATTATCAATGATATAGATTCATAAAATGTCTCACCAAAAAAATATAATGAAACATTGGCGAATCATATGAAAGCTGTTACAGCTCTTAAATCTGTTGCTAGTTAAGATACATAGAAATGCTAACTTTAATGATGCTACCGTGGAACATAATTTTACATACATATTTTTTACGTACATAATTAATTTTACTCGTCAAAATCTTGGCGACTTGTGATCCAATTAGAATGCTTGAAATAGCAATTTTAATGTTTTTTTGGGGCATATAAATTTTGTTAATCTGAACTTCAGTCTCGAATTCAGGTCAAAATTTGAGAAAAACAAACATTATTCAAAATACAAACAGCTTACATGTTGATGAATACTGTAATTACACAGACCATACCCAAGTAGATTAGCAAACGAAATAAACAAATACAGAACAACAATGCAAAAGCGTGGAAATGGTTACAAGTCATGGGGCTTGCTAATAAAAAAGTATTTCAAATAATAACATACAAAAACATTTAACATTTTACGATAAAGTCTCTTTTTTTTTTAAAATTTTTCTTTAATATATATAATATATAACCCAAATCGACGAATGATTAAAAACAAAAACAAACCTAATCTATAAACATTAATATGAGTAGGTACTGGTCCAATGGTACAGTCCGTGAGGTGAAACTTTCATCCTGAAGGTATTTTAACCACTCTCGAAACTACAAATGGTCGTATTGTTATTGGAAAATACAGTCACATGCCACAAAAGGGCATTACCTCACGAACTATAATTCTAAGTTATTATGAAAATATTTTTTTTTTATGCACCTGGAAGCTACATTTCAGATACAATTAGTAAACTAGAAAGCTTTAATACAGTGCGAGAAAGTATTTGATTTTGCTAATACAAAAAGCAACATTTTATTTTATTATTACTTTTTTTTTTTTTTTTTTTAATTAAAAGTATCAAAAGTCGACTAACAATAGTTTCATACGTAGTAACAAAATTTTAGTCATCAAATTGAAATTTTCAACTCTTCTTAACACCTAATGTACACTAAATAAAATAAAAATGAACAGTAAAAAAATAATATAACTGAAGAAATAAGGATGGAAAGTTTACAGTCGTTATAAAAAGCTACAATAACATTTAAATAAAAAAAATAAATGAACCAAATTATTCATTAACACACCAAACGCCAATTTTGGTCAAAATCTGTTAATTTATACCATTTGACTACACATAGAATAAATAAATATGTAAATAATACACACAATATGAAATTTTCAAGGAGTTTCCAGTTAAGCATAACCAGGACGCTCATATTTAGTGATATATTGATGAATAATCTATTTTATAATTAATTTTTTTTTATAGGATCTCAGAGTTGTGTTTAAAAATCTAAATCATTTCTGAAATGTCGGTTGGTCTGTTAATGCAAAATGTGGCACTAATGATTTAGAGATCATATTGTGTGAACTAGAATAAAACTCCTTATGAATTTTTAATAATAATAAAACAAAATTGACAGAAAAAAAAAAAAATAACAACAATTAAACTTGAAGGTAATTGTGCGAAATAAGCAAAAATCAATTTCATTCATTTTTAATACACTTATTACAGAATTTTGAGGTGAACCTTTTTGACATTAAATTGAGAAAGAGCCCCTCTGTCCATTATTAAAAACAAAAAAAAATTAAATACAACAAAAATATATACTTAAGCGAACATACGGACTGTTCTTTGATTAATTCAAAAGAAAAAATGTCAACTATTATTTTCACAAATAAATATCACAAAGTAAGATACAATGCAGTCATCGAAATTAATAATCATCGTAAATTTGTATAATTAAGGCAAGCTTTAAAGAAACTAAACCTGCACAAAAAAAAAAAAAAATCAAAATACGAACATACTAGCATTATATGACTGTAGTTTCTGTGTTTCCATTATTTTTTCTTAAATTAATTATAATTATGGGTCATTGGACACCAAAACGTGATTTCAAAATGTTGATTTTCGTATAGTTTTAATATGTTCTACGACCCATAAAGCTTAAAAATTGTAATAGAGAAACAGCCGTTGAAGATATATCAAAAAGATTTATGAAGGAATTGTTGACAATAAAAAGTCTTACACAAATGTCCGCGATAGTATATATTTATATATAACAGACAGTCTTCAATAAGTCTATAGGATTTATCGGAAATATAATAAAAATGAATGTAGGTGTTGATAAGCGACTGTAGATTCTAATTGTAGGAATATTGAGGGTCAGTCAAAGATGGAAGAAAACCAAGTCAAAGCCTTCTCCCCAAACCTGCTTATTCATAGTAAGTCAGTTTAATTTTTACTCTTTACTATGTTCCACCTATTTGTCTATTTCTATGATTATTAATGTTTATGTTTAGTAATGTATTCAGATTTAATTTTAATTTGTATTATTGTACGTTCATGTTTATGGTTAACAATGTATCTATATTAATGTTTAGTAATGTATTCATACTAAGTCAGGTTCAATTTTTAACTTGTTATAATGTCTATTTTAACATTCAGTAATGTTTATCAACACACTAATTTTGTTTAATTGTGAATCTAATCTTGGGGGGGAATCCACGTTTGTAGGCCCTGATGATCATATAAAATATATCGAAACGTTGGCGTTTGAATAGTGTTGCCTGTTTTCTTCCATCTTTGACTGACCCTCAACATTCCTACAAATAAAAATGAATATTTATACATTTTCTTTCAGATTTTCAAAAAGTTGACTTCTAATAATTACAATTTTAAATTTTCAATGCGAATAAAATTTATGCGACAAAATTGTCCGTGATGTTCATGAAACAAAAATGAATGTCTCAAAATAATGTTCTGGAGTCTATTTAAAAAAAAAAAAAAAAAAAGGTGGATCGCTAAATAATTATTTCCCCAGCGCTAATTAATCACTAAATAATAATTTCCCCAGCGCTAATTAATCACTAAATAATTATTTCCCCAGCGCTAATTAATCACTAAATAATTATTTCCCCAGCGCTAATTAATCACTAAATAATTATTTCCCCAGCGCTAATTAATCACTAAATAATTATTTCCCCAGCGCCAATTAATCAACTAAGTTTTCACTCTTCCACTCAAACCAGTCTACAGATTTGGGCCAAATCAATAAGTACCTCCCATACCCGTCAGGCTCTTCTCAATTCTTATATAAAATTTAGTCTCGCTACATTCATTAGATTAACAGTTTTTTTTGAGTTGAGCCCCACCACTCCACTGAACCCCCCCTTCGATGTTGGACGAGTAATCATTTTGGTGGGGAATGACCCTTTTTTGGGTAAATGGTAGATAATAAAGACATGTCTGTAATAACATAAACCATCAAATTTACTCATGGTTTATACCGATTGTAAATATTCAAAATAAAGAATTTAAAAAAATAACAAATTATAGTAAATGAAAGAAATAAAGTACAAAAATTAATTATAAGGCCCACCACAGTTATATTTTATATATTTTTACTTACGTTTTTTATATTTTTACTTTACGTGTTAAATAAGGTTTTATTGGTGTTTTAATATTCGGCTTCAAATTGAAATTGTAGGCTTAAGGCATACCATGTTTATACTACATTTGCATGGTTTGTTCAAACGTGAAAATGAGTATTTTCAAAAATGTTATGTTCTTGATAAACCAGTATTTTTACTGTACTGAATACGAATTTGAAATTAAGGATACTCTTCAAACAATAAATCAGCCTAGCGTTTCCATTTTGATTTTAGGGACCAGTAGAATAATGTTACAAAATAGTATTTTTTTATAACATTAATAAACATTGAACATTGTTAAATAAAGTGAATAAATAAGTATATTAATATTTAACTAATGTTTTCACATGTGCGAAAATACAAGCGCAAATTTCCAATTTACCTTAGTACAAAACTAAAAATCTGTTTCATTTGAGAAAGTCTTTAAAAACGTATAAACTTTATTTTAGTCTAGGAAAAAAAATTAAATAAGTCTGAAAAAAATCAATAACACTTCGGCGTTTCAATAATTATTATTTTTGATTCAACAACAAATTAATATTATTAACAATAATTAAAGGCAATTAAATTATAAATTAGGCACTTATTATGACTAAAACGCTACAGTCAAATGAGCATCAAAAATTTATGTTTCGATTTCTACACATCGACTTCAATTTTTTTAGATCAGAAATCAGTGAAATAACTTTTTTTTTACGATTGTTTATATTTTTAATTACTTTTTTTTTTTTTAAATAAGACAAGTACTAATGGTAGAACTGAAGTAAAGGCTTAGATAAACAAATTCACTTAAACGAAATATTTGGAAAACGAAATTTATTCTCTATTCTTATGACTAACGAAGAAATTGTTTTCAGGTTTAATTGAATTGTTTTACTTACGCACCAGACATAAAAAAAGTAATTAAAATATAAATACATTTCAAAACAAGAAACAACACATTAATCGTCAACTTGTTGGCTATTATTCTCAGAAATTAAGTGATTGGTATGAAAAATATCGACGGAAATTAATAAAAAAATGTGACTCAAAGAGATAAATGTGCAAGCTCAATAATTCTTTAAAATTTGCCATTTAGTGCAATAATATCGTATCTAGTGTGTGTACATTGGTTATATATAATTCACAAATGAACAATTTGTTTAAAATTATTGGCAGTTATTTAATTGAAGAGTGCATTAACGTTATGGAAGCTCAGCTAAAGCACTGCACTCTATTTGAAAGACTTAAAAAGTTTTTGTTTTTTTCTTCTTTTTTTTCTTTTTAAAATTGACACCTATTTCCACCAAATGTGAATTTTTTTATTATTATTATTTTTTTTTTGCTTAATATATATACTTGGATATATTGAGGATAGCAGAAGCAGTTGGTTCACACATAGGTAGCAACAGATGAGAGTGTGGAAGGTTCTTCAATTTTCTTTTTTTCATTTCCTGGGCCATACTGACCAATAAATGATCCATCTTCTGTGAATTTGCCTGAAAACAACAAAAAATGAATAAATAAAAATGCACAAAAAAAATATTCCAGTATACTGCCATCAAAATGGAGAAAGAAAAACTGAACTGCACATGGGAACTCCGAAGATTCGCCGGATGATAGTGAACATTTCAATTGATGTTTCATAAACTACTTTTTCTAAAAAAAACTCCTTACAGTTGACAAAAAGTAATTTTTTTGTAGCGCTACTGTAAATAATTGAATTTCTCCATTTAATTTCTGCGACCTTTATGGCTTTATATCTTCGTTAGACATTTTCCCAGTGATCAGATTATTAAATAATGATAATAAATATAGACTAAATTTTCATGCATGCATAACCTATATTGCAAAGGGAACTTACTTTAAGTGACATGACATACTTTGAGAAGACTTTAAAGTAATTGTAAAATTATTATTGTTAATATACGACTGTAATTGTATATAACAATTACTAAAACAATATTAATACAAATTTTATAGATACTAAGGATGGGCTTCCGGTCCGAAACCTCGGATCATATAATAAAATTAAAAGTTTTTTAATGAATTGGGAGAAAAAGAGTTACAACAAAAAATACAACGTTAATAAGAATAACGATACAATTAACTATATCCGGTAGCTCAGTGATATGCGTGCTTGCTTACTAAGCTCAAGATCGCAGGTTCGAGATCCGGCCGAAGCCCTTATGTTTTTTAACTGGGAGGTAAAAAAAAACTTGCGCAAGCCGCCTTCGGACGGGACGTTAGGCAATGGTCCCGAGCCTATACGATGTCAGGTCATCTCATTAAATACCTCTACCTCTATTCTAGGTGAATAAAAATTTAGGGTAGACAAGGACTCCCATGGTAAAGTCGGGCTCATGTCAAACAAAGCGGGCTCTGGTAGTAGGCGATATGACCTTAGTTAAAGTCCGGGCATGACTCACAATAACTAACTATGGCTAAATTCAAGCTATATTATTTGAAACCATCATAATAAAAGTAAGTTTTTTTAATAAAGTCGAAGGAGCTGCAACAAAAAGTACGATGCTTATAAATTATTTTACAGAAAATAAAAACACCCCAATGGAGCAATGCAGTTATATAATTAAATGGACAAACTTTTTTTTTTTTTTTTTTTTTTTTCCTCCCCTTTTCTGGCTTTATGATCAGCGCACATCAGCCATCACTACACTGTCATTATGTAAATGGACAAACTTCTAAATGAACTTAAATGTTTAGCAATAGAACCTCCTCTGTTACTAGTAATCACATATTTTAAATAAAGATATTAAAAATATATAATAAGATATTCAGATATTCAGATAACCCAGCAAAAAATGTTTTATGAACATCACTTAAAATGTTCAATATCATCCATCCGTCTAATCTTCGGTGAGACGAGTGTTGAGTAATTAGCGAATTAAGAAAATAGTTTATGCCTACCCTAATGTCTAATATGAGAATCACTGTCTGTTAATAAAGTAAATTAACATGGTAATTAAAGTAATTAACAAGTAAAATTCAATTTAAACAAAAAAAAAAATAGTCATTAATAAATATTACTATGTGAAATGGCCATTATGGCGTTTTAAACATATATGAAGCTAGTAAGTTGCATGTGAAAGCAACACTGAAAGGTGGCAGTACAAAATGTTTTAGACCCTTTATCTTGAAATTTCTTGAAAAAAAAAATTGAAATTAACTAGAAAATAAACAACTAAATTAGTTTGAACAGGTTTGTTGAAATATTAAGACTGTAAAACAAAATGTACATATTGTCTGTCCGCGAATCGAATGCGCAAAATGGGCTGGGAAATGAAGAATTTAGAGATATGGAGGGAGTTTTATTATCTATAAATTATCTAAAAGAGAAGATAGATATACTGCGTGGACTACTACTAGACTTTGGTAAGCATTCAATGCTCATACCACTTCCCTGGGAGCTCTACTGTGTGAGTTCTAAATTTTGTTTATTCAGGTTTAGTTCGGGCAAGGGGTCTTTAAAGAGTACCTGACATCGCACAAGCTAGGAGAGTAAATGAAGCCACAATGTTTTCACAGATAAAATAGTAATATGAGAAAAAAACTCTTTAGGCTTGGTAATACATGGCTAGCTAGCCGTAATAATAGCTAGGGTGGGGAATGGCATGATGTGCCTTTCGCAGACAGACAATATTCCAAGTTTTAATCAATGAATACTAACCATGACTTGATTAGACGAGGGTAGCAAAACCACCTGATGAAGTTTCGCCACGTTTTTGTCTCCCATATTGTCCAATAAACGAGCCATCTTCGTTCATTCCTTCTAAACATCAACCATGCAGACAACACTTATTGCATAAAACAATGCATGCTCAATACAACAACACATCAAAAGCAACACACATCTTAAACACAACATGCTTTATCATTGAATAATATTAAACAAAAAAATGTATATATACATAACAATGGCGGCTCTAGCAACATTTTTAGAAAATTCAGAATTTCATTTGAGTTCGTATTGAGTTTCAGAACGGTGGATCAGAGAAGGTGGATAACTGCCGATGTAATGAAGACATGGAAATTTTAAATGAGATTATATATATTTATTGATTTCCATTTTTTAATTTATTCATATTCATCCATATTTTTTTACTTATTCATTTATTTTTTTTAAACAATAATTTATATTTGTTTAATATACATTTTCTTATTTTATTTATATTTGTTATAGATGATGAAGGGACGGAAGGACGTCCCGAAACGTCGTCGTAGAAAAGATACTTCCGAAAGAGTTATTAAAAATTATTATCTTAATTTTAATTAAATTAAAAACTATTTACTGCATTTATTAATATTATTATTCTTGTACTTATATTTTCAAGTATTTATTTATTTATTTTATTTTTAATAGTATTGTTATTAATAATGACATTTGTGTCAGACTCTAAAAGTTAATAGCTGTTTATGTACCAAATGTATAAGCTTGTTATTAATAATGACATTTGTGTCAGACCCAGTTAATAGCTGTTTATTGTATAAAATTTATAAGTTATCTTAACGTATACATTCTTATGACGTATCCTATTATCCTGTTTTGGTTTAATGGAAACAAATAAATAAATATGACATCTGATTATTTTTACAGCCAAATTGGCCAAAAAGGAAAACGGTTTAAAAAGAGTGTGAAAACTTAGTTAATTACAAATAATTCGAGCTGGGGAAGTAATATTGCCGGTCTGGAAATATGTCCGTCGTTCCTCATTTGGAGTACATTTAGAATCTCTGTTTGGTTTACGATCTTCAAGTGAAGCCCTCAAGCGTTTGAAAATTCCGCAGAACTTGTTTACTGATTCTAACATCTATCAGTTAATATTTCAATTCGTTAATATTTCACTTATACAACTTTAGTTTGTTGCAGCCGAAGTGTTTGAAGTCCCCCTTGAAAAAACAACGTTGAAGTATTGGTGAAAAATTGATATTTTCTTTCGATTAAATAAATGTCAAAATTTAAAAATAAATAAATATTCTCAAAATGGCCCCGAAGAATTTCATAGTTTCTTTTAAATATTGATGAAGATCGTCAAAATAGAAATTCTCAAAAAAAAAATCTATAAGAATAGAGACAAAGAAACAGTATGCCAAAAGTGAACGTTGATTTTTTTCAAAATTGGAGAAATAAAGTTTTTTTTTTAATTGTAGACACGCTTAATAGTGTAACTCAACATAAGGTTCCTTATGAAAACAAATGTTAACTGTAAGAGAAACGTAATTTTCAAAAACATTTAGGAAAACTGAAAAATTTAAATATTTTTAAAATAAATACAATAATAGTTAACAGTTGAGACATAATTAAATATAACGTCTGGACGGAAAGAATACTTCTGTGTTTCTCCTATTTTTAAAACTGTCGTTCTCATTTGTTTCACATCCTAGGACAAAATTTATATGTAATCTTAAGTCTTCATGGATTTGAATAGAGGTGTTTCAAAATTAATTTCAACCATTAAAAACTGAAATTTGTGAAATCTGAGACTGTTGTAATTTCGGAGATATCACGAAGTTGGACGACACTGTTCGTGAAAATAGAAAAGTTTCAGAAGCCGCCATTGATATATAATATTTCATAAATTAAATTAGTGCTATCTTGGTACAAAGTGACGCTAGAACTTAACATTTAGACAGGAGTAAAGTGAAACTCCTGAATTTAATATTTCCTTCATATAGAGTACGAGTATGTGAGGTGATAATTGTCCTTGCTGCATTTGTACGTCTCTTTCAAAAACATCAACAAATTTGTCATTTTAATTAAACAAATCCGACCGTTTTTAGTTCAATTATGTTTGGTTTGACATTTGTGGTTAGTACACACCTGTCTGACCTACCACCAATTCCAAATTTCACCTCACAGACTGTATTTAATATTCTTTTAATGCACACATGCCTACATAAAAAAAAAAAAGCGTTTAAATGAATGATGAATAGAAAAATAAATAAAATAAAAAACAAATTCGAAACGAAATAAAAATATAGAGAAGTCTAGGTGTTTCTCAGGCAGCTCATAGCTTTATTCTTTTTGATTAATTAAATTGAGGTAGCGCAAGAGCCAAGCCTGAATCAGGAGAGAAAAACACGGTTCAATGATTTTGGAGGTACCCTTCATTTGATTCTGACTGGAGTCTGAAAGAGACTTGACAAGCTCGTCAGGTCTCCCTCAGGAGGCTATGTCACCTCAACCTTAGTTGGATCATTTTTATACTTTCTTTTCTGAATCCAAAAATGAAAAAAAAAGAAAAAAAAACATTAAGGCGTAGTCAAGGTCCACGCCGTAGATTTTCCGTGAAAACGTCGGGATAAAATCATTTTTCATTTTCTTTTCGATGCTCCCGTAGCTCTTGCATTTGCTCGGCACTAGACTTTTCTATAATTCCGCGCATATTTACGATTCATATGAGACATCTTTAATTTTTTTGCAATTTTCAATTTAATACCGATTTTTACATATATTTCGGCCAATATTGTTATTGTTTCACTTTGAGTCTTAGTAGTGCTCCTCAATCTCTTTACAATGACACCCGAATCAACGTCCTATCTAAACGCATTATCACGCTACACTAATTTCTAATTTTACACAACGCTAATTCGCAACAATCATCCGCCGACGCTCACACTAGCCCGATAACGTCACAGGTAAAACAAACACGTACAGACATGCTCTATCCATTTTGACCTCAACCGTTGTTATCGCATTATTAGTCTCGTAGTTATTATCGATTGAAATCTGACGGTATTTTGTAACACAAGAAAGTTTGACCAGCTATCACTGTGCTTAACGAGCGAATAGACGTTTTGACGTCAAAAAATTCCGTATCTGTGGACGTGATAACTCCGGATAAATTATATCGATCGAAATTAAATTTTATGTGAATCTAGAAGGCCATACGGACGACACCTATTTGTAGTAGATAAAAAAACGCATTCAGTCTTCAAGAAATTTTATTCAGTAGTATATCCTAAAGGTCATCTTCAGCCCTTTCTCAATACTACCCTTCTTTAGTTAAAAGTTAACAGTCAAATATATTTTAAAAAACAAGATAACTTCTGAATGTGCGTTCAAAAGTTTGACTCGAGATAACTGAAAAACCGAAGGTGACTGAGCCATAAATAGAAATAATTACGTTCCACTGATTCCACAACTTTCTAACCCACTTCTCATTCAAATGTTACCTTGTTTTTATACAAATTTTGACTGTTTCCTTAGACCTAAGGATAACATAACTTTTAACTAAAGAGGGGCAGCATTGAGAAATGGCTGAAGATGACATTTTGGCTAACGTCCCCTTAAATACTATTGACATTTAAATATTATGTCATTCTCTACGTAAATATAAATAAATAAATACTATTGAATAAAATTTCTGAAAGACCAAATGCGTCTTTTAATCTACTTCACTAAAGATGTCTTCCTTTCCCCCGCCATCTCATTATTTTCAGCGAAATTGTATGAGGATTAGTCCCTCAGTAAAATACGTATTGAATTTCAGCTAAAACGACCGAAAAGGAGGTTAAGAGAGCGAAAACTTAGTATATCAATTTGAGCTGGGGAAGTACACTGTCAGTATTTCACGACTTATGTAATTTTTTGATTTTTTTTTTTTTTTTGGAATCAGACTCCAAGACTTTTATCCCTATTTAGGCTCGAAAAAGTAATGGCTTTCTTTGCACGCTAAAATAAATAAATGTAATCAAAAGAAAAATAGATAAAATACTGTGTTCACAGTAGTCTAACGAATACATTCCGTTTTATCTACTTTTCCTTTAAATTAATTCATTTATTTACGCATTCATTCCCAGAACGATAAATCAAGCAAACAACTTCTTTTCAGCCAGGTGCCAAATAAATTGCCTTAAATCATACACATTTAAAAAATGAGAAAAAAAGCACTTTATTCTTGGTCAGCACTGCCTATAAAGTGAGGACATTTTATAAATGTCAACTTTTCTTAAGTAGCAAAATAAAGATTTTATCTACAAAAACAATTATTTGAAAGAGAGCACGTTTTGTCATCTATCCATTGATATTGCATATGGTTGTATGTACAGATCTGGCAAGAATCAAAAACCCAAAAAACATAATGCGAATAAAATATTCTTAAAATGGAATACCAGTATCTCCTTCCCCATATTCGGCCATGGAGTCTGAATCACTCTCGGCAGCCGCTTTGGGGTCGCTGGCCATAGAGCCTCGTCCATGCGACTTACCGTCCAACCTGAAACAGAGAAATAGTCAACATAAATCATGGAAATGTATCCTTTATCTGTATCGCAATCAAGCAATAATTAATTATTTTTTATTATATTAAAAATGCAATTAACAAATATTTACAAAAGATTAATTTCACAATTGCTTCATTGCTAATTAGTCGGCAATTAGAACATTAATGACTCCTCATTTAACCCTGGACCCCATGTGTGAGTCATTATGACTCCGCGGCGACTTTAAGGAGGTGGTAAGGCGGCAGGGAAAGGGTCAGCGGATCTCCCTTCCAGGTCTGCTCTGCCCAGGGACTCCCTTCCATTCCTAATGTGGAGCAAACCTTCAACGGCTTCCAGCGTCTTCCTCACAAAGGAAGTTTTACAATGTCTTCATTTCCTCCTCAGCCATATACCTCCCCAGCAGAGGTAGAAGAACCACCCGTACCCACAACTATGCCACAAACAGAATAAGCAACCGGAGGGGGGAAATCTAAATCAGCAGCCACTAGGAAGTATTGCAGTATTTGTCCTTCATCACTCAGGCGCAAAACATCTACTCCCTGTTCTAAATGTGAACACCTAATATGTGGATTCCATATCCAGAAAAAACTATGTTTTCTTATTCTTATGTTCGACAAAGTTCTTGAATTTTTAATTTCTCAAGCAAATTTATGTGGCCAATAATTTATAAGATTTAATACCTTAGAGATAGAGTATTGTACGCAAAACGACTGTTATTCTGCTCTGATTTATATGATTATCTAAAAAATAAACTCATGTACCAAAGTTACCTCTACATTAGGTACCTACCTAATATTTATGTCATTGACTATTGTTTTTTGAAGTTTCTCATTTTTCTGTTAAAGAAACTTCTTTACTTCCATTTGAATTTATCTAGTCAATTGTAGGTACTATAAAGAAACTTCTTGGTTTTCAAAAATAAAAGTTTACATTTAATTCATTTATTTGGGAGTTTTAGTCCTCAACCTTTATAATATAGTGAGTGAAACCTCAATATGATGAACATAGGTAAATTGAATTATACACAAAACATAGTTTTTTCGGTCCCTTGAGAGTTCGTCTTATCGAGGTTTGTCAGTAGATACTCATAAACCATGAAATTTACTTTTTAGAATCATATCATTGACACCTTGTGGTAATGCATGTTTGAAATTTAAAAAAAACATTAAAAAATTTTTTAAAAAACGAAAAAAATTGTAGAGGAGTCATTTTGTCTCCGGCACATGGAATGAAAGGGGGTAAATGAGCACAAGGATTCCAGGGGGAAAAAAAAAAACAGAGTTTGATAATTATACTTCCTAATGTAAGGGGAATCAAATTCCCAATCTGTTTATCGTGGGATAAATTTGAGGCCCGCCCCTCTTTCCATTTCACTGAAAATAAGTATTTGTCGTCCTTATATGGTTCTGGATTAGATGTATAATTTTTTTCTTCATTTTTGGATTTATAGGGGGTTGGTAGTTAACTACTAGGTCATATCGCCTACTACCAGAGCGCTCATGGCCCCGATTCAACTGTAGGCTTCCTAAATTTTGCCTACACATGATGTTTATTCAACTCTTTAACGAGTACCTGACATCGCACAGGCTCGGGACCATCGCTTAACGTCCCATCCGAAGGACGACATGATCAAGTAAAAAACCTAAGAACCACGGCCCGGTATCGAACCCGCGATGTCAGAAAATCAGAATATCAATTAATGTTTTTCAGCTTTTTACCTTTATGAAGAACATATAAACTTATCTTATTTTTCATATAAGTACATAGGAATTTAAACGACTACTCAAAACAAATTCAGACGGCCATGCTTAATAAAAAAATTATAGCAGTTTCCATCTCTATGAAATTCGCTTAAATGTTATATAAATTCACAGAAAATAATTACGGTTGTGAGTATTCATGGAATCCAGCATCGTCGGGATAGTCATGTCGACCATGGGCTGCTTCCCGCTCGTGAACGGCGTATTTCCCACCTCGGTTCCTCTTAATGATACAGACCAGGATGAGAACCAGGAGTAGGAAAATGATAGCAAGAAGCATCCCAATGAACCAGCCTGCCGTGGCAACGTTCTCTTTAGGCTGGATGATGGGGCCATCTGGAACAATGAATAATACATTACAGTAAGTTAACACAGAGTTATGGAGCTTAAGTTAGTTAGTTGGCGGGCAGGATTGAGACCCACCCTCATCGAAGATGTCCGATTGTGTCCCCGTTGAGTATAGTTCGTGCTAGCGATACGGCGACTTTGGACAAACAACCTACACAGAGATTCATCTCACCATCCGGCCCAACTAAATTGTTGTGCACTCTTGCCAAAGTAGAAAGTCTTGGAAACGCATTTAGTTGTAAAAAAAACAAAAAAAAACGAGTTACCAAAGAGGTTCTCCTGGTAACTCTGAACCGCCCTACATACGTTGGATTGGTTCTCACTAAAAACTAGCGATATTCCGTTGAGCCTAGCAGCATAGCGACAATTATCGGGTTTCTAAGGAAGTTTGTTGCCTCCTTTTTCGTCTTTGACCTACAAAACCCTAACAAGTACAACATTGCAAAAAAGAGCATACAATTTTAAGATATCACCAATATTTAATATTATGCCATAATTTTATATTTAAGTTTATTTAAAATAACAATGAAAGTGTCAATAACATAACGTTAACATACCCAAACTTGACATTTCAATATCTTCAGGTTCTGATTCAGCCACAAATTCACCATCCACGGAAACCACGCGAAATTCGTAAGTCTCCGAAGGTTGAAGACTTCTCACAATGGTGAAATCTTCATCCATGGTTTCGGCAGTATTTTGGAAGACAGGTTCACCTTTAATCCTAGAAATACAAATCATTTTTTTAAAAATATTACAAAACAGAGGGCGCCGGTAGCTCAGTGGTATGCGTGCTTGTCTTCTGAGCTCAGGAACGTGGGTTCAAAACCCGACCGAAGCCCTTAGTTTATTTTATCTGGGAGGTAAAATGAACTTAAGCACGCCGTCCTTCGGATGGGACGTTAAGCGATAGTCCCGAGCCTGTATGATGTCAGGTACTCGTTAAAGACCCGTGCCTTAGGTGAATAAAAATTTAGGGTAGGCAAAATTTAGGACTCCCACAGTAGAGTAGGGCTCATGTCAACCAGAGTGACGAAAGAGCGCTCTGGTAGTAGGCGATATGACCTCGTAGTTAAAGCCATGGCGTGAGTCATAAAACATAACCTAAACCTAACCTATTACAAAACATGTGATCAGTACGACACTATATGATACGACAAATTCGACATTTTGTGACACAGCAGTCTTATAGAAATAAAAGACGTTGTCTTCCCAATGTTTTCACATCTAATAATTGATAGATATCACATATGAACTGCAGTGTCTAGTTGTAGGGTTACATTCTACAGGTGCAACAGATCTTTCGATAGCAACTCGCGTTAGCTTGTCTGATACAAGTCACAGCTATATGGCTAGTGGACAGCAAGTGGAGTGCCATCACGTCTACTTGGGGCCCGGTCCCGACGATCGCTGCCTTTGGGCGATCGTCGTTCCGTGCGCGTGATAATTCTGTGGCTAGTACCAAGGCCTGTCACGCAGCCTCTGACCCAGAAGGGCTCCTAGAGAGCTAATACATCAACACTTTCGGCAGTCATCAAATGCCGCAGTTCCTCCACCACTAGCGCCTGCGCATTACTTATATCTAACAAAGAAGTGGGATCCAGGCTTCCTTTCAATGTGATGATGTGTACATTACCTATATCTAACGAAGAAGTGATCCAGGCTTCCCTTAATTTGATGATGTGCACATTACCTATATCTAACAAAGAAGTGGGATCTAGGCTTCCCTTCAATGTGATGATGTGCACATTACCTATATCTAACAAAAAAGTGGGATCCAGGCGTCCCTTCAATGTGATGATGTGCACATTACCTATATCTAACGAAGAAGTGGGATCCAGGCTTCCCTTCAATGTTGGGCAGCCAGACCACCTTGACGTTAGCATATCCATTGTCAGAAGGAAGTCTGTACCATTTGAACCTCGGAGGGTCTGGAGGCACCGTCTGCGAACCTCGAGTCCGCTGTTCTATGTAATACCTGAAACCACCAAAACACTATGAGAAAACGAAATTCAGCCAATCCAGTCATAACGGATGTTAAATATCCATTCTTATCAATTATTAGATGTAATAATGAAAAACTGCTAACGATTCACTAACTCCCAAAGAAATTGTAACCTAGATTCTAGGTTAAACAAACACATGTGTTCACCAGTGTAATTCGATAAAGAAAATGCCATTTAGAGTGATGTGGTTCTCTTCATTTGGTTGGGCTTGACCAGAAAAAATCTCACTCTCAAGGGAATATCTTTTGTGCTTCGTAAGTCAATTAATTAAAATTCTAACCCACTTCCAGTAGTGGTTTTACATAAAATCGGGTGAAAAAACTGAAAACAACGAGAAAACTCTTGTGTAATTTCCTCATTGGTATCAGGGTATGTTTTGCTAAGAATTGATCGAAAAATGCACATTGGGTACAGAATTGCAAGCCAAAAACATGAATGTGAAAAGGGTTTTTGAGATTCCACAAATTGGCGGTGGCCATTGGTAGAAATGTGTGCTAATAACCATTAAATAGTACACTGATTAACAGACATCCTATATAATCTAAAAATTGTGATTCTTAGTCTGTTTAGTACCGGTGTGTCATCCTATACGGGAATACCTCAATTTTACGAAATACTTATAAACAAAACTCTGATATTTATAAGTCTACAAAAGTTTAATGCACTAATTCCACTGCTCTGCAACATTTTTGGTGTTGCCTCGTGAAAAGTTAACTTGATTTCCACTTAGGGCTCCTAAAGACGGAAGTGAAACCTTCTTGAAATCAGACATAACTTTACCTGTTTTCATGTAGTTTGTACTGTTTCAGGATTACTTGATAAGACAGAAGTGATTTTTGACGCTCCCTTTATGGCATCAACATCGTTTTACATATGTTCTAAGTTATTAAAGACATTGAAGATTTGAACCAAAATTACCAGTACTAGATCTAGTTTTATAAATTAAAGAAAATACATAAGAAATGTCTTGAAAAATGTTACCCTTCTCCTTCGCCTGCAGCTGTGGTAGCTCGAATGTGGATCCTGTACTTGGTCGCAGGTTCAAGTCCTGCCAATTTGACCCTCGTCTGCTTTGGATCACTGATCTGTGGCTGTCTCTCAATTAATGGACCAACGTTTGTTCCCTTCACTGTTTGGTAGTAGATCTGAAATTAATTTTACAATATAAGATACATTATCGCACTACAGGGTAGCATATTTCGGAGATTAAAATAAGAAGAAACTTCATATAAACATAGATCTGAAAACGACTCTTAGAAAATGTACAGCGGTTTATCCAGAAAAAATTGTAAAGGATTACACTGTGAGAAAATTATTATTCTTTCAAGTATATCAGATAATACTTAAGTTAATAGCAAGAACAGTCACTTTGAAGATGGGAGATTGTGTTAACCATTCTTACTGCATCACTCATGTTCAGTTGGTTGCCTACTGTTTGCATACTGCCTGGGAAATTCACATGGAACATGCGAAAAACGTTAACTTATAAGGTTACCTTGTATCCAGTCAGAATGCCATTCGGGTACTCAGGTTTCTTCCAGATCAACAAAAGAGCGCTAGATCCCATGGGGTAACCTTCGAACGACTTCACAGTCCCAGGAACTAAAAAATATCAAAGAAAAATATATATTAAAACATTTTATTTTTCTGGTTACTTCCCCAGCTATGCGAAGTATGGGGGAAGTTTTGTAATCGGTCAGAAATTCGAAGTTGACTTTTCAACAGAATTTCATGTTTTCCTGATGCCAAAAATTAAAAAAAAAAGTCTGTCTGTGTGAGTGTCCAGGAACATGATAACTTACGATGAAATGGACGTATCGACACAAAATTATATGTGAATCCAGTACCCTCTAACGACAACGCCTATTGATTTTCAGTCAAATTGGCCTAAAAGAAAGGGGGGATCAAGGGGAGATTTAACATAAAAAACTTAAATAACTGCCGCTGTAGGGAATGTATTCAAACGAAAATTCATAAATATATTCAAAGCCCTACAAGGACACCTATCAATTTTTACCGGAATCAACCGACGGGGAAGGGAGGCTCAATAAAAAAATTCCAATAACTGCCGATGTAATGAATGCATCGACATAAAATTTTATATTTAAATTCAACACCCTATAAGAATGAAATGGCATCTATTATTTTCCCGCGAAATCGGTCGAAAGGAAGGGGGGACCAGGGAAGAGACCTCGACATAAATACCCTAATAACTGTCGATTTAATGAATTTATCGACACAAAATTTACTGTTAGCATTGAGAAACCACAATGTAAGTCAAATATTGAGTTTTAGTCCAAACGGTTGATTGGCTTTGGAGGGAGAGCAAAAACGTAATTATTTCTTGCTGGGGAAGTACATAGTCGGTGGATCATCGACGACTATTCATTTACTTCTCCAGCTCTACCGGTCAGAATTTCATGTTGACTTTCATGTTTTCCGACTCTATGATTCCAAAAATGAAAAAAAATATATATGTCTGAGAAGATAACTCCCGAAAGAATGAATGTATCGACATGAAATTTTATCCAGAACCCTCATACAACGACATCTATTGATTTTCAGCCAAATTGACCAAAGGGAAGAAGGGGGGATTAGGGGGGCCTTAACCCAAAACCTGTAGTAATGAATGTATCGACATGACATTCACTATGTGCATCCAGAAGCCCCTATGTAAGCCAACTACTGATTTTTAGTCCAAACTGTCGAATGAAAACTGAAGGGGGCGGGGGGGGGGGGGGGGGGGGGGGGTTCAGGGGAGAGTACTCAACTGAAAAACACAAATAAATGCCGATGAAATAAATGTATCGACACAAAATTTGGAACCAAACGGTGGGACTGATTTTGTAAGGGGAGAGTGAAAGGTTAAAAGTGTGATTCACCGACAACTTTTTTTTTTAACTTTAACTTTGGCATACACTTCATCCAAGTCCCCCTGAAATTTGTCTTACCTCCTTCTGGTGTTTCAATGACAATAGTTTCACTTGGGGGTCCGTTGTACCTCGAATTGTACACAAGTACTCTAGCATAATTTTTGGAATGTGGTGTCAACTTATTAATTAGAGAACGTGTCAGACTTCCTTTGACCAAACTTTCTTTAATATTGCTTTCATCCTTCTCAGCCCAAGTTTGTATCTGCAAAAGAAATATAACATATCAGTCAGCGTGAATATGCGAGTTACTGCTTTGGCTATATCTCCTAATTATGTGCTCTAAAATCATTAAAAACAATAAAAATAAATAAAACAAACTTCTTTTTTTTTCAATATTGACTATTCTACAAGAAATTTATACATAAACTGTTTCGGCATTACACAATCGTTAGGTTTGGTTATAAACTTAGACGATGTGATAACTAAACCTGACGATGGTTTAATGTCGAAACAGCTAGTTTATGTATAATTTTCTTGTGGAATAGACTAGATTAATAAAGAAGGAAGTTTGTTTTATTTATTTGTTAAAAGTTTATACAATATGTCCGCTTTTCTCTTAGAAGTTAGAAAATTAAATGTTCCATCAGGAAAACATAAATTAAAACAATTGTTTTAAAAATAATAACACCATCACATTAACCATAAAATCCCCGTTCTATACATACAAACAAGAGGAAATGATACAATTAGACAAAGATTTTAAAGAGCATTTAACTTTTCCAGATGTACGTTGTATAGGGAAAGTTACGTAATCGGTAAAAAATGAAATTTCATGCAATTTGACTGAGCCAAAAAATGAAAAAACAAAAATGCATACATACATAACTCCCGATAGAATTAATATATTGACATGAAATTTTATAACTGGATTCAGAAGCAAGGTTCGAGCATATACATCAGGTACTCGTTAAAGACCCCTACCTACCTTAGGTGAAAAATATAGGACACCCACAGTAGAATCGGGCTCATGTCCACCAGAGTGACGAAACAGCGCTCTGAGAGTAGGCGTTAAAACCCAGGTATGAGTCACAATAACTAACTAATATGATTTGATGTTATATTTATGGATATAGGTTATTATATGTCAGACACTCGTTAAAAATCCCTATCCTAGGAACTAAACCTGGGTAGACATAATTTAAGACTCCCACAGTAGAGTCGGGAGTATGTACAACAGAGCGATGAAAGAGTGCTCTCGTAGTAGGTTAGGTTTTATGACTCATGCCCGGGCTTTAACTACGAGGTCATATCGTCTACTACCAGAGCGCTCTTTCGTCACTCTGGTGGACATGAGCCCGACTCTACTGTGGGAGTCTTTTGCCTACCCTAAATTTTTATTAACCTACGGAGGGGTCTTTAACGAGTACCTGACATCGGACAGGCTCGGGACCATCGCTTAACGTTTCATCCGAAGGACGGCGTGCTTAAGTTTATTTTACCTCCCAGATAAAATAAACTAAGAGGCTCGGCCGGGTTACGAACCCACGTTCTCGAGCTCAGAAGTCAAGCACGCATACCACTGAGCTACTGGCGCCCTCCGTGCTCTCGTAGTAGGCGACATGACCAAGTAGTTAAAACCCGGACATGACTCAAAATAACTAAGCACTAAAAATAAAAAATAAATTGACCTTATATCCTTTAAAATGTCCTCTGACTGAAGTGGCAGATACAGGATTCCAGCTAAGCAGTGCACTGGTACTGCTCGTTATTTCGATCAGCGTGAAATTCGTTGAGGCTTCCGTAGGAACTAGAAAATATAATTTTTTATTTACTTTTATGAAATTAAAAACAATATTATGTATTTCAACAGATTGAATCAAAAGGAAGCGACGTAAGTACGCCCTTAAATATCGTCGTGAAACAAACACTTCTGGGAGAACTTTAAAAAATAATTGTCATAATTTAAACTATAATTAAGAACGGTATCTACTGTATTTATTAGTATTATTATTTTCATACTCATATTCTAGCATTTATTTATTCATTTCATTTTATTTCTTACTAGTATTATTTTTACTAATCACGTATGTGTCCGACCCTAAGAATTAATATTTATTAAGTATCTAATTTATAAGCTATAGATATATATGTTTTGGACAATTTTACATTTTGTTATTTGGATCGATTTGTTGATGTTGCTATAACAGTGGAACCCTGGCTTTGTTTTGTTGTGAGTCCGTTAATCCTGTTTCCCCTACCTTTATCCCTTTTTGGACTCAGTCTTTCGTCTGCCTCCTTTACCTTCACCTAACATTTGCTTCCTAAACCGAACTAATTGCCTTGAAACAGTAAAAAGTGTCACAAGTTGTGATAAGTTCATTTTTTATTTGTGTTATATCAAGCTGCTTTCTAATTTTTTTTTAAACTTGTTAATTCTTCGGGAGTGACGGAAATCCCCCCTCGTGTTGTGCCACCTATCAACATTTTTCTGGGATCGGACGGAGCCCTACAGCTATTTTAGCTGTCTTAAGTCACCGATTTATCTCCGGCCGGGGATATAGGCTCTAGGATGGGCCCAAACAACCCCGGTAACGGGATTGGCAAAGAATATTGGTCTCCACCTAGTATTGGATTTTCTGTAAGTCTTTAGTTTCTTCTCTCATTTTATTATACAGTCCACTAACCACATTACATTCCACACTCGGCAAAATTTTAGTTTTTAGTAGCCCTGGGACCTATAAGCGCAACCGCCATTTTTGGCCTAAACATATATATATATATATCCTAATGAATACATTTTTATGAGCTATCCTACCATGTTATTGTTTAACGGAAATAAATCAGAGTTTGAAATTGAAAATTATTTTCTATGACTGATAAATTAAATCATAAATTGATTTTTATTTATAGCTTTTAAAATTCATTTTGTGATTTCCCTCAAAAATTAATTCTTATTTTTCTGTCAATAAATCAAAAATCACCCCGCCATAATTATTTCTGAGCGAAATTTTTTAGATGAGAAATAACACTTACTTAAGTAAGCAATTCTTGACGTTTAACTTGAAAAAATATAAGTCAAATGTTAACAATTAATTTTTAACTAGATGTATAAATCTTACCGATTAACTTTTGACTTTTATTTAAAAATCATCAGTGATTTTTACTTTTTCAATTAAAAAAAACTGTAATTTCGTGATTTTACAAAAAAGAAAATTCAATCCCCGAAATAAATAACTCTGGTGTGACTAATGAATGCACCATAAAAAAAAAATAGTGTAAGTTTGTTTGTCTTATAACATTTCTTGATCGGACCAACCGTTTTAGACAGAGTGGCAACAGTAACCGCAATATGAAATTCTCTGACATTTACATGATTTCCAGGCGTGTTTTCTGAAAACTCCCTGATATTCCTTCACCTATTGAAGGAATACACATAAATCCATGTATGGTGGACGATTGGCAAGAAGTGAGGGAGGGAGGGCGTGGATGTTTCATTTATGAATTTCCTTTATTTTTTCACTTATTTTTGAAGCTTCCCTGATTATTACAAAATAAAAAAATTCCCTCACATTTCCCAGAATTCTAGGCTTTGTAGCCACCCTGTTAAACAAAAGTGGCTGGCTCTTGAAAGACGGGGCACGATGTAGTCTCTATTTTTGTGCAAAATGTCAATTATATAGTACTAAGATGAACCACTCATTATAAGGGTTTTGTACATGACCTTCAATCTAGGGAAACCTAAAATGTTAACGTAAAAGTACCAAGTATAAAATAAAATTTACTAACCATCTTCTCCGGAATATCCGATGACCTCGTTTGGAGAAACGTTAGCTTCGCCTTTTTCATTGATTGCAAGAACTTTTAAATAGAATTTTTCAAATGTTTGTAAATCCGGTACGACAAATTGCCCCCTCTTCGGATCCGTGATTTCACTGGAGCGCCATGTTTCCCCTGGAATGTCTCTTTTCCAATAGACCCTATACTGGAAATTTGGAGCATTATGTTCTATTTCAGGCATCGGCTAGAAAAAAACAAAAAACAAAACAATTAATAAATAGTCAAACATTTACATAAATAAAAATAAATGTTTTTCTGACTGTTACATTAAGGATCACTTCACAATTTAATATTATATTTTGTAGATATATGCTAGTTTAAGAATAATGAATTCTATTTTTTTATTTATATAATTATAACTAATTCATTTCAGTATTATATTTTACACCTGTTTATAACGGGACTATTTTTTTTATCTTGTTTTTAGTACAGAATATTCAATTAACTTTCCCTGATTTCGTGCAATCGATATCAACACAGCTAGTATATTAATAAGATAGATAAAACTAGCAGGTTATCCAGGTAACTTTGCGTTTTATTATTAGTTGGTCCTATCGAGAATATGTACAGAACCTAAGATGAGGTTGTATGTTATATTCTCTCTCTGTCACGTGATGCAAAAAAAAAAATTACATTTTAATTTTTTTATCATATATTTTTCTTGATCATATGACATTCTACGACAACTTGCCAGAGCTCTTTGAACCCGTTCTTTGAAACTCATGCCCGGGCGCCAATTACTATATCATATCGCTTACTACAAGATCGTTTTTTCATCGCTCTGGTGAACAGAAATCTTGTTTTACATTTTGTTAATCGAAACCAAACAGCGGTAGATTCAGAAGGTCCATGACACATCTTTGACCCAAATCAACAACAGAAAGACAGGCAACAAACCCACAGTCGCTGAAGAAAGAAGGAATGCCTAGACAAAAATAAGCCCAGGACCATCAGAGAAAGAAAAAACAGTAAGACAACTGCACAGAGTAAAACATTGATGAAAAGAAATAAATAAAACAAACTTATTTTTGAAATATTGTCTATTCCACTAAAGATATATCAACTTAGAAGTTATTGATGAAAAGATTAATCGAAAAATTGAGAAGGTGAAAAAAAAGTGAACGAAACAGGAGTCCAAGGAGGCAACAAGGACAACACGAACAAACAAGAAAAAAAATCGTCGATGAATCACCCGTAACGAATCTATCAATTAACGTTTCGCATCCCCTACAAACCTAGTTGACCGTTTAGGTTAAAAATCAATACTTGACTTACTTAGGGGCTTCTGAATCCTCATAATAAATGTGTCGACAAATTCATTACATCATTAGTTATGTGGGTTTTTGAGTTGAGCACCCACCCCTACACCCCCTTTCCTTCGGCCGATTTTGCGGAAAATTTACACATGAAATTTTGTTGTTTCGATACATTCATTACAATTGCAGTTATTAGAGCTTGTGTGTTAAGCCACACCCCTTGTCCCCACTTCCCTTGGGCCGATTTGACTGGAAATCAATAGGTGTCATCTTTATGGGGTTCTGGTTACACACATAAAATTTCATGTCGATACATTCATTCTATTGAGAGTTATCGTGTTCACAGACACACATACAGTATTATTTTATTTTCATTATTGGAATCAGTAAGTCGGGAAACGTGAAATTTCGGTGAAAACTCAACAAAAAAACTACCAATAATAAAGATATTTTAAAATTAATTCCTATGCGTTACATTCATTGCGGCGGCGAAGTAAATTGGTCACAATTTTCTGCGAAAATATTGTATCAGATCGAAGTTAGCACATGAGACATCTTCATCTCAAACTTCATGTTCATTGTTACAATCGTTACTGAGTTGGAACACTCACAAATGACCCCGCACCATTCCTATGGGAAATTGGCTGAAATTTTGAGGAAATGTTCCTCGTGTCATGTAGATCGTAAGTCTCTATAGGCTCGACTAGCAAAAAATAATATTTTTCGAAATTACGAGCGTTTTTCGAAACTGAGATTTGTCATTAGATTGAAGTGCTAAATAATAAGTTTGAATGGCAATTTAATAATTTTATAAATTGTAACGGATTTACAACGGAAGCTAAATTAACCAAACTTGCAGAATTATAATATCACAATTAAGTTGCTCAAAAGCAAAGCTGTTGGGCGTCAGGCCGATCTTCGGCCACTCAACTCGATAAGACAAAATAATGCTAAATTCGACTAGCTTTAAGAACGTGAGAATCCGCATCGCTTTCGTCGCGAGGTATTAGACAAAGGAATAACAGACAAACATAAATCAAAATAAAACACGTGAACAACAATGTAACATGGGCTTATAATTGAAAATAAAACAAATGCAATCTACAGTGACGATAGTAAATGTCTCGACGTTTAACAACGAAATTAAGAAATGAATTTAAATCCTATTAGGGGCGGCATTATAATAGCAAAATTGAACTGAAATATCGGACTCAAAATAATCTCAACTAAAATGGTGTATTCAGGCACACAATATTCGTCGACTTGGCAAACCTTTCGATGACAATTGTGCAGGCTCAGGCCAGCGCTCTCGCCGACACACGACGCAATTCGTTATATGAAATTAATAAGTTACGTTAGACAATACTTGATCAAAGAAAATGACTAAATAATCAACTATAAAGTATCGAAACTATTTGTATAAATTTTTTTTTTGACTTATCTTTCTGCATATAAGTATTATTATACAGAATATTTTTTTATAAAAATCATCAAAACATTTTCCATTGTTGTTAGAAAATGATGTAAGCATTGATAAATATCGATAAAATGACTAAATTGTAATTCAAACTGATTATTTGGCACTTCAATCAAATGACAAATCTCAGTTTCGAAAAACGCTCTTAATTTCGAAAAATATTATTTTTTGCTAGTCGAGCCTATAGAGACTTACGATCTACATGACACGAGGAACATTTCCTCAAAATTTCAGCCAATTTCGCCGGGAGCCAATTTCCCATAGGAATGGTGCGGGGTCATTTCTAATCACATACTCACAGACATTGCTAAAATGTTCAACAAGCGATTAGAAGTCCTTGAAATGTAAAATTAAATTGAAATCTCGATCTTTAGGTTGGATTTAAAATTTATGAGAATGAATTCGAACCACTGACAACACTGCTGCCATCGCATATAATTTTCCGAACATCAGATACCAGTTTATCTGTTATGACTTATCTGTACTGACTATTTTGATATTACCTGTCAAGCCAAGAGTGTTTTGGGGTTTCATTTGCAGGCTTCTTAGCATATGTTTTGACATACATTTCAGTTATCAGAAAAACATACTATTCTTACCAAAATGAACATAATTTTATCTAATAATTTATGAATTATATATCAAGAAATTTACTAAAAATATTATTTAATGGTGGCTTACAGTCCAACTGATGACCATGTTGTGAGGATCAGTGCCTTTTCCTTCAACATTGTCAGGGTTCTTGTAGGGTACATCGGGTTGAGTGCTGCACATTCTCGAATGTGACGATGGAATCGAAGGTCCAACCTTGTTCCAAGCAACAACTCGGTATGTGTAGTTCGCCCATGGACTCATAGGAACCTTTAAAAAAAAAAGAGTTTTTTTAAAACATAAAGAGTACTGGAGGAGTTTTGTAAATTTCTTTATTCAATCCGGACGGAAGCAAAAGTAGAAAATTTCTAACATTTACAAATACAGTGAAATCTCTCTTCACAGACACTTCTATTTACCAGATTCCTCCAGATAGAAGACAGTTTTTATTGCATCGACCTTTTAATAGGAATTTCAATGTGTTATAAACCTCTACTTAGCGAACCCTCCCAATACCGGACGAGGACAGTAAATGTACGGGTAACTTTACAAGAAAAATGGTTTTTATTGGATCGGATAAACATATAAAATTTCGTGTCGATACTTTCTTTCTTCATCGGGAGTTATCGTGTTCCTAGACACAGACAGAATTTTGTTTTCATTTTTGGAATGAAGAGTTTGAAAAACATGAAATTCCGTTAAAAACTCCGCATCTAATTTCTAACCGATTACATCATTTCCTCTATACCTCGTATAGCTGGCGAGGTAAAAAACTGCGACGTTTGGTTATTATAGCTGCGCGAAATTGGGCAAAACTATAACAATATTACTAGAGTAAGCTCTTCATTTTGAAAAAAAAAAAAAAAAAAAAAAAATGTGAATTGATAGCTCTGCCCAGTTTTGGTTCGAGAGTAAAAATATGTTATATTTTTAGTAGTTTTTTGTTTACTATTTGCATTGGGTTTCATTATAGGCAATGATTCCTTCAGATAAGCTATTGCTAATGAAACAAATAACTGTGAAAAACTAAGGGAAAAATATGTATATATATTCAATAGAAAAATCAGGTAAGTTCTATAAATGGTCTGACAAACCGCTCAGCGAAAACAAACAGTTTTAAGGTATAGAAGGGTGTAGGATGACGGACAATACTCAGCTTGTTTCAATGTCTGGATCTCCAACGGAAAGATAAAAGGGCAGCGGTCAAGAAACAGAGTCTGTCAAACACCTTCATATTTCTTATGTATACACATCATCTTCATATACACATCAAAAAATAATTTTAAAAATTATATTTACAGTGTAAGTTTTTTCTGGAGCAGGAACATTGTCGTTGGCTTTCTCCCAGGTATCTGGACTGAAGGAGGTGTTATAGTCGATCGAATAACGCAGAATAGGGGCTCGATTGTCCCCCATAGGTTTCCAACTGATCTTGGCGTCACGATTATTGCAGGTGACATCGATTAACTCAGGAGCGTTTGGAACGTCTGGAAAAAAAAAAAAACCATAATAAAATTAAAATTAAAAAATATTGAATGTACGAAACACTTAACGTATCATTGTACTTCCCCAGCATATAAGAAGTTATCTAATCTAATAGCTATGAACTTCCCCAGATCGAATTAATCAATTAACATTTCGTTCCCCCTCCAAAACCAGTCAACCGTTTGTCCTAATATTCAGGACTTTAGAGTAGAGCCCCCTTCTGAACCACCTCCCACTCATTCGGCTGATTCCGCTGAAAATTGATAGGGGTTTGAATATACATATGAAATCGCCATTCATCCATTTCAACGGCAGATATTGGAGGTTTGTGTTAAACCTCTCCACTAATTTCCACTTCCTCTTTGGCCGATTTGACTGAAAATCTATGTGTCATCCAGAGGGTTCTGGATACACATATAAAATTTCTTGTCGATACATCAATTCTATCGGGAGTTATCGTGTTCACAGACACTCAGTTCTTTTTTTTAATTTTTGGAATCAGGAGGTCTGAAAACATGAAATTCCTTTGAAAACTCCGCATCTAATTACATAACTTCCTCTATACTGCGTATAGCTGGGGAAGTAAATAGAAAGTCGTGAATTATAGACAATGTACTTCCTCAGGTCGAACTGTTTCCAATAAATTATGTTTACGCTCTCCCTCTAAACCTATTCTTTCCTTCATCTGATTACTTGTGGACTTTTGAATTCACATATAAAATTTCGTGTATCCATCTTGTCGGGAGTTATCATGTCCACAAGCCCAAACACACACTGACATGAAATTTTTGTTTCTTTTTTGGATACAGAAGGTTGGAAAAACAGAAAATTTCGGAGAAAACTCAATATAAAATTGTTTACAGATTACATAACGTCCCCTATATCACGTATAGCTGTGAAAGTAAAAACAAGAAAAAGAACCAGTCTATTGTTTGATTTTTTTTCTCAAAACTAGTTCAGAAAGTTTTTAGACATTTGTTTATGAACATTTGAAAATATATTACCTTGAACAGTCAATGTTGCCTGGGCAGTGGCTTCATCCAACGGTGTGGAAGCGACGCAAGTGTAAATTCCAGAATCAAGTTCTGTAGTTTTGGTTATTGTAAGAGAATAGTCATTCGATCTTATAAACCGAGGTTCCGACTCGAAATCAATCAAACGTCCATTGTTTTTCCAATCGATAGTCAAAGGAAGGGAACTGTCCGAGACGGCATTACAGCGAAAAGTTGCTGGACTTCCTGCTGCTACTTCGTAATCTTCAGGTTCATCTGTGATTCGCGTATGTTCTGGAAGCAAAAAAATAAAATAAAATAAATACAATTAGAGAAATATAAATAAACACATAAAGAATTTAGGCAAAATCATCTCTACACCATTCATCTTACAGGAATGAATATCGTTTTAGAAAAAAGAGCATTTGTACCAACTACACTCTGTTATTAAGGTAAACGTTTAGGTTATTCAAAGCTAATTGGTTTGTTTATAAGTCCTACACTGTTCGTCCTGAAAAAAAAATATAACTACACCGTTGGAAAGAGCACACAATTTCCTAAATGTTACCTCAATTTATTGTTAGATATGTAGAAGGAAAGTGAATTTATTTAGTCTTGAAAAGGAAAAATATCGAATTTTAATATTGTTTTTGAACCTGTCTCAATCTCACCTACTTTGTGAGGAACACTTCAAACCCTGAAATTTCACAAAAGGTTCTTCATTTGATATGGTCCAAAATCAAGTACTTCTTTCCATTTACACATCAAGATGACCGGTGGAATTGCCTCGTCTATATCCAAAAACGTGAGGTGGTGTTGGAAGAAAGGGAGGGTTGTCAAGTCACACTTGTTTGTATGATTTATTAATATAAGCTTTTGTACAAATTAAAATTAAAATAGTCTTGTTTCCAAAAAATTAATTTGTGGTAAAACAAAAAATTAATTTGTGGTATAACAAAAAATAAAATTTATTAATAAAAAATAACATTTCTTCTTGAAAATTATTGAAAAAAAAAGGAGAGAATTGATGCTGGAAGTGCGATCTTCGAATAGCTAATGGATTCTTGTGGGCCCATCCATCCATATTCATTACTCGGACAAATGGATATCCACGGCACATTGTTGAACATTCACTAAATGAAACGCGCATTTCCCTGTCACCCAGTTAACTACCTGAAAAGGTGAATGGTGAACGCTATGGCCCAGTCAAGTGGCCTCCCACAAGCCCAGATCGTACGCCTCTGGACTTCCATGTTTGGAGGTCCCTGAAAAGTGTGGTATACTCGTATTCCCATCTACTCAACATAAAAGAAGAGTTGGTAGTTCGAGATGCGAGAGGATGTTCGCGCTGTAGCTTCAGTGTTGGCGATGCAGACAGTGCATTCAAGAGAGAAGAGGACATTCCGAACAGCTATTGTAATCCTCTTTTCTTCAATATTTTTTAGGAAGACATTTTGCATTTTTTTGTTTTACCACAACTTAATTATTTGGAAACAAGATTAGTTGAGGGGGTTAGAAGCACAGGGATGTAAGTGACAAACATGTCATTTCGAGATAATTACCTTCAAAGTTATAGTAACATCGTAAATTCAGGTATTACCCAGGTATTTTCCACTAGTAACAGCATTACTGGTACTAACATTCGTTCTGATCATTAGCCAGTAGTCAGGGTAGGTGTCAAGGAAGATGTTAACACACATATCTCAATTTCAGCCGAATTGTCACTTACATCCCTTTGCTTCTAACCCCCTCATTTATACAAAAGCTTATATTAATAAATCGGATAAAAAGTGTGATTTGATAACCCTCCTTTTCTTCCGACACCACCTCACATAGACATAGAAGAGGTTATTCCATCGGTCACCTTGATACGTATATGCAAAAAGTACAAGGTTTTGGACCTTATTAAATGACGAACTTTTTGAGACATTTCAGGATTTGAAGTGTTCCTCAGTTTAGTAGTTTTTATTTAATGCCTTTAGATCATTACAAAATAAAAGATAAACATTACAAGATAAATAGGCTACCTCCTCCCAGAAGACGGAGTCTGAGTGTGGGAGGGGGAGCAGTCAGCTAGCACTGTACATCGCTGTTAATAATTAAACATATTATAGAGAGAAGAAATACAAAAAAAGAAAAAGACAAAATAAATAAAAAATAGTACCTATCTTTAGTAAAAAAAAATAAATAAACATTTAAAAAATATATAATTAAAAATAAAATAAATGAGAAAAGAAAAAGTGACTAAAATAAGAAATATTCTCGTAATATAGAAGAAAAGTAAAATAAAAATCGATGAATAATGAAGTGCTGATGGAAGGAACCTGACAACCCGGTGATCTGGCATTGAATTTTAACCGAGTGAGAGACAAGACAAGTGAACATGAAGTTGGCAGAGTACAACAGCACACAAGGGGCGGAACGCGGCAGGGCAGGGCAGGGAGAGAAGAGAGCAGAACAGAGCGTCGTGCTAGTCAGAGTAGAGAGAACTTAACAAGGACTCAACCTGATCCGAGTTCAGTCCGGTGACCCACTCCATGACCCTAGTCATATATCTCCTCAGAGAACCTCTCTGGTTTTCTATTTCTAGTTTTATATCTTTGGGCAAATTATTGAAAAGAGTTGCTATAATAAACGGTGTCTGTCTTGTCGTCCAAGTGGTGAGTGGTATGTGTACGATAGTACTGGTGGAGTGAGGGGTTCGGGTCGGGTATCGGTGAGGAACAGAATAGAGAGTATCTGAAGCATTTAGGAAAAGCTGTCTAAGGAGGTTTTTGAGGTATATATGCCGGATCGGGAGAACGAGGAAAACAGAAAAAACTTGCGTAGTAGGAAATGTAGCAGGGACTTTCAAAATGGTCTTTATAACTAGTTTTTGGGCGGTCACCAGCGGCTGGACAGCCGAAGCTGTAAGTAAGAGTGAGACATGTTCAGAAAATACTAAAACCGGATATTTTTCCTTTTCAAGATTGAATAAAATACTTTCCTTCCACACATCTATGATTAAATTGAGGTAACATTTAGGAAATGTTATGCTCTTTCCAGCGGTTAAATTAGATTTGATTTAGCATCAACAGTATAGGATTAATGAGCGATTTCGTGAGGAGGAATTCGGCCCAGTAGAAGTTAGTATAAAAACTTCAAAAATTAAAATGTAAACGCAAGCAAAATAAATTAAGACACTAGTAGGAGTTTCATTTCATACAAGGTTTTGTTCCGTCCAGTTAATGCGAAGATATTCTTTTCAAGCACTTTTCCGTCATTTGAGTGCATCCCACATAGGTTAGGCATATGCAAAATGTTATGGAAATTAGCCCATTAAAAGTTATCACACACTCGAGCAGAATGAATTAAAATTTCATTGAATTTTCGCTTCAATTATTGGCGACACAGCATTGTCTTGTTTAATTAACGAAAAAATCATAAGAAATACATTACCTTTAACAGCCAACGAAGCGAAGTTACTAGCAGTTCCAAATTTATTTTCAGCGTGACAAGTGTAGTTCCCGGCATCAAGAAAATTTACTTCTCTGAAAATAAACACATTATTATTAAATGTACTTCGGAATTATAATATTTAAAACTCCCTCGGGATTTGAACCCGTGATCTACATATTACAAGGAGAGCTGAAGTTATCAATAAAATATTATTAACTTCAGAAGAAATCGTTAATAAGAACCTTCGAGAGCCCATTGAATTTCCGTTTTTATCTCCGATAGTCATTATAAATAGGTTACTGTATGGATAAATATTACTTATCCCGCTATTCGAAGTATCGAGGAAGTTATGAAATCGAACAGAAATTCGATGTCGTTTTCAGTCGAATTACGTGTTTTCAAACCCACTGCTTTTAAAAAAGAAAAAAAAAGTGAACACGTTAACTCTAGAAAGAATAAATGTATCGACACGAAAATTTATATGTGTATCCAGAACCCTAGAAAGGAATACACCTATTTACTTCCAGCCAAATTGGCGGAAGGGAAGGCGAGTGACTTATCACAGAAACTCTTCGAAATTTCAGACTATTAATTTTCATTGGAATCGGCCGAAGGGAAAGGGGATCAGGCTCAGCTCAAAACCCCTATTAACTCCGATGTCATGAATGTATCATGCACAATTTAGTATGAGGATTCAGAAGCCACAGTGTAAGTCTACCTTAGACTTTTAGCTCAAACGATAGGTTGATTTTGAAGGGAGAGCGAAAACTAAATTAATTCATTCGTGCTGGGGAAGTACATTGCCGGTGATTCACTGAAAACTGATTTTATTTGTGAAATAAGATATATATATATTTGCAAGATTCCCTCCTGGTACCAAAAAAAAACGTTATTTTCAAGCTAATGGAATATTATATAAGTAACAGAAATAGAAAAAAAATGTCAAGCAGTGGCCATGGAGAAAAAAAAATCGTAGTAACAGAATTCGAAGTAACATTAGAAAAGAGAAAAGGTTAGATTAAAATAAATCATACTTTGTTTTTTCAACCTTACGCTGAGGCATATCGGCCAGCTACCACGATGATCATTTTGGAATTTTTCACAGGCTAATGTGCCTGTTAAAGGACAAAACAACTAAAGAAAAACAATTGAGTGGTTGACGCGAAAAAGGTTCTAAACGCCAAAATAACACTTCCTTCCGCTGCCATATTGAGAACTACTGGTGGCTGTTAGAACCTTCGTCCATGAGGCTCAACGCTGACGTGGGTTCAATACTACCAACTGCTGCTGTAACGGCAAAAAAAAACTTCCCTACAGTCCCTAGAGGCCTATAGAACCTTATTCCACAGAAATCTCATTTTCGACTAAAGTGGCGCTTAGAACCTTTTTCGCGTCAACCACTCAATTATATGAAATAGTTGAAATTAATTCAAAGTATAATTTATAGCAAAAAGTTTGGAAAGAAGCAAGTTATGGACGCGCAATGCCTCCGAAGAGGAATAGGACCACCACACAGCACAATCATGAAAGCGAGCAGGGAGCCGACCCGGCCGCTGAAAAGCCGGACGCCAGAAGACCACAGAGCAGAGGGCGGAGGCACCGAACCGGCCGCGAAGCACCTGGGCCCCCAACCGAGCACACAACCCCGAAATACAAAACCATCACTTTCCAACTCGGATAACATAACAACATTCAGGTTTAGAGGAAACTTAATCCCGCGCCAGTGACCATCACTCATACACTGATTCAGGTTTTGAGGGAACTTAATACCGCGCCAGTGAATATCACTCATTCCGTTGTTACCAATACAGTACACCGTTCTCCATGTGTGCCTGATCAGCCGAATCGATGACTTGAGATACCGTATATTATGAAGGTATGTAAGACTGTTCATTTGTGTCACCCCTATTATGTTTTTAACTTACATCAAATATGTTTTATTATAAAACAGATAACTAAAAAATATACACTGTGAAGATACTGGAATGGGCGAAATATAATTTAAACATAATAAAAAAAGAATTTGAAGACCGACCTTGACATATATTTTTGCAAGATCCAAAAATCATTATTATAATAATTTATAATGACAGAAATAATTAAGTAAACAAAAGTTATTTTTTGTTAAAATACTCCTGAGCAAAATAAATATATATATATATATATATATATATATATATATATATATATATATATATATATATATAATTCAACACAACTTCTACTGCAAAGAGATATATACCCCCTCACTCCTGACTTTCATCCGAGTTGACTGAAAATCAAAAGATGTCGTCCTTAGAGGGTTTTGGATATGCATATAAAATTTCGTGTCGATGCCTTCAATCTATCGGGTGTGATCGTGTTCACAAACACACACACAGTGAAATGTTTATTTCAATTATGAAATCAGAAGGCCGGAAAAAATGAAATTCAGTTGAAAACTCCGCATCGAATTTTTGACCAATTACATAACTTTCCCGTTTAGCTGGGGAACTAAAATATTTAAAATGAACATGTATTTTATATTGATTCAGTAACTTTCATAGGATAAATAGTAACTGAGAAAACATGAAATATATTTTTCTATCTTCAAGTAAACCCCCTTTATTCATTGATTTTGAAATCACATGTATCCTAAATGTGTTCACAAATATGAAATTTGGTTGAAATATGTTAAACTATTTCCCCCTAATGATCGGACAAACAGACAGACAATCTAACAGACATCAAAGCTAATAACTACTTGTATAATCTTCATCTTCATTTAACCTAGGACAGAAAAAATTTGGTTGAAATATGTTCAACCATTTTCCCCTAATGATGGGACAAACAAACAGACAATCTAACAGATATGAAAGCTAATAACTACTTGTATAATCTTCATCTTCATTTAACCTGGGACAGATAAAATTTGGTTGAAATATGTTCAACCATTTTCCCCTAATGATGGGACAAACAGACAGACAATCTAACAGACATGAAAGCTAATAACTACTTATATAATCTTCATCTTCATTTAACCGGGACAGATAAAATCCAAACAAAAATACTTGATTCACATAGAGTCATCTCTTACAGTTTTAGAGATCTTATTATTCGAATACTTACTTTATTTCGAGATCACCCTCTGGAAGAACCGTAAATCGACCACCAGTAAGCTCCACTCCCTGATGCAGCCATTTCACTTCCGGTTTTGGGGCTCCGAAAACCCTGCAGGTTATTTTGACTGTTTTTCCATCTACAACATCCCTGTCAGCTGGAGCTTCCGTGATTTCAGGCGCAAGAGCTGAAAACAAATTCATCAATATTTAGAGATAAATATATATACTTTTTACTTCCAGCTATACGAAGTGTAGGGAAAATAATGTAATCAGAAATTCGATGTTGAGTAAATACCCAACTGCCGATGTAATGAAGGAATCGACCCAAAATTTAATATGAGAAATCAGAAGCCACTGTGTAGGTAAAATATTGAGTGTCAGCCCAAACGGTCGATTTCGATTAGCTTTGAAAGGAGAGGGGGAACGTAATTTATTAATCTGTGCTGGGGAAGTACATGCCGGTGATTCAATGACGATTTTTTTCTTGATGTAATGTTACAAAAAAGCGTTCAACTCACGGAAAGGAAGGGAACTGGCTGTTGAGAGTAGGAGCAAAGCTTCTGTTGGGAGTCAACCAAGTCAGGATTGGGAGGTGGGGATGTGATGAGTAGGGAACTATGAAGAGGTTTAAGGAAGCTAAGATTTAGGAGGTACTTGGAGTCGGGAGAGGCTGGGGATAGGAGATCGGAGTTGAAGTCCCCGGAGATAAGGAGGGGGATGAGGCGGAGGAGAGCTAAATTGAAGGAGGTGTCGAAAGGAACTTTGGGAGGTCGGTAAACTACTCCAAAAAGGGGTTAGGTAGAGCCTGTTTGCACTACTTATTACTTAATATATTACACTTATTTTCTTTCTCTTACTTTTTATTTCAATATTCTACCAAAAGTTGGTCACAGTAAATTATTTTCTTACTTGGTTTTACGTATTTTAGCATTATTAATAATATAATAATAATTTTATTGTTTAATGGGACCACCCTGATAATAATTAATTGACCATTAACAATTACAATATTAACATTAACATATTCAAAATTAGAGATTGATCAACTGAACGATAATGAGTATATAAATTAACTAAATAAAAAATATAGAGAAAAACGTTTCAACGCGCTGGTTATATAATCATAACATAATCTCATTATCATTTTGGGTCACAGAAAGGCATGGAAGGTGGATCTGTATGTATATGCAGAAGAAAATTGTTGGCATAAGTTGGATACAAGTTAGAGAAAAAGAGTTCATTCAATCAGAGAAAATCTTATACAAGAAATCTTACCTAATACATTAATGTATACGTCTTTGTAAACGTATCCCAAACTGTTGGTAGCGTTGCAACCGTAGTTTCCTGTGTCTTTCTTCGTCAGACTTCTAATACTTATAGAGTTGACATTGACTGTACGTCTAGGGTTAATAGGGGCCTCGCTGATTGGCACACCGTTGTGGATCCACTTAATCTGAGGTTCGGGAACACCGGAGGCAGCACAATGCAATTCGACAGTCTCGTCTTCTGCAGCGTTCACTATGTCCGGTTCCTCCGTGAAGTAGGGGATGGCTGAAAAAAAAAATAATAATAAATATATATAAAGCCAAATGTATACTCGAATTATACTTTTTTTTTTTTTGAAAACGTCATAAAACAACGTTCAGTGGGATAGTTTGAATGAGTTTTTGAATGACATCTCGTTTGCCCTATAAGCACAGAGTTGAACTTCGGAAACCAATGGAGTTCTGCCTGTCGCTTAGCATATTTGTGTGTTTTATATATGTTGCCATTACGTACACATCAGTAGTCAACATGATCGAACTTGGTTTAACCATCGGAAACGTAATTGTTTTTTCATTGTTCAAAAAGAAATAAACAACCAAGATATCAAAATCGTGTTTCATATTCAAAAACCTCATTTGATACATAGCTTTCCGCTATCCAGATGCATAGGGTTTCTTAGACGCGTTTCATTTCTTAAAATATATTCAATATCCATGCTGAATTAAAAAAACAAAAAACATGTAAGTACTATTTTATGAATAATTTTTCTGGGTAATAGTTCTAATTATTTTTTGCAGAATTTATTCCAGAAAAAGCAAGCATTTAATGAGGTGTCACACAACTTATATGTTAACATTGTCCTGGCGACCCCCATAATGCCATAAAAATAAAATTTAAAACGTATCTGAGGCTGTGATTAAAAATAAGAAAATATTGAGTTTCTTCTTTGTAGGATAAACCGTTGCTGAAAATAAATGCCTGATTTTGAATGTACAGCCTGTATTGTGAGAAATGGATATTTAGAAGCTTACCCATGACTTGCAAGTTGATCGAATATGATTTAGCTTCGCCAACTCCATTGCTAGCTTCGCAAGTGTACGCTCCCTTATCGTCAAAATCTACTGATTTTATTATTAAACTTTTTCCGAAATTCCCTTGAGTTACTCTTTCAGAGAACGGTATCGAGCGTCCATTCTTCGTCCAAACCATTTGAGGAAGTGGTCTATAAAAAAAAACATAATAAATAAGTAATTTTCTATATAATATTAATTACCTTATGAAAAATATTCATAGTTCAGCTCTACTTTCTACCGTAAACAAGTGGGTGACCAAAATCCTAAAAAGGCTTTAACCCACACAAATTCCTTTTAAAAGTTTGTAATGAATATGGCTCATAAAAACTCAAGAATAAAGTTCATTCGAAGAAAAAAATTTTTTGAGGAGTATTTCATAAAGTCAAATTTCCAAGTTTTCTTTGAGCTAGTTTACAGACGATGCCCAAAAAAGTGATAATACAGTAATAAAGAAATGCAAATCGGTCTCCCGGAAATTTATTCCATATGATTAAGGGGATGTTTCGACCCAAAAGGTCGTCTTCTGTCCTTTCTTGATGCTGCCCTTCTTAAGTAAAAAGTTAGCCTGAGTTAGGCAGAAAGAACAGTCAAAATATATAAACAAACAAGGTAACTTCTGATTTAGAAGTTTGTCAGAAACATTGATTTGAAGAAACAGGAAGTGACTAAGTCACTATCAATAGAAAAGTGGAACTTGATAGTAACTTAAGTCACCTTCGATTTCTTCAAGTCTAATGATACAAGACGGTCAAACTTCTAAATCAGAAGTTACATTGTCTTATATAAATGTTGACTGTGCTTAGGCCTAAGGATAACCCAACTTTCTCCTAAAGCAAGACAGGATTAGGATGACCTTTTGGGCCGAAACGTCCCCTTAATCGTACCGAATAAATTTCTGGAAGACCGATTTGCATTTTTTTCATCTACTTCAATTAAGTTGTCTTCCTCTCCCCCTCCATTGAAACTAAATTTCATTTAAAAACAATTTTTTTTTCTCGATCAGATTTTTCGGGGGTGCGGTTTCACTACTTTTACACAGCTATACGAAGTGTGGGGGAAGTAATGCAATCTATCAGAAATTCGTTGTTGAGTTTTCACAGGAATTACATATTTTTCGACCACTTGATTTCAAAAAGAAAAAAAAATCTATCTATGTGTGTATCGACACGAAATTTTATGTCTATCTATTTTTATATTTAACATTTTTTGCAGAGATATTGTGAAACACTCAATAAAAAATCTAGAGAAAAACGTATGTTTTTTTTAAATATACGTTTCTCTTTATATTTTATTGATTTTCAGTCAAAGCGGCCAAGAGGAATGGGGGGATTAGGGGGGAGACACAATGATCTAATAATTGCCGTTGTAATGATTGTATCGACACAAAATTTCATATGAAAATTCAATACCTCGTAAGGACGATAACTAATATGGTTCCGCGGAATGGGCCGAAAGGAAGGGTGTCAAAATGCATACTAGAAAACTAAATATTCCTCTACTTACGTTCCACCATAAATGCAGTATAATTCTATTTTGGATCCACGTAAAGCCACTTCGTTTTTTCTTGTCACGTACTGTACTACTGGGGGATATCTGTTCTGAGCAGCTGAAACACCACTCGCGATTACATTGAGTCTAACTCGATTTCCAACTTTATATTCATTTCTGAAAAACAAGGTAACACAAATAAGAGTTGACGGAAAAATATATACACATGGAATAAATATTTTAAAATATAAATGTTGAGTAGCAGTAGAATTCTGATTCTAGGGAGATCGAGGATCAGTAGAGAGAAAATACACCACAATCGCCAACGTTCCTAAATATTTCATACCATCATACCAACATGGGGAGGGAGTCAAGATGTTTATAATAACGTGTTACACGATAATTAAAAATTGAGATAAGGGAAATAGATTATTGTGTAAACTTCCGGCTGGTTATCAATATGAGGTTTACGTCAGGTTGGACAAAAGGCAATCTTAGCAGCATTCTATAGCGTTAGGCTTAACTTCCATCTCAGCCTGGAGTAAACTATAGGGACATTCAACATTGCAGTAATCACGACATAATAACCAGGGGTTCTGAGTTTGAGCAGGAACGGTGCGTATTACGGAAAAAAGTATTCTCTGCAAAATTAAAGATAATTAAATGTCCTACAAGAACGTCTATATTCATTTTCTTCCTATGTGTTATAGTTTCCGAGATATTCGTCAGCAAAAATCGATAATTTTCAAAAAACGTGTTTTTGGCTCACGTTTTTCGTCAAACTTACCCTTCTAACTCCTCAGCATTTCGTCTTACAAAAACGTCATCAGAAAAAGAGTTGTAGAGCATTAAATGTTCTTCAAAACAATACACATATTTATTAATTTATCTTCAACAGGTCAAGAGTTACAGCAATTTAAATTTTTCGGCAGAATGTTTTGATTTCTCAAGAAAACTGAACTTTCGTTATTATCCTTATTCAAGAGCTACAACTATCTGTGTAAGCTAATATATTGTGTATTTACACATAATTGGTAAATGCATTTATATATGAAGTATCAAATATACATATATACCTAGGTCAAAAACCGCATGTTTGAGTATAGTTGAATATGTTTTTCGACACGCTGGTTCCAATAAAACCACTTCCAGAGCTCTTTCTCTCATCCCTATAGATAAGTCCAACCAACCAACGAGAGCGTACATCTACCAAACTTTGATTTGGTTATTGATGGGGGATTTCTCGTACATGAGGTTATCTGACAAAGGGATCCTCAGTTTCCACAATTTGTGGTGGATATGTGAAATTCTTCATAACCCACTTACCCAGGGAGGAGATCCACAGTTGTTTTTGACGGATACAACAACTCACCAAACAGAACTAAGACGTCCAAGCAGAGCTCCCTCAACACCTACCGATACCATTCATTTCTGAAATCCGTAGCAAATATCAAACCAGATCTCTCATCACTTCCACCAAGCGAGAGGGTAAGAGCATTCATTTCGCACATTTCACCAGGTGCAGCTCTGGTAGGGAAACCAACTACCCCCAGAGTTGTGGGGTTGGGAGCGCAAGGCAAACTATCTAGCTCCGGTTGGCTGACCAAACACCCAGCGGCACCAAAAAAAAATGTTGGGCTTGATTTTTTGCAAATGCACTAAGGTGTCTAGGAATTGTTCCCCTTTACGCCAGAACTGCCAGGGGAACTGTTTGAACGAAGTGCCCGTTTTAATGAACGACGGAGATGACTTGGAACCCCTCCCCATATCCAATGCGGACACAGAATACTTTTTTCCATACGACGCACCGTTTCTGAGTTATAAACGAAAAACCGAAATAAAGGACTTTTCCATCCCCCTCCCCCCTGAAGCCGCAGGGCTAGGGGCGAGGACTTTTAGTATGTTTACCTCCTAACTACCCCCAACACATTCCTGAAGAGAAAAATTCTCCCTCCCTTCGTTGACTGGACTACTCCGTATCCCAAGTATTGAGTAAATGTTTAACTTCCCCAGCTATAAGCATTATAGAGGAAGTTATGAAATTTGATGTTCAATTCTCTCCTAAATTTCATGTTTACGACCCGGAGACAGAATGAATTTTACATGTAGATCCAAAACCCCATAAGGACGACACATCAAATTTTAGCTGAATCGGCCATAGGAGAGGGGCTCAACACTGCCGAAGTAATGATTGTATCGGCAGGAAATTTTATATTACTTTTGGGTTGTGTAAAGAGATTCCTAATATATTATTTCAGTATCACTTCATCCATCTATTATTATGTGCCTCCTCAAAATGAGAAGGAAAACACTCCCATCATCAGTATCTATAATTCATCTGTTCTTTATGTTAACTAATACTTCTGTCAATCACAATCTTCCTTTTATAGAACATATTTATTGAGTCGACCTATATATTTAAACATTTAGTCAAAACTGTCTATAGCTTTGACTAGGTGTTCAAATATAGAAGTCGACTCAATAAATATGTTGTACAAAAGAACGATTCTGAGTGATGGAAGGAATAGTTAACATAAATAACAGATGAACTATATATAGATACTGAAGATGGGAGTGCTTCCCGAAATAACTATATATATATATTTTTTTTTTTTTAGAAGGCAAAAATATAGATGGAAGGAGCTTTGCTGAAATAATATATTATACATAGAAATTTAATCTGTAAATCAAAAATCTCATAGCGACGACACATATCAATTTTCAGCTGAATCGGCAAAACAAAAGGAGTTTAGGGGGCGGCTTAACATAAAAAACCCAATAATTGCCGAAGTAGTATGTATCGACACGAAATTCTTATAAGTAACTCCAAAATCTCAAAAGGACTATACCCATACATTTCAAAGTGAAGTTAGGGGCCAGATTGGCGGGAGGGGGGGGGTGGGGGGGGGGGCTGTAATCAATAAATATGTAACGAATGTATTCACACGAACTTTAGTATGATAATTCAAAAGTCTCTGAGTAAGACACCTAATGATTTCAACTAAGTCGGTAAATTGGTTCCAGAGGGAGACTGAAAACAGATGATTAATTCGCACTGGGGAAGTACATTGCCGGTGTATCCAAGTATTTTTCACATATAGATATATATATTTTTTGTTAGGTAAAGCTTGTATTCTTCAAGTTACTATTTATATTTTATTTGTTCATTTAGATGTGTTGGGTAAATTTTATTTAATGTTTATAACTCTAACAATAGAGCACAATATATTATTCTAATCTTGATTCCCCCCCGTTGTTTGTAGACCCTGATGATGATATAAAATATATAGAAACGTTGACGCTTGAATAGTGAACCATTTATTTTATCTAGACTGTTCCTCGATAACCACAGAATATAAATTTAAAAATATACAAATAAAGTTATTCTCCTGCACTTACCTAAATAGGGATGTAGCTGCACAAGCGTAGGAAAACCCATCGCTAGTGTCCGTTCGAGTAACATTTGTAAACCATAGATTTCCCTCTGGATCGACCGTCATTCGTGAATTGTTTATACTTTTAATACTTCCATCCTGCGCCTTAAAAAAAATTAAAAATATGTCAGAAAGCGTTTAAATAAATGGAATAAGCTTCTCCTTGAAATATTGTCTATTCTACAACAAATATTCACATAATATACAGGGAGTGCTAACCTACTGAGCTCAAGATCGCGGGTTTGAAACCCGGCCGAGGCCCTTTTACCTGAAATTAAAAAAACCTTGAGCAGACCGTCCTTCGGATGGCACGTTATGCGATGGTCCCGAGCCTGTGCGATGTCAGGTACTCGTTGAAGACCTCTCCCTACCATAGGTCAGTAAACCTAAGTAGGAAAAATTCAGGACTCAAATAGTTAAAAATGAAAGAGCACTCTGGCGATATAACCTCGTAGATCAAGCCCGGGGATGAGTCACAACCACATCATCTTGCATAACTTTTGAACGAGTGATAGAGGAAACTCTCTGTTTCTAAGAGCCCTTCTTGAAATAAGAATTTGAAAGGCCCGGGTTTCCTCCAAAATATGAGATATTTTAATGGATGGTTGTTTCAAGAATGTCAAAAAGTCGAGTTGCACCCATTTTTTAAGATCTTATTTAGCGGAACAACGTTTTTCTGAAAGGTGCAATGTCACGCGACTCCTTTTATGTTAAATGAACAAAGCGTTTAATGTGTCTGCGCTTTTAAATAATTATTTAAAAATCTACCTGCTACATTTTCTAGGGGGGAAAAAAAGATCTATTTAAATAAAACTGAAACTGATCTCGAGATATGATCAGTGGCCACTTTATAATGAGACATACTGTATAAAATGGTGTCTATTTACGCAAAATTGATCTAGAGATATTGTCAGTGGACACTTTATATGACACCCTGTATGAAATGCTGTCAATTTACACTAATCTGATCTAGAAATATTGTCAGTGGACACATTATCTGAGACATACTGTATAAAATGGTGTCTATTTACGCAAAATTGATCTTGAGATATTGTCAGTGGACACTTTATATGATATCCTGTATAAAATGCTGTCAATTTACACTAATCTGATCTAGAAATATTGTCAGTGGACACATTATATGATATACTTACTGTATAAAATGCAGTCAATTTACACTAATCTGATTTAGAAATATTGTCAGTGGACACATTATATGAGACACTCTGTATAGAAATTTATAAATATGTGAATAATTACCTGTATGAGCCAGTAAACGTTGGGTTTGGGCCATCCATCGGGGGGCTGACAGGTCAGTTTGAAGGGTTCACCTTCCTGAGCACTCACTGTGATCACAGACTGATCTTTGAACGAATTCAGCTCCGCCTTACGAACGAATACTGAATTTGATGTGGCTGTTCCCCAGTCGTTCGAAGCAAAACACTGATATTGACCTAAAAGTAAGAAAAATGCTATTACACTGAAATTCGCTTATAACAATTTTCAAGGGACCTAGGAAATCATATCGTTTTATCCGAACTTCATTGTATCCGGATTTCAGAAGAATATAAAATGTAATAAAATAAGCAAATAACTTCTAAGTTGAGATGGGACTCCCAAGTTTTAATAGCACCCTTTGACCTGAGATGTATTTGAAGGGTCGCTCTCTGCAAACTGACTTAGTTCATAACTAGACCTGACGATGGTATAAAGCCGAAACCGGTAGTTATATATGTATATATATCTTTAGTGGAATAGACAATATTTCAAAAATAAGTTTGTTTTATTTATTTATAAGCAAATACATAAGTACAAAAAAAATGTTTTTTATTTGATCGTTTGATTTCCATAAAGTGGACAGGAAAGTGTAAATAGATATTAGTAAATACACATATTATTTTACCTAAATCTTCATCCCTAGGAGAGCTAATGACCAAGGTCCCTCTGCCAGGCTGCTGAGAGATTCTGTCATCGTAAGCTTGCCAATCGAAGTTCTTACCATTCTTTATCCAACGATACCTACAATTAAGAAAGAAAGTATTAAGAAAAAAAATATATATATACGGTGGATGTCGTGCGTAGCTTTAGACTTCTCTGTGGAGGAGTCATGGAGAAGAAACTTTGGGTACATTTGTAAAAACTATCAATAAGTAGAACATCAATAATACAATCATGATTATTATATACATGAAGCCGAGATCCCCAAGTTTATGCTCACATTTTGTAAGTCACAAGTCACGTATGTCACAAGACAGGATGGGGAGACATTGGCGATTGATCCTATTTTCGTATCCAATGTGCAATCGAGGAAACAGCGGACGAGGGATGGTTCACCCAATTAACATTACGATACCTACAATCAGTACGAAAAACTTACGAATGATGAAGAGAGGTGTTGTGTTGATGGTACTGCATTCTTGGAACTGGACGTCAAAAATGTCATCCGTTTGCACATTGAATGTTTGTTGTCCGTCTCTGATGTATGGGATCTCTAGGATACGATGTCATGTTTTTCAGAGTGCAACAGTAAATAATATATTGATATGAATGTGTTGGCATAAATGATTGCTTTTTGAAAACTAAGAAAAAGGACGTTAAAATAACGTCATAGATTCTAAGAGTCCATTTATAGATGGGGTTTGTGACTTCCGTTTTACGACGTCATTTTAACGTCTGGGTACTTGAAAAGCAATTATATGATTTATACCAACAAATCCATTTAAATCACTGTTGCGGTCTGAAGAACCGGATGTCGTGCCCTAGAGATCACAGCTGTCAAGAAGACAGAAGACAATTCAAAGTGCACTACATTCTATATGCAAACGGAAGACTTTTTTGGCGTCACATTCCAAGACTGCAGGATAGTCACTCCAACACCTAGTCATTATTTCTATACTTTCCGTACCGAGCGTCAAACGCTTCCTCCATATGTATGTTATCAAATTAAATTGTTCAAAAAATGGGAAATCAAATAAAAGGTACGAAACCTGAGAACAACAAATCTTAATTTAGTTTTTGAAATTTCACAAATGTTGGAAAAGAGCTTGTCACAATGTAAATCTTACATTGAGCAACTTAGTGAATTCAAAATTACCATATAATTGTAGTAAGGTGGCCGGAAAGCAAAAATTCAAGAAGTGCGTTGTTACCTCAGGAAATCTGCATAAACTGTATATGAAGATTTCCTTCGAATTCATTCATTTTCTTCTAAAACGACAAATATTCCTTGTACATAACATTCATTAATACAAGTTTTCCTCTAGGGGTGTCGAGTGGCGGGGCGGGGGGTCTGGTTGTGCCGGTGGGGGGCCATGGGGTTTCCTTGCGTGTGTTTGTGTCGGGGCGGGGGCGTGGGGCGACACCGCAGGGCTCTCTGGACTGCAATGGTCCCGGGCTGTGGAGGGTGTGGACGGCAGTACACACATGCACATCCTCTCTGGTATGCCTCGCCAACAGCAAAGCAATGTGCACAAACAATGAAGGAGACGAGCCCTGCTGTGCCATGCTGCCCTCGTTCTTCGCTTTGGCTGTGGCGCTCGTCGGGGATCCCCGGGTCCCGCTCCGCTCCTCTTGGTCATCTCGCTCCGTTCGTGCCGGCCCCATAAATAAATAATGAAGAAAAGAATGTCCCTGGTATATGAAATCTAATAAATTAAGACCCAACCACACAAAAAATAAATAAAAAATAAATACAAGTTCTGAAAGTTAGTTAGACAAAAGTATGATGAAAGCCCCGCCCCCTGCAGTTACAGAAAAAAGAAACAACGATAAATACTTACTTAGGAGCTGGTTCTCCTTCGGCTTCGCATTCTATCACGAATGGTTTTTCGTTAATGATTTCTTGAGGCTGATGTACTTGAAACAGGAGTTCGTCTGTAGGGGGCTGTTTGACAATCCTTGGTGGGGATTGATCTGAAAAAAAAAAAAAAAAATTAGAGTACGATTCAGAAATAGACAGGTAGAAGAATAGGACTTGGCTAAAACAGGACAGGTGTCGTCCTTATTAAGTCCTGAATCTACATATAAAATTCCACATTGATACATCACTACATAGGCAGTTATTGAAACAAAACCCCTTCCTCTGGTCCCCATGGCCGACACGTCCTTCTTAGGTCTGTTGGGGGCTTTATTTATAATAATAACTAATATCCAACACCAACAATATATAATATCAAACACATTTATTTGGGGCCATCACATTTTCAAGAATACAAGTTTTACAACGATCTCTTGAGGACTGACTAGGGTGCACCTGTCGGCCGTAAATGGAAGCTGTCTGGTGAGTTCCTAAGTGCACTTTGGATCCTCCGATACATAGGTCGCTACATTACTCCTTCCTCAGTTACTAAGTAACGACACAAGACAACCTGACAGAACCATTTACGGCAAAGAAAAAAAAAAATTGTCAACTATATCTTGAGAACTGACTAGGGTGCACCTATCGGCCGTAAATGGAAGCTGTCTGGTGAGTTCCTAAGTGCACTTTGGATCCTCCGATACATAGGTCGCTACATTACTCCTTCCTCAGTCACTAAGTAACGACACAAGACAACCTGACAGAACCATTTATGGCAAAGAAAAAAAAAAAATTTCAACGATATCTTGAGGACTGACTAGGGTGCACCTGTCGGCCGTAAATGGAAGCTGTCTGGTGAGTTCCGAAATGCATGTTGGGTCCTCCGATACATAGGTCGCTACATTACTCCTTCCTCAGTTACTAAGTAACGACACAAGACAACCTGACAGAACCATTTACGGCAAAGAAAAAAAAAAATTGTCAACTATATCTTGAGAACTGACTAGGGTGCACCTGTCGGCCGTAAATGGAATCTGGTGAGTTCCGAAATGCATGTTGGATCCTCCGATACATAGGTCGCTACAGGTCCTAGAGATGTCACTTGTGCTAAATTAGAGCTGATTAAATTTTGGCCGAAATCTGACGAAAATTAAGACCATGGGGGCCTTAGTACAATTTACAACATACCACTTATATTTATGACTTTATCAAAAATCTCTTCATATAAAAGTTGTTGAGAAAACTGAAAAGCACCATATATACGGAATATATTTTTCCGAAAGGTCGCCCATTTTGCAAGACACAAACGAAAAACCGTCCTAAAATGTCATCTAAAACCCCAGCTTTTTACATGTTTGCTTGATTTACACGAAAATACTTAGTTCTATCGAAAAATTGGTTCTTACCAAAAATGTTCCTTATTAAATGTTCAAGCATATGCCCTCAAATTTGAGATAGAACCAAAAGGAACGAAGTTTAATCGCTCCAAAGAATGTACAATACATTCCTGCAAGAAATATTTCAAAGTAATGTTCAATTTGTAACGCATAGCAACGAATTTAATAACAATTTTTGCTAATGTTAGTTTTTCATTAAAAATTATAAAAAATAAAATATATGTAATACGGCCTTAACAGGACTTCCTTTTACCAACAAACAACTTTTGTACAGATCACCTCCCCTCTCTGAAATCCATTTTTAAATTTAGTCCTATTATGGCCACATAACATATTTTTAAACTAATAGTTTGTCTTTTGTCAGATTCAAATCAAAGAAAGCCGTAGACAGAGATAAAACGTCAAAAAGAAATGTGTTATGGTGGGTGTAATTTTTAAAGTTGTTTAAAAACGTTTGACGTAACATTAACATATTAAAAATAGTATTATACTTATATATTTCTAACTAATCTAGAAAAAAATAGAAACTACAAAGTTGAACACCGACATGCAAAGAATATCCAACATACATAATTAAAAATATGCAGGATCTACCGGAAGTTTGAATAATGCATTAAGGTAATGCATAGAAGCCTTTGAATAAAACTGATGATTAACCTACCAATAATGATAGTGTACATTGAAATTTCCTAAGTATATGCTGGGGATTTAGTCCGAATTTTGGGTCGGTCAGAATAACAAAACTTAGGACGGTAAAATGCCCAATGTTCAAACCTCGAATTTTATTTCGAACACTACAAGTAATAAAGGTTCTTTTGTCGTTCTGATTTGTATACAGAAGACCCATTTCACAAAACTGGGCAACTTGTACTGTGTCACTAGAAATCGACGAGGGTCAATAAAATGTTTTTTTTGTTTTTTTATAAATGCTAGCCAGTTCACAAATATCTGAACATAGTACTTTAATAAAATAACTGACAGGAGGGTGAAGATCTTGCTTCTTTCGGATACAAAAGTCGCAAACCTATTAAAATGTACTTGCCTTTGAAGCTTAATTATGCTTATCCGACGTATAATTATTTCTTGTGGTTTGAATGAAGCATGTCAAAGAACATGATATACACACAGAGAATTTCCCCCGATTTGAATGAATTTGGTATCAATATGTTTTCGCGCCGCTCTGTAGGATGGAACCCGCACACTATTATCTCATCAATAAATATTGGATTTACAAAAAAAAAAAAAAAAAAAAAAAAAAAAAAAAAAAAAAAGAGCAATCTAGCTAAACTCTCATTTACAACTTTTATATAGATAATTTGTTCTCTGCTCGAATATTTACAGCTGTAAATTAATCGGTCACCACAGAAACAATTCAAACCGGGGCGTATGTCAAGCCAAATATACGTCAAAAGCAAGACATTGTTTCTAAATGAAAATCCTTAGAAATTAGTAAGCTTTAAATAAAAACTAATAAACAAATGCTTACCAGTTTAATTAATATATGACAAATAACAAAACAATAATTGATGTAACTCATATCACACAAAACACATTTGTGAACACTATGTTTACAATAACAGTAAAATAATTAAATTAAGGTGCATGAGTCAATATTTTATTAGAAATTCAATATGTGACTTAAAATAAGTAAGGCTAATATATAATTTTTCATTTATAAATATGTACTTACAGAGTGAAAAAACAAAGTCTGCATGAAGTATGGTCATGGAAAATAAAACAGCAATATTTAATAAATACATTTTGTAGTCCGGGAATCAACAAAATCAGTAATTAATAAAAACAGAACGTTTCCAATCAAGTGTAACCGAAAAGTTCGTTTCAACACACCCAACTCGTTACCACCGAATATTTGTAGACATGAATAATAATAAGAACAATTAAACAAAGACGAAACAGTTATAAACTAATAATAACACAAATGGGTCTATTAAACAGTTTTTATTAAGAACCCGAATTCATCTTGGTGAACTGGTGTCCTAAATACTCCCGCAAAATATTAACACTTGATGAACACGAAATAATGGAAAATAAACATGAAATAATAAAGAAAATAACTGTTTACAACAATTTTATATGTTTAGAAACATATAAAAAAGGTATGTATACATAAATGATAAACTGAGCATAACGACAAGAGACACAAACGGAGCCCAATCACATACTAAAACCATTACTCAAAAGGAATAACCAAGCACCACACCTACTTCTGAATATCTATATTAATTGTATCAATTTCATGAGATATTGTCGAATGTTTTATCAAAATTAAGTAATATTTAGATAAATATTGTTAATAAAAAGGCTAAAATGTAATGAATATCTTTTAGAATGTTACAAAATTTGTTAAATTCTGTTTTGTCAAGCATAGAAAAAAAAGCAATTTCAAAATAATACTGATAATATTTCTATTATTTATTGATTTCCTGTGTAATAAAATAGTATGTAATTTCAAAGAAATATTTTAAAGAAATAGAAGTATATTTGAAATTATTAATTTAGGTGGCAATGGTAACATGTTCGGGTCGTTTGAACTTGGCACTTTTCCAATGTTAACTGAAATTCTGGAAAACTACTTTCTACTCTTTAAACGCATGAAAGTTAAAAACTCTTACATTTATAAGAGCTAGCTATCTATTTAAAACAATCATTGTGTTTGTTCAATTCTTTTTCAACTTTCATGCGTTGTACCGTATGTTAAAACACATTATTATGGTAGAGACGATTTTCAGTTTTGTATTCATAAGGCCAAAAATAGTGAAAAGAAAGCAGAATTTTTACAAGACAGCTCAAAAAACTTTTCAAAGCAATGTAATTAATGCACTAAAATGATATTTTGTAGTCTTTAAGATTTCAAGGCTTTATTATTTATTCGTGACATTCAGGCATTTCTTTCAAAATGGTAATCCATAGGTATGAAACAGGTTGAAAAATATGTTTCACTTCTTATATATAGGGAAAAAAAATGTTAGCACAAAACTTGGTTCTTTTGAAAAACAATAAAATTTCAAATGTATATGTGGGTCTAATGAAAATGATTCCATGAATCTTTGTTGATCTGCAATATTACAGGTTAGGTTAGGTTTTATGACTCATGCCCGGGCTTTAACAACGAGGTCATATCGCCTACTACCAGAGCGCTCTTTCGTCACTCTGGTGGACATGAGCCCGACTCTACTGTGAGAGTCCTAAATTTTGCCTACCCTAAATTTTTATTCATCTAGGGTAGGGGTCTTTAACGAGTCCTTGACATCGTACAGGTTCGGGCCCATCGCTTAACGTCCCATCCGAAGGACGGCGTGCTTATGTTTATTTTACCTCCCAGATAAAATAAACTAAGGGCCTCGGTCGGGTTACGAACCCATGACCTTGAGCTCAGAAGTCAAGGTGCAATATTACATTGCGCAAAATATAACAATTTTTAATTAGTCCGGGAGCAGAATGTAAAAAAACGGTTCCCGGTGGCCAAGCGAATGTAGGGAACTTCCATGGTGACACTTTCACTGGTGATGCCTATGGCTGTGGTGATGTCATCCAAGAAGGCGCCATTTCACTATAAACGAACTGCCTCTTCTCGGTCGCTATCCAACCGATTTTTAATTTTGTTACCTTGTTGTAAAAGTATTTTTAAGAGCTAAAATAACTGTTCTTAGAATGTATTGCGAAAATCCAATATTTTGGTTGCTACTTGGATTCAAAGTAAAAACAATTCAAAATGGTTCCAAAAAATCTCAGATGTGTTGTACTTAGTCTGTTTTTGGTGAATATTCATAGATTCATGATGCACATTTATAGAAAATCTGTAAATATATATTTGTCATAAAAAAAAAAAATTGTGTTAAAATGACTTTAATTTCATTGCAAGGAAATATGCTCCACATAACATTACTTTTTTGTGAGAAAGATGTAGATCTACAAATTCGAGTATTATATGTACATTAATACCTTATACAATAGGAAGATTACATATCGGCTTCATTACTATATCCAGCGGTGTAATCAGGTGCATACAAATTATCACAAGTTGATTTGTCGGCATTGCAACTACACATTTCTGTGCAAGGCAGATTGTTTGCTAAACATTTGCAAAATGGTGAACATCCGTTCTTCACACATGAACGTTCACCATATAGGATTGAAATAGCTTTATCTTAGGCTTTAGCAGTGGTTTCATTATTTATATGGTGTTTTCTAGCTTCCTAATGAACTACCACACGTACACGTTCCTTCTGATACCCGTTGGAGCTCAGGAGCTGTTAAGAAAAAGCAAGCGAGAGGACTGGGTTGCTGTGTTATTCCAACCAGTTCTTCGACAACTTTCATTGCTCTATTCTAGTGCCTCGTCACAAGACAGTGCACAAAACGCTATGTTAGACTTATTTACTACCCAGTTGCCCTTTTCGAACTCATGCCAAATATCTGGATCTGATTTTTTCAATGTTCTCATATCAGTAAGTACCAAGAGGTCATTCCAGAATATTTTGTCAAATCTAATGCAAAGAAATTTTTTAGTTGTTTATTTAGTAATTAGTTTCTGTGTTAAGCCATCCCCTTCATTTGGCTGGAAATTATTAAAATAATCATTCCACCAAGATTTATTGTGTTGATGATTTTGAAGTTAAGCCCTTCCTCTGTGGTAGATTTGGCTGAAAATCTGCTGAAGTGATACTTTTGAACTCCTGAACCCACATATATACAGTAGAACCTCTTTAAGTCGAACCTCGATAAGTCGAAAACCTACAAAGCTCGAAAAAAAGTTTTGTTCCTTTCCCTTCAAGCCCCAAAACCTCCATTACTCGAAATCTCAACCCTTTATTAGTCGAAATAATCAGTGAGTCCCTACAAACCATTTTGGTACATATTTTCTCTCTATAACTCGAAAAAATAAATTGGACCTCTGTATCTCGAACATAGCAATGTTTTATTTTACAACCTTTACAACTCGATTATTTGAAACTTATTACCTCTATAGCTCGAAGAAAAATAAGTTACCGACTTTAAGAATTTGCCGACAATGTACACCATTGTTTCTTAGAAAACAATTTAGGAGCATACAATAAATAGGATTACCAATTATCTAAAGCAAAAAAAATTACTGACTTTTTTTAATACTACATATACTACGTATTTTTTATTTTAAGGATGTTTTGAAATAATGTTGATTTATAATAAATATAAATATGTTTGTTACCTCTGTAACTTGAATTTTTATTTATTTCACCTCTCTAACTCAAAATTAGTTAGAATGAATTTTATGCTCTACAAGTCGAATCAAAATCCGCCTAAGTCGAAAACTCTATAACTCGAATTTTTTGGCGTCTCCTTTGATGTTCGACTTATAGAGGTTCTAGTGTATTTATTTATTATATATCCATTTTATTAGTCACAACATTCTAGATGTAGATTCAGAAGCCTATCTAATAACACAATTATATTAAGCCGAATCAGACATATAAGAAGGAATGATTTAGAGGGATACGGAAACTTAGTTTATTGGAGTTAAAACTGCTGCTGAAAACATTGCCAGTTATTCATCCATTGTTTATATTTTTATCTTCCGATTCAAAAGGTAAGAACACATGAAAATCCCATGAAAAGTAAACAATTTTTGACTGATTACATAACTGCCCCTATACTTAGACGCCGTCCATGGGCTAAGATTAACAGGGGTAATAGATTGAAGAGCGCGGAGAGGGGGTTGAGACTACCATAGACCGGTGACCGTGGCACAAATATTAACACTATAACTCAACTAGCTAAAAATATTACATGACTTCATCCCCTCTTGCCCACATCTTTAAAACAAAAATATATTTATCGGAGTTTCCTAGATTTTTTACTTATTTTTTATATATATATATCTTATATTAATTCGATTTGGTGGTAAAATCTGCTGATGGTTTGTTCAGTCACTTCTAATAGAGGTAGACGGCTGATACTTAGTGAGTATGCGTCATTCCGGTGACAATGCATTATCAATATCCGGTGACAATGCATAAATATATCAGGATGATCACTCGATCAGTTCATCCGCACTTTTCATGTAAATTATTCATACGTTTGCTTGATTTATGAGAAAATGATTGGTTCTATGGAAAAATTGTTTATTAAAAAAACAGGTTCCATATGGAAATGTAGTACATTATGACTCATGCCCGGGACTACGAGGTCATATCGCCTACCGTGATCTTGAGCTCAGTAGGCTACCCCTGCGCTACCGGCTCCCACAATTGTAGTACATTGCCGGTGAATCAGCAACTACGTTTTTTTTTAATCATATATTTTTTTTTTATTCAATACCTTTATATCTTTGCAAAATAAGACAAATGATAAATAGGCTACCTCCTCCAAGAAGACGGAGTCTGAGTGTGGGAGAGGGAGCAGTCAGCTAGGGGACTGTACATCGCTGTTAATAATTAAACATATTGTTAAGTACATATTATTCTATCTTTAAATATAGGTATCAATAATAATATATCAATAGAAAAGCAAATATATATACTTAGATATAATCAACAATAATAATGAGAATGGACATGACAGTGACTCGATAAATTAATAAAGTAGGTACATATTAAGATAGAAGAATCCCTAAGAATAAAGGAAACTAATGTAGAGAAGCAATACAAAAAAAGAAAGAGAGAAAAAAAGAAAAAAAATAGAATCTTTAGTAAAAAGTAAAAAATGAGAAAAGAAAAAGTGACTAAAATAAGAAATATTCTTGTAATATAGAAGAAAAATAAAAATAAATGAATAATAAAGTGGTGATGGAATGAACCTGACAAACCGGTGACCTGGCATTGAATTTTAACCGAGTGAGAGACAAGACAAGTGAACATGAAGTTGGCAGAATACAACAGCATACATGGGCGGACCGTGGCAGGGCAGGGCAGGGAGAGAAGAGAGCAGAACAGAGCGTCGTGCTAGTCAGAGTAGAGAGAACTTAACAAGGACTCAACCTGAACCGAGCTCAGTCCGGTGACCCACTCCATGACACTAGTCATATACCTCCTCAGAGAACCTCTCTGGTTTTCTATTTCTAGTTTTATATCTTTGGGCAAGTTATTGAAAAGAGTTGCTATAATAAACGATGTCTGTTTGGTCGCTCAAGTGGTGAGTGGTCTGTGTACGATAGTACTGGTGGAGTGAGGGGTTCGTGTCGGGTATCGGTGAGGAACAGGATAGAGAGTAGATGAAGCATTTAGGAAAAGCTGTCTAAGGAGGTTTTAGAGGAATATATGCCGGATAGGGAGAACGGGGAAAACAGAAAAAACTTGCGTAGTAGGAAATGTAGCAGGAACATTCAAAATGGTCTTTATAACTAGTTTTTGGGCGATCACCAACGGTTGGACCGCTGAAGGTGTTGAACCGCCCCAGGCCATGATCCCATAGTCTAACATTGAACCTATGTAAGCATGATAAATATTTTTCAAATCCTTGACAGGTAAGACTTCCCGCCGGGTTCTAAATGCAAAAAAAACATACTCCGTTCTTTCCTTGTTACTTGCTGGATGTGAAAGGCCCAATTTAGTCTAGAGTCTACCCAGACTCCAAGATACTTATATTGTGAGACCCTTTCAAGGGGTAGGCAGGAACAGCATAGGGTGGAGTCACAATTATGGATTTTTAAGAGATATTCAGGGTTAATGGATGTCAGCGAAAATGTAATGTATTTGCATTTTGTTAAGTTAAGTGTGAGTGAGTAAGAACAAAGCCACCCAAGAACGTCCTTTAAGTGAAGCTCAGCCTCCTCACGCCAGGACTGTCCACGGTACAACACCACAGTATCGTCTGCAAATAACACTATCCTACCCTCCTTCGGTTCGTATACTAGTTTAAAATGATTATATATAAAAATTTTGATTCGGGTGTTTGGAAAACTGAACATCATATTTTTGACCGATTATGTAACTGCCCTCATGCTACGTACATTTGACTGAATAAAATTAAACTTACCCCTTAAAAGAAGTATTAATCCTGTAGCTCTGGTTTCCGTTATTTTGAAAAATTTCCACTTGATCTATGTTGGGAAAACAAAAATTTTCAGCGAAAAAATATAGCAGAAATGAACTGCAATATCACAAGTCAATTTTTTTCTTTTATACGCTATTATAAACATGTTTAAAATGTTGAACACCGTGAAACAAATTTGACTGAAGCTAATTTTGCTATGCACAAATTAAAAAATAAATCGATAAAAAAAAAAAAAATGGAAAATGTTAAATTTTAACTGAGCTATCTTCGCCAATGTACCACATCACAACGTATATCGATGACGTACACTTGTGTGACGCTGTCTAACATATGATCAACGGTATTAGTTTAATTTTTTTTTATAGAAGAATGGCATAAGTAGAATATATATATATATATATATATATATATATATATATATATATATATATAATTTTTTGAGAGGGTGGGGTGGAGATGCGGCGGAGTCGAGACCGCAGAACATGTAGTCCTCGAATGCCCGCTATACGACCAGGCCAGGTTAGAGGGGATTGGTGGGACTAGATCATATCTCGGGTGTCGTTGAGGCTCCTTCAACGGCCGGTACACTCGGAAAAAAAAGACCCTGCGCCGGGGACGACTGCAGACATGACGGTGGTCGCCCCCGGTGTCTTACCGTACTTCAGCTAGCTAGCGTCCCTCACTCTCGGCGCGCCAAGGAAATTAAGGTGGGCTGGGAGTGACCGCCGATCGTCGCAGATAGTCGGGGGCGGTCGCTCCTATCCGACCACAGCGTCAGATAATTATTTAATTTTTGTTTTATTTGAATTATAATAAACTTGTTAGGCCCTCTCATTCCCCCGACGATTCAGCGAACGGGTGTAGCCTACACCGGAGCCCCCCCCCCCCCCCCCCCCAAAAAAAAAGTATTTTGAATGGGCGTTCTAAATGATCTACTCGACAAAAAATGACTTGTTACATCTATCTTTTCCGACCTATAGCTTACAAATATATGGTACAGCCAAGACTTCGAACACCAAAGAATACAGGTATTTCATTCCAAGACTCTCCAACTGATCACGCAATGCCCACCATACGTTAGCAACAAGACTTAACACCGTGACTTGAACATCAAATCCATGGACACAACCATTGAACACTTTTACCAACGTTTCTACATCAAAATGTACTTACACACCAATCCGGAAGTTGGCAAAATTTTAAATCCAAGTTTACCCTACAATCCCCCAAGAAGATTAAAGAGAGTTTGGCATAGAGATCTCCTGTTATGAAGTGATGAGTGTTCACCGCTGGCTGTTTTTTCTCTCTCAGGCCTTTCTTTCATGTCATATTTATTTTTATTTTATTTTATTTTATGTATAGTATATGTCAGTCCAGCCGCTGGTTGTGCATTTTTTGTATAGTTCTGACTTCAGATGAACAAATAATTTTTTTTTTTTTTAATTTACAAATAGCTATTTACAACCGTATACAAAAAAATATAACAAGCAATTGTTCTAATAAAGAGACAATGGCAATGTCAAAATGTCATGAGGGAGAAATCACCCAGTGGTGACACTCCCTAGTCCCTGATCGCTGTCACTGTCACTGCTGGCCATAGACGCTAAAGCCATCGTTGGGGAAGTACCTATAGCAGAATGGACAGCTCAGACTAGAGGATTATTGTGAGAACTAAGAAGGGAAAATAATTTTTTTTATATTTGGATTTAGCGACTTCAGTGAAGAAAGGTACGTTAAGGTCAGCTCAGACTAGAGGATTATTGTGAGAACTAAGAAGGGAAAATAATTTTTTTTATATTTGGATTTAGCGACTTCAGTGAAGAAAGGTACGTTAAGGTCAGTGTGAAGAGTTTTGTTGGAGACGTAATAAGGAGCATTGACTATTGTATGAAGGATTTTGGAAAAATATATACCAAATAAATGTAGACACTAATAATGGGAGTTCTTTATTTGCTAGAATGTAAAAACCAAAAATATAAAATAAAATAAATTGGAGTATAATATAGTTGCTTAAAAATATATTATTATTTCAAAAAACTTTAGGGTTGTATAAAGAGATTTTGAATTTATACATAATATATTTATCATAGTTACATTTCCCTCATTTATTTTTTGGTTTTTAAAACTTAGCAATTGCAGACGTTTCGGGAAGCACTCCCATCATCAAATTCATTATGTACATATTTAAAAAAAAAAAATATATATATATATATACAATATATATGTTATGCAGGTTCTGTAGGAAGAATAATTTGATTGACGATAGAGGATGTTGACATAAAGAACAAATGAATTATAGCTATGTTGGCATTTTTGTAATTGTTAAAGTAAAAATATTACAGAAAAAATATTTTTATAAAGAATATTCAATAAAAAACTAAGCTCGGCATCTTAACATTGTATAAAATTATGAAATTAGAAAATGATAATATTTAGAGAAATACTTTTTGTTAACTATAAAATTGTGGTGAAAAAAATATGGTATGGTACTATTCGCGTCATAATTACATTTTTCCATTTTAGTATTCGCATAACAAAAACTGGGTACTTGCAGAATATGTACGCCCCCTCAGATGTTATTCTTAACATAGCTCCTTTCTCATTGGATTAAAGATCTCCTATTGTTTTTCAGGAAATTACCGATAATATCTTAATTTCGTATATAATTTCGCCTACCGAAATTTACACAGAAGATATCAAAGGCCATTTACATTATTTCGTCCAAAATGGAAATAGAAAATTTTTGTTCCGTAGCGCGATATATTAATCGATATTTTGGTGGTGCCATGGCGGGGGTTGAATGTCAACTTGTTTGTTATTGATAATGATATTACCTACTTTATTGTTAAAAATTTAGTTAATTACTCTAAAGTCTGTTATTTATTATATATTACACTATTTGTTGTTGTTTAAATGTTAATAGTGTTAGCTCGTTCGAGGTTTAAGTTGACCTGAAGCAAATTTGTTGACAAGTATTAGTGTTTTTCTATATTATTTATTAAATGTCTTAATTTGTCGCAAGATGAATGCCCATATTATTTTTGTTTTTAACATGGGAATTGATGATACATTTTGATTATTCGTAACGTATTTAACAAATAAGTAATGGCATTAGATTTTGATGTATTAGAGTTTTGTAGAAAATTGAGAACTGCCAAACAACCCCCGTATAAATGTCCCATCCCCGAGTGTGGTAAAACGTATAAAAGTATGTGCGGTCTTCAGTATCATTTGGTAAATTTCGATCACAATATTCGAAAAGAACCAGTCAAAGATGACAAAAAAGTTGAAGAAACCCCAATCGTAACTCCTAGTCAACCAGAGAAAAAGAAAAGATGTAAGTATCTCTTGCTATAATAATTATTTAGTTCAAAATCATTGTCTAATGACGTGTCATTTTTGCACTGATTTAAAAAAAAATAGTATCAATTAGGTTATTTGAAGAAAATAAGCTTATACTTTCGGGAAAATGGTAATTGCTGGAGAAAATAAGTCTAAATTTCGGCAACATGCTAATTACTGTGATAAGCCTAAATACGCCAAATTTCCCGGCGGTGATTGGCCTCATTAAATGATAAATAACAAGTTATTTATTCATTTTTTTTCAGAGTCCCGTAGGTTCATAATAGACAACGGAATCTTATAGTCAGTTGTGGGTCTCTGTCCGCCTCTGTAGAAATCAAATAATTTGTGTTAGAGTGGCGAGTTTTTTATGTAATATCCAGAAACATGGCTCAACACCAGGGAATTTGTAAGCATTTCCAGAATATTCCTCCCCAGAAAATTAGGGAATCGCAAATACAAGATATTCTTTTGAGAGAATCGAGTAAGATGTCATGTCAAGCATGAAAAATGTAAGGGACATAAGATGTTAACAATGAAAATGTCTTCCATATTAATTCTGTAACTTTCTTGAGTATGATCAGTAGTTGGTGAAGTGAAATTAAAGTTTCTGTTTCTATGTACCTCCCCCCTCACTCGAGTATTTCAGTTATTTTGAAATCATATGTATCCTAGAACCTATTTCGCCTCCAATCTACCTTCTCCACTGCGTCCTTCACTTCTACTACTATCTCCACCTCTATCTCCATCTTCACCACCACCTCTATTCCTACTACCAACTCTTCATCTCCACCGCCGCCTCCACCTCTTTCTCCATTTCCACCGCCGCCTCCACCTCTTTCTCCATTTCCACCGCCTCAAATAAAATAGTTAATACTCCATGTACAGACAGCCACGTCACAGTTTAATTTATATAGATTTTGTATATTTTGATTGTATATATATTTTTATTATTTGTTTTAGCTAAGAAAAAGAAAAAGAAAAAACGAGGAAGATGGAGTAATACAAATGATTTGGTTCAAAAAAGTCCTCAGCCCCAACGACAGCCGCTCTCTTACTCAGAAGCACAGAAATATGTAGAATTTGAAATTGATGATAAAATACATCGTTTGTTGATTGACGAATGTATTCCAATAATACCAAAACAGCAGTATGAACTTATATATCCACCGGTAATCTATAAACTTTTTTATCTTTCAAGGGGACTTAGTGGGGTGGAGAATAAGCATGCAGAGATTAATGTCAAATAATGACCATGTTATCGAAGCCTGAAGCTAAATTTCTGATAGTTTCATGAAGGAAACCTTCCCCACTCACACCTTATTGGGCTAAAGTAATAACATTCTAAGAGTTCTTGGTCATATGACACACACTTCTGGAAAGCTCGTGAAGTGAATATTATTCTAGTAATATCCATTTCTTTCAATTTATTGAAGAGGGTTAATTACAATAACTATTCTTCAAAAATTAAACGCCAGAAAAATTAAATTTTCGGATGCCATTTTGAAGAAAAGTTTTCTAACAAGTTAATTTTAATCTTCAAAATGAGATGTTCCTCGATTCTCTTTGTTAGGATGAATTTCTGAGATTTCTCGCCTTGAAAATAACATTTTTGTTACAAATATTCCGGTTGGGGAAGTACATTGCCGGTGATTCACCGACTGCATGTTCCTTATTTTATTTTTATAACCAAAATGAGATAAATCTTAGTTTTGTACCAAAAAATAAACAAAATTATTATTTAAATATTACAATGATAATATTTTTAGGATCCGAATGCTTCCACGACGTCCTATGAAAAACCGAAAGAATTACTGAAATTGCCAGAACCTCGATTTTCCTTAATAGAAGATTACAACATACCTGACGTTCCCTTCAAACCAGTTGGATATATCAGGTGAGCTATATTTTTGAAATTTTGTTCATTTAACGTATATTGTTTTCATTTTATCGAAGTTAATCGGGTTTGGAAAAAAAAAAAATTTACTCAAGGTCTCATCATATTTATATATTTTAAAATTTTCAGATGTTTCGGCATTATTTTGCCATTATCAGATTAAAATTAGACTATAAAGTTGTTAGAAATGCTATTATTTTAACTAAGTCGGTATAAATTAATATTTATAACAATAAATTGAACTTACCGCAACTCGCTTGCTCTCACGTCTAATATGTGCTTTTAATATCATCTTGCGCATAAAAATAATAATATTTATTTCCTTTGAACGATAATATGATAATAGGATTCGTCATAAGAATGTTTACATTAAGATACCTTATAAATTAGAGCCCCTGAGTTGCCTAGCCCGCGCGTCATGGGGCCTAGGATACTCTGTGTGTAAGGCTGTAGAAAGGTACGCTGCTGCTGGTTGGTGGCATCACCCCACGAAACGGCAGCGCATGATTCTGTTGCGAGCCCAGAGAGTAGCCCTTTTAAGCGTTACAAGAGCTTATCGAACTGTCTCTATGGCTGCGCTACAGGTATTGGCCGGAGGTCCACCCATAAACTTGGTCTTGGATGGTGCTGTTGCCTTATATTAATGTAGACGCAATGTGCCTTTAGGGGCAGATATCAATGAGCCCTTACGACTAGTCCTGGAGCTGGAGGTGAGCGGACAGTCCAGACCAGAGAGTTGCAAGGACATTGCCCAGGAATGGATAGTAGAAAAATAGCAACAACGATTTATGCATACTTTCCGGATATCCGGGTACGCCTCGACTCGACGTGGGTACAGCCTGTCCACTGGATGTCCCAGATGTTATCAGGTCACGGAGACTCCAAACTCTGTCTCTTTAGGAGGAAGGACAACCCAAACTGTTCATGTGGGGGCATCGAGACTGCAGAACCTGTAGTCCTTGATTGCCCGCTGTATGACCAGGCCAGGGTGGAGTTGATTCGCGAGACTGGATCATACCTGGACTGGATCTGCGGCAGCTGGTGATGGGTACCGGCTAACCAGTGTTCACCTGGTTTGTCGGCTCGTGGCGGGAGCAAAAAAAAGCGGTGTGACGGGCTGGGACCGTCGATCGCCGCACGTTGGTCGACCGGTGGTCGCCCCCGGTCCGCCATAGCCTTACTTAAGCACTAGCCAGATCCCGAGCTCCCTCGACAAACAGAGACGGGTGATGTAACATTAACGCAAGGTGCATCCGACATTACAGAGGACTAAAAGTTTATAAATTAGATACATAAACAGATATTAACTCTTAAAGTCGGACACACATGGATAAAAGATAATAATTTTTTATGACTTTTCCGAAGTGTCTTTTTCATGACGACATTCCGGGACGTTCTCACGTCCCTTCATCAGGTCACAATGTGCGAAATATAGAAAAGAGAAAAATAACAATTATTAAAATGTATATAAATAAATAAAATGCTAATGTAAATACATAAAAGAAGAACCAAGAGAAATAAAATAAATTAGTATATAAATAATAAAAAATAATCTTGTTCTTATATTTAAAACAAATTTTCCAAAGAAACAGTGGCTTTTATTAGGCAATATGTTACCTTGAATAAGCTAGAATTCTTTTTTATCCATAATATTGTTTTCTGTAGAGGATATTATTTAATAATTGATCATTCATCTTCATACGGATGTTATATTTTATATAGAAAATATAATAGTTTGATGAGGATAAGTAATCAATATTTAATCATATTCCTTACAGATCTTAATATGAGTAAAGAATAACTCTATTATAATATATTGCTTAAAAGTCACATTATAATATATTGCCTAAAAGTCACAGTTTCTGGATTGGAAAGCTTATTTTGAATATAATGACAAGATATTATTGATACCAGATATTAAAGTAGTGTAAAAAAAAAGAGTATTTAGACATGACAGCAAGCGTGTTGCTGTATGTTCAATTCAACCTTATTTTAAACATAATGTAAAGATTCCTTTAAATCTGTCAACATAATGCCGAAACGTCTAAAGATTTAAAAAATATACATAAATATGAGACTTTCAGTACAGCTTTTTTTCAAACCCTTAGGATATCGTTTAATGTGTACACATCATAGCACATCATATGGTTTTCTTATTTCTTTGGTTTAAAGTCCTTATCATCTCAAGGGCAGAAAGGACTAGTTCTTAATGGTTGCTGCCCTTTTCTAGCTCCAAAATAGATTCTGTTTTTTTTTTAATTCATTCAAATTTGTTTCTATAAATTAAGAAAAAAGTGAGGTGTCTCTTGGAAATCGATCCGGGAACTTTCACACCAGAATGCTATCCAAGCCTCATAAGTCTTGCACTTCTCTTTCATTCTGCCAAGTTAAGGTTGCATATTTTTGTTTAGGTTTATCGAGAAGAGTCCAGAAGACTTGGATGCGGAGATTGAATACGATATGGACGAAGAAGACGCCGCATGGCTGGACATTATGAACGATAAAAGAGCTGAGAGTGGTCTCTCAGAGGTTTCTGTGGATACCTTCGAGCTTCTCATGGACCGGTTAGAAAAAGAATCCTATTTTCAGGTAGTTTTAGACATTTTACCATCATTATACTAATTATTTTTTTATTTCTTGGTTAGTAGGCGGATGTAGTGCACTTGTTAAATAAGTAATACGGAGGTATCAACCAACAATATATTTAATTCAAACCAGAACTACTTATTTTTAAAAAATCACTTGAATTTAGGAACTACTTATTACAGTTCATGTCAATATTTTTTTTTTACGTGGGTCTGTGAAAATCTTATAGACACTTGGAGCCTCCATAGCTCTGAGGTAGTGTGGGACTCTAACTCCACTAAAAACACCTCCCTTTCATGTTATAATCTTGTTTTGTGGGGTGAGGCCCATTAGCCTGACCCCTGGTTAAATTCACTTTCTTTCTCTCTGTTAGAGTTCTATAGAATTAGTTACATAATTGCGACACTAAATAAGTCAATAATTAACAACAAATAAGTTATGTAAGATAAAAAGGGATAACATGTTAAGTGGTATCAAAATAGGCACTGAAAATACATTAAAATGGTTCGAATGAAAATATTACACGTAAAAATAGTATTTGATACCGCTTAACATTTTATCACTTTTTATCTTAAATTATTTATTTATTGTTAATTATTGACTTGAACTATAATAGTTAGTAAATTCTAGTGATTTTTAAAAATATTTTGGTTTATGTATGTTCAGATTTACTACTTGAGGATGGTAGTTAATTGCCGAAACTATTTCTGGTTTAAATAAAAAAATATTGTTTGACTAATACCTTCGTATTAGTTTTAAAATATTTCTTAGTTCACCGCCTTGGTATTAGGTGAACTGTTGCAGAAAGTACTGAAACCCTCCCGAAACTGCATTGGCTCCAATAATTGTACAAATTTGTAAACCATTCTTATTCTTCTATCCTGATATGAAGCTCTTTGACAACAGTTTAGGCCATCTTCCCAATGGTTGATTGTGATGAAACTAATAATACAGTAGGACCTCCATATAGTAGGACCTTCCTCCAGTAGGACCTTCCTCCAGTAGAACCTTCCTCCAGTAGGACCTTCCTCCAGTAGGACTTTCCTCCAGTAGGACCTTCCTCCAGTAGGACCTTCAGTAGTCGCTCATCGATTTAAGATAGAATGTGGCTGTGGATTCAGGGTCGAAGGAGGCGGTGGAACGGGACCTGCGTACGGTCGAGTTTGTCTTATTTTAATTGAGCTGTGGGGCGTAGGTACGTGGACCCTTAAACTCTTAGCAGATATGGCCCTTGCGATAACTCACGCTAAGTTCATAAATATAGGGTAGAATTGGACAGAAGTAGACTTCCCAAGCAGAGGAAATACAATAAACACAGCTTATTATTTGTAAATATTTTTAACCATGACCACGTAAGAGATTTTTCCAGAATTATTTTGACGTTAACCAAGACTTTGCGGAAGATATATTTGATTGGAGGTGTCACAAAATGTAAAAAGGGTGACTAATTTAATTTTGGAACTGTTTCATTTTTGAAATTAAAGGATTATTTTCATGTAACTTTAGATGCAGACTACCAAGGGAGACTGCACTGCAATGGTTGATGAAGATGCTGTCTGCTGTATCTGCACGGATGGTGAATGTCAGAACTCGAATGTTATCCTCTTCTGTGACATGTGCAATCTGGCTGTTCACCAAGACTGCTATGGCGTTCCGTACATTCCCGAAGGACAGTGGCTCTGCAGGTTCGTGCAAAAATTAGTCTTCTCTTTACCTTTTCGCTGCTATTGAAGGTCTGGGCCGCAATGTAATTTAACGAGCTCTATATATAAATACACCATTATATTGACTACCATATGAAATAAAATTGTTATAAATGGTTTATTTCGTATTTTGTATCAACTTATATTCACTTTTACAAATACTCTGTCAGCTATAAGATAGCTTAGCCTTCCACTTCATTGTGAATTATGGCCAATCCTTTTTCGCTACCGCATCAAAAAGAAGGCTGATTTTTTTTTTTTTTTTTTTTTTTAATATTTGTTGTTTAAACATTTAATATACTAAATGGGCATTTATAATTTTTACACGATTTTATAATTTACTTAACGTGAAATTAGTAAATTACAAACGATTTTCAGAGTGATGCATAACATTTCTGCAGAGATATTATGAAACACTTAATAAAAATAAAGAGAAAACTAATGTTGATTGTTCATACAACTGATATGATCGATCAGACCCATCTCAAATATTCACCCTTTTTATCGCCAATACCTCCAATCGCAGTGTATAGGTACTTATTTTCACAAAATTGTTTACTTGTATTCTTATATTTATTAATTGTTATATTTAATTTACTTCATGTTACAGTACTCTTGAAAAAATTGGAATATATTGAATAAGATTTCATCTCTAAATAAAAATCTGAATAACAAAATAAATATTTGAAATTGAGGAAAAATATCCTTGATTTGAGACCAGTTAAATGTTCACTTGATGAAGGTGATGTCAAACAAACAACAAATTGGCCTTCCGTCTCCCCATAATATATTTATAATATTTTTATTGAGATTTCGCCATTATTCAGGAATTTTTAAACTTTTGTAACAAAATTAACCATTTATAACCATTATATTGACTACCACATGAAATATAATGGTTATAAATGGTTTATTTTGGCACAAAAGTTTATTTAATGTCAGTTTAATGCCTTCAAATATTTATTTTGTTATTTAGATTTTTATTTAGAGATGAAATCTTATTTTCAATATATTCCAATTTTTTCAAGAGTACTGTTGAGGAGTGGACTGTTTGAGAAGGGATAGTTCGAAATGTAAACCTGTTGGACCTCCTCTTAGTATTCGTTAAGTCGTGGCTGAAGATGGTAGCAATACCTGTTGTTCATATTTTGTGAAATAAACAATACTTTAAAAAAAAAATAGTTTTTCTTTATTTTAATTAATGAATAAAACAAACTTATTTTTTGAAATATTGTCTATTCCACTAAAGATATATATACATATAACTACCGGTTTCGGCTTTATACCATCGTCAGGTCTAGTTATGAACTAAGTCAGTTTGCAGAGAGCGACCCTTCAAATACATCTCAGTTCAAAGGGTGCTATTAAAACTTGGGAGTCCTCCGGCTGTACCGTTAGCTAACTCATGAAATATTTCTTAACAAAACCTAGTTCTAAATTTACATAAAACAATTTCATGAGTTAGCTAACGGTACAGCCGGGGGACTCCCAAGTTTTAATAGCACCCTTTGACCTGAGATGTATTTGAAGGGTCGCTCTCTGCAAACTGACTTAGTTCATAACTAGACCTGACGATGGTATAAAGCCGAAACCGGTAGTTATATATGTATATATATCTTTAGTGGAATAGACAATATTTCAAAAACAAGTTTGTTTTATTTATTTATTACAAGTTTCCACAATATGTCCGCGTTCCTCAACTTAGAAGTTGTTTATTTTAATTCTCGGAGTACTAAATATTAGAAAGAAAGAATGAACATTTATTATATTATAAATAATTGATTTAATAATCTATGAATAAAGCTAACTTGTAAGGGGTTATTTGTTTACTTTTTTATTATCTATTTACTTTTATTTTCTTCTCTAGGAGATGTCTTCAGTCGCCGTCCCGAGCTGTGGACTGTGTCCTGTGCCCAAACAATGGCGGTGCCTTCAAACAGACTGACCGAGCTCATTGGGCACATGTTGTATGTGCCCTCTGGATACCGGAAGTTAGGTTTGCTAATACGGTAAATTGGAATATATTGAAAATTTCATCTCTAAATAAAAATCTGAATAACAAAATAAATATTTGAAATTGTGGAAGAATATCCTTGATTTGAGACCAGTTAAATGTTCACTTGATGAAGATGATTTCAAACTAACAACAAATTGACCCTTGGTTTCCCCATAATTTCTAATATTTTTATTGAGATTTTCTACTTTCATTATTACTTATTGTTAGTTATATTACGCTAGAGGGCGCCGGTAGCTCAGTGGTATGCGTTCTGGTTTACTGAGCTCAAGATCGCGGGTTCAAAATCCGGCCGAGGCCCTTAGTTTATTTTATCTGGGAGGTAAAATAAACTTAACCACGCCGTCCTTCGGACGGGATGTTAAACGATGGTCCTGAGACTGTACGATGTCAGGTACTCGTTAAAGACCTCTCCCTACCATAGGTGAATAAAACTAAGTAGGAAAAATTCAGGACTCCCATAGTTAAAAATGAAAGAGCGCTCTGGTAGTAGGCGATATAACCTCGTAGTTCAAGCCCGGGGATGAGTCACAACGACTAATAAGAGTGATCATCTTGGATAACTTTTGAACGAGTGATAGTATCAAGATGGGACGAAGTGGGACAATCTTTATCGGACCTTGGGACAATGTGGGCAGTAATACTTTGTTGATTCAGCCGACGGAACGTTAAACGATGGTCCTGAGCCTGTACGATGTCAGGTACTCGTTAAAGACCCCTACCCAAGGTAAATAAAAATTTGGCGTAGGCAAGATTTAGGACTCCCATAATAGAGTGGGGCTCATGTCCAAGAGAGCGACAAAATAGCGCTCTGGTAGTAGGCGATATGACTTCAAAGTTAATGCCCTGCTATGAGTCACAATAACTAACTATTGTTAGTTATATTAAGATTCAGGGTTATGTGTGTTTGTTATTATCTATTTAAATTTTGTGGGAATTTTTTGAGTGTTTTAAGTTTGTATTCTTGATTAAATTCATTGTTACATTATTGTAGGTGTTTCTGGAGCCTATTGACAGTATAGAGACCATTCCCCCAGCTAGATGGAAGCTTACGTGTTACTTGTGCAAGCAGCGAGGTGTGGGCGCTTGTATTCAATGTCATAAGTCAAATTGTTACTCCGCATTTCATGTTACATGTGCACAACAAGCAGGGTTGTACATGAAAATTGATGCTATTAAGGACTCACACTCAGGTAAGGGGGTAAGAAAATAAGAAGTTTTTTTTTCTCTTAATAATGAGTACTAAAGACGAAAAAAAATATTTTATAATTAAAAAGAAAATAACCATTCCATAAGAAATTTATTTATATATTACACCATCGTCAGGTTCAGTTGTAATAATATTATAGGCGCCAATGACCATGCTGACAATGCGCAAAAAAAAAAAAAATAATAAACGGGGTGTGAAACCGGGTGTCCCTTTAGGAGGGGTTTTAAACACAATTTTGTTTTTAGTTTTGAAGCGGGCCAGCCATCCGCTGGAAGCCTTGAAATTCTCTATGAATTTTCAATATATTTTTTTTATAGAAATAATTTTGGACACTTGAGTTTTCCCAATTTTAGATTTTTCGGCTAAAGCCCGAACCGAATCGCCTTTATCATGACATAGGGAATAAGTTCCAGTTTTTCCTTTAAAGGAACGGACCTCCATTTTTTCGTGTGCGACATTTCGACGTAAAAGATGACAAAGCACTAAACTCAAAATATATGCTTAATTGCACGTGAATAATAGAAAATTGCAGCGTCATGAATGTACTGTCGAAGAAATGCCTAGGAATCGCATAAGAGATATTATGTGAAAAATTCGAAGTTCCCCGGGCAACGCCGGGTACTACTGCTAGTTATATATATATGTATAATATTAAAATTATTATATATAATATATTATTACAGCATCACTTCTCTCATTTATTTTTTGCCTTTTCAAAAAATAGCAATAAGAGTCATCAGCGAGTGTCTGAATTGTTTTTACATTCAATCAATAAAATGTTTTTATTTATTTACATATGTATTCACAACGACAACATTTGTCTATTTCACATTTGACATTGTCTATTTCACAAAATGTATGGGAGTACTTTCGGTATTGCTACCATCTTAACAAATCCTGAAAAAAAAAAAAACAATTGAGAAAAAACTTTTTTTTTTAGTATTTCAGATGATAGCAACACCGAAAGTACTCCCATATACATTTTTTTGTGAAATGAAAAAATATTTTTAAAAACATACGTTTTTCTTTGTTTTTTATTAAGTGTTTCACAATATCTCTGCAAAAAAATGTTAAGTAACTCTATTTTTTTAGTTAAAATTATCTGTATCTTCATTTAAGGAAAGCCGGAGATCCAAGCCTTCCAAACGTCTTCCCTTGGTACCCTCGTGCAACAGTGCCACTCTATGGGTACCAGTACGGCCCTCATTTTGACAATGAATAAAGAACTCTGAATCCCGAGCATACTTCAGTCCGTATGTGTAGTTTCCTTCCCGTCTGTCCAATGTACGTTGCATTGCAATTCTCTCACGTCAGTTTGTAGACACCGGATTTGTCTCTAAGAGGTACTCTGTCCTTCAGGGAAACGGTTCCCAATCAACTTTTTCCCGTAGCTATCTAACTCTTTTTTCACATTGTAAGTGGTAACGTCATTCATGGCTACTGCAATGGTAACGATAGGCTTCGGTGTATGAGAACGAAGGCGTGTACCGGGAAGAAGTGTACCTTCCCATCATTGAAGAAAAGTTCAGTAAAAATAGAGCTCATTTTTTGAATAATTTAATCTATATAAATTTTAGGTAGCAATTTATTTATAATCTAAAACATATTTAAATTTAATTCTTACGAAACATCTAAAAAAATTGTTTTCCTATAATGTTTATTTATTTTATTTTATTTATTTACATATTCACAACGACAACATTTGTCACTAGTGATCGTGATGATGTGCTGTGGCAAGTGTGTCGCTGTACTGCTGAGGTACCTGACCGAAGAGGAGTCCAGGCTAGTCCTGGAGCAGGTCCCTCTGCCATGCCCGCTTTAGACGTCTTGGTGGATTTGTGGGGAGAGTGTTCGTGGATAATTGGAGAATAAGTGGATTGGCGTGATGATGGAGTTTGTCGTGAAAATTTTGATATCGTGTCTTGATAACAGAAGGTATAAATGGGATGTTGAGGTCATTATGTAATGTGAGGTTGAAAACGTAAAATGGGGCATTGGCAATGTGGCGTAGTATGATGGATTGTAATGACTGAAGGCGTTGTATGTTTGATTTTTTGGCTGATCCCCATATCCGATTTGTAGCGAGTAGTGTGTTGTGGAATGTGTGCTGTGTAGATAGAGAAGAGTAGGGGACTGAGGGAACTTCCTTGGGGGACTCCAGCTTTGACCTCCAAAAAATGTGATGAGGAAGATCCCTCAGATACCCTAAAGTTTCTGTTCTCTAGGAATGACTTAAGTATTAAATAATATGTGTGAGGAAGGTGAGTTTTAAGTGTGTAGAGCAGGCCTGGGGGCCAGACACGATCAAACGCTTTTTCAATGTCCAGAAATACGCCTATGCAAAACTCTTTTCTTTCAAAGCTGGTGGTGATGTAATCGACCAAACGATGGCACTGGTGTATTGTCGAATGTCTTTGTCGAAAGCCAAATTGATGGTCTGGGAGAAGGTTGTCTTGTGCACTGATGTAGGTTAGTCTGTCCAGTAGAAGTCTCTCTAGTGGTTTGGATATCACGGGAAGCAGGCTTATAGGACGGTATGACGAGGCCTGGTCTGGGGTTTTTCCTGGCTTAAGAATCATCCTGACTACTGATATCTTCCAGACAAGGGGATAGTAACATAGTCGTAGTACTGAGTTGTATAAATTCGTCAAGTAAATTAGTCCTTTTCTCGGTAGCTGTCGTAGTATCTCAGCGGTTATCAGATCATGACCTGGAGATTTCCGTAAGGGGAGTTTTTTAATTGTCAGTTCAACTTCATTAGGACTGAATGCCTTTGGGGGGAGAGTTAGTTGGAGGGGGGTAGTAAGTGCTGTCAGTACTTGGTCTGTATGTTGGTCGTCTCCTATGTCCTCGTGGGGAGTGAATACTTTGGAAAGATAATCAGCGTAGAGGTCTGCCTTCTCCTGGTCTGACCTAGTCCTGGCCCCATCATTCTGCCGAAGGGGGTGTGATACCCGTGCATTGCCAAGAAGCCGTTTCGTCGCTGTCCAAAGTGAGTTATCTCGAGCCGCCAGAGTCGAGATATATGTCTCATGTCTGTCTTGTTTCAGTTTGGAAAGTTCTGTAGAGAGGGTTCGCCGGAGTTGATTGTATGTCTGTCTGTCGGAAGGGTACCTCGATCTTTGCCATCGAGACCTGGCCGCAATTCTGGTAGTCTTGGTGAAAATCTCATATTTTTCTGACTTCTATAAGCATATATAAACAAAAAGTTGAAAGGTATTTTTTTATTAATGTACATTTTTTGTTTTTAGCATGTGAAGGGGAATCTGCTCCAGTCCTTGTTCAAAAAATTGCATTCTGCGGTTCGCATACTCCAGCGGATGCTGATAATAAACCGAAATCGCATATTAAAAAGCAACAACTGCAACGAAAGTTGCCCAAAAATCCAGCTCCAGTCATCAATATACCCACAATCCCTCCAGACAGGTGAGTTTATGAACTCGGCATTTTATATGGGTATTCAGATGTCCATGAGTAAAACCAAAGAGATGAGGTTTCAACTACAAAACGCTAATAACTTGCACCACTAACCTCCAGATCGCGGTTTTGAAACCCGGTCTAGGCCCTTAGGTTTTTTTTTATCTGAGAGTTAAAACACCTTGAGCACGATGTCCTTCGAATTGGATGTTAAGCGATGGTCTCGAGCCTACGTCAGATACTCGTTAAAGTCCCCTACCCTAGGTAATTAAACCTAGGTAGGTAACATTTCGGACTTCCACAGAAGAGACGGGCTTATGTCCATCAGAGCGAGGAAAGAGCGCTCTGGTAGTAGGCAATATGAACTCGTTGTTAAAGCCCGGGCATGAGTCACAATAACTATCTAATTAGTTCATTGTATTAAGAGTTATTAACTAATCTTACTAGTTATTAAATCGAGCCTTTACGACGTCGAGTTACTGAATCTTAATAACTTGCACCACTAACCTCCAGATCGCGGTTCTGAAACCCGGCCTAGGCCCTTAGTTTTTGTTATCTGAGAGTTAAAACACCTTGAGCACGATGTCCTTCGAATTGGATGGTACCCTAGGTAATTAAACCTAGGTAGGTAACATTTCGGACTCCCACAGAAGAGACGGGCTTATGTCCACCAGAGGGAGGAAAGAGCGCTCTGGTAGTAGGCAATGCGAACTCGTTGTTAAAGCCCGGGCATGAGTCACAATAACTATCTAGTTAGTTCATTCATTGTATTGCGAGTTATTAACTATAACTAATCTTACTAGTTATTAAATCGAGCCTTTACGACGTCGAGTTATTAAATCAAGTTATTAAATCGAGCCTTTACGATGTCAGATACTCGTTAAAGTCCCCTTACCCTAGGTAATTAAACCTAGGTAGGTAACATTTCGGTATTGCGAGTTATTAACTAATCTTACTAGTTATTAAATCGAGCCTTTACGACGTCGAGTTATTAAATCGAGCCTTTACGACGTCGAGTTATTAAATCGAGCCTTTACGACGTCAGATACTCGTTAGAGTCCCCTTACCCTAGGTAATTAAACCTAGGTAGGTAACATTTCGGACTCCCACAGAAGAGACGGGCTTATGTCCATCAGAGGGAGGAAAGAGCGCTCTGGTAGTAGGCAATATGAACTCGTTGTTAAAGCCCGGGCATGAGTCACAATAACTATCTAGTTAGTTCATTCATTGTATTGCGAGTTATTAACTAATCTTACTTGTTATTAAATAATAACGCTCAATAGAATTAATAAGTCTACTTGAAATGTTATACTTGGATTCATGAGTCTTTTAGGATGCCTTTTGATTCTTAGCCAACTCAAAGGAGAAGCAGGGTTCAGAGGGAGAGCGGAGACCTAGTTAATGAAAGAAAATTAATTAAATTCGAACTGAGGAAGTACACTGCCGGTGATTTACTGTCGATTTTTTGAAGTTGTGATTATGATATTTCATAAACAGGAAAAATCCTGAGTTTAAATTATTTAGAATTAACAAATTTAATGCAGACAACAATGGCCCACCACCCAAATCCACTGGTGCGGGAAATTAGGAGCCTCTACAACTCAGCCCGTTTTCAGACTACTTCACTCCGGGTCAGGTGACTAACGCCATAAATCGTTCACCAACAAAGAAGGCGCCAGGTCATGATCAGATTGTCCAGCCATTACTAAAAGAATAAAACAAACTTATTTTTGAAATATTGTCTATTCCACTAAAGATATATATATATATATATACAACTACCGGTTTCGGCTTTATACCATCGTCAGGTCTAGTTATGAACTAAGTCAGTTTGAAGAGAGCGACCCTTCTAATACATCTCGGGTGAAAGGGTGCCATTAAAACTTGGGAGTCCCCCGGCTGTACCGTTAGCTAACTCATGAAATATTTCTTAACAAAACCTAGTTCTAAATTTACATAAAACAATATTACTAGACTAATCGTGGAAAACAACAAATAAATAAGTACAAATACAAATAAATAATAAAAATAGAAATAAAATTAATAATAATATTAAGATTTAGATAACATTAAATATATATGTGGAACCAAATATTAATTACAGATAATACAAACATATATGTTGGAAACAGAACTGGATCAGGGTGTTAACAAAGGGGAATAGTTGAAATAAATTTGGTCATTCATACAAATGTTCCTTTTGTTAGCTTTATTTATTTCTAATTGTTCTAAGCTATTAAGTAGCCTGCTTTTTGAGCAATAATGGAGATATTTGATGCCTGTAGATGGGTCGAAAGTGTCAGTCCTAGTAGTAAACCAATTTAGGATGATGAGGAGCATGCTTGGAATAAAGATAAGTGACAGGATAAGAAACAGCGAGGTTCAACGGAAGGTGAGGTTAAGAAGCCTCCAGAAGGAAGCACACTTGATGAAGTGGAGATGGGCCGGGCATGTGACAAGGATGGATCCTCGACGATGGGCTAAAGTCTGCACGGAGTGGATTCCTAGAAACAGAAGAAGAGGAAAAGGAAGACCTGGACTGCGGTGGAGGGACGAGATAGTGGAAAGAATAGGGGATGGATGGTGTACAGTGGCCAGGAACAGAGAAAGATGGAACAAATGTGTTACAGTACTATTTAAGAAATAACCCTCATTTTTACTTTTTGCTTTTGTTTTGTTCTATCTTGTTTTATTTTTATTTTATTTTAATCAAGAAGTAACAGTTATACTTAAGAAATAATTTAATTTAATTTAGGAACATTCGTTAATTTCTTTTCTGATGTCTTCTGTTGAAAGAGCAGTAGACTCAAAACCTCCAAAAGGAGAGGCTTTTGTTCTAAAAGAATGTCAATAAAGCTATTTTATTTTTAATGAAAAATTCGTACTTGGGGGTTTTTGGGGTAGCTTTTATCGGGAGGGATCTTATAAAAGGACACTTTTATCCTTCCGATAAACAGTTTCATGAAAAAATATTTATTTTCTGACAAATGAGATACAAAATACGCGAACATTCATGAACTATCAACTCTACCGTATTCAGTTGAATACAAATGTTCAAACAATTATGTTATTTCGACTTATAGATTCATACTTATCTGAAGTCACTGAAAGGTGGAACATTGAATTTTCAATTAGAGAACCTTAATAAATTTATTGTAAAATGTGTTTCAGGATCCAAGAAATCGCTTCTCTGGTGACCATTCCCAAAAAGAATCAATTTATTCAGAGGATCATCGCATACTGGACAATAAAGCGACACCTTCGGAACGGAGTACCTTTGTTAAGAAGACTTCAGATGTCCCAGTTTACCAGGAGGGGTGACTCTGGCATGTCCAATCTTGGAGCCGAAGATATTGTACGTTGAATTGTACCACAGTTCTCTTATTTTGACATGCCTAAAATCTATTAACCTACTAACTGTTAAGCGACATCTCGCATTTGGTCCCAGTAAAAATAACCTTGAGTACGCCATCCTTCGGATGGACGTTAAGCGATGGTTTCGCCCTGTACTATGTGAGATACTCGTTTAAGACCCCTAGCCATGGTAACCAAACCTTGGGTAAGCAATATTTTGGACTCCCATTGTAGAGTCGGGCGCATGTCCACCAGAACGACAATGTAGTTATATGACCTCGTAGTTAATGCCCGGGCATGAGCCACAAAAACAACAACAAGAGGAAAGTAGTTTAAAGATTATAAAAGCCAAGATATCATGATTTTTCTCAATTTCAATTCTCTTTCACTTTTCATATTCAATTGTTTTTTTGTTTGTTTTTTTCTATTTTATTCTTATAAGTTTTTTTTTTATAGCCCGTACTTCGAATGGTCAGCACATATTGCAACTCCCTCTGATAGAAAATATATTTAAAATAGTTTATGTGGTTTTTTTTGGGTTAAATTTGTGTGTGTTTACCGTCATTACATTTTCAGAATCATTTTTGTACAAGGTCATCAATCTCAGGACATACAATTCTAAAAAAAACTATTTCTCTTATAGTTTTTGTTTGTCAAATATTTTTTTATTTCTGTCTTAGTAATTTTGATTCCATCAATTCCAGATAATCTAGATCTAATGTATTTTTGCGTTTGCGAAATTTGTATATCATTTTTTATTATTATTTTTCGTCTGTTTTAATAGTCAAATTTATTTTCAGGATGAGTTACGGAACCAACTGAAGTACTATCAATGTTTGCGACAGGATTTGGAACGGGCCAGACTGTTGTGTGAGCTGGTCAGAAAGAGAGAAAAATTGAAAAGAGAACTTATAAAAGTGTACGTAAAAGATAAATAATTTTGATCTTTGCTCTCTATTATATTTTGAGGAAAAGATGCAGAGTCATTCTGTATGCTGCGTTAATTTTTGCTTTAGAAACTAAGAAACAACCATATTGTTTCAGATCTTACGGGATAATTAAATCATGTTTAAAAAGTCGTCGGCAAAACATCATTGTACTTTAAAATGAACAAAAACAAAGAAATATTTTAACTTTTATATCGTCTTGATTCCACATATATATATATGGACATGAAGTGTACCGGTTCGGCTTACTCCATCGTCAGCACGATGTTCAAAAGTGAATTCACCGGTGAAAATTGACAGAAAAACTATAAATAAATAATGCCACTCTGATCTTTTTAATGATTTTGAAAACAATATAAGGAGAAAAGTGCATTCGAACCTAAGAGAGTTTGAACTGATCTGCTGAATACTACTCTTAAGTACATTTCCCTGGAGAGCACCTGGAAAGAAGTGAAGGCCTGATAGTTCATCTCCCAACACTCCTCCAATTCAAACGTTTACGCTGAAACGATGCTGAAAAGCTGTTTCTTTTGTCACATGAGGGTTATCGACAGACAATGTGCGTATTATGCATATTAAATACGACATTTCTTGTGAATTGGGATTCATCGGTCCACAGTATTCTGAATATAGCACTCTCCGAGGAAAATCTCCTTCCAGTAATTCTTGCTCCGTAGACACTGAGGTGGGCGTAGGGATTTCATACAGCGAGTCATTGTTTGTACAAGTATAAACTTGCAAGATTTTCTTGTAGAGTCCAGGTTCAGGGTGATTAATAAGCTTTGATCGGCTCCCCTCATGAATTACTGTATCATACCACATAGAAAATATCTTCAAAATGCAATTTCTCCTAAAGTATTTGAGGAATCGCATCATTTGACGTTGGAAAGCTCAGTATTAAATGGGGAAGTTTTTGTGAAATTAGACAACTTCTAGATCATTGTGTAGGGCAGTGGCAAATTTTAGACATTTTGCACAAATTTCATTATTTCTGGAATTTTGATGTTTGAACAGTTAAAAAAACACTTTCGAGCAAGACAAAAGGGTAGTTGTGGTTTCTTTGGACGGGAAATGTTTCGCTCTTTCCGAAACCATATTCAAAGTGCCAATTCGTGCCCAGAAACTGAGAAAAATGCTTATTTCGGTAACGAGTCGTGTTAATTCTGAAAAAAAAAAAAATCAAAAAATCATATCTGGACGGTTTGAGATATAGAGCTGCGCTTGGTGGCGTTTTACTCCTTTTTTGATGTAGTTTTACCCAAAGTTTTTTTTCGGGTTATATATATATAACTGTCACTTATATGATATATATATATATATATATATATATATATATATATATATATATATATCGTCACTTTGTGCTGACGATGGTCTAAGCAGAACCCAGTAAACTGTATGTATATATGTTTGTGTAATTAGACATTTAGGACTCCCACAGTAGAGTCGGGCTCATGTTCACCTGAGCGACAAAAGAGCTCTCTGGTAGTAGGCGATATGACCTCGAAGTTAAGAGCCCGGCCATGAGTTCACAATAACTGACAAAGTACAAAACATGTAGAAATAAAGAGCAGTTGTCAAATAAAACGTAATTATGAATTTAAAATGTAAGCGAAACGTCTTCACTGGTAGTCATGAGTTTTTGTCTTATCTTTAATTTTATTTACATGCATTTTTGATATTTTGTCATATTTACACGCATATTTTTTATATAGGTATATATAATTTTTTTAGGAAATTCTTGTGCTTTGAGATGGAGCTGTGTCCCTTGGCCAGTTTTTTGAGACGATTATTAGACCTAATTCGAGCTCGGGATACTGGAGAAATTTTCATTGAACCTGTGGATCAGACGGAGGTACCAGACTACAGCGAAATTGTCAAACACCCCATGGATTTATCCACGATGAGAAACAAAATTGACACATTTCAATATGGCACCCTCCAAGAATTTGAAAACGATTTCTACCTAATGATCAACAATTGCCTAGCTTACAATTCCAAAGATACTGTGTTTTTCAAGGCTGCTATTAAAATGCGGGAACAGGTATATCATTTTTTTTATTTCTATACTAGATTTGATGAGTGGTTGACCACAGTTAATGAAGGTAGTTGGAGCTTACCTCCTTTGTTATATTCACAACGAACTTACGTGTATTAGAAAAATATATTCTGATATTACAATAAGTTCATCTTGCGAACCTCATTATTAAATCAAAATTCACAATCGATAATAATTATAAGACTAAATGATTTATTTCTTCACTTTTAAAACAGGTTACTTCAAGGATTGAGTCATGGCAACCATCTATAAAAATAAAATTAAAATGTCTGTAACCTAATATTTCGGGAACGGAACTATCTATATTGATGAAATTTGCGAGGCATTCAAAAATTTTGATTTGGGCCTCTACAAAAAAAGGTGGACGATTGTTTTTGTTTTTTTCCTTTTTACGGTTATTGAGGTCACATTAAAGGTCTTACCTAGACAATTTCAAAAATGTGACAGGTCGGATAATTTTATTTGGGGGTCGAAGGGGCGGGGGGGGGGGGGGGGGGGGGTCGGTGGTTGGAGCTACTATGCTGAAACGGCGAACTCGGTTGACTGGTTAGTGTTCTGTGAAGATATTTAATGAAGCCTCTAGCACTTGTTAAAGGAAGGAATGTTATCTTTACCATTTATATAAAGAAATACAATTGTGGCCTCCAACACTAGTGGAGAAATAAGATTGTAGCTTCACTTTAATTTAAGTTTGGTGCTTCACTCACCACCCGGGATCTTATCTTTATGTTACTTAATTTGCTTGGCTAAAGACGAGAGGTATTATAATTATTAATCCTTGGGGGTTTCAATGATAACGCAAATTAGGCTGTTGATATCTACTTTGAGAATGTATTTAAATGTCAGAACTCAAGACAGATAACAAGAAGTGACAAAGACAGTTTAACACATGGAAACATAAACAATAGGAATTCGACTTACGTCCAGTAGTAGAAAGAGAGAGTAAGGTCCAAGCGTCCGACCCAGGTTCCAGAATCTGACACAATGCATCTCCTCATCGGTATTTAACCTTTGAGGTGCGGAAGTTTATCATTGTCAAATATCCTGTTTACAGGTCAACACTCTCGATGTCACAATCGCGGTTCCTTGGCCGAGCCAATCTTAATAAACGGGGAACAAAGATTTGCTTTTTCTTAACTCTTTCGAGTTTTCCGACAAAGTCACCTTCACCACCTTCTCACAGTGCCTATCCTGAGAGGAGGCTTAAGGAGTTGAGAGGTTAGTCTGTCTGGCTAATACTCTAAGAGGGGTCCTTAGTAAGCCTGACTACTAGCCTGAGGGAGGTAAACTCGATAGGTGAATGTTTAGCGTAATTATCCAGAAAGGGGCTTCGTTGGTTCAATGGATAGAGTACTGCTTATCATTTTGGAATCCTCATTGAAGTATTGACCAACCTTCTTATAAACCCCAAATTTACTATCGAGCAACGGATGAACGTGGCATTGGAATAATAAAATGAAAATGACTGCCCCGCGACATTACTTTTCGAGTAAATTCGCTAATAGAGTGGGCAGTTCCTTATGCACTGTGAGAGCTCATGTTTTTTCCAGCTATGGTCAACCTCTCAACGAACAGTTTATTTGATTGTGAAATGAGGTTTATGTTATTATTAAATCGTAATTGTCGTATTTCAAATCGGACATATTTCAAGTTTCTTTCGTTCTTTAGTTTAATAAGGAGAGTACTTATTGATGTAATTAGTTGGAGGAAAAAAAAAACATATGCAATCCCATTTTTTCTGAAACTATGCCAGAATCCATTCAATTTTTTGGGATATAAGTTCCCCGAAAACTACTAGAAGAATTAAGAAAATTTAATAGTTTGCTTTTTTCCCGATTGGATTTTTTCTATATTACTGTAATAAATGAATAACTTGATAACCCTTTAATAAATATTTTCCAATGTAACAAAAAAAAAAAGAGTATTGATGGCATTGTTTGTTTTACTAAGTGTCATTGTTCATGTCGGTCTCCCCAAACAATATTTATATAATTTTTATGAACGTTTCGCCATTATTCAGGCATTATCAAAACTTTTGTGACAAAATGAACAATGTATAATCATTATATTTTATACGGTATTAATACTAAAATATAATGGTTATAAATTGTTTATTTTGTCACAAAAGTTTTTTTAATATCTGAATATTGGTGAAAGTTAACAAAATTTATATAAATATATTTCGGGGAGACCGAAGGTCATTTTGTTGTTTGTTTTAAACCACCTTCATCAAGTTAAGAACTATACATTTTTTTGATCATGTTTAGGGTGGGACTCTGTTGGACCAAGCGAGACAGTATTTGCAACAGGACGGCCTCAGTTCGGATTCCGTTACTGCTGAGTCCCCTGACAACTCGGAAAGTGACAGCAAACTGACTCCAGATGAACCTGACTTAGCTGCTCCCATCGCTTCTGCCATCAACAAAGTTGAACTGACTACATTTGATTCCGAATTGAGGATGTTTACTAAAGACCAAATTACAATGGTCAGTATTCTATATTTACATTTCATTTTATAATTTTTTATTTTAATCATACTCTACTGGAAAAACTTTAATGGCCGATAAATCAGGACACCTATTAATTTTCAGCGAAATTGGTGAAAGAGAAGGAGGGCTCAACTTCAAAACCCCCGACAACTCCCAATAGAATGAACATACCGATACGAAATTTTACATGTAGGTTTAGAAGTCCCTAACAAACCCCCATCTAATTTTAAGTCAAATTGGGCAACAGGAGAAAACGGACGTTAAACGATGGTCCCGAGCCTGTACGATGTCAGGTACTCGTTAAAGACCCCTACCTTAGATAAATAAAAATTTAGGGTAGGCGAAATTTAGGACTCCCAAAGTGGAGTCGGGCTTATGTCCACCAGAGTGACGAAAGAGCGCTCTGGTAGTAGGCGATATGACCTCGTAGTTAAAGCCCGGGCATGAGTCATAAAACCTAACCTAACAGGAGAAGAAGGGATTGGAGAAGGAGCGGAAATTTATTAAGTTTAATTCGAGCTTGGGAAGTTCATTGTCGGTGATTCACAGAAGACTTATTTTTTTTATGAATTGTTAGAGAAAGAACAAAAACAGATATATTTTAAGTAATGGTATTTTACATTAGTATATTTTTTTATTATTATTATTTTTTTTTTAGACTCGTAAAGAGAAATTTCAGAAACTTAATAACCTACTGGAATTAGCTAAAACAATTAAACATGGCAACGCACGCAGTAAACGCATCAGGTTAATAAAAACTCTTATTGCCAAAGTTGAAAGAGATAGAAATGAGATATTGGAAACAGGTTTGTCTCTTTAATAATTTTTTTTCTTTATTTTAAATTTTATTGTTTACAATGTTATTATTATATGAACCGGCTAAGGTCCACGAGGTCTGATTCCTGGGAGGCGAAATGCTACCTTTTCGACTCAATAGTGGATAGTACTACTGTACCTGTCCGAGATGTGGGGATGTGAGTACGAGGAGGTAGTGGAGCTCTGCAACTCTGCTACCTTCGCCTCTCTCAACTCAGCCTACATTTTGTTTTTCCCTTCAACTGGGTCACCCAACTCAGGTGTTACCTGGTCTAGATCTGGGCTGACCTACTTCTGGACAGTTCCTCTATTTCTGATGATGGCCCCTCCGTCAGCCATGAGGAATCTCTAATCAGTCAGGACATAAACACTATTTTATATTCTCAGTATAACTTCCTCTACAGATTGGTCAATGCGTTAGGCTCCCAAGAAAACTATCTTTCAATAAACTGCTATATTGAAAAACTCCGACTGCTAGCATAAATACGTCTCCACAATAGCAAGAGAAATTTTAGGATAATATTTGGAGGGTTTAGATATGACTTTTGCCCTGAAAATTTCTGCAGGCTCTGTACCTTAGACGAAAAGGACGACCTTGTTCACTTTTTTATCCCTCTTTGTGTATCCCCAGTCAAACATTTCTTCACAAATATTTTACCATTAGGCCAAAATTCGACTAGAATCAATTGTGGGCTTTTTGATAACGTAGGTGTTAAAACAATCAACAATTTATGTTTATTTTTTTACTATAGGCTTAACAATTAAGGGAATTGTTATTTAATTTATTGCTTATAAGATATATATTTATATATATTTTTTTCTTTTCAGTTTTTATTTTTGTATTATGGCTACTACTATTTTACAATTTTCCCTTATCAAAGGTCATATATATAGTTTGAATAGGGCGCCGGTAGCTTAGTGGTATGCGTGCCTGCTTTCTGAGCTCAAGATCGTGGGTTCGAAACCCGGCCGAGGCCCTTAGTTTATTTTATCTGGGAGGTAAATAAACTTAAGCACGCCGTCCTTCATGTGGTACTTTAAGCGATTGTCCCGAGCCTGTACGATGTCAGGTACTCGTTAAAGACCCCTGCCCTAGGTGATTAAAAATTTAGGCTAGGCAAAGTTTAGGACTCCCACAGTAGAGTCGAGCTCATGTCCACCAGAGTGACGAAAGAGCGCTCTGGTAGTAGGCGATATGACCGCGTAGTTGAAAGCCCGGGCATGAGTCATAATAACTAACTATAAGTTTGAATATTTTTTGTTTTCTAATTGCCTGCACTATGTCTAATAAAGTGCATGTCCATATTATTACTTATTTGTTGTTAAATATACATATATTTTTATTCTTTCCTATAACTTTAGGATTATGTATTTTGTAAAAAAAACCATTCATAGTCATAAAGGTTTTATTCTTTAGTGCAATAACAGTTTATCTATCTGTCTATTTTTATTTTTGTTATTGTTATTAAAATTATGTTTTTATGATCTATTCGTCTTATTGATAACGTTTTCAGGTTTGAATAGTGAAGTAGAGGCGAAAGCTGTTAAACGTTCGTCTCAGGCAACATGTGAAAGTAAATCGACAGAAACTCGTGAAAGAAACAAGAAGAAAGGCACCGAGTCTTCTTTTAAAGGTATTATTCAATTTTTCGAAATGATTATTTTTTTATTTATATACAGGTCCTTTTTAGATGGCCCGGCTAAATTTCTCTTGAACCGATAACGTTATAAAAAAAATAAAAAATACGTATTTAATATTTTTCAGTCTAGTTTAAAATTTCGACCTGTTTTTGAAAAATAAATCATACAGGGTACCCTAGGACCAGTACAACTTAAAAATTTCAAATAGGACCATAAATCATTTATAGGATTGTTTACGCTGAAATCAATGGTGAAACCAGATTTTAAATTGGTCGTGATTTTAACTCTGTATGTGAAGTTTATTTATATAAATCAGTCTAAAGACTTTTTTAATTTTTTTATTATTAACGTTCTTGGGTGCATCTTGCACCTGTGCAACATCGCCCGTCCGCCATATGTTGAGGAAGCTCGGGATCATAGTAAGGTTAAAGCTAGGTCATGGCGGCTCGGAGCTTCATACTGCATTCTTCTGCTCTGGCCAGGAGCCGACAAGCCGTCTGAACACTGCGTAGCCGGACTCCGTCAACAGCTGCCGCAGGTCCATTTCTAGATATGGTCCAGTCCCACCAATCACCTCCACCCTGGCCTGGCCGTACAGCGGACATTCGAGGACTTACATATTCTGCAGTCTCGTTGCCCCCACATGAACAGTTCGGGTTGTTCTTACTCTTAAAGAGAGTGTTGGATTTAAAATCTCCGTGAATTGATAATATTTGCAATTGCAACCAAGTAACCAAGTCTATGGAGGGGGGCTCCCGCTAGCACCTGTAGCGCAGCCGTTTAGACAGTTTGATAGGCCCTTGTAATCCTTAAAGCTGCTCTCTGGGCTTGCACCAAAATCGTGCGCTGGCGTTAATATAATCTTCACCTTCTTCCATATCGATTCTAATGGAATCTGAACGGGACTTAGGTTTTTATTTTTGTGATGTTCTTACACCCGAATCTATATATTTATTATTAATTTATTGATTTTTTAGGTTCAAATTCTGAAGCAGATACTAAGACCCAAAAAATCTTGGCTGCAGCTTATGACAGCGCTGAAGGTAGCAGTAAAGCCATGAACGATGTTGACAGGAAGAAAGGAAAAGGCGACGAATCTTCTATTCAAGGTTTTAAATTTTGTTATTTTTATGTTTCATTAAATATGAGACGAACTATCTAGAGGTTGCCACCTCTTCTAGATACCCATCGGTAATCGGCAAAATTATAAACTATAATAATAATAATGCGGCCCCGTTATTATTCTAAAATAGTTCGGTTATCCACACTGTTTGGTCGCATTATTTGCTTAATCAGGAGCGATATTCAAATAATATATTATCAATATGGATGTATTGATACGAAATTTCTTATGTAAATTCAAAGCCCTCTAAGGGCGATCGATGCCTTTGATTTTCAGCCAAATCGGCCGAAGGGAAGAGGAAGATGAGGGGTATCGACACGAAATTTAGTGTGAGGATTCAGAAGGCACTATGTTAGTCAAATATTGAGTCTGTCGATTGGCTTTGAAGGGAGATTGGTTAATTTGTGCTGGGGAAGTAAATAGCTGGTGATTCACCGATGACTTTTTGTATTTTTCTTATCACTCAATTATCACTTTAGGGAAATTTGGCAATCACTTTAATAAATAGGTATGTTATTTTTTTTTAGATTCTTCTAAAAAAAGTATTATGGCTGACAAATCTACTTCTACTTCCACAGTAAATAGAAGATCAGCTGTACTATTTTCTAAAAAACCCAATACAGTCAGTACAGCTACGCAATCTGATGGCCCGCCACTGTGAGTACTCTCAAATTAACAAATTTTATTATTTGTTGTAATTAAAATATTTATTATTAAATTTGCGGATAATTTGTGATACTCCTTGAATGTATATGTCTTCAGGAAGTGTTTTTGAATAAAATAAGTAATAATTCAATTGAGAAGGAAAGCTCATAGCCTTTAAGAGCCACCGTATTGGTATATAATAGGTGTTACAGGTCTACAACTAAAATATGGCGCGGGGAGGTAGACGAGGCCGTCGCAGAAGGGAAGAGAAGCTCGCCTTTACCTCAGTCTTACCGCTGATTTTTCTACCCTAATTAAACTTGGGTTGGCACAATTTAGGACTTCCACCGCAAAGTCGGGCAGAAAGAGTGGTCTGGTCATCCGCGAGATGACCATGTAATTTAAGCCCGGGCTTGAGTCCCAAACAAACAGTTCGGAGTGTAAATCAAGGTTGTAGCTCTTGTGATGGTGTTGACAGTTTAGCAAGAAAGGTGCCAGATACAGAGTAGAGAGGCGCTACAAGACTCCCACATTGAAGATCTATACTATATAATGCCGCAATCCGATTTTAAATTACGATTTAAAATATTGTTATTTTAACAATATTTTAAATCGTAAAATATCATGACATTGTTGTTATGATATCAAACTTGGAAATTATTTTACTAAAATTAAGAAGCAAATTATTGATAATAATGAACCAAACGAAATTAGGTATTTTTCCATAACCTTGTTATTTCTTGACCAATTTAAAATCAGAATTGATTTCAGCGTGAAAAAGCCTTTAAAATTGTGTGTCCTATTTGAAATTTTAAAGTTGTATCGAATTTAATGGTCCCTGTATAAAATTATTTCGAAAAATAGCTAATAATTTAAAACTAGACTGAAAAATATTAAATACGTATTTGTTATTTTTTCGCTAACGTTATTTGTTCAAGAGATTTAATATAGGTTCAATTGTCAGGAAAATTATGACACCGAGTTTTGTTTTTCTTTCTTGTTTTCGGTAACCCATTACGTCCTCGACAGTAGTTAGTTATTATGACTCATGCCCGGGCTTTAATTACGAGGTCATATCGCCCACTACCAGAGCGCTCTGTCGTCCTTCTGGTGGACATGAGCCCGACTCTACTATGGGAGTCCTTAATTTTGCCTGCCATAAATTTTTATTCACCTAGGGCAGGGGTCTTTAACGAGTACGTGACATCGTACAGGCTCGGGACTATCGCTTAACGTCCCATCTGAAGGACGGTGTGCTTAAATTTATTTTACCTCCCAGATAAAATAAACTAAGGGCCTCGGCCGGGTTTCGAACCCACCACCTTGAGCTCAGGAGGCAAGCACGCATACCACTGAGCTACCCGTGCCCTCTTTCTCTCGACAGTAGGAAATTTTGTAATTATTTGTGCAACCCTACTTACTACCTTTTCCAAATGTTCTCCTGTTCAAGTCCTCCGTACACCAAAGATCCCGTCCTTCGCACCTCTTCTTCATCCCTTCCCATCGCTCCTCTGCCTTCCACAACTCGTTCCTTGTCCAAGCCTCCTCTTTCTGGAACTCCCTACCTCCCCACGTCCGCCACTCTTCTTCCATGGCTTCCTTCAATTCCTCTCTGTTCCAATTCTTCTTCGAAATACAATCCTCTCCCTCTGATTAGCATTTGTTTTCCCTTCCTTTGTATTTTCATACATTTAAACATCAATTTTTATTATCTCTATTTTAATTTTATTAATACTTCAGTTTTTCTTATATTAATATTATTTCAAATCGTCTCGGCATCCTCCCCTTTCTTATATTTTAATTGATCTCTTTTTTGTCTTTACTTTATTTATAGTTACATTTTTTTTTCCTCTTAATTAAGCATTAAGTCACTAATTATATGTTTATGTATATATTTTTTTATATATATCGTACGTTTTTCTCCACTGTAACGTTAATTTAATTTTTTCTTTTCTTAGGGCTTACCGGTATTTTGTTCTTACGTTTTTTTTTTCTTTTTGACTTCTATGTATTTATTCTTAGTGGACTTCGATCCCAAAACAAAAATGTATTTACTTTTAATTTAATTTCAGGAGACGGCGGGGAAGGCCTAACAAAAATGCGGCCTCTGATATCAATCTTGCAAATATTTCTTCAATGGACAGTTTCAAGACCTATCGGAGTTCAGGTATTTGGGTTAAATGGATATATCCATACAGTAGTTCAGAAATGGGTTATCTCAGAATTATTAATTTTTGAGAAAACGCATTTGAAAGTTCTTGAACAACAACAACACACTTTATTTGGACCAGAACATCTTGGTTCTTCACACAAAGTATAAAATGGAAAATATAAAATGAAATTAATTAATAATAATGTCTTGGTATAATCTTGGTTTGAGCCTTCTGTGGAGAGTAGGCTGGCCAAGATTACAGTGGGCTGCTCCAGAACACAGGCCTAGTCTTCCGAGGTAGTTATCTACTAAGGACCTTAAATAGGCTGCGACCCGAGGAACTCCCAACTCCTCATGGATTTGGCTGTTTCGGATAAACCATGGTGCATTCAGAGACACACGAAGAATTTTGTTCTGAAATGTTTGTAGTCGTGTTGTGAGTGAAGGACTGGCGCCATGCTATATTGGACAGGCGTATGTTAACAATGGGAGAAGTAATGCTTTGTACAGGAGCAGTGTGCAAGAGTGTTTGAGGGGTGTGTTGCGGTTAATGAGCGGATAGAGATGTTTTAATCGGGTGTATGCTTGTGTGAGTTTTGTGTTGATGTGAAGTTTCCATGTGAGCCGTGTGTCTAAGAATACACCAAGGTACCGGACAGCCTGATCTTTTGGGTTCCAGGGAACGGGAAGTCCGTCAACCCGCAGCCTACTCTTGTCCTCTGTAAAAAATCGGCGAAGGGCAAAAATCTTCGCAAAAAACTTCTGTTTTACTGGCGTTTAACTGAAGTTTCCATCGAGCGAACCAGCTGGAGACGTGGTTGAGGGAAGTTTGTAACATGTCAACTGCTGTCTGGAGGTCTTCATGTTGACACATAAGTAGTGTGTCGTCTGCGTATAGAGCTAGAGTGGTGTTGCATGGCTCGGGGATGTCGCAGCAGTATAAGCTGAAGAGGAGGGGACTGAGGATAGCTCCCTGTGGCACTCCCGCCAGAATACTACGCTTGGAGCTGAGGATGTTGTTGACCCGCACTTGAAACGTCCTGTTCTCCAAAAAGGAATCAACAATCTTTTCCAAGTACTGTGGAGCCCATGTCTTCCTCAGCTTATAGCGGAGACCTTCATGCCACACCGAGTCGAACGCGGAAGCTACATCTAAAATGACAGAGGTTGTATATGCCTTCTGTTCGGAACCATTCACAATCATTTCTGAGACCCTCTGTAGCTGGTTCACAGATGAATGATTATGTTTGAAAGCAAACTGGTGAGCTGGAACAATTCCTGCGCTTTCCAAGTGAGAACCCAGTCTTCTCAATATTAGTCGTTCGAAGATCTTCGACAACGAGTTCAGAAAGCTTATAGGCCGATAGCTGTCCGGCTCTTGCTTGGGCTTACCATGTTTATGGAAGACGATTACAACCGCGTTTTTCCAATTTCGAGGAAAATAACTGCATCGTAGGCATGCGTTGAACAGACCGGTTAGAAATGCTGTACTCTTGGGTGGCAGCTTCTTCAGCACTATGTTTGGAATGAGATCCTCACCGGGGGCCTTGTTGTTTGCTAAGTTTGTTATTAATGTTGTGATTTCTGAGGGAGTGGTGAACTTGATGAAATTTTCAACAGTTTGTGTCGGTATGGATAGATATGTGTGTACTGTGGTGTTCATGTCTGTGTTTGCAGTGTCGTGTGTGCGGTGCTTTTGTTCCAGGTGTGAAGCCAGGATTTCGCATTTGTCTTCGTCGCTCGTCACTGTGTGATGTCCGTCTGTCAGTGGGAGCAAGTATGTGTTCTGTCTCAAAATTCGTCGGGTTTCTTTCCAGAGACTACTATCGCCGGGGGTCATGTCGGTCAAGTAAGCCCTGTACTTACTAATTCTGTGGTTGTCGAGCTCCCATCTCACCCGTCGGGTCAAGCGATTGAGGTCTCTTTTATCTATAGCACTTCTTGTTCTTTGCCAGCGTTTGCGAGCCGTGTTTTTTTCGTGGATTAGTGCTAGGATTTGAGTGGGAATAGAGTCATGTACATGTGGTCGTCTGTCTTTGAAGTGGTGATATGTAGCATTGTGAACAGATGTGTAAACAGTTTGTGTGAATGTCTGTATTGCCCAGTCTATGTCGTCTGTGTGATTGTAGTAGATTGGAATTTCAAGAGTTTGATCCATTTCCCATTGAAAAGTTTCCCAATCAATTTTTCCGGTTGTCGTGGAAGCGGTTCGGTGTAGTGTTTATGTTCTGTGAATGTGTTAAGGACGGGGACGTGGTCTGAATCGAGTTCTGTTAGTGTCTCGTGATATATTGGGAATGTGAAATTTTGTATGAGTGTGATGTCTAGGACGTCTGGATGGTATCTGTGTTGTGATGGGTAGAAGGTTGGTTCGTCTGGGGCTGAGACCTGAACCGGTTGTTTGTGGCCGACAAAAGTCTGACACCATTGTTATTGGTTCTTCTGCAGCCCCAGATTGTGTGCTTGCTATTGAGGTCCCCGAAAAGTGCAGTCGCGTCTCCTGTAAAAATGTGTTCTAGGTCTGTCTGTTTTATTCTTAAGTTTGGTCGTTGGTATCCCGAGATGATGTTGAGTCGTCTGTTGTTGGTGAGTGTCAGTTGAATCCCGACAGCCTCCAGGTGCTCCTCCAGTTCAGGAAGAAGTAGATGGGAATGCTTTATTTTTTTCTTCACACAAACAGCTACCCCTCCAGAGGCTATTCGGGTTTGTCTGTCTCGTCTGTATGTCACGTATCCTGTCAGTCTGAATGTGTCTGTCGCTTTGAAGTGTGTTTCTGTTAGGCAAACTATGTCTATGTTGTATCGTGTTAGGAGGTTACTGAAAGACTGTTGCTTTGCTTTCAACCCATTCGCGTTTAGGATTGTTAAATTTTGATCAACTGTAGAATTAGGGCTGACCATAATTAGAAGAAAGTATGTTATTGAGTATTGTGGAAATGAAGTATTTTATTTTGGGAATGAAAGGTTTAATTAAATTTAGTAGTATGTCAAATAGGTCTGATGAGGGGTCTTGTTTTTTGAGGTTAGGTGGATGAGGGGTGTTTGCTGAAGTCTGTGTGTGGTGTCTGGTCCGGGTAAACCAAGGGTTTGATTTAGCTCCTGAGGGGATGCTTTGCTGTGACTGTGGAGGATTTTCTGAGACTGGTTGGGGAGTAAGTCTAGATGGATTTGCATTTGTTGGGTCATGAATGTGGGTTGGTATGTGTTTTCTGTGTGCGGTTCGTGATTGAAGTTTTAAGAAGGTTTCACAGCCTCTATAATTGGCGGGGTGGCTTCCACCACAGTTAGAGCACTTTGGGGACTCTTGGAGAGTACGAGATGGGCAAGCTGTGAAATGATGATCTCCTGCACACTTGACACATTTTGGGTCAAGATGGCAGAAGTTCTTGCTATGTCCCACTTGCTGGCAATTCGTGCACTGCACAATGCGTTGAGACCTCTTCCGCGGTTCGACAGTCACTATAGTGTAAAAGAGACGAGATAATTGAAAAATCGCTTTCCCCTCCGGAGTATTCTGGAGCTCGACAGCACACAGTGGAGTGGGGCCTTTGTCCTTGTTCAGTAGCCTTGTTACACTGAACACTGGGTATGTCGGGGTTAGTTCGTCTTGTATTTCGGTTTCAGTCAGGGAGTATGGAACCCCTCGGATAACAACGGAAAGTTTCCTATCCTAGGGGTTCCGGAAAGTATAGTATTTTACGTCATTTGTTTGGTAAAATTTGGTCAGTTTCCTAAAGTCTTCAGATGTCATAAGGGATATTTTAATTTTTTTGTGGCATTGTTTTGTTTCGAAGGGAGATGTTGTGATACTTTTAATGTCTGTCAGTACTTTTTGAAAATCGTCGGCTTCACAAAGGAAAATTGGGGGGATTTTAATTTGTTTTTCGGTCTGTGGGGTGGTATCGTTAGTGTGCTGGTCGGTGATGAGTGCTGCGAGTGGCTCGAATGTGTTATGCGTGGGTATAGTGGAATGAATTGCGTACCTGTTCCGCTTGGGCTGGGTGTGGCTGGCCCTCGGTGAGGGCTCTCCGTCCAGCTGCATGGCTGTCTCCGGGAATGCAGGGAACTCCGTGTCTTCTCCTGGGGGGCAGGGTCTCTTCGGCTGGCTCACTAGTCAGGGTGAGTTCGGCTGATCTGGGTTACCTGTATTGTTCAGTCGTCCTTTGAGGTTATCCGTGAGTCCATTTGTCTTGTTGACCGGTTTTTCGGTCGAGTTGACATTGGGCTTCATTCTCACCCGTAACTTGGGTGAAAAGTAAGTAATTTTGCTCACTTTTATGGGTATAAATAACTTTTCAAATAATAAAAAGGTAAATTTTCATGAGACAATTTGTTCGTTTCTTAAAAAGTAGCTTCTGAATTTCTTGTTTTTGTTTCATATTATTGGAATGCAACTACATTTATGAAACACCATCAAATTCATAGATCAGTACTAAGACATTTAAAATTATCATGTTTCTGAAACTAAACATTTGGGAAAAAAATGAAAATTCATGAACCTCAATTTTGTATTTTCAGTTATCCGAGTTCAGAATATGAAAGAGGGTGAAAACTTGTATAAGAAAATAATAACTCAAAAATGAGTTGTCCCACTTCTGAACTACTGTATCGATATGTATTTTAGAGGATCACCGCCTCAACTGTTAATAATTCTATTTTTTATTTTTAGTAAATAATGTAAAGTCAGATGAAGAATCTCAGAGTGAGGAGGGGTCTTGTTGTTCGGACTGTAGCTCAGAGAGTCTGAGTGTCTCCAACTCTGAGAGCTGCTCCGAGTGGTCTGAGAGTGGAGAAGACTCCAATCAGAACATGTCCATGGAGGCCCTGGATCAGCTTCAGTTGGTCTGGGCCAAGTGTCGGGGCTACCCTTGGTATCCTGCTTTAGTAAGTATCCTAGCCTATGCAGTGTGACCAGAGTATTCTGCACCACCTATTTTCTCGGAAAAAACAAGTTATCATGTCATAATACCATAATTCCTAGGTTAATTCCTCCAGATTATGATTTGGGTGCAAACAATGTCTGAAAAGGGATAATAACTCACTTTTTCCACCCTATTGTAGTGGGGGAAAAAAAGATTTTCTCCCTAGTTCACATTTTGAATTGGCATCTCCGGTATGTTATGTGGAAAAAGCGAAAAGTGGACATTTATGGAGTAGGGCAGATTAATGAGAGGTGGTGGCTTAATCCTGGCGAAACGGCAATGTCTCGGCTAGAAGAGGCCTTTGTCTGTTGTTATTGTCTGTTGGTGGGAATGGAAGGAATTATTCATCATAGATGTTTAAAATGTAACGAGACAATTAAAACGTCCATCTCTGGCGCGTCAGTATGCACGGATTTTTATTCTATCAGGACAATGCGAAATCTCCCAATACTATTTACTATAAGAACTATACTACTTGTGTAGGGAAATTATAAGTCAGCGCCACCGTGTTCTCCTGACAGCCTCTTGAGATAACCAACCGTTCTCCAGAACTTTATAATTGACCTTTATAATAGATTCATTAGAAGAGTTAAAGAGGGCAGTAGTTTTATTTTGTGGATCAAATCCCTTAGAGGTTTTTAAAAATGGAATTGAAAATTAAGAAGTAAGATGGAAAAATGGAAAAAATAATGGAAAATACATCATTGATTAGTAATTAAACCAGTAAGTTTTTTATTCACTTCTATCCCAGAATACAAAAATCTACATTTCTTTAGGGGTGACCTGATATATTTAGAAAAATTCCATGTTATTCCCCTATATTTTTTTAAAGAGGAATTAGAATTTTGCATTTTGTTTGGTTTTTAGCCTCACGGTATTGCTTTCAAACTTCATCCGAAGGAGAACCTGCTTGTTGTTTCTTCACTTCCCAGATAAAAAATTGAAGGGCCTCCCTTGGCCGGGTTTCAAACCCGCGATCGTGAGCTCAGTAAGCAAGCACGCTACATCTGAGTTATCGGCGCCCTCACACGATGTTAGATCTTAAACAAAAGAAAACTCACTATGCCGTTTTTCACGAAGCAATCTAGGGCTTATTTTTTTTATATATATTCTATATTTCTATTCATTACGTTAATCCGTTAGAAACTCGCGGAGATAATCGATTTCGAAATCAAAATGGTAAAACCAAGCAGGTTCTCGACTGTGTTGGTTCCACGTCATAGTTTACTCCCTCTCTATTCCCTAAAGGAGTGTAAAATCTCAATCACTGAAGAACCCCAAATTTGGGATTTGGGACGAAGGGGAGAGGAGTATTAAACCTCCCCTTAAAATTAAATTACACCCTAAATATAAATAACGACAAATTATTAATATATAAGACCTTATGCAACTCTTACGGTTATTGGGGACACAGAATCACTTTAACGGAACAGAAATGCTCCACCTCCCTTTTTCGATATTGTGTGATGGTGAGGTTTTTCAACCAATGTAAATTATATTTTATTACTACCTAGTACTTAGTTGAATATTACCTATCATTACTATTAGATTTTTCCTTCCAAACTTGAACCTACACCTTGATCATGAAAACTCCTTCAATCCGGTATGATGCAGACCCGCAATGCTGGTTGATGAAGGATAACTCCTTAGTTCTCCTGTAGCTCATTATACCTTCAACCTCTTGTCGAGCGGTTTAACTAAGGATCTGACGTAAGGGTCAGTGTAAAATTGTTTAACTAATCGGTAGGAGCTGATGTTACTATTTTTCTGCTCTTTTTTTTTAAGCAGCAAAAAGATAGGAGATAAATTACTATATAGGAGGTTCTACCCAAGGAATATATCTGTACCTCGGAAATAAACTACACTATGTCACAATTACCATATTTTTAGGAGTGTCTTAAGAAGATCTGTCTGCCTTGGAGTTTTTATCTTCATAGCTTCTCCTTTGAACATTTTTCTCCTCTACATCTATTTTTTTAAATAAAAATTAGTATAAATAACTGAAATAAAGAATGTATTGTAGTATAGTAATTCATTCATAGTCTTACAAATATTATTTAGCTTTTAAACAGATCGGAACATAGTGTCATTCTTGTTAAATCTTCCTGGAATGAGATTCGAATTAGCTGAGTTTATCTCCGCAAAGAACTAAAAAAGAAGAAAATAAAGTATGTAAACATCTCATCTTCGGTGAAAAAATCGACATAGTTTACCTCCGAGTTACAGATATAGTAGTAGTAAAGTCTTTATTCAATTAATATAATAGAAAATTACATACAAAACATATATACAATAATGTAACCTTGTATGAAGACAAACTCAATGGCCTAAGCCGTCTTGAGGAGTCTAGATTTACATAATTAATATTATCTTATAAACTTATAATCTTATTTCTTATAAACTTATTAACAACAAATTTTTCTTTTTAAAATACAAATAAAAATAAAATAATAAATATATCTTTGTTCCTATTTATTTATTTAATTCACAGTTTCTGAAATCATAAGCCTTTTTGCAATAAAAACTGACATAATTGCAGAGATATTGTGAAATAATTCAAATGGACTTGAAAAATAAAATAAAACTGGTTTATTTAATATGTTGTCTAATTTCACTAACTATATATACATGGGAGTACTTTCGGTATTTCTACCATCCTCAGCCAAAAGCATAAGAGATAAGACTTATCTCTTATGCTTTTAGCTGAGGATGGTAGAAATACCGAAAGTACTCCTATGTATATATAGTTAGTGAAATTAGACAACATATTAAATAAACCAGTTTTATTTTATTTTTCAAGTCTTTTTGCAATAATTTACCAGTAGTTGCCAATCTGTACCATTTAATAATTCCAACATAAACGAAGTATCTATGTTGTTTTTAAATATTTTATCTTTTAAATGAGTTACAGATATATAATATATCTAGTGAATAAAGGGCATCGATTTGTTCTTAATAAAATCACTGCAAATTATGACGATTAATTGTCTTGTAATTATAGAGGTTATAACCTTTTTTTCATTCCCGATCCCTCTATGTATGTATATTTATACATTTTTTAAATATATTAATTCAAGTGTACATATTTTTCAGATAATCAACCCTAAGATGCCTCGTGGATACGTCCATAACGGTGTGCCTATACCTTCGCCCCCCGCGGATGTTATTGCACTAGCCAACAACTACACTGAACCTGTCTATTTAGTTTTATTCTTCGATACCAAAAGAACATGGTATGTATTACGTTTCACTAAATTTTAGTTTTGTTCGTGAGGTCATGAACGAATTCTAAATCTCGTCTTATTAAGTTCTTCCCTCTCAAATTCATTTCATGCTAGCATTACAGGGTATAAGGAAGTCACTTACTACACATTATAATGTATAATGAAACAAAGGATACCGCTGATGCCAACACATTATTTTCATATGCCCAGAATGCTATTACGACGTGATTTTGAAGGGAGAGTGAATTGTAAAAAAAGGATAAATAAAACAAACTTCGTTTTTCTGAAATATTATCTATTCCACAAGAAATGTATATACATATATAAATTTTCGGTTTCAACATTACCCCGTCGTCAGGTTTAGTTATAAGATGACAGAAGGCTATGTACCTTAGTTTATAACTAAACCTGACGATGGTATTTTGCCGAAATCGGTAGTTTACATATGAAGTTCTTGTGGAATAGACTAGTTTATCACTAAACCTGACGATGGTATATTGCCGAAATCGGTAGGTTACGTTCGACAATATTTAAAAACTGAAGTTTGTTTTATTTATTTATTACAAATTTCCACAATATCACTGCGTTTCCAAGTTAGAAGTTGAAAACAGTGGTTGGTATATGAAACTCCTGCTATGTCCACATCACATATTTAAACTTGTGGTCTGTTGAAAGAGTTGCTACATTTTAAATTATTAAATTTATTATGCAAGAAAATGTAGTAATACATTTACGAACACATTGACATTGTGATTGAACTTGGTTTATAAACTTGAAGTTATAAGACATTTGGTAACACTTTTAAACGTTTTGGGGAAGAGATTTCGAATAACATCGCGTTTTCTCTTCTAGCTCAAAGTTGGAGATTTCCTGTAAAACATTCGCAAAGAAAGGCTCTAGCCAAATTGGAGGTCAAAAATGTCCCCGGCGTTATCATGTGGACCTTAAAGCCCAAGGATCGACTTCTAAAAGTGCTTAATTTCAGAAATTTTCATGTCTACATGCTTCCTAGCAGTCGTAATCCGCAAAAAAATGTTTTTTTGTTTTAATTTTTTTTTTTTTCTGTTTCTATATTACCTACCAGTTTACTTGAAATATAACTGGTAGTAGATTACATTGCGCTGCATCACTGGATATTTTTTCAACGTGTTTTGGCGTGAAATTCACATTGAAAAAATTATGAAAACAAACAAGTCGCAAAAAGTGTTATTTCAAGACGTGGGAGAAACAGCTTCCAACTATTCAAGTGGGTGACAGACAGGTTTGAAATCCATAAAAATTGGCATTTTCATTTACAACTATTCAGTGATCCATATCGTTATTTATATATATATACACGTTTGAAGCAACTTTATATTGAAACGCATATAAATATGTGAAGACATGAATTTGTATATATCTATGTATGTGTTTGAAGTTGAAAAAAATGAAAAATGATATGCATCACTGAAACATAAAAATGCCAGTTTTTATGGATTTTAAGCTTGTCGCACCACTTTGAAAAATCTAAAAAATTCTAAACGATAAATGTGGTCCTAGATGAAGAATAGTGGAAGCTGTACGTCCCACGTTGAAAACAAAATCACGTAAAATAGCACTTATTTTTTGTTTATATTTTTTTTATGTTAATTTTGCGCCAAAACACGCTGACAAAAATATCCAGCGATTCAGCGCTATTTGATCTACTACCAATTAAAATTGATAAAGTAAATTGGTTTTATAAGCAGAAAAAAACATTAATGTAGAAAAAACACGTTTTTTGCGAATTACGACCGCTAGGATAGGTCTAGAGACTTCAAAATTTGGGAGATGAAGCACTGTTGGCTGCCGATCCTAGTACCTCAGGGTCGTCATGATACCACCAGGGGTAGTTTTTTGTATTGAAAACCTTGTGGTCTGCCCTGTCTATCGACATCTTAATATTGACTCAGTCCTCCACCCACACTAAATTCAAAATATATTTTTTCAGGCAATGGCTTCCTAGAAATAAACTGGAGCCACTTGGAATATCCTACGAATTGGACGACATCAAAATGACTCTGTCAAGAAAACCAGCTGACAGAAAAGCAGTTCGTAAGGCGTATCAGGATGCATTGGCACACAGAATTCAAAGTGACAAGAAGAATGAACACAAGTCAGCGCATGTTTAATAACTGGAGTAAGATGTTAATTTTGAATTGTTCAATTTTCTTTTGATGTTGTTCATCTTAAATCAAAAAATTTTATTAAAAATATAAATACATTTCAAAAAACAAGAAAAAATATCTGTACCTCGAAAATAACACTATGTCATAATTACGAATTTTTCTGGAGAGCCTTAATAGTCTGCCTTGAAATTTTCATAGCTTCTCCTTTGAAAATTGTTTCAATATTTTCTTTAAGTAAAATTAGTCTAAATAACAGAAAAAAAAAAAAAAAAAACACACGATAGTTCATTCAAAAAATCCATTAAAATTATTATTTAGCTTCTAAACAGATCGTAACATAATAATAATATTTATTTTCGTTAATTGCACGCGTCTTATTGATTTTGACTTTCAAATCGAAATAGCTTGTAAATTATATACATTAACCGATTTTAAGTCTTAAAATACGAACACATATGAGATGAATATTTGTTTAAAATAAATAAATAATATACGATAAATTAATATAATACTCTTAATAAATACAATGATATATATATAATTTAAATTTATATTTCTATAGATAAATCTTCTTTTAGGACGATATTTTGTTGCGATCATGGACCCTTCCTCAGGTCAAAAAGAGCGAAATATAGAAAAGAAAATAGTATATATTTAAAATAATTGATGATAATAATAAAACTAGTAAGTAAAAGTAATTACGATAAGAACTACAGGATATTGGTGGAGTACCTCTCATTAGAAAATAAAAATGGAAGCAAAAATTAAAGCTTAGTAAAGTTACTCTCCTAAAATCTTCCTGGAATTAGATTCGATTTACCTGAATATACTTCTGCAAAGAGCACGAAAGAATAAGATAAACTATGTAAATCTCAGGAAAAAATTCGACATAGGGTAGTTTACCCGAGGTACAGATATATTATTTGTATTTATTTGTTGCTGTTAGGCCTTACTGTTTAATTTTTTTTTATTCATTTGTGTAAATATTAAAAGTAAAGAATTACTGCCCTACGTTGTATATTATCATTTCAATTGTAAATTTTTCTTTTTTTCTTACTTTTATTTTTATTTAAATTTCGATTATCCGAACTGTTTTTTGTCTACATTAGATCGGATATTGAAGGGATATGAGCAGTGGATGCGTAGGCCCTTAGGTCCCACCAGATCGGATCATTGAAGTCTACTGTATATTGTTTAATTAAATTATTAAAATTGTATTTTATTATGTGTGTAATTGAAATTATGATAATGAAATAATGATAGCAAAAACCAGATTAGTCAAAAAAAATTCTTTGTGAGAAACTGAAAAATAACTTTTATGTTGTTGAAGTGTTCCATGCCAAATGTTCTCGCTGCGTTGAGGCGAATACTCTAGAGGATAGTTAATGCACTAATGAATAGCCACATTTTGCGAAAACAATAATTTCAGGTAGCCAGTTACTCAGTTACTAGGGGTTTTGAGTGCTTCTCTGGTCTCCCCCTTCCAATTGGGTTTTGGATTTAGGTGTAAAATTTTGTATGAATGCATTCATTACTTCTTTGTTGGGATTTTTGTGTTGAGTCTTCCTCCTAATCCCCTTCATTCCTTTGGCCGATTTGGCTGAAAATGCCACTAAATTGAATTCAGATTCATTCCCTTCCGTTTGATACCCCACTTGTATTTGTTCAAAAAATATTTATTTTATGAGATGCTCATTCCATGCATCAGGAATTAATATTAAAGAAAATAAAAAATGGTATAGTGGAGGAAATGGATATAAGAAATCGGTGTGTTTATGAGACTCACTATGAGCTCACTGACAAAACAAAGTACTGTTTATCTTCAACAACAGGGGGTCCAGCAGAACCCGACTTTTAAATTCCTTGATCATATTTTTATTTTTACCCTGGTGTATCAATTTAATACAATAATTAATTTATAATTAAGTGGACCAGGATAAAAATGCTGTTGATTGAATTCAATATAAACATATGCTTGAAAAGAAAACATTTTTACAAAAATAAAAATTTTCTGATTTTTCCGTCATTTTTGAGACTTTAAAATTCCTACTCTGACAAGTACTGATTCAGCTGCGTTACAGGAAACAAACCAAGAAGTGGCACAATTTAAAAAATGTTTGAAAATGTTTTATTTCTTTTTATGCTGATTTTTGCTATCAACCCTTGAATTGACTTGTAAATAATTATGTTAATAAGAAACTGTATCATTTCCAGTAATAGTTTCTCAAAACGATTTTTTTTTTTAAATTAGTTTTTGGATTATGCTTGATGATTAAGTATAATCTAGTTCAGGGATTCTCAACCTTTCTACGCTCGCGGCGTAAGAAGAGTTTTTTTTTTTCACATTCTTTATTACTTCCCCAGCTATATGAATTATAGAAGTTATGTAATCAGTCAGAAATTCAATGTTGAGTTTTCACCGGAATTTTATGTTTTCTGCTGACCCCTTTGGTTCCAAAAATGTCTGTGTGTGTGTGTGTGTGTACGATAACTATCGGCAGTAAATTGTATGTGTATCCAGAACCCCATAGGAAGACACCTATTGATTTCTAACTAAATCAGATGAGAAAAGATGGGGGAGGGATTAGGGGGAAGCTTAACACAAAAACTGCCGATGTGATGAAAGAGTCGGCATAAAAATTGTATATTGAAATTCAAATCTTAATATGAGGATTCAGTCCGTATGTATGTCAACTATTGATTGTTTAGTCCAAACGATTGGTTTTGGAGGGAGAGCTAACTAAATTATTTCGTACTGGGGGAAGTATATGTGTGATTCTCCAACGAATTTTTTTTTTAGAGTTTTAGCATATGTCATTGTAGCATATTGACGTGTTCGATTTATCATTTATTTAAAAAAACAAGTTGGTGAATCATCGGCAAAGTACTTCTCCAGCACGAATTAATCAAATAAGTACTGTTGTAAAACTACAACAGTAACATATTTACTGGCGGAACTAACCCCTTAGATTATATACCAATCAAATAAGTGTTTGCTCTCCCTCCAAAGCCAATCGTTCGCTTGGAAAACGCACTATTTGAGTTACATAGTGACTTCTGAATCCTCATACTAAATGTTGTGTCGATACATTCATTACATCGGCAGTTATTAAGGTATTTGAATAGAGCCTTCCTCTCTAACCCTCTTTCCCTTCGGCTGATTCCTCTGAAAATCAATAGGTGTCGTTCTTTCGTGAAGGTTCTGGATTCCCATATAAAGTATCATGTCGATATATTCATTCTATCGGGAGTTATCGTGATCACAGACATATATTTTTTTCATTTTTGGGATCAGGGGGTGGGAAAACACAAAATTGCGGAATAAAATTATTGCTAGCGCAATAACAGCTGATTGGATGTACATGGAATCTGAATATTTTGTTCTAATATTTTTTCTCGCGGTATCCCTAAGTGCCGCAGTACGCCGGTTGAGAATCCCGTCTCTTTTTATTTGAGGAAAAATAAGTTTTGCGTTTATATATTTTCTAAGTGTCAATTTTATGTACTTAGAAAATTATTTTAATTTTCTGTTATGTAAAACCATGGGTCGCCACCTGGTCCATTTCGGTCATTCGTGAAAACTACCGATAATATTATTTTGTTGAACAAAGAATAATGATAATTTATAAAATCTTTGAGTTGTGTAAGTAGATTCTGAATTTTTAGTGAATATACTCTCATAGAAATAGAAAACGTTGTCTTCCCACTGTTTTATTTCCTATCTGAACCGGGTTTTAATGCAACTGCGTCATCTTCAGTGGCTCATCCCTTTGGGACGACGCAGTTGTGCTGAAAACCAGTTCTGTTCTGAAATAAAACAGTGGGGGATAGTGAGAAATCTTGTCCCATATTATCACACTTTCACATATGTGGACATAAGAGGCATTGATGAAACCACGGGTAATTTATGCTGCACTTATGTTAATGGTACAAGATAGAGCAGCAGAATAAGCAATGTATAAATATATAATTGTTGCTAGAATCTGCTTGTGTGGGATCGGCTTCAAATGGTCTCTTTTCATTATTTGTCAGTAAATGTTCGTGTACTGTTATTATGCTCTTTGATTATCTGTTTGCAAATGTTCTCTCTGTATGTTTGTCATCCTTAGAATTACTGTTTGCTTTTCTTATGCTATTAGATAAACAAAAAAAAAAAAAATATTATTTTTGCTGGAGGAAGGGATTTGGTAAATTCAATAAATAAATGTTTATAAACAACACTTATTTGACCTTACGATCTCTTAAACTCATTAATTTTTTTATATATCGTTTGACGTTTCAGGCATTCGAGCACACTAAATATTTATTATCATTTGTCAGTCATAATATCCAATATTACAATTATATTTTCGTATTCATAACAAAATTTATGGTATAAGTCTAAACAAGAAGAAATAATTTTTGAAAATGCCCGAATTGGCGAAACGAAACATGAACTACATTTAACAATATTTTTTTTTTCTACGTTTCTCGCATTTTGTAATGATCAGTTTATAATAAATAAGGCGTTAATTTGTTTAAGTTTTCTTTTAAAAAAAACTTTTAAAAGTTTGCCGACTCCTCATGTGAATTAAAAATATAATTTTTTAAAAATTGTTCTTCACAGTGAGCACGAGTAGATGTATTATATGTAATAAATGTTTTTTATTTATTTAGCTTTTGTTTTGTTTAACGCCTGGTGTATTCCCAACTCGAGCAGGAAGTACGAGCTCTCTGGAGGTTGGCTTCCCTTTTGTCGCTATATCGACTCTGCTACAACGGCAGATTTTCATTAACTTATTATATTATTGTTATATGCCACACTGGTTCTAAACAGTATTTACAATGAATATAAAAACAATAAAAAAATTAATTGTCAAGATGAGCGCTAAGTAAGTATATGTATATACATATATATGCCATAATGGACAGATGTATGTTAAAATAGGAGAAGTAATGTTTAGTACAGGAGCTGTGTGTAAGAGTGTCTGAAAGTTGTGTTTCGGTTTAATAAGTGGATAGAGATGTTTTAGACGAGTGTATGCTTGTGTGAGTTTTGTGTTGATATGAAGTTTCCATGTGAGCCGTGTGTCTAAGACCGTCTGCATATGGAGCTACTCAAAAATAACTAAATTGTTTTGTGATTCAAATTACTAAACGGTTACTGACTCAGTGACCGGTTCCGCACACGAGGCTACTCTCTAGAAATCGATGTCATTAGTTTCTTCTGTGCAACAATGGAAGCCGGACCCTCATCATTGTATATCGTGGATAGTGATTCCAATGATGATGCCATTATAGTGTATTATCATCGATACAGAAAAAATATAATGCGAAGAAGATTCTGGGTTCATCCTTATATTGAAAGAAATTTGGGCCACCGATTATTTGTTGCAGCTAATGAACTTCAACTAAATGACGCTAATTTTTTAGCGAAAAGTGCAGTGGCATTGTTTTGTTTCGAAGGGAGATGTTGCGATACTTCCCAAATTAGGGGATTTTTTCGGTCTGTGGGGAGGTATCGTTAGGGTGCTGGTCGGTGATGTGTGCTGCGAATGTGTTGTGCGTGGGTATAGTGGAGTGGATAGCGTACTGTACACTTGGGCTGGGTGTGGCTGATCCCCGGTGAGGACTCTATTTTTTATGCAGATAGAAAACTATGAGTTATTAAATATTTTTTCTAAACTATTATATTATAAACTTATAATACTAGGACTTTTATTCTCAAAAATGTTGAAATGCAGTTTTGTCTTTATGCCGACGATATTGACATTTTATTAACTAATTTACAAAGTTACTTTTTTATTCACTTTTGTCCTGAAAATAGGTTTTTATTAAAGTCTACTCAGGCAGAATGTTATATAAAACATCCTAGTATTTCACAAAGACCTGTGTTTCATTTGAACTTTTAAAAAAAGTTGATTTTAGAAAAATATCCTAGTATTTCACAAAGACCTCTTTTCATTTGAACTTTTAATTAAGTTTAAACCCTTTTATTGGATTTGTTGGTCAGTTTACCTCACTGCCTCGTGTACTTTGTTCTTTTTCAATTTAATATTATTCTCTCTTCTATTATTTGTTAATGAATTTTCATTTAATTGTATCTAATTTTTTTTTGCGGTGCAGTACGGGAAAGTTACAGATTACCGAGTGCGACTTGAAGAGTGGTCACACTAGACCGACTTGGCGACGATTACTTCAAATGACCGATGCCCCCTAAGCAAAATTATTACAATTAAATTAAAAGAAAGAAATAATAAAATAAAATAAAGTAACAGCATTCAACAAACAGTAAGAACCAAAATAAAATAAGATGGAGAAAAATCTAACACTGACACAATTTTCTTCTCACATTAAAATGAACTCTTCAAAACATCCTTCCGATTTATTAAGTTTGAAACACCTATAAAGATAATAAATTTATATTTTATAAAGACGATCTCTCAAATTTCCCTTGAATGACAATGGCTGATTATAGTGAGATCGTCCTTAAAAAATATAAATTCAATATCTTTATAGGTAAATATATAAGAAGAATGTTTTGAAGAGATCATTTTACTGTGAGAAGAAAATTGTGGCATTAAGATTTTTCTCCGCCGTATTTTATTTTGGTTTTTACTGTTTGTTGAATACTGATATTTTATTTTATTATTTCTATCTTTATTTAATTTTAATTAGGGGTCATTCTCGGTGGGAGTGATGATGGGAGTTACGGGAAGTCATGAAAATTCAAGACCTGAGTGCTGCCACAGTTCGGCTTTCAATCAAAAAATAAAAACAATTTTACCTGATTCTTTATTTTTTACTTTTTGGATTGTGTAAGGAGATTCTTAATACACATATAATATATTATTACAGCATCACTTCTCCCATTTATTTTTTGCCTTCTCGATATTTCAACAAATCCACATTTGATAATAAATAGTTTTGTGTAGGTGTTTAAATAATACAGTCAACTCAATATATCAATAAAATGTAATGATGTAAGTAGTTTTTAACAATTATTTTGGGATTTAAGTATAATACAACTAAATTAACAAACAAAAACATATAAATATTTTATATTGACAGAAGGAATAGTTAACCTTAAGAACACAAGTATTATACGTTGGTTGGCATTTTTGTAATTTATCATTGTTAAACAGGATATAATTTGAAAATACTGACGAACATTCTTGTCAATTGAATATAAAAAATACCATTGACGATGGGAGTTCTTCCCAAAACATTTGTAATTATTGAGAAGTGATACTGTAATAATATATTGTATCTGATTATTTATAATTTATTGAACATACTCTCCATCTTACCTGCTTTAACGGCATAGGTTGAGTTTTTCTACATTTAGAATGTTGAAAACATATTAAGTAACGTCAGAATATCGACAAAATTAGCAGAACATACGTCTACATCTGTACCGTCTTTCCGATGAAGAAATCTTGAGTCAATTTTTCCGAAGAGAAGGTTCATCTTTCATCATCACTTTATTCTTTGAAGTCTTAAATATATAAACTAATAATATATATATATATTTCTGTATTGAAGTGTTTCATTTTTACAAGTATTGTTCAGTCCCCACACGAGAAATATTCCTGGGTATGTCAGTACTTTCAGCGCATTTTCATCCATGCCTCTAGGAAGAGGCTGTTTAACTCACACTAGGCTGAGTGCCTCCGAATAGCTTCGAGTTTACACGATCAGCTCCAGAACTTCCGACTGGCTACACTAGACAGATCCAGGTGAAACTCTCTCCCTAGGAATCCCTATCAGGTTCCGACCCCTGTAAGTGTGGCTATCTCATGGGGATTTCAATGGGATTCCTATGGTAGCCAAATTTGTATTCAGTCAGTAAAACTAGGCTCGGTCTAGTTCTCAACGCTTCTAAACAAACTCAGAACAATTTATACTTCATATTATTAATATTTAAATAAATAGTAAAACATTTTGGGCGCTGGTAAAAGAAAGTACAAAAATATACTTTTGGCCAAAGTGTGCGACCCTCCTTCTCGAAGAGAGATCAAAGGAAGGCTACATATGAAGAGCACGGGGAAAGAACCAGGTTTGTCACTTTTTTCTCGAATGTGAGATATCGCCACTACAGTATTAGTATATTAAACATATTTCACGATTCACCATCGTTACGGGCTTCAAAAAGACGGTTTGTCACTACGAAAACGGAAGCAGAAAATATGACGTGCGGGAAATTGATAGATACGGACTTTCAAACATTAAATTTCAGTTTTCTCAATTTCAACATCTGATGACAAACCTGGTTCTTTGCCCGTGCTCTTCATATGTAATGATGGCAACTACGATATTATAGAAACGTAGAATATCAATTATGTCAGGTCAGGTAGTTGTAAAGAAATCTACAGTAGGCAAGAAATATATAAAAAATATTTATTTATTCATATAAATACATTATAGAATTAAGATAATTTTGAAGAAAAAGGAAAATATACATGTGAGGTATCAGAGGACAAGTTAGGATTTCTAAAGTTTCTCCGTCTTGAGATTTCAGCATTTTCAATTTTAGCTGAATAAAATTGCGTCTAGCTATAAAATTCATCGAGATCCTTGGAATTGAAGTTAAGTACTCAACAATAACAGTTTGGAGAAATATACACAAATCTTGGTAATTTTAGGGTTTCATACGTAATGGTAAAAATGTAACCCTTATGGAAAGCTCAGAATGTCTATCTGCTCGTCTCAGCTTCATAACTTTTCAACCGATTAAACCTAGAAAGCATATATATGGATTATATATGCTAGCCTCAATAAGAAAAGTTATTATTATGAGGATTTCAAAAATGTATACACTTTATTGAATTTATCCGTTAGAAAAATAAAATATATAAATATAAAAATAAATTTGGAATGTTTACCAAAAATTAGTTTTAGAACATATAAATATCGCGGAAAACATTATAAGGGTACAGAACCCTTATCGCGCGAGGCTTAATCGGTTTGTAGTAGTTTTTTTTTAAATTACAAAACTCTGCAGGTTTTCGTGATTTATCCTCACATTCATTTTATAGTTTTGTAGTATATTTCACTACTTATGGACGTTCTTTACATTCCAACTACATTCACAACTGCACGTATAAAAATAAGTTTTTTTCTGGATTAAACAATGGATCATCATCTACATATATGCCTAGTTTTGAACAACTTATAATGAAACTCTAGTCTTATAATTATGAATGAATGAAAAAATAATAATTATTAATTAATATATACAATTCTATGTGAAGAAAATAATACTATCAGAAACACAACAGACATTTTACTTTTTTGAACTGCTATTTTTCATGTTCCTTAAATCACTTTTAATCTAAATTAGTAACAATTGGAAAAAAAATACAAAAAAAAAACATACATATAAAATTGTTGACAATATTCACAAAGAATTCAATTATTTGCAGCATATATAAATAATCCCTTATATTTTGTCAATAATATTTTGTTTATGGGTAGTAAAACAATTTTGAATCCTGTAACTCCTAAAATTTACTGAGAGTACCCATGTAATCACATGATCCTTATGTATACCTTACCTATCCAGATTACTAGGCGGAATTTCACAAATAGTGCCTATAAATATGTGTAATAATAGCCTTGGGGTACCTCAGCGTAAACAGGATATTTTTTACTTGAAAATATCTCTCAGATAAATAGTTAAAGCAGTTCATGCCACATTAGCCCAGGAGAAAAAAAAAGTAATAATTTATTTTAAAAAATAAAGAAATACGTATGTTTTTTTAAAAATATTGTCTTTCACAATATATATATATATATATATATATATATATATATATATATATATATATATATATATATATATATATATATATATATACATATATATATATATATATATATATATATATATATATATATATATATATATATATATATATATATATATATATATATATATATATATATATATATATATATATATATATATATATATATATATATATATATATATATATATATATATATATATATATATATATAATATGGGAGTATTTTCGGTATTGTTACCATCTTCAGCCATTAACAAAATTTGTTTAGTATTTAATACTAAACGGAAGTTCAACAAGTTTACAATCCAAACTGCCCCTTTTTCCATCCCCCACGGGATTTTCCCCTGTTTCTCGTATAAAATCATATGTCTTAAAAACATGGAAAACATTAAAAATAAAATTTCGTCTCCATTTGAAATACATAGTATGTGCTAATTAAAATACAAATATGAAATAAAATAAAGATGACAAATATATGAATAGAAATACAAAGTTTTTTGAGAAAGTAAGTACGAGAATGTATACTCAGAGACTGGAGGATTATATTTGGCGTTATTTGAGATAGGTCTGATAGTTTTTTTTTTTTTTTTTGGCCTCATGTACCATGCATATTAGCCATATCACTGAGTAATTTACTAGTTATTTACGACATCCATGGCCCCGGGAGGGAGTTCTATCTATGAAATAATTCACTTAATGTCCTTGATGTGAATGCGATGGGTCGTTCAGAAGAAACTGGATATCGGTGGAACAGTACAGCTCCCAGTCCCATATCACTTGCATCCGCTGTGACAACAAGAGGTAACGAGGGGTCATAATGCACAAGCGTCTGTCCTTCTTCATAACCTTGCCGAGTGCTGGAGCAGTTTTGGAGTTCTTCTTCATAACCTTACCGAGTGAAGGAATAGTCTTGCAGTTCTTCATTGTATAGGCCTGGCATCTCCCTATTCCTTCCAATTATGCCTTATAGAACTGTTTTTATGGTAAGTACTCTGTAAGTCCCGGACTAGAGATACTGCAAAAAATCCTTATATGTGTCTTCATTTAGACTTGTTTGAACATTAGAGTGTACATTCATAATATTACTTGAAATGAAATTCCGCTCTTCAAGGTATTCAGTTATTTCCATCTGCTGTCCTATTATATTGTGGGAGAGAGGCTGAACGATCTTGTTAGACGGACCACAGATTTTCTACCATTCCCACACACCGTTTGGGTCTTCCAGCGGTATGCTCTTTTCGAAGTCAAAGTTCCATTTGACGCTTTGGAGTTTCAAGGTGCGGGCCAAATCTCGATCCAGGGATTCCCGTAACGTCCCTGCGTTCCCCCCGATGAGGCTCCGGCGAACCCTGGCTAGGGCAATGGGGTCTGCTGGGGTCCTCTCAGCTCGACGTCGAGCCCGAGCTCGATTGGATGCATTCTGTTATGACAACGCGAAACAACTGCAGATACTCACTAAGGACAACTTTAGTCTTTTAGAATTTTTCTTAACTTCAAGCTTGTTAGGAAAAAGAAATAAATGTTATGAACCTTCTGTTCGTTCATCTGAGAGTAATAGTAAGTTGCGGAGGAGATGCGCTGTTTCTGAGAGACATCTAGCGGAACACCTCCCAGGTATTTGTCTCTAATCATGGCATAGATGGGGTAGTCTATCAGAAAATGGGCCAGGTCATCCCTCTCCCCCAGAGAACACAACCCACAACTAATCTCAGGAGAGAACTCGTGTTTTTCGTTTCTTATATAAATCCGTTTTCCCATTTTTCTTGCTAACCGAAGCAATGAATGGGCCTCTACCTTCGCAGGTACCTGCCCAAAATCTGACCCGTTCTGATTTTTTTGATGTTTGTTACTTCCCCGGCTATGGAACTGATGGACTTCTGTATAAGAAAGGGGTATGTCTTTTTCAGATCACCCGCCCCCTTCTGGGATAAAGTACAAGTCGTGGGAATTGCCCTCCTCCCTCAGGCGGACTGTTCGTCAGAGGCCTTTTGGACCTAGGGTTGGGGTCTGTAGGCTTGTTCATTGTTTCGGTCTCTCAGAGTATGAGAGATGGTGATACCTAGAAAAAATAATGAGAGAAAAAGAAAAGAATTGCCTGTGTGCAAGAAAAAATAAAAACGAATGGATAGATGAACAAAAGTGGGGACAAGATAGTTATAATAGAGGGGAAAAAAAAAATAAAAACATAAATAAAATAAACTTGAAATAAATAAAACTTGTTTATTTATGATATTGTCTAATTTCACCAACTATATTTACATGGGAGTACTTTCGGTATTTCTACCATCCTCAGCCAAAAGCATAAGAGATAAGACTCAGTCATTTTTTTCATCAAGGCTTGCATTAGTTCCATAGGGTAAAAAAGAAGTAATTCTGGTATTGTGTTTAAACTAATGAGGAAAAGTAGAGACAATTAATTTATTATATTTTTCCGTTTGAAGAATTTATACATACATACAACATCAGGACTTATTTTAATTAAAACATAAATAAATAGGGAAAAACACGTTATTCGTCGATTTATTAATTCATATCACAAAGAAGAAACCAATATTGTTAGTTAGCAAGTAAGGAAATTTATAAAAGTAAGTTAAAATTATTTAAAATATTAGTTGTAAATTGATGGATGTATGCTGAAGAAAGAAGCTGTTAGGGACTGCCTTTGTCAGGAGACTAGCGACTTATTGTTCTATTGAGACGACTAACAACAAAATCACTAGTCTTCCACACAATAGGAGTCGGCGGGAGTAGACTTGGTTAGTAGCCACAACTCCAGGCTGCAAGGAAGCCCACTTACCACCTGTATGTTAAACCCAACCACATCCATTAGTGAACATACTACTATTAACATAAAAATTACAATGATGGTACTTCTGCAATTAAGCCATCTCTACTTTCACTATTAGGAACGTATTCATGTCTAATAAACCTCAAGTTTGGTGCCTCTTCTAGTACAATGGTAATAAAAAAACGCCCACAATTTTGCTCATCATAAGAACATTTTCTTTCAGTCAAAGTTTCGGTACTGCCATCTTAAGATTAAAAATAAAGAGGCTCAATTATCAATAATTAAATTCAACTTCAGTAGTTTTTAAAACTTTAATTTGTTGTAGTTATTCATTTAATGATTTTTTTGAAAATGCGAAAATCATGTTCAGTAGTGACCTAGATTAATTGAGACCGAAGTATATGACTCAAGCCGATTTTTCTACACCAGAAAACATATTACTATTAAAAAAATATATATAAAGAAAAACGTATGTTTTTAAAAATTATTGTCACAAATTTTTTCACAAAATATATGGGAGTACTATCGGTATTGCTACCATCTTCAGATGGGGAAATTACGGCTATCACCATACGCTGCTCTGCGCTGTTTGACGTTGCTCAAGGCCAGGGTAACATGTCCCACGATAAATATAAGGCATTATTGAATTGAGCTGCCAGACTCCGCATGGCTGGAATACCGAAGGTGGGGCTAGGATAAAAAAATATACGTACAGTAGGCAAAAAAAGTATTTGCACAGCATGAAATTTTTTATTTAACGACAATAAGTAATTGTAAATAACACAATAAAAAATTTTTTCTTGTCTAAATGTAAGAAGATTTAAGAATTTGTCCTTAAATATTTAATAATAACTAACTTAACTTTAACAGTAACAGAATTAACAAAATTTTACCCAAAATACGTACTTGCACAGCCTGAAAATTACAATGTCTTTCTTTTGAGGGCGCCTTCCTTTTATTCCCTCATTATGGAGAACGTTCCTTACTGTTTGTGACGTAACAGCATTCCGCGATGTTGTCGCCAAGTCATCAGCAATTTTTTGCGCGCTAGATTTAGGATTTTTAAGAGCATTTCGCACTATTTCACGTTTTTATCGATGCGTGAGTTTGGATGGTCGTCCTTTCCGGGGTTTGTTTTCAACACTACCAGTCAATTCTTTTTTTTTAACAATATATCGAACTGTTGAAAACCCGATTTTTCCGATTTCACGGTAACTTTTGCCTAACTCACGCAAAAAAATGATTTTTTCACGATCAGAACGCGATATTTCGTTTTTCTTAGGCATGTTAATCAATTCAAACACAAAGTTCAACTGAATCATCGTGCGTATTAATCCTTATTTGTTTGTAAACAACGAAACAAACTACCGAACGAATTACCTCTACCGAACCAAACTAATAATTGTAATATGTATAATAATATGAGCGTGCAAATACTTTTTTTGCGTGAAATTCTGTTAATTGTGTTGATAAAATTATTAAATGATTTTTTTTTAGACAACTGCTATTATATTTTTGAATCTAAGCAATTATAGAATAAAACAAATTAATTTCATGTTATTCTCTGTTAGTAGTTAAAAATAAACCCAAATTTTTATGGTGTGCAAATACTTTTTTTGCCTACTGTATATACAAAGAGGTAAGGGCTTTAATGCAGAAGTACCATAACTTAAAAAAAAAACGAGACATTCGACGATGGTTGAAACTTGTTTAAAATTTTATGAAAATCACATAATATTCCTGTTCTAAAAAGAAGCTGAGCCGAACCATTTTAAAAACAAAAAAAAAATATATATTTCAAGAATCTTTCCTGAATTTTAAATTGATGTTTCAAAATAATTTTAGCCATAGATCCTGAGGTGGCCACATCTGTGTCCCTCTGCAATGTAGGATAACAAAAAAAAAAAAAAAATCGTGCAGGAAAATGTTACAACGTGCAAAAAACTTGCAACATTAAGCGCAGAAGAAAAAAAGTTCAAAGTTTCTATGACTCCATGTACCATATAGCAATATTCTTATGTAAGAATATTTCCTCAGACTAGAGGTTTTCTTACTGTTTATTGATAGAGCGCAGTCGAGTGATCAGCCCATCTCCGAACGAGTATAGATGATCTTTCGACATTCCGTGTTCAACTGCAATATTAGACCTGAAAAAAAAAAAGTAATAAAAATCATATGAGCTTGGAATTATAAAATAAGATATTGAAAAAGGCTTTTTGGGTCTCAAGTTAATTTATTTGTTCAAAATAGTTAATACATGTGCATTTTTAATATTCTTCTTAATAAATATTGATAATAGGCTGCAATGGTATTGTCATTTATAATGCTTCCTTCTCAAAAAAATATAGACTCAATATATATTGTTATAAATAAATAAATGCAAGTAATAACTTTTAATTTTTATATTCACAAAAGAACAAGGCGGCCTCTGCGCTTCGCAATGATGTCACATTTGCGATGCGTTCATTCTTTAATTAATAAATTATTTTAAATTAACTTTACTGAGATCTAAAAAAAGGAGTTCATATTTGTCTTAAATTTTGCTTATACTAACTTCTACTAGACGATTTTCATAAAATGTTCAACATATTTGAGACATAAAACAATATGTAATTAAGGTCATACTAGCTTAGAATCATGTCAAGGTGTTGAAAAAGGTTTTTTAGGTCTCAAGTTAATTTATTAGTTCAAAAATGAGTTAATACAATCCCATTGTCAAACAAGCATGTGCATATTCAATATTATTCATAATAATTATTGATACCAAGCTGCAATAGTTAATTGTCCTGTATAATGCTTCCGCCTCAAAACAATATACAGTCTCAATTATCAATAATTAAATTTATCATCTGCAGTGTCTCCTCCATCATTTCAAATTAACTTTCTTGAGACTTAAACACTGAGTCCATCCTACTTACATGGACATTTAGCCTGCATGCTTAAAGGCACATTGTGAGCATTTACATAATTGTCAGTACGCTTTGTTAGGATTTGACAAATGAGAAGAAAAAGAGTGCACATTTCAAATTTACGAAGTGAAATTTCCATGAAATCATAATTTAGTTTGGCCGTATTCTTAATTTCTGAAGTGTTGAACGTCTACCGGGACGTTTTTCATGAAATTTTGCAAATAGCTCTATCATATTTAGAATTTTTGTTCTTCAAATTACCTTTAAGTTTCACTTGGTACACTTGCTTCTATTTCTTAGGCTTTATCAGCATATTTTCATCAGTTACCCTATATTTTTGCACACATATATTCACAATCACCAAACTTTTAGAAAATAAGAAAATTCATGTGTTTGTGATTGCATTTTTACTTAGTGACTGAATTATTCATAGATTTATGATGTCAGAAGAATATTCTCGGTAGATAACAAAACTAATTGTTAATATCTTCTATATATATTTGTCAGAAGTTACTAGACTATTAATAAAGGAACACAAGGCTGTTAGTTATTGTGACTCATGACCGGGCTTTAACTAAAGGTCATATCGCCTACTATCAGAGCGCTCTTACATCGCTCTAGTGGACATGAGCTCGTTTGCTCGTTGTGGGAGTCTTAAATTTTGCCTATTCAGGTTTTGTTACCTAGGGTTGGGGTCTATAACGAGTACTTACCTGACATAACACAAGCTTGGGACCATCGCTTAACGTCCCATTCGAAGGACGACGTGCTCAAGGTATTTCAACTCTCAGATAAAAAACTTAAGGGCCTAGGACGGGTTTCAAAACCGAGATCTGGAGCTTAGTAGTGCGAGTTATTAGTGTTTTGTAGTTGAAACCTCATCTCTTTGGTCTTCAAGGTGCTCAACACAACGCTGTTATCTACCCACTAGTTTATTTTTGGCATAATTGAACATAATGAAACATAATCTTTCAGTTATATTCGAACGTCTTCAAGATGTACAAATGACAAGGTAAATAGCAACCTGTGCTGATTATAAATGCAAATCGCTTAGCTACAGAATGCGGGGCTGAAGTCATTGCTATTATTATTAGTTATTCACTAGTTATCAACCTTGAAACGGTGCGCGGTGAAAGAAAATCGCGCAAAATTTATCTCAACTTCCTAAAATAAAATAAATTGCTACTAGTTTTCTTCATCACATTAATATCAGGATGTCTGACTTATCTTCATCAGAAAAATACTAGAACTAGGCTCTTTTCCAGTATACTTTTGACAGTAGATCTCTAAATGTATCATGCTATTTTGATCCTTAAAATTGCATTGACTGAATAAAGCAAACATTCTTGTGAACTTGTGACCAAAATTGAAGGTTTTTTTATTAACGTTGTTAAGGAATGTGTTAATTTTTGTCACTCATGCCAGCCAGGGCTCTAACTATGTTCATATCGCCCACAACATGAGCCTGACTCTACTGGGGAGTCCTAAATTTTCCTACCTTGGATTAAATAGGGGTTGTTTTTTTTGCTTTATGTACAGTGCATATTAGCCATGTCAATGTGTTATCTAGTTATTTACGACATCCATGGCCCCAGGAGGAAGTTTTATCTTCAAAATAAAACTAACTCCTGGACGGGATTCGAACCCGCAAACCATGGTGAGACCATGCGGTCAATGCCCTACTAGCTCCAGCCCGCACGGCCAGCATGGCTCTTAATTAGAGTTGGAGTCTATAATCCTGGCACCGCACAGGCTCAAGGACGCCATTTAACGTACTCTCCAAAAGACAATGAGCTCTACGTAGAAATTCATATGCATCTAACGTTATGCTTTTTATTAGCCCAGGAATTGTTTATGGGCAAGCCATATAGGAAAATTGAAACTTTATGCTAGCCAATAAATATAAAATAACACTAACAATTTTTGACTGAACAGCGTGCAATGTGATTTGTTTTAGATGGGACTCTACAAGCTATCTAATAATGTATTATTTATATCTAATAATGTATTATTTATTACTTTATAATTATTAATTTTGAAGACGCGTTAAAAGTGAGACATGTTTTCGTTGCATCCGTGCTCCCGATATTACCCAAGACGGGGGAAGAAGTGACAAGAGTTTTACGCCTGCAATGACGTCTTGAAACTTTTTTTTTAGATGTTTACCCGATTTATATGTATTCATAGTTGTATATATTCTTTGCATTTCTAGTGCGATAAAATACAATACTCACAATACTCTGTGCATTAGAGGTGCTATGAAACTAGTTCATGAGTTGAAGGGAGGTTTCGCAATAACAGGAATCGATGGGCTCGGTCAAAGTTGAAAAGAACCATTCTGCAACTCCTGAAGATCACATCTAAGAAAATAAATTCATTAGAAAATAATTTCACAAAATATAAATTCATTTATATTAACACTGGTTGTAGTAAACGGCGTTGTATGAGGTGGTGGTTGGTTAGAAAACTAGGCAAATCTGAGTGTGCAGTCACACCAGACCCAGCATGAGTTAGAATTTCGTGCTCAACATGGCCTATGGACAACTTCAAAGTAAATTATATAATTTTCAAGATAAAATGAACATACTAATAATTTCGCGATCTTTGTATGTCAAATATAAAATTAAAATGATAATTTATGCATTTATTAAATTCAACTATTAATAGTCAATTCAGGAAAAAATAACTTGTTCAATACACTATTTTTACTAATAACTAGAAATATAACTTTTGAATAATCCTTTTTATAGTTGTTACTTCCCTCAAATGTGGAATATATCAGTTCCAAATTTTTGGATTAAAGTTTTTCAAATAGCGATGAGTGAGGACACTTAATTACACAAATGCCATGTTAAAATATATGTTAAAAAAAAAATAGTTTCGATACTTTTGAATGGATCTGTTTCCCCCAAACCTAAAGATTGCCTCGGGAGCGATTTTCTGGAAACATAGCAATCTCAACATCGGGACTTCATGTTTTCCCACAAAAAAATTGTATGTGTAACCATAACACCACAAGGACGATACCAATTGATATTCAGTTAAATCAACCGAAAAAAAAGGGGGGTTAACTAAAAAATGTCCGAATACATATTTGTGTCGATATAGTGGAAAACTAATAAAAATAAAGAACTTGTTTATTATTTATTTTGTCTAATTACAAAAAGATATATACGTATAGTGTACTAGTTTCGACTGTTGGCATAACCCGAAACCGGTATACTATATGTGTATACATTTTGTAGAACTAGACAATATAAATATTAAACAAGTTCTTTGTTTTAACTCAAAAAACTGCCGATTTAATCAATATCGACACGAAATTTTATATGTTGATACAAAACCCTACAAGAACGACATTTACCGATACATAATTCCCCATTGTCTTAATGTACACTAACTTAACATTCGTGTCTTGAATAATCGTGAAGGAGAGTAAAGAAAGGAATGAGATTTCTTTAACATCTTTCAGATATAAAGCTGATGGAGAAATAAACTACAACACGCATTGGTCGATAAGTCAATTGAGTTATGCAGAAGTGTATGCAATTTAAGAGGGAGACATAGCTGCAATGCTTACTCAGACTGAAGTTTCCAGAGTATTGCTAAGTCTAAAACTAACAACCTACCTCTGCCCCTTCTAAACATGCAATGGACACAATTGAAATTACTCAAGTTATTTTTAACTTTACAAATTAAAAATCATTAAATTTTCATTGTTTTCATAATATGAACTTACAATGATACGTATATAAAATAGAACTGAAATAATTATCAACTTTGTTTAAACGATCAATTATTATGCAATACTATATACTTATACAGTAGAATCTCCCTTATCCGGCGCTCGCAAAATAATATCAGATTTGTAAAAATAAAATTAACATTCAATTATTAGATTATCAATTATATGAGCCACGAGTATTTACGAGCACATAATAATTCCGTAACTCACGAATCTTTTATGTATTTTTATTGTACATACATAAGTACATTGTAGGTATTTATAATGAAGCTAATACAATATTTTATTACTTCACGAATATCCTATAAATAAATTATAATAAATTCATAGTTGAAAATCAAACATTTATAAAAAATGTTTCCTAGAATAGAAAAACAAAGGTACCGTCCCGTCCGTGGCACAACAATACCGTCTTATCGGGAAATGAACACAACTAGTAAAGTCAAAGTTTAATTTTTTCCACAGAAACCCTTCAAAATATCTTTTTAATATTTAGACAAATATATGTACATATAATAAATCAATGTTCAGTATGTACCTACATATTTGTAAATTTAATAAATGTTATCAACAAAATACATACGTGTTTTATTCCTTAGCTCACCTATAAACACTTTTCTTTATGCTTTAATTGATATATTTTTTCTCATTAATTGATGATTTCCGCTATACGGCGTCACGTCGGTCCCGGCAACGCCGGATAAGAGAGATTCTACTGTACTAATATTTTTTAGAAATACTTAAGTGAGTTTGTTTGCCAATTTTCTTTTACAATTCCCACTTATCCCAAATATTTTTTCATGAAGAACTTAACCCTCCTTTCCTCATTGTACAACAGATCAACATTTGTGGCAGGTTAAAAGAACGTAACCCTCTAAATAGATACGAGAGTATAGTGAATGTTAAATTTTTTTTTTCTACTTTAAATAATTTTTGCAAGCAAGATAATATGGTTAGTGTTGAAACTCAACCTCCTATTTGGAATAACCTAATTTTCAGGAGACAAAGAGAAACAACTTAAAAACATTATGAAGCTACATTCAACAAATATTTTAGACAATTTATAAGCAATTGAAATTACGATGAAGAAATAAAATATTCAATTTAGTCTAAAGAATCTGACAAATTAGCTAATATTCTGGTGTTAATACAAAAAAAATCTAAAGGGAATTGTAGTATCTAATATACATTTTTCAACTTCGTATTTACTTCTGAGTATTCTAGAGATGAATACTTCCATCAGCGGATGGAATTGAAGTTTTATTTTAACACTTTCGATAAGTATAGTATCAAATTAAATAAAGAAATGGATAATTAAAAATAATACTTTTTTAATTAAAATAAATGGTACTTATTAATTCAATTTACCGAAAAATCATAAGTAAATTGGATTGGTGATTATATTATCAATACCACACCACAGCCAACGACCGTTATGAGTTCCGAAGTTTAAAAAAAAAACTGATAAAAGTAATTTATACTCAAATGAATAAAATATTCCCAAAAAATCTTATTCTATTAATGTTTTTTAAACAACTGAAATACGCATAATCCTTTTTTGATTAAATATATTTAAAAAAAAAAACAGAAAATAAATTAAGTAAAATTTGCGAATTCAAAATTATTGATAAGTACAGACCGTTAGGGTGCTCCTAGGCTTAATAAAACTAATATTTTTATAATTAAAAATTTTAATAAATATTTTTAGAACGTAAAATCATTTTATTGAAAAAAAAACATATACCTATGCAGAGTATTTTTTTTTTTATTTTAGCTAATAATATAATCAATTAAATGAACATATAAATAAATAAAAAAGAATTTAATCTTTTTAAATAAATGAAATATCCTTTTTGGTATTAAATGAACAGAAAAACTATAACTTGAATTACAGAACTCAATATTATTGATGACTGCAGACTGTTGGGGTGTACAAATTCTCATTAACGTATTATACCACAAAAATAGGTTATAATTTTTTTCTCGATAATTTAATTATATTTAAATTATAAATTTACTATTATCTTTTAAAAAATTACAAATGTTGTTAGTAAGCAGGTTATAAATTAAAACTAGAAAAATTAAGATTTAATAAAAAATATACATATTAAAATTCAAGATATATACCTATATGAAATCCTTTATAAATTAAATATATAGTGAAATAGGTTGCCTTAGTGGGCTTAATATTAACGGCGGACCATTAGGGTATTCAGACAGTAAAAAAAAAAGAATTTTAAACAAAATTGTTGTGCTTTTTTCTGATAATAAAATTGAAATATATTTAAAATATAAAATTAATAGTTAACTTACGTTGAAAAGTTGAAAACACTGTTTACATTGCACAAATAAGTTGATGTGAGGTGTGGGGTTGGAAGACGTCCGCTGAGCGAGGTTAGAGCGAGGACAGGTTAGGGCGGGGGTGGCACTTTTCCAGAGGTATTGATTCACCCCCCTCCCACCACTGGGGATGCCGAGTGGGGAGAGGGGGGGTTCGAGTTTGGGGTTCCGAGAATATAACAGTGTTGCCAATCCCCTGGGGCTATGTGTTAAGGGTTGTTCTCGTTGCAGAACCCATGACCAAAGTGTTGCACTTTTCGGACATGTATGCTGTTCGGGTTGATCGAGCAGCTGGTTCATAAACTTTCCGTACTCAGTTGTTACCCTGGGATGAGCTACCATTTATAACGGACGAGGTATTTCAGGACTGTTTTCCTGTATCTGAAACAGCACCCTGATACTCTTTAGAGTAGATAATTTAAAGATTCATTGAAAAGTAGAGATAGGTAAATTATTTAACAGAGTTTAAATAAAAGCATTCAAATTTCATTACGGATGGCGCAAATTTTAGACCGATTAAAAATGACTAAGTATTCAAGATTGCTTATCTGCTATTTTTATGAGTCATAATCAGTCACACTGAGTTTTAGTTACTTGTTTTCCGATATGTGATTATTTATCAGTTGAACAGTAAATATTACTGTACCTGTTACTGACGGAACTGTCAGATTAACTAGCTATATCGAGTGCATTCAACAGAGTACCTAATGCATTTTTCTTTTATGCTATGCATCCTCGACCGCACTAGAGTAAATCACGAAGAACAAAATTTCAATCAAACGAAAATGCTTTATCGCTATATAACACAACACATATGTACTCTATAATATACTGTAGAGGATGCCGATAGCTCAGAGCCTGCTCACTGAACTCAAAATCGCGGATTCGAAACCCGATCGTTAATCTGGGAGGTGAAAAACCCTTGAGCACACCGTCCTTCGGATGTACGATGTCAGGTACTCATTAAAAATCCCTATCCTAGGTGAATAAACCTAGATAGGCAAACTTTAGGACTGCCATTGTACAGTCCCTAATTTTCCATTACCTCCTAACTCAGCAAATTTCTGATTCCTAAGGCTAAGGCTCCTATGGAATAGTCTCTCACTCAGTACAGATTGTTACTCTACTGTTTCATCAGCCCAGTTGGACTAACTTGGTTATCACTTGTTACCACAAGTTTACAAGTATAATTATTTATTTATTTTATTTTTGCCTTTTTTTTATTAATTTATTTCTATTTTATTATATTTTTTTCTCACTGAACTCTCTTTTTCTTTATAATTAATTACCTATTATTATTATTATTATTATTATTATTATTAGTTACTTCATTACTCTTATTTTGTTTTTCATTAATTTTTATTTTCATTAATTTATTTTCATTGTTTTAATGATAGATCATTTTATATGTATTAAACATTGTTGTTTCTTTAGTTCATCTTTATTCGTTCTCAATCGGTTGATATTTCATGTTTATTTCTTATGTTGTAATTCTTATAGGACGAATTTCCAGAATAAAGATTATTTTCCTTTCATTCATACATTCAAATATTTCCATAACGGAAAATAGTTCATGAAAATTGTTTTCACCATCATACTCAGGATGAAAAAATCCAAACAACCACATGCCTCATGTCATTACAATGACACAACAATTTTTTTTTTTTTCGCCCCGCTTCCAATTTTGAACCGAAACAAGGGAGCTTATTAAAATACAATGTCAAAGTAAAGAATATAAAATTAACCGTGTTCAGGGAGCGTGTTTATTGAAAATATGGTAGTTTTCGCATGTTTTACGTTTCGCGCTTAAGTTAATTTCTGTACAAACACGCTAAAAAGATTCAGAAAATCGGACCATTTAAAATTTGCTCCCCTCTAGTCCTCACTCTCCTTTGGTCAATTTGGCTAGCACTAAAATTTTCTAACCAAGTTTTCGTTCTCTCGTAAATCCTTTTTCTCTCTTAGCTGTCTTAGCTGAAAATGAGTATATATCTTACTAATCGAAAACTAATGTAAATTAAAAATTTCGTGTCGATACCTGTAGTTAAGCCTCCTTTCAGTCACCCCCTCTTCCCTTTGAACGATAAGACTGAAAATCAGAGACACAAAGACATCTAGAAGTGAATATTCAGGCATTAACTTCGAGGTCGCCTACTATCAGAGCGCTCTATCGTCGCTCCGGTGGACATGAGCCCGACTCTACTATGGAAGTCATAAATTTTGCCTACCCTAAATTGAATTAAATTAATTTTGAATAGAAACATTTATATCAATAATTAAAATTTTATCAATAAGAAACTAATAATTTTAATAATTTTTAATAATTTAAAAATATAAATGGAGTGTAATTATTAAAAATGACCTTTATTGACTTTCGTGTTTCTGTATTTGCTTTTGTCTTGGACGGAATTGTCGAACACGTTCCGTTGAAGCTTTTGGAATTTTTAACTATTTAACACTAACACTCAGAAAAAAACTAAACGTATTAAATTAATAATCAAACGTATTAACCGTATACAAACATGTAGCACGCAAGAGATGATGTATCGACACCGACCTAAACTCATAGTTGACTTAGTGTTTCATGTTTGAATTTTTATGTCGATTTAATTCCGATTCACTAGTCTCGCTAAAGAAGTTTCACTTCAATAAAGAATTATGCTCATACATTTAATTATAATATTATACTTATTATTATTAATAATAATGAGGGCGCTGGTAGCTCAGTGGTATGAGTGCTTGCTTACTGATCTCAAGTTCGAAACCCAAGTTTATTTTATCTGGGACGTTAAGCGATGGTCCCGATCCTGTACGGATAAGTACGGATCCTGTACCTAAGGTAAGAGTCTTTTTGTCTCTGTGTTTTATATATTGATACAGAAGTTCAAAAGTAAGAAAGACACTGACTTTCAGCCAAATCGGACAAGGACGAAATTAAGAGGGAGAGCGGAAACTTTTATTTTGTGCATTGTACGTATATTTTTCTTGCTTTTTTATTTTCAATATTGTGGTTATGATGTGATACGCTGTGTATGTGTGTTACACCAGGTGTTCGAGCACATATGTTGTCATAACATATGTCACTCATCATATGGAACAATGAGTCGTTAAAAATCCCCCAGCTATACTACACGAGAAAAATTTATTAATTTAATTAAAGATTAAGAAATTTATTAAGATGATATTCAATTTTTTTCTTCCCCAGCTGTAAGAACGTTTGTACACTAGAACCTCTTTAAGTCGAACCTCGATAAGTCGAAAACCTCCAAAACTCGAAAAAAAAGTTTTGATCCTTTCCCTTTAAGGCCCAAAACCTCCATTACTCGAAATCTCAACCCTCTATTAGTCGAAATAATCAGTGAGTCCCTACAAGCCATTTTGGTACCTACATATTTTCCCTCTATAACTCGAAAAAATAAATTGAACCTCTGTATCTCGAACATAGCAATGTTTTATTTTACAATCTTTACAACTCGATTATTTGAAACTTATTACCTCTATAGCTCGAAGAAAAATAAGTTACCGACTTTAAGAATTTGCAGACAATGTACACCATTGTTTTTCAGAAAACAATTTAGGAGTATACAATAAATAGGATTACCAATTATCTAAAGCAAAAAAAAAATTACTGACTTTTAAGGATGTTATGAAATAATGTTGATTTATAATAAATATAAATATGTTTGTTACCTCTGTAACTTGAATTTTTATTTATTTCACCTCTCTAACTCAAAATTAGTTAGAATGAATCTTAACCTCTACAAGTCGAAAACTCTATAACTCGAATTTATTGGCATCTCCCTTGATGTTCGACTTATAGAGATTCTACTGTAATTGGTCATAAATTCGATGTTGAGTTTCTAAGGAACTGAGTTTGCGGAACTTCATATTTGCCGACCCCCTTGATTCATAATATTTTCGTTTGAATATATGTCTGTGAACATGATAACTCCCAATAGAATGTATCGACACTAAATTTTATATTTATATCCAGACCCCCATAAAGACGACACCTAATAATAATTTGCGAAATCGGGCGAAGGGAAGGATCACAGGGGAGGGGGGGGGGGGGGGGGGGTCAAAAACTCAAAAACCCCAATAACTGCCCAATAATATCCCCATGAGGACGGCACCTATTAATTTTTCGCGAAATTTGCAAAAGGGAACGGAAGAAAGGGGCGCCCCCATGACCTCTACCTCCATTCAGTTGTAGGAATGAGAACAGTATCCTGCGGGGGCATACCAGGGGATCTCGGAACTCAACAGTTCTTTATACTATGATTTAACATATTATTATACATATTTTGTTTTGTTTAATTTAGTTTTTTTATGTATTTTATTTTTTATCATTATTTATTTTATATAAGTTTATTTATTTATTTATTTTTCTCAAAGGCATATCAACCGCGAGGGTCATGGATGCTTGACTGCTCTACTTGATATGAAATCCCTTAGAGAGACAAGGGGTACACAGCCCAGGACTACGGGGCACCTAGTCGCCGTCCCAACCAGACCAGGGGACAACACCCAACCTCTTTTTATTTTTATTAGTTTAGTCTTATTTTAATTTTTTATTATTACTTAATTCTCTTATATATACTTTATTTGTATTGTTATTTTTTGTTTTCCTTTCTTATTATTTTATACTAGCAGTAGTACCCGGCGTTGCCCGGGGAACTTTGACTTTTCTCCCAATATCTCCTATAAGGCTATTCAGTTCCTCGACAGTACATTCATGATGTTATAATTTTCAATTATTCATACGGAATAAGGCTTATAGTCCTTCAACTGTAGTAACGCTAGCTTTGGAGCTAAAACTAATTTATTCAAAAATATTTCTCATTAATCGTTGCAATGGTTTTCGAGTTACAAAGATTGCGTGGGTGGATGCTGGGATGGACCAGATATTGAGGTACTAATACGCCTATAACCTTCCACAGACGATGACGAACAAATTAAAAAAAAAAATTAATCAAATGCATCAAGCCGTTCGTGAGTTATAGCGGTACAACGCACAGACATTTTCAGCTTTATATATATGATATACACACATGACATTGTAGTCACATAGCCAGAGCCGTGCTGACCCTATGGCGAGGCAATTTAAGCCCATAATAGAGGCGGTCGCTAGGCGCCCTAATTTTTTTTTCTTTATTTTAAATCTATCGTTGACAAAGCCAAATATAGACAAGATAACTAAAAGAAACCAAAACCAAGGGGGATGTATGGGTAATGAAAAGGCAGCCTGCTTTTGTAGAGAGACTGACGGGCTTGTTGTTGGTTTGGTTTGGTTTTATGACTCATGCCCGGGCTTTAACTACGATTTCATATCGCCTACCACTAGAGCGCTCCTTCGTCACTCTGGTGGACATGAGCCCGACTCTACTGTGGGAGTCCTAAATTTTGCCTACCCTGTGATAGGGGTCTTTAACGAGTACCTGACATCGTACAAGCTCGGGACCATCGCTTAACGTCCTATCCGAAGGACAGCGTGCTTAAGTTTATTTTACTTTCCAGATAAAATAAACTAAGGGCCTCGGTCGGGTTTCGAACCCACGTTCTTGAGCTCAGAAGGCAAGCACGCATACCACTGAGCTACCGGCGCCCTCTTTTATTTTATTTAAATATATTTATTATTTTTTTTTTTTTTCTCAAAGGCATATCAACCGTGAGGGTGGGTCATGGATGCTTGACTGCTCTACTTGATATGAGATCCCTTAGAGAGACAGGAACCCAGGACGCCGGGGCACCTAATCGCCGTCCCAACCAGACCAGGGGACAACACCCAACCGGGCGTCTCTCCGGAGTAGCTAGGGTTTTTTATTTTTATTAATTTAGTCTTATTTTATTTTTTTATTATCATTTAATTATCTTATATATATATACATATATACTTTATTTGTATTATTATTTTTTGTTTTCCTTTCTTATTATTTTATATATACACATGACATTGTTGTCACATAGCCAGAGCCGTGCTGGCCCTATGGCGAGGCAATTTAAGCCCATAATAGAGGCGGTCGCTAGGCGCCCTAATTTTTTTTTCTTTATTTTAAAATCTTTGACAAAGCCAAATATAGACAAGAGAACAAAAAGAAACCGAAACCAAGGGGGATGCATGGGTAATCAAAAGGCACCCTGTTTTTGTAGAGAGACTGACGGGCTTGTCGTTATTATCCATCGAAAGTGATCTCTTGAATTCTATTGACACAAAACGTACTTTAGAAAATATTGCTTCCATTAAGGCCAGAAGAGCCATGCTTTGATTACAATTTACTTTTATTTAATAAATGACTATTTTTTAAAAATGTTTCTAGTTTTATTTGAAAAAAAATTATTTGTGTTCCTTAAAAACTACTAAAGTAAAAGTTGTGTTTAAAAAGAAAAATCTATTATTATGTTTTTTAATATTATCTATATCAGAGTGGATTATATAAAGTAAATTTTTATGTACATATATGTAAATTTTGTTACCTATGATTATTATGTACAATGTACATAGGTAATAATTACGTTTAGTAGTTCGTAATTTAATGTTTGATAATAAAATATTGTTGTTACACATATTATTAATTTCCTTGCTCAAGTATTTATTTGGAAAATAAAAATCATTAACTTATTCAAAATGCAAAGGGGAAAATACATAAAAAGATTCGGATACTTTAATTGTGGAGGCGGCGGAGGTATAGTTATTTGTTATAATCATTGCACGGCCCTGCACATAGCTATCAAACTTACTGCCAAACTTTGTCAAACGCCTGTTCGACTAATCAATAAAAATAAATTAAAAATAAATAAATAAGTAAAAAAAGTCTGGTTTAAATCTATAAGCCACTTGGGGAGAGGCACTTGACCTTTTGAAGAGGTTGGATAATACTGAGATTGAAGATATATAACGGGTTGGAGACCACTTGACCTAGCTCCATAGCTTTCTGAGAGCTTAAGTTTAGCACAATGTTCACTGAGCAACTAAACCCGCTCAACAACAAGCAAACTATTCAATAGGCTTCTAACTTTTTTTTCAATATGATATATTTAAAATACTATTTAATAAAAATAGTTATAGTAAAGTTGGATGTAAAAATTTCAAAAATTGACCAAGTTAACGCACTGTGGTGCAATTGACTTCTCTGTAGAGAATATCCTCAAAATTGTCCAGTCAACGAAGCGCTAAAATTACCAAAATCTCCGAATTGATTGCATGCAAATGAATGAATTTTGATGAAACCTTTTGCAATGTGTTCGTAATGACGTAAATAGTATTTCTAAAAAAAAGATTAGAGTAGGAAATGATCGGAAGGGGTAGAAAACATCCCTTTTATCAGGGGTTCCGTAACTTGTAGAATTAGGTCAAAAATTCAATTCTTTATTAGCCTTTAAGATATACATCTTTTTGGATCAGGGTTCGGCCTGATATATACATTATTCAGTTTAAAAAAAAGTAAATAAATGAAAATAGAAAATAATAATAATAATAAAGTACAAAGTAATAGAACCTAACGGATAATTAACAAATGAAAAAAAAAAAATTGTGAAAAACTTCTAATGAAATGGTATTTTATTTAAATACTTCAATGTTCTCTGATTTTTAGCGCCTTTACTATGTATAGTATAATATTATTGAGGTTTTGGTTTTTTGTAATGTTGAAAAGGGTCTTGTGGGGTTGCGGGCTCTTTAGTGCTTCTAGCAGGTACTTTTTCTTAATTGGCTGTCAAAAATGAAATATGTACCTTTTTTTGGTCCAAAATAAGATTTTTTTACTCTTTTGAATTTTTCCAAAGAGTAAAAACATCTTATTTTGGGCCAAAAAAGGTAAATATTTTATTTTTGACCTAATTCTACAAGTTATGGAACCCCTGATAAAAGGGATGTTTTCTACCCCTTCCGATCATTTCCTATTCTAATATTTTTTTTTTTAGAAATACTATTTACGTCATTACAAACACATTGCAAAAGGTTTCATTAAAATTCATTCATTAGCATGCAATTCGGATGAGAAACCCCCCATTGACTGAATTAAAACGTTTATCTACAATTTAGACAAAAATTTTATTGTCGGTCGAAGAGAAAGGAGATGAGAGGAGGTGCTCTACTCAACATTACTCAAAAGTCTGAGTAATATGACGTCTATTGATTTTCAACCAAACCAATGATTGTTCGCATTGGGGAAGTACATTGACATTTCAACACTTTCGACATTTTCCAATACTTAATTAATGGTTCACAAAATTTTCCTTTGGCGTACCACCAATGGTCTGAAATACAAATATCATCTAACACACACACCCTCAGCTACACTTCGATACCCTCGTCTACATACAAACATATATCCTTGATTGGTATTTGTCAAGTCAACTAGAAACTCATATCCAAAGATTGCATACATTGAATAAACAAGAAATTTAATGAAGAGGTTACATATTTCTTCGGAAAATATAATAATTTAGTTTAACATTCACAAAATATAATGATATTTGCCTAATAATATTTAAACATTTATTAAGGTTAACAGTGTTCCCAGATTTTGGCCATTTGCCTCGACTTTTTGATGCTATTTATCTTTCCCGACAGCACTAGAGCACCTAACTACCAAAAAACAAAATCTAGATGTAACAAAAACAACAATACTCAACATAAAATATATTTGTAGTTTATGTAATTAGTTAAACATAGACTTAAAGCTCCTCGTTAATCCTGTCAAAAAATTGTTCCCTATGAAAAATGTTCCTTATTATTTAAATTAAATTAAATATTTTAAAATTTCCCTAATTAATTTTTAACTAACAAAATGCTCTGAAGTTTGTGAAAGGACCAATACGAACAAAGTTTTAGAGCTCCAAAGAATGTACAATAAATGTCTATAGGAAAATAGTTCAACGTAATGTTTAAATTGTAACACATGGCAAAATTAATTTCAAAATATATTTTTTTGTTTTTTATTATTGATAATTATATTTATGGAGTAGTTCCATACTTCGAGTACAAGTATAGGTATATAGGTATACACCTCGGTGAACCACCTGATAGTGGGGATCCTGGAGCGTCTCCGAAATTTGTACCAGCAAGGAAGAAGCATAAGTCTTGCCTGGGTGAGGGCTCACTCGGGAATTGTTAACAATGAGATGGTCGACAGTTTGGCAAAGTCAGCTACTGAGTACCAGGAGGTAAGCTCTCGGTATAAAGTGCCAGTGACTGACCTATATATGAACTTTAATCAAGAACTCAGATGATGCAAGCGATAAGGGATTATTTTATAAGGCAGTCAATCCACATGTAGGAATACCATCCTGGTTCGGAAAATCTTCCAGATCTCAAAGATTTGTCAAAAATCTCTGCAGAGTCAGATCAAATCATGCACTTTGTCGTAAATATTTGCATAGGATCGGCAAAAGTGAGACTCCTTTCTGTGAGGACTGGACAGAGGATCCAGAGCATGTTATCATGTGTTGCAGTAAATATTCGTATTCAAGGACCAAATTTATAGATAAGGTACGGAAGATAACAAAGGATACCCCAAGTTACATGGACCTGCTCAGACTTCCCAATCTCCATCCCGAAAATTTATATTCTTTTTTCCAAGAGATAGGCGTGAATTTTTAAGTTTCAGGAATAGATAATTAAAATACACAATTTCTTTGACAATCTTCACCATATATAGTGAAGTTTGACAAAGAAATTGTGTATTTTAATTATCTATTCCTAGAATGGAGCTTCACAATGTAAATCTGGAAACCATAAATTATTTTAAGTTTCACTTTTTAGAGACAATTCATATATAAAATTGTTTTTTGAAGTGGCTAATGGCTCAATGCTAAACTCAAAAATTATAGAAAAATAAATTTAAAAAATAGGAGATGTAAACGAATACTCTCTTGTCAAATATAAGCATAAACATGGTGTGACCATAACATAACTTTTTTTTTTATCCACCACATTGTTACGGATCAGTGTCCCCTCCCTCTGAAATGCATTTCTCTCCCATAACTGGATATCTGAATGAAACCTGCTCATGACATAACTTTCATATGACTTTTTTATAGCCGGTAATGCCAGTTTGAAAGCAGGGAGAAATGAATTTGAGAGGGGAGGGTAGGATCCATATAGGTGTATTAGGTATAAAAAAGTCATGTTATGGTCACATCATATTTTTGACGTGACTACGTCTTATAAATTGGAAGGCCAGCACCCCATGTTAGAAAACTGTATGTGTATGAAAACATATGTTACTTTCGTATCACGCATGCGCCAAGAGAGAGAGAGCATCCGCCACCTTGTGTTATCTCTTAACTAATCGAATTGTTAATTGAACTTCACAATTACATTATTGTCCTACATGATGTATAAATGTGAAAATAGCATTGATTTAAATAAACGCTTCATAAAATTGTTCACCATTCTAAAACTGTTTGATCTATGAATTTGAAAATAATATTTTTATCGAATAAACAAACTCTTTATAAAAATTTTAAACCAAATTTTCATTTTTTGAAAACTATTACGCTTATGAATGTTTTCTTTCTATTACATTCAGATTTTTTTTAAACCATATTTGTTATTTTTAAATTATAAAACTTTAAAAAAAATTAATTTTTAATAAAAAATCTATGTTATAAATAAATATGTTTATTTCATTTACTGTTACCCCGTCCAATGGGTGAGCTTCCCAAATTTCTCATTTGGCGTACCATCAATGGTCTGAAAACAAGTAGCACCTCAGAACAAGACTGTCAATACTCAAAAAATATTGAATTCGTACTAAACTCATAGGAAGAATGGTAATATGGTATACTTTTTTATGGAAGCATGTCACAATTGTAACTTCTAATTCTGGCAACCAGAGAGCAGATATGTCGGTCTTCCATTGCACAAAAAGGTTGGGCTTTAAAGGGTGTTACGATGGTGAAAGCTAAGTAAAATTGGCTTAAAAGTAAGTATTATTAACCGTGTAAAAGCTTATTGCTCTAGCAGTTTCCTAAATAAATCAAAAATAAAGTACCATTAAGGATCAGTGAATTTTAAAATGTGATTTACCGAAATTCACATACAGACTTCCATATCCTCAGTTGTCTACATACAATCATATATCATTGATTGGTATTTGTTAAATTCTCTATACCTTTATTTTATTTACTGTTTTATATAGTTTTGAATTGTTTTTGTTTTCTAATTACTTGCACTATTTGTTTCTGTTTCTATTAAAGAGCTGTCCTTATTTATTTTAATATTATTTGTATCTTTTTTGTTTAGTTATTATGACTTATTTGTTATTATTAAGTATATTTTTTCTTAGCTATAAAAATCTGTATTTTGCGAAAAACAAAACTCTCATTGCCATGAATGTTGTACTTTAGTGCAATAAAGTTTATCTATCTCTATCATAATCTATCTCGATGTATACATTTCTATGATTTATCCTATTACTACGATATGGTTCACGGAAATAAATATTATTATTATATTTCTTTTCACTTTTCTATGATATCTCCGTCAAAAATGCAACATTAAAAACAGTTATAGCCCATAGAATGCACAGTATACTCTTCCCCCTCTCCTTAACGTCTCATGTTTGATTTTGTATGTCGAGGTAATTCCGATTCTCCTAATCTCTCTAAAAAAGTTTCACTTCAATAAATTTATAAAATCTGTGAGAGGTCAGATTATATTGTTATTTTGCAAGCTGTTAAAGTGACAACGTACAGTTTGGGAATCCCTGGGAAATATTTTCTATTAAGTCTGTAGGCCTTTCAATGTCCATAGCACTCTAAAATAAATAGTATGACGTGAGCCTGTCCTCTTATTGATTATATCCCGTTGTCATGATAACTCATCGCAACAACAATTTACTCTTATTAGTCATTTTGTCACTATTCTACAGGAAGTATTCAGTAAAGAAAGGAAGTAGATATGAAGGCGCGACCCGTGTAGGGGAAGTATAGAATGAATATACACGAAATTTATATGAATTTCAGTAAACACATTCTGATGACATTTTTAAAATTTGCCGAAAAGAACGGGGAAAAAGGGCTTAACTCAAAAACTGTAATAACTGCCGATATAGTGAATGTATTGACACAAAATTTTATAAGAAGGATGAGAAGTCACTGAGTAAGATATGGTTTTGGTGAATCATGCCCTGGCTTTAACTATGAGGCGCTCTGCCAATGAACATTGATTCACTAAAGACTTTTTTTTCTCACTATTTTGTCTATTTAGGTACTGTTTGTTTGGTTTAATGTCTTTGTGTACTCCCAACACCCGGATATAAATATGAGGCGCTCTACCAATGAGAATTGATTCACTAAAGACTTTTTTTTCTCACTATTTTGTCTATTTAGGTACTGTTTGTTTGGTTTAATGCCTTTGTGTACTCCCAACACCCCGATATAAATATGAGGCGCTCTACCAATGAGAATTGATTCACTAAAGACTTTTTTTTCTCACTATTTTGTCTATTTAGATACTGTTTGTTTGGTTTAATGTCTTTGTGTACTCCCAACAACCGGATATAACTATGAGGCGCTCTACCAATGAGAATTGATTCACTAAAGACTTTTTTTCTCACTATTTTGTCTATTTAGATACTGTTTATTTGGTTTAATGTCTTTGTGTACTCCCAACACCCGGATATAAATATGAGGCGCTCTACCAATGAACATTGATTCACTAAAGACTTTTTTTTCTCACTATTTTGCCTATTTAGGTACTGTTTGTTTGGTTTAATGCCTTTGTGTACTCCCAACACCCGGATATAAATATGAGGCGCTCTACCAATGAGAATTGATTCACTAAAGACTTTTTTTTCTCACTATTTTGCCTATTTAGGTACTGTTAGTTTAGTTTAATGTCTTTGTGTACTCCCAACACCCGGATATAAATATGAGGCGCTCTACCAATGAGAATTGATTCACTAAAGACTTTTTTTTCTCACTATTTTGCCTATTTAGCTATTGTTTGTTTGGTTTATTGTCTTCGTGTACTCCCAACACCCGGATATAAATATCAGGCGCTCTACCAATGAGAATTGATTCACTAAAGACTTTTTTTCTCACTATTTTGTCTATTTAGCTATTGTTTGTTTGGTTTATTGTCTTTGTGTACTCCCAACACCCGGATATAAATATGAGGCGCTCTACCAATGAGAATTGATTCACTAAAGACTTTTTTTCTCACTATTTTGTCTATTTAGATACTGTTTATTTGGTTTAATGTCTTTGTGTACTCCCAACACCCGGATATAAATATGAGGCGCTCTACCAATGAACATTGATTCACTAAAGACTTTTTTTTCTCACTATTTTGCCTATTTAGGTACTGTTTGTTTGGTTTAATGCCTTTGTGTACTCCCAACACCCGGATATAAATATGAGGCGCTCTACCAATGAGAATTGATTCACTAAAGACTTTTTTTTCTCACTATTTTGCCTATTTAGGTACTGTTAGTTTAGTTTAATGTCTTTGTGTACTCCCAACACCCGGATATAAATATGAGGCGCTCTACCAATGAGAATTGATTCACTAAAGACTTTTTTTTCTCACTATTTTGCCTATTTAGCTATTGTTTGTTTGGTTTATTGTCTTCGTGTACTCCCAACACCCGGATATAAATATCAGGCGCTCTACCAATGAGAATTGATTCACTAAAGACTTTTTTTCTCACTATTTTGTCTATTTAGCTATTGTTTGTTTGGTTTATTGTCTTTGTGTACTCCCAACACCCGGATATAAATATGAGGCGCTCTACCAATGAGAATTGATTCACTAAAGACTTTTTTTTCTCACTATTTTGCCTAATTAGGTACAGTTTGTTTGGTTTAATGTCTTTGTGTACTCCCAACACCCGGATATAAATATGAGGCGCTCTACCAATGAGAATTGATTCACTAAAGACTTTTTTTCTCACTATTTTGCCTATTTAGGTACAGTTTGTTTGGTTTAATGTCTTTGTGTACTCCCAACACCTGGATGCTACATATGAATGAAATTTCATGAAAATCGAAACAAACTATAAAAACTAGGACTCATTTTATGTTTTGGACTTCGCCACAACCCGCTTTCATAATTTTGAGATGTCAAATTTCCTATGTTTGATCCGGGCTTATAAGAAACTTTCGTTAGTTTAAAATTTTCGATACTTTAAAATTAGCTCATTCATTGAGTCCTCTAAGACGTTTCAATAAACCAAAATTGTATAACTGTACTATAAAAATACCCCCAAAACAATCATCGATGTTAAAATGTAAAAAATATCATAAAAAAAAAAAAAAAATGTTTCCATATGTCTTTACGCATGTACACAAAAGGTGAATAAAATGTCACCCTAACTTCAAAATTGAAATAAAGTTTTCCTTGAAAATTACTGGTCGGATAGAGGCTCACACCATAGTATAGTATATCAAATCGATGACTTTAGTTTCGGAGCTATGAGAAATAACGGACGTAAGTGCATTCAGACATTTTTTTCCAGAAATGTACTCATTTTGATTTTTATAAAATATGAAAGTAAAATATATATATTTTTGAATTTTTTAAAAAAATACATAACTTTCCCTATGGGGGAAAGTAAATACTATTTGAAAAATAATAATAAATTGTTGAAATTTTTAGTGATTCAGAGGAATTTCAAATTAATTTAAGTTAAAAGTAAGATGATCAGTCACTAATTTTCGTAATTATGTATGTGACAATAATTAGTAAAGTTTTATGAATAATTAAACAATTATTTTGGCAAACATTAAAAAAAATGTTACTCGAAAAGCGTGGAAAATAATTTTTTGATATAAATTATCTTTGTCTCATGGTTAAATTTCAAAGATAAATGTGAATATTGTTTTTTTTTTATATCAATAAGTAAAAACTTTTACTTTCCCATATAGAAATTTACGGAATTATGAAAACATTTGAAGTTGGATTTTTTTTTTGGAACTTCAGGATAAAAATACCATTTCTGGAAAATGTCTGTGTATTCTAGGCGGTAAGTTGGGTTATTTATATGTATGTGTATATTGTGTAGGTGAAACCCGAGCACAGAACACTAGTTACCATTCCATCCTCTATCTTACACATTTAGTTTTTAAATATTTTTTAAATATTTATTTATTTAATACTAACTATGTGATGTGGCCATAACAGTACTTTTTTATACTAACCCCCCTTCCCTTCCCCACCCTCTCAAATTCATTGTATACTGACAATAGTGGGTATATGGAAGTAATGTGTTGGCTTAAGCTGTTTTCTATGTTTTATTATACAGTGTTGTGTGTGTGAGAGTGACTTTCTTATACCCTGTAATACCAGCATGAAATGAATTTGAGAGAGTGATCTGTAAAAAAGGGGTTGTATAAGATGTTATGGGCAAATCACATATGTATACTTTATTTTTTTCTAAATTTTTATATTGTTTAATAAAAGAAATACCTATTACTATTATTGGTCCTATCTCAAATCTGAGGGCATATTGATTTTTGGTAAGGGCAAATTTTTCGCGTAGATCAAGCAAACGTTTAAAAAAATGAGTTTCAAGACCTGTATCTTGCAAACCGCGTGGCCAAAATCTGCCTTTTAGTTTTCTCTTTTCTCTACAACTTTTACTTGAAGAGATTTTGTTCGGGTCATAAATATAAACGGTAGGTATTTTTTTTTTTTTTGGCCTTATGAACAATGCATATTGGCCATGAAAAAAGCGATATCTTGTAAAATTTACTTAGACCCCGAAGTAAAGTCACTTTTTTTTTTTTTCTTCTATTTTTGGCCTTAATGAACTTGCACATTGGCCATTATTAAGTAATATGTTAGAAGTCATCAGTGTGTCTTATAAGTCAGTAGTGTGTGTTCTTGGTTGTGCCTGTACGTATGTATCTGTGTTCACAGAGTAATGTTGTTTGTCTTAATGTAGCTGTATAATTCCAAGTATAAGTCGTGTTTGTTATGTGACAGTATTGTTTGTAAGTTAGCCGGTAGTGGGCAGTCAGTCTGTGTTATTGCTCTCCACAGTTGATCCCTATTTTCTGCTCATTTTCGCTTTCAAGTTGATTACTACAATCGTTTTGGAGTTAGAACGCACATAAAGTTCCAATCACATACACTAAGACATAAAAATAAAAAAGGATCAACATATGTTCAAGGGACCATGAAGCGTCAAATTCCGTTGTAAACTCGATCTCGGACTTTCGCACAATTTGAATACTTTCTTTTGCTAACGGGTATAAGAAAGTAAAAATACCCAATTAAGAATATTACCAAGGATTTTCTAAGCTTGGATTTTATAAGTAAGTTGTTATGACTACAAGGTCATATCGTCTACCAGCAGAGCGTGCTTTCGTCACTCTGGTAGACATTTTTAACGGCGTTACACGTAAATAAATCGAAAATTGTTTCCATTGACAAAATCCAATATTTTTCCTATTTCAGATTTATAACTACATGTGTTATATTTAAGTATATGCTGATATTATGCTATATTTAAACATATGTTATATTAAAAAATCAGATGAATGGAAAAACATATTTTTTATTCGAGATCTGAGAAGCATTCAGAATATTTATATATAATTATAATAATATTATTATTGTGATATCATATTTTGTTTTATTAAAAAAATATATATTCTGTTATGATGTAGTTATTAGTCTCAAAGACTATTTGTTGGGGGCATGGGTGCTGCGATGTTATGTGAAATAGTTCTTATGATCGGGTGGAATTTAAATTTAAATTTGTTATAGGAATTAGGTTTTAAATTGAAAACTATACCATAACTTTCTGATCAGCTGTTTTACTATTCATTGAATATCAACCCATTCAGCTGCATTAGCGTTGGTTCTATCTCAAATTTAACAACAAATTGACACATGTGAATTCCATAGAGATTATACCATATTTTTGGTAATGGGAATTTTTTCGAAAGAACTAACCTTTTCGCGCAAATAAAAAATAAAATATATATATATGCTAAAACTTTAAATTTTTTAATGGTATTAATAATTCCTGTCTGTCCGTGTGTCTGTGAACCCCATTACTCCCGATAGATTGAATATATTGACAGAAAATTGTATATGTTTATCCAGAAACCCTATAAGAACGACTCCTACTGATTTTCAGTCAAAGGGGGCAACAACAATCCGAATAACAACAGTAGTAATGACAGTATCAACAAAACATTTTATATACAAATCCAAAATCCCATATGGATACAGCTAAATTGGCCAAAATTCATAAATTATTTATTATGACTCATGCCCGGGCCTGCAATGAATGATATACAATAAATGCCGAAGTAATGAATGTATCAAGACGAAATATAATATATGAGTCCAAAACCCAATAAAGACGATATCTATAAATTTTCAGACAAATCTGTCAATTTCAAGTGGGTTATCAGAGAAGGGGCCTAACTAAAAAACTCTATGTATTAACTGGAAATTTAGTAGGATCATTCAAAATTCTGAGTGAGTCCCTATCTATTTTCAACCAAATCAGTAAATATTGTTCAGAAGGAGAACGAAAACGTAGTTAATTGGCGCTGGGGAAGTACATAACTGATGATACAGAAACTTTTTTTTTTTTGTTAATAATAATAATAATAATAATAATAATAGCCGTTTTACTTGCTTCCTTAAGGTTCACAATAATAATAGTAATAAATATACATCTATACAAATTGGAAACTAGGCCCATCTTTGGACATAGGCCTCTCCCATTTTATTCCATACACCCCTGTGCCAGGCCGACCTGTGCCAGAGACTCCCTGCTAACCGGTCCTTTAGTGTTATTAACACGCTTTTATTAGCTTGACCTGTAACTTCCTATCATTGTTGTTGTTGTAATTATAGCATGACCTGTAACTTATTAACATTGTAAGCAAATCTTAAAACTCAATTTTCATTCACTTCTAATAGTCGTATCCATTTGAAACTTTGCACACCTATGCTATTCTAGTGACAATATGGTACCATCAAACTTGTATGATGTTGGAGGAGGGAGGTGGTCGTAGGGACTTCTCAATAGCTAACAATAAGCGCATCAAGTTTGGACTCATTTGACTTGTTGCAATGAGTCCTTTCTACATATTGTCACCAGGAGGGTCTGATGATGGAGGAGGGAGGTGGTCATAGGGACTTCTCATTGGCTAACAATAAGCCCATCAAGTTTGGAATCATTTGACTTGTTGCAATGAGTCCTTTCTACATATTGTCACCAGGAGGGTCTGATGATGGAAGTGGAAGGTGGTCATAGGGACTTCTCAATGGCTAACAATAAGCGCATCAAGTTTGGACTCGTTTGACTTGTCGCAATGAGTCCTTTCTACATATTGTCACCAGGAGGGTCTGATGATGGAAGTGGAAGGTGGTCATAGGGACTTCTCAATAGCTAACAATAAGCACATCAAGTTTGGACTCGTTTGACTTGTCGCAATGAGTCCTTTCTACATATTGTTACCAGGAGGGTCTGATGATGGAGGAGGGAGGTGGTCATAGGGACTTCTCAATAGCTAACAATAAGCACATCAAGTTTGGACTCGTTTGACTTGTCGCAATGAGTCCTTTCTACATATTGTTACCAGGAGGGTCTGATGATGGAGGAGGGAGGTGGTCATAGGGACTTCTCAATAGCTAACAATAAGCACATCAAGTTTGGACTCGTTTGACTTGTCGCAATGAGTCCTTTCTACATATTGTTACCAGGAGGGTCTGATGATGGAGGAGGGAGGTGGTCATAGGGACTTCTCAATAGCTAACAATAAGCACATCAAGTTTGAACTCGTTTGACTTGTCGCAATGAGTCCTTTCTACATATTGTTACCAGGAGGGTCTGATGATGGAGGAGGGAGGTGGTCATAGGGACTTCTCAATAGCTAACAATAAGCACATCAAGTTTGGACTCGTTTGACTTGTTGCAATGAGTCCTTTCTACATATTGTTACCAGGAGGGTTTGATGATGGAGGAGGGAGGTGGTCATAGGGACTTCTCAATAGCTAACAATAAGCACATCAAGTTTGGACTCGTTTGACTTGTTGCAATGAGTCCTTTCTACATGTTGTCACCAGGAGGGTCTGATGATGGAGGAGGGAGGTGATCATAGGGACTTCTCAATAGCTAACAATAAGCACATCAAGTTTGGACTCGTTTGACTTGTTGCAATGAGTCCTTTCTACATATTGTTACCAGGACGGTCTGATGATGGAGGAGGGAGGTGGTCATAGGGACTTCTCAATAGCTAACAATAAGCACATCAAGTTTGAACTCGTTTGACTTGTCGCAATGAGTCCTTTCTACATATTGTTACCAGGAGGGTTTGATGATGGAGGAGGGAGGTGGTCATAGGGACTTCTCAATAGCTAACAATAAGCACATCAAGTTTGGACTCGTTTGACTTGTTGCAATGAGTCCTTTCTACATGTTGTCACCAGGAGGGTCTGATGATGGAGGAGGGAGGTGATCATAGGGACTTCTCAATAGCTAACAATAAGCACATCAAGTTTGGACTCGTTTGACTTGTTGCAATGAGTCCTTTCTACATATTGTTACCAGGAGGGTCTGATGATGGAGGAGGGAGGTGGTCATAGGAACTTCTCAATAGCTAACAATAAGCACATCAAGTTTGGACTCGTTTGACTTGTTGCAATGAGTCCTTTCTACATATTGTTACCAGGACGGTCTGATGATGGAGGAGGGAGGTGGTCATAGGGACTTCTCAATAGCTAACAATAAGCACATCAAGTTTGGACTCGTTTGACTTGTCGCAATGAGTCCTTTCTACATATTGTTACCAGGAGGGTCTGATGATGGAGGAGGGAGGTGGTCATAGGGACTTCTCAATAGCTAACAATAAGCACATCAAGTTTGGACTCGTTTGACTTGTTGCAATGAGTCCTTTCTACATATTGTTACCAGGACGGTCTGATGATGGAGGAGGGAGGTGGTCATAGGGACTTCTCAATAGCTAACAATAAGCACATCAAGTTTGGACTCATTTGACTTGTTGCAATGAGTCCTTTCTACATATTGTCACCAGGAGGGTCTGATGATGGAGGAGGGAGGTGGTCATAGGGACTTCGCAATTGCTAACAATAAGCCCATCAAGTTTGGGCTGGTTTGACTTGTCTCAATGAGTCCTTCGGTTACATATTGTCATCAGGAGGGTCTGATAGTGGAGGAGGCAGGTGGTCATTTAGTGCATTACTCATAAAAGCGTGTTTTTTAGTTTTTTAAACTATATTCTTTTTTATTTCTTAATATACTATTTTCCTATTTAGTTTGAATTTTCTATCTATCACCTAGCAATAAACTGCTCTAGAAGGAGGTACTGTGATGACTATTGGCTGGGTGCTTTCCCTGTAGGTAGCCTTAGAAAGGAAGATAGGGCTGTGGATTGTGCAGACATGAGATCTAGGGAAGTGAAGCCCTACAGTGTTGAGTGTAGTGTGTAGGGTTTCTGGGAGTGAGGGATGAGATAGTTGTTTACCTGAGAAGTCCTGCCGTTCTACTGACGTTCACCTCTTCTGTTCTGCCCCAGGTGGGAGTTGTGGCTTCCATAGCGACCTCACCACAAACAGTCCACTAAACTCCTCCATGATGTAACACAACCCCACTCCCACTCACTAATATTAATTATTCCTACTTCACTTAGACCTTTTTGTTTTTTTCAGCCTAGCAACTAAAAAAAAAAAAGAGGTGAATCACCTGCAATGAACTTTCCCAACATGAATTTTGCTTTCCCTCTTGAAAATCAATAGTATTCGGGGGCTACCGAATCATCATACTAAATTTCTTGTCGATATCATCTTTACTTAGGCAGTGATTGGAGTTTTTGTGTTAAGATCACCCCCTCCCCCCCCCCCCCCCCCCCCCATCACCCCCTCCCCACCCCCATAATCTCTATTCAGCTTGAAATTTATACGAAATGAAATGAAAAAAAATCTTTATTCTGGGACATACGTCCCCTAAGAATAATAACATAAAAAATAAACAAGAGTATACAAGTATGTTATTTAATTGTCATATCAATAAAATTAGAGCAAAGGGTCAGTTACGTTTGGCTTCTAAATACCATATCAGTTTATATATAAATAAAGAAGTATCTCTAGAAGTAAATACTAAATGTTAAAAACAGGCACCGAGTAAAACAATATAATAAACTAGAGAAAAATAGTAAAGAGAAATAAAAAAATTAAAAAATTAGAAAAATAAGTATGAATAATAATGTGAAACATGATAACAATAATGACTTGTATGAGAATGAATTGTAAAAAACTGGACTGATGAAACAGAAGAGTGACAATCTGTCCAGTTGGAGTGAGAGACTTATAGGAAGACGAGAACTATCTCATAGGAGCTAGCCTTAGAAATCAGAGGTTTGCTGAGTTAGGAGATTATGAAAAAGTAGGGACTTAAATGAAAGAAGAGTAGGAGCATGGCGAATCTGGAGAGGGAGAGAGTTTCAGAGGGAGTTAGCTTGGATAAGGAAAGAGTTGTGGTAGGCTGTTGTCCTGTGGGAAGGGAGACAAAGATCAGAGGAACGGGATCTAGTGACTTTCTGGTGGATATGGGATTTAAATTGAAGCATTTGGAAGATGTAGGAGTACTTTTGGGAAGATATGGTTTGATGGAGAAAGGAGCCTAGGAAATATTGTCGACGAGAGAATGAGAAGAGCTATTTTAGGTCGGTATAGGAACTAGTAATAGAGGAGTGTCTGGGGTATGTGCTGTACATATAAAATTTCGTGTCGAAAAAAACTTTACTTTAACAGTTTTAGAGGGTTTTTGTGTTTAGCTCCCCCCTTATACTCCCACTCTCCTTTGATTGATTCGGCTGAAAATTGATATGTTTCGTCCTTATTTGGTTTTAGATTTATATACAAAATTTCGTATAGATACATACATTACTTCGACAGTTATTGAGTTTTTTGTTAAGCCCCCAATTACCACCCTCTTCCCTGTGGTCGATTTGGCTTTCACATATTTGGGGGATATAAAGCACCAAAAAAAAAAAAAAAGTTAGATTTAAGTTGGTTAAGTTGACGTGTTATATAATTCTGTGGCTAACTGAGATTACCTGAAGGGTAGGTGTGACTCCCCCTCCCCAAGGGAAGCCCTGCCAGAAGAGATGTCCTAAAGAAGTCCTCTCTTAAAGGAAAATTCTAACTGTGAAAATATTTGGGTTTAAGCATGAACTTCAAAAAATAATTGCAAGAAATTTAAATAAACTAAAGTACCTTATAAAATAGGTATAAGAAATTAGAAATTTTCTGTTTTTTTCTCATTTTTGACAATAGATTAGGTTAGGTTTTATGACTCATGCCCGGGCTTTAACAACAAGGTCATATCGCCTACTACCAGAGCGCTCTTTCGTCAAACAATAGGTTATAACCAACAATATCCACGAAAGAGTGCCCTGGTAGGTCAGAGGGTAGCGTGCTGGCCTACTGAGCTCAAGATCGTGGGTTCGAAACCCGGCCAAGAACCTTAGGTATATTTACTAATATTTTATTTATTTATTTCATGTATCTATAGCTTTAACCTTGATTTTCATTTGAGATAATAATATACGAAACATGTAACAGGAAGTGTATCAGCCTTCATTATCGCCGGTCCCCCGGCCTGGTGTGCAGATGGTGGCCGGACTGGGGGGCTTAGGCGGCGTCATCGGGTTCTCTGGACTGATACAGTCCCGGGCCTGGAGGATGTGGTCGGTGCCCATTACAAGCACATCCTCCTTATCAGCCCTCGCTTGTTTCTCCAGGGCCCAAGCTTAGCTTTATTATAGATACACCTGGTTTCGCCGTTCCTTCTCCCCTGGTCTGGTTGGGACGCCCACTGGGTCCCCCCGAGTCCTGGGCTGGGTTTCCGTCTGGCTCCCCCCTTCGCCGCCGTCGGGGACCCCGTTCTACTGATATAGTATCTAGGCACCCATGACCAATATGGTTGACATGCCTTTAAAAAAAAAAAAAAAAAAAAAAGACCCTTAGGTTTTTCATCTAGAAGGTGGTGAATAAAACCTTGAGTAGCCCGTCCTTCGGATGGGACGTTAGATGATGGTCCCGAGCTTGTACAATGTCAGATACTCGTTAGGGTGAATAAACCTAGGTAGGCAAAATTTAAGACCCGCAGTAGAGTAGGGCTCGAATGAGCGCTCTGGTAGTAGGCGATATGATCTCGTAGTTTAAGCACGGGCATGAGACCAATTAATAACTTTTTTTTTTTTTTTTTTTTTTTGGCAGGGGGGCGAAATACTCTTTATGCACATCCAGGGAAGATAGCCCTGGATAGTCTGGGACTCGAGTCGTGGCCCCATACCCACTGAAAACCACTCCATCGACGATCCTGATGTTCCCTTCAGCGGAACAGACGGCCTGTCATTACTTCGCGGAAGGGAGGATGATTATAACTAATATTATCGAAAACTCTCTTGTTTCCTAGACCATTTTGAGCAGTTTATTTTATTAAACAAGAAATATATTTATCTTCCATGAATTACGTAACATTGTTTTGGAAAAATACAACCCCCCCCCTCCCACATCGGCCTGTCATGAGCTGTCAGAAATTTGAAAAACTCCCCCTTTTCTTCGTTTCCTGGAAGCGTTACATAATTTTTCTGCTATTATCAACCCTTGGCAATTTTATATTGATACATTTTACGAGTGCCAGGGTGTTCCAAAATGCATTTGTATTTAATTTAACATTAAAAAATCTAAAAATATTTTCATCAAATTTCACATTCTAGAATTAAGTTACCGAGAAAAATCGTTGATGAATTCATGGTATGTAATTTACATGCCAAGTTATCAAAAACTAAGGTTCCAATCTCTTTCCAAACCCTTCTTCGCCGCCTGGGAATCAATAGATATCTTAATTATGTACCTTTCAATTCAAATGTTTCAACATTAAATTTTTGACAGATTATATAACCCCTATTGTTTCATATAAAAAACATTATTTGATACATAACTTTCATTTTTATATTCTTGGCAGAGTTCCTCCAGAGATACCAATACACAGCCAAGGAGGGTCCAAGTAAGCCCTTTATGGGGCCAGAGCCAGTACTAGGAATATCTCGGGAGGCATACCGAACCCGGATTAAAGAGTGGACTAAGGAGCGGAGAGTGGACTAAGACATGGAAAGAAAAGACCACATGCAGACAGTCGAAGATGTTCCTGGGAGGGGAGTCACACAGTTCAATAGACACCTACACTCTGTAGGAGTCAAAGACAGTCCCACCTGTGATAGATGTGGGGAAGAGGACGAGACGGCGGCACACTTCCTGGGCATCTGCTCGGGATACGCGCGAACGAGATTCCACATCTTTGGCAAAGATGTAATCAGAGAGGAGGATTTTAGATGATTGGACTATGAGAGCATTCTCAGGTTCATTAAGGAAACTGGGAGACTGAGTACTTCATGAAGGACTTGATTTAGGTAGTATGAACATACAGGTAATATAATAAGGGGGAAGCCCAGCGCTTCCAGGGAAGGGATAAGTGCACTGGATGCTTTGGTCCCTAGGTGTAAAACACCAGCCCACCATATATATGTATACATATACACCAATACATAGCTATTACCTTTGAGATTATCGAATCTACCTTTTGTTTAATATTTTCATTACTAATATCATCATTTTTTATTACTTCTATACTTGGTTTATTTTTCATGTATGATTATTATTGTATCATTATTTTTTTAAATGGTTATTTTGGTTTTTATTGCTATATTTTTTATTTTCATTATTTTTTAAATATTTGGCACATTGTGACCTAAGGAAGGGATATAAGAAAGTCCCGAAATATCATCGTGAAAAAGACACTTCTAGAAAAATTATAAAAAATATTTATCATAAATTAAATTAAATTAAAAATTGTATCTACTGTATTTATTAGTATTATTAGTTTTGTACTAATTTATTTTCTAGTTTTTATTTACATTTTTTAATAGTATTGTTATTACTAATCATATGTATGTCCGACCCTACGAGTTAATAGCTGTTTACGCATCTAATTTATAAGCTATCTTATTGTATACATTCTTATGACGTATCCTATTACCATTTTATGGTTTAACGGAAATAAATATTATTATTATACTAATGGAAGTGAAAATCAACAAAACCGGGGTCTTTGGAAATAGACGTAGGCCTCCTACACGTGGAAACGTGCATTACTCAGTTAATGTAAATCTTAAAGAAGATCCAAAAAAGTGCGTAGATGTAGCGTGCTTGCCTACTGGGTTGCAGTTCGAAACCCGACCTTAACTTAGGTTCCCGATTCGCAATGATGTCAGTATGTCTGTTTGTGTGCTTAAGTTAGTTAATTAGTTATTATGACAACTACAAGGTAATATCGCCTACTACCAGAGCGCTCTTTCGTCACTCTGATAGACATGAGACCGACTCTACTATGGGAGTCCTAAATTTTGCCTACCCTAAATTTTTGTTCACCTGGGGTAGGGGTCTTTAACTAGTACCGAAAGTACAGGCTCGGGACCACCGCTCAACGTTCCATCAGAAAGACGGCGTGTTTAAGTTTATTTTACAAAAAAATAAACTAAGGGCTTAGGCCGGGTTTCGAACCCGATTTCTTGAGCTCAGTAATCAAGCACTCATACCACTGAACTATCGGCGCCCTCTGTATGCGTATGTGATTAGATTTTTGTGAGCGGGCTAATTCATTGTATCCATGAAATTCAAAATTCGAAATGTTACATTTTGGCCAAAGTCAGACGAAAAATAAAATCACTTTACTTCTGGGTAAGATATATGCTGAAAACCATCCTGAAACCCATTTTTTTAGACGTTTGCTCGATTTATGCAAAAACTATTAGTCTTATCGAAAACTGTTCCTTTCTAAATTTCCAATCACTCATGTGTCCTCAGGTCTGAGAAATAGACCAACACGAAGAAATTTACAGCGCCCCAAAGAATGTAAATTAAGTTACTGTAGGAAATATTCCTAAGTAATGCTTAAATTGTAACACATAGCAACGAATTAAATATGGTTTTAATATTGGTAGCTCTTTTAAAATTCAAAAAGATTATATATATATATATATATATATATATATATTTTATTTATCTGGGAGGTAAAAAGATCCTTGAGCACGCCGTCCTTCGGATGGGACGTTAAGTAAAAGGTCCCGCTTCTGTACGGAGTCAGTACTACCCTCGGGTAACTGAACTTGGGTAGGCAAAATTTAGGACATCCACTGCAGAGTCGGGGACATGCCCACCAAAGCGAATAAAGAGAGCTCTGGTAGTAGGCGATATGACCTCGTAGTTAATACCCGGGCATAAGTCACAATAACTAACTAACATGTTTTTTTTCCATAGAAATAAAATACGTTGTCTCCATTGTTTTATTTTTAACCAGAACCAGTTTTCAACATCTCACTCGTACGGCTTAGGGGCTGAGTACTACTGGCCACGTCTCTTATTTATATCAGAAATCTCGTTTCACATCTTACTACCACATATTACCATGTTTTTGGTTTATGTAAGTTATTAAGGAAGGATTTGCGGACCTATATTTCTTCGAAAATGTTCTAAAATTAAATTTCCTATAAGATCCCCGATTTAGCCTACTACGAACGGGGCTTTTGTATGATACACTATTTGTTTTGTGGTCACACACAGACATGCAGTGATGGGGGGATGGCGTGGCATGTCGTGCCCGTCTGTTGGCCTCGTTTCTATGGCACTCGCCCGGCACAAACCTTCCCCATCTACATATTTTATGAAGACTCCTCCATATAAAAAATTCAAAAATTGATATCCACTCTAAGGCCTCCTGTAGAGTTGTCCTCGATAGCTAATTTTGTCCACTACACTATTCCGTCTCCATATTTCATCAGACCATCTTACAGACAAATCGCACACAGGGAGGATACTGGAACAAAAATTGATATCCATTCTAAGGCCTCCTGTAGAGTTGTCCTCGATAGCTAGTTTTGTTCACTACACTATTCTGTCTCCATATTTCATCAGACCATCTTACAGACAAATCGCACATAGTGAGTGGACTTGAAAAATAAAATAAAACTTGTTTATTTAATATATTGTCTAATTTCACTAACTATATATACATGGGAGTACTTTTGGTATTTCTACCATCCTCAGCCAAAAGCATAAGAGATAAGACTAAGTTAATTTTTAGAATGTCAGCCTCTCGAGGAGCCCATTACCCTCCCTACTGGTGTTCCCCATGATGTCAGACATTCCTAACTAAGCTAAATTGTCATGCTGTTAGATATTTTATGACAAGGCGGTCCCCATATTTCAAATGTGTGACCCCTTCTAAAGTCTAGGTAATATTGTAAACTATAATGCATTGACAATGACCAGTCGAATAATATAACATTAACAAATCAAAAATAATTGGTTCCAGTTACAACTTAATTAAAATTATTATTCTGTAAATTATATATATATATATCTATTGGCAAGATTCAGATAAATCATATATATATATATATATATATATATATATATATATATATATATATATATATATATATATATCATATCATAATCATATATATATATTGGTAAATTCTATGTATATTTAAACGTACCTGTGCACATCGACTGGAGGGTCATATTATTGGTGACAGTAAAGGGGAATATTTTAGATTGGTTTGGTCGTTCATACAATTTTCATTTTTTAAAGTTCTGTTTATTTCTAATTGTTCTAATGAGTTGAGCAATGTGCTTTTTTCGCAGAAATGAAGGTATTTTATGCCTGTGTCTTTATCAAACGTATGTTTGTGTTGGTTGATGTGTTGTGCAAATGTTGATTTTGTTATGTTGTGTGTTGTGTCCATGTTAGTATCTATTTCTGATATATGTTCTTTGAGTCTTTGTTTGAATTGTCTCCCAGTTTGTCCTGTATAGAATAGGTTGCAAGAGTTGCAATTTAATTGATAAACCCCACTCTTTTCTTCTGTTTTTATTCGGTCTTTCGTATTGTTAAGGTGTTTGTAAAGTGTCCTATTTGTTCTGAAACTAACTTTGAAGTTTTCTTTTTTAAGAATATTGCCTATTTGTTCAGAAATTTTCCCGTAATAGGGTAAGCTTACCCATTTCTTTGTTTTTGTTGTGTTTATTATGTCTAGTTTGGAGATATCTTTTAAATTGATTTTTTTGGTTACTTTTTTTCTAATTTTTTCTATTGTATGTTGTTTGTATCCGTTTTTTATGGCTATGTTGTTGATTATATCTATTTCTTTGTTTCTGTCTGTCACGTTTAGTGGTATTGTGTAAGCTCTATGGAAGAATGAGTAAAATGTCGCATGTTTATGTGATATAGGAGCGTTCGATGAATTGTGTATAATTGAATCTGTGGTTGTCGGTTTTCTGTAGATGTTGTATTCAAGTTTATTATTATTTATTTTTAAATTCAAGTCTAGAAAATTTAATTTGTCTCCCCCTAATTCTATGGTGAATTTTATTTTATCATGAATATTATTTACAAAGTCAAAGAGTTGCTTAATTTGTCTATTAGAACCATTAAATAGGATACATATGTCATCAACATAACGGTACCAGAAATTAATTTTGTCATTGTGTATTGTTTCCCGTAAGATGAGTTTCTCTAAGTGGTCCATGAAAATGTCAGCTAATAGGGGGGACAAGCAGGAACCCATGGCTAGTCCGTCTTTTTGTTCATATATTTGTTCATTGAACATGAAATAATTTTGGCTAGTGCATAATTTTAAAAGGTCATATATTTCTATTTTTTCAAAAATTGAAATATATAGCACATAGTGAGGATACTGGAACAAAAATTGATATCCATTCTAAGGCCTCCTGTAGAGTTGTCCTCGATAGCTAGTTTTGTTCACTACACTATTCTGTCTCCATATTTCATCAGACCATCTTACAGACAAATCGCTCATAGTGAGGATACTGGAACAAAAATTGATATCCATTCTAAGGCCTCCTGTAGAGTTGTCCTCGATAGCTAATTTTGTCCACTACACTATTCTGTCTCCATATTTCATCAGACCATCTTACAGACAAATCGCACATAGTGAGGATACTGGAACAAAAATTGATATCCATTCTAAGGCCTCCTGTAGAGTTGTCCTCGATAGCTAGTTTTGTTCACTACACTATTCTGTCTCCATATTTCATCAGACCACCTTACAGACAAATCGCACACAGGGAGGATACTGGAACATAAATTGATATCCATTCTAAGGCTTCCTGTAGAGTTGTCCTCGATAGCTAGTTTTGTCCACTACACTATTCTGTCTCCATATTTGATCAGTCCATCTTACAGACAAATTGCACATAGGGAGGATACTGGAACATAAATTGATATCCATTCTAAGGGCTCCTGTAGAGTTGTCCTCGATAGCTAATTTTGTTCACTACACTATTCCGTCTCCATATTTCATCAGACCATCTTACAGACAAATCGCACATAGGGAGGATATTGGAAGAAAAATTCAACAAAGCAGAAACAAACACCACTTTTCACTATTACTTCCAGATATACGAAGTGCGGGGCAGTTACGTAAAAAAATGTTGTCTGCTTGTGTGAACAGGATAACTCCTGATAGAATGAATGTATCAATATCAATTTTTACTTTCCCAGCAAAATTATCTAAACGGTCGAAAATTCGATGAAGAGTTTTCAAAGAAATATCATGTTTTCCAACCTCTAGATTCCAAATGTTTAAAAAAAATCTGTTTGTCTGTGTGTGTAACGGGAGGTTTAACACAAAAAACTCTAATAACTGATGATAGAATGAATGTATCTACACTAAATTTGATATGAGTGACTAAAATCCCACAAGGACAACACCTACCAACTTTCATCCAAATCGGATAAAGGGGAGAGGGGGAGGCTCAATCAAAACTCTAATAGGAAGAAAGCAGACTTTCGAATAACTAAACATTGCTCTTCTCTTTTTGAAAAAAGTATAACTTATAAAGGAATTAATTTATTATTGCCCTTCCCCACCTCTTGAAGTCAATAGATACAATAAAAAAATTTTAATTTCAACTAAAAATGTTCATCTTAGAGGAAACCCTTTACACGGAAACGGAATTTTACTCTCACTGTGCATAAAGAATAATATAATCACAATAAAGAATCTTGTTTCATATCCAAAAACATTATTTGATACAAAGCTTTCATTTTTTATTTATTCATTTATAATTCATTAATAGGTATATATTTATTTATTTTATTTTTTTCATATATTGTTATAGTTACATTGTTCTCTTTCTTTTCTATATCTCGCCACATTGGGACCTGATGATGGGACGTAAGAACGTCCCGAAAGATCGTTGGGATAAAGACACTTCCGAAGAGTTTAAAAAAAAAATAGTTATCTTAATTTTTATTAAATTGAAAAATGTGTCTACTTATTATACACGTATCTTGTATTAATTGTTTTTTATATACTCATATATTTTTAAGTATTTATTTGTTCAGTTTTTATTAATTTCATTTTACTTTTTTTAATAGTTTTGTTATTACTACTAATCGTAGGTGTGTTAGACTCAAGTAGTGGTAAATCTAATTTATAAGCTATCTTAATGTATAAATTCTTTTGACGTATCCTATTACCGTGTATTGGTTTAACGGAAATAAATTTATTATTATTATTATTAATAACTGCCGTGGTAATGAATGTATTGACACAAAATTTCATATGTAAATTCAAAACTCCATAAGGGCGACACTTATTAATTTTTAGCGGAATCGGCAGAAAAGAAGGGGGATGCAGGGGGTGCTCAACTCAAAAACCCCAATAACTGCCGATGTCAAAACCCAAAGAAGACATAGTCTGTCAAATTTGAGGGATCTGTAGAATAGAATGGAAAAAAGGGGAAATTCATTTCACTGTGTTCCACAAGAGCTCTGAAAAGGGAACTGGTTTAAGAATTATTAAATTTTACATTTAGTATCATAAGTCCTTCAAGGATTAACACTTCAATCCTTTTTTTTTTAAATATATATATATATATATATATATATATATATATATATATATATATATATATATATATATATAGGATATATATATATATCCTTGTGCAAAATGAGGTGTAGTTGCTCCAAGATGAACATTAAACATGTAAGCCAGCCTGGGCGAATTAAATAATAAAGATAGCGTGCCTTTATCGGTAGGTTGAAGCTTGGGAGTCCAGGTGCCACTTAGGTAAACTATGAGGCCTTTGTGGTGGGGCTTGGTTTGTTGACGTGGCAACGGAGGCACCTAGCAACCTCACTAGCCACTTCCACCACACAACAACCCACATAAATACATTATGGCTCAATCAATATCACAATACTTCACTAACCTTACCAGATATAGCAAGTCCATTTGCAAAAATGTATGGACAAGATGTATTCATGGAGGCTATATGGGATGGGTCAGGGGCGCCGCATGAGGAGCAATTGTAGCCCCAACCTCCATAGTCAGGATGGAGGCTGGGGCGTGGGTTCCAAATTTTAAATTTATTATTATAATTATTTTTTACTTCACCAGACAATGTATTTCCTCAGAATTAATTACTCAATTAACTTTTCCAACTAACTCCCCCTTGATTAATAAATGAGAAATCTTTGAACGATACTTTTGTGTATTTTAAAACTTCTGATCACAAAACATATACATTTGCACTAGCATAAGAGACAAGACAGTCTTATCTCTTATGCTTTTGGCTGAGGATGGTAGAAATACCGAAAGTACTCCCATGTAAATATAGTTGGTGAAATTAGACAATATCATAAATAAACAAGTTTTATTTCTTTCAAGTTCATTTGAATTATTTCACAATATCTCTGCAATAATGTCAGTTTTCATATACATTTGCTACTAATAATAATTATTAATAGCATACGGATATTAAAACGTAACAATCCTTCCCCCTAGGGTGGGATGGGGTAGATGAGACGGGAGGCCCCATCCATGTTGACATCCAGCTTCTCTCTTGTTTGGCTTTGGCTTCCTGGTCCCGCTCCGGTGTCCTCAGCTTCTCATCCTGACCGCTTTCGTCTTCAACCTCTCTCATAGCCCCACTAGTTGGTTTTCATGTCTTTTCCATGATATGGTGTCCCCTACATTAACGTGGTATGTCCTTGGACCCAGCTCTTGGACAACCTTCCCCCTTCCCCATTCGTTCCCTGATCGGTAGTCCCGAGCTAGCACCACAAAACATATACAGTAGAATCTCTATAAGTCGAACATCAAGGGAGACGCCAAAAAATTTGAGTTATAGAGTTTTCGACTTATGGAAGATTTCGACTTAGGCAGATTTTGATTCGACTTGTAGAGGTTAAGATTCATTCTAACTAATTTTGAGTTAGAGAGGTGAAATAAATAAAAATTCAAGTTACAGAGGTAACAAACTTATTTATATTTATTATAAATCAACATTATTTCAAAACATCCTTAAAATAAAAAATACGTAGTATGTAGGTATTAAAAAAAGTCAGTAATTTTTTTTTGCTTTAGATAATTCGGTTGTTCTCTATCTATAGCATTGTCTAAGGTATAAAGAGCAGAAAATTCTTGTTCTTCCGAATTGCTGGTTTGAAACCAACTACTTTTGACATTTTTTCAATCGACACAAAATGACTTGCTTGGCTAAAGTTCAAATGAAATCAATAATAATATCCTTTACCATTTCTTAGAATTGGTAATCCTATTTATTGTATACTCCTAAATTGTTTTCTAAGAAACAATGGTGTACATTGTCGGCAAATTCTTAAAGTCGGTAACCTGTGTTTTTTCGAGCTACAGAGGTAATAAGTTTCAAATAATCGAGTTGTAAAGATTGTAAAAAAAAAAAACATTGCTATGTTCGAGATGCAGAGGTCCAATTTATTTTTTCGAGTTATAGAGGGAAAATATGTACCAAAATAGCTTGTAGGGACTCACTGATTATTTCGACTAATAGAGGGTTGAGATTTCGAGTAATGGAGGTTTTGGGGCTTGAAGGGAAAGGAACAAAACTTTTTTTCGAGTTTTGGAGGTTTTCGACTTATCGAGGTTCGACTTAAAGAGGTTCTACTGTGATATGCTACTAATAATAATTATTAATAGCATATGGTTATTAAAACGTAACAATACCGACAATTTTTTTTTTTAATCTGGAGGTCGGGAAACATGAAGTTCCGTTAAAAACTTGGAATCGAATTTTTGACCTATTACATATCTTCTATACCTGGTATAGCTGGGAAAGTAAACATTTCTGTCTGTCTGTGAACATGATAACTTCTGATAGAATGCATGTGTCATCACGAAATTTTATATGTGATTTTCAGCCAAATCGATCAAATGAAGGGGATTAGGGGGGAAGCTTAACACAAAAACTCTAATAACTGCCGATAAAATGAATGTATAGATAAAAATTTCATATGTATGCTGTTGTACTCTGCCAACTTCATGTTCACTTGTCTTGTCTCTCACTCGATTAAAATTCAATGCCAGGTCTCCGGGTTGTCAGGTTCTTTCCATCAGCACTTCATTATTCATCAATTTTTATTTTACTTTTCTTAAAAAAATTAGATTACAGCAAATAATGCGGTCAATTCTATTCTACATTTTTTGTCTTATGCTTTTTTTGATAAAATCATTATTTTTCGAGTTATTTACCTGGGTAAAGATAAAATGAACAACCTGTATATATGATAAAAAATATAATATATTTTATTTAGGCACAGATATTTACAACTGTATAAAAACTAGATACAAGAAGCAAATGTGTTATTAGAGAGAAAATAGGAGTGTCTAAATGTCAAGAGAGGATAAATCATCCAGAGATGACTCACTGTCCCTGCCTGATCTAAAGTCTCTAGGCCATTGGTGCTCAGGGATGGCACGGACTAAAAAATTACTATGTGTGTACTAAAGGAGGAAAATTATTTTTTGTACCTGGATTTAGCTAATTCGGTAAAATTCCCTAAAAAGGGAACAGTGTGAATAGTTTCGGAGATGTAATAAGGAGCATTGGCTACTATTCGAAGAATTTTGGATTGCAAGGGTTGAACCCCAGAGTTCGTAAGTCCACATCGATTTAAGTACTGGGTAGTATATTAGTAATTTTGTACTTAGGGTTAGTTATATCGCCTACTAGAGGCCCATTCTACTCTGGGAGTCCGACATTTTGCCTACCCAGGTTTAATCACTTGAGATTGGGTTCTTTGAGGAGTACTTGACATCGTACAGGCTCCGAACCATCCCTTAACGTCCCATCCGAAGGACGGCATGCTTAAGTTTTTTTTTTTACCACCCAGATAAAATAAACTAAGGGGCTGTTCACAAACTACGTCACACGCCTGGGGGGGGGGGGGGGGGGGGGGGGTTTATAACTTATGTGATGATTGTGACGTTGGGGAGGGGGAACTAAACAAAAAAATGACGTCACATTTATTATTACAGTTTAAAATAAGGGCGTAGACAATTTTCTAAAAATTAATTTCAAGCCAATTTTTTTAACGTTAGTATTTTAATAAATTCATGTTATTAAAGTAAAATAACATATTTAAATAAAATACATTTTATGTATAAAATATTGTACATATATTCAACATACGTGTTCTACATACGTTATATTTCGATGTGCGTCAACAAAACAGTAATATTTTATACCGACAGAAGGTAACCTGACGGCGACAGTCTTTCGGTCAATTCAGAAAACGGAGAATTTTCTCGACTTTTCCTGAATTTGACATTGCAAAAAACTTTGTACCCTGAAGTTTTCAAGGAGCACAAGGAAGTTCCTTATGATATAGGATGCCCATCTGTGCAAGGAGACATAAAGCGGAAGACTTGCAAAAAATGTGGAGTGTACTTGGGGTCATTGACATATTTAAAACGTCACTCGAAACAGTGCAATACGGAGGCACCGGTAGTTGGATGAAAAAATGACGTCACGTTTAGGGGGGTTCAATTAAATGTGACCAATTGTGACGAGGGGGAGGGAGGGGGTTAAAAACACCTCAAAATTGCGTGACGTAGTTTGTGAACGGCCCCTGAGGGCCTCGGGTGGGTATCACCGGCGCTCTAAAGAATTTTTTTTGCCTTATGTTTGATGCATATTAGCCATGTCACGCGTTATCTATCTAATTATTTACTACATCCATGGCCCCGGGAGGGAGTTCTATCTACGAAATAAAACTCCCGGACGGGATTCGAACCCAAAAACCATGGTGAAACCATGCGACCAAAGCGCTACGCTCTAGCCCGCACGGCCACCATGGCTCCCTCTCTAAAGAAGTTCCTAGAGTTAGTTTACATCTTTTGTCCAATAATCTTAGAAGAAGTTTATAATGTCAGTTGATTTCTAGTCTTTTTAGTCTGGTGTGAGGATTCCACGTAATTTCTTTGTCAAGTATGAAGACTAAATAGCAAACATATATAATAGAATAATATTTCAAAAAAGAAGTTTGTCTTTTTATTTAAATAATATTTATTATAGTTTAGAGAGAGCAACAACATAGTTGATAACTAATAATTCAAGCTGGGGAAGTAGGTACATTACCAAAAATTCATCGATAAAGTTTTTCACCCTAGACTCTGTTCGTTTTTCCCTAATATTTTTAAAATATGAGTTGAAACTGCAATCAATTATTCATACCGTTCAAGTAAACATGAATTAGGAGGAAAAGAATAATAAAAATAAAGGATTCTCAGAAAATGTTTCCTTGAAGAAAGTTCTGGATCGATGCTAGTTTCATATTTAAAGGTATCGGTTTTCTAACTGGAATACTACTGAATAAGTGATCTGTAATTAGAGTTTCGTATTGGTATTGGTCGCGTGTTGCGTCATCGATGTCCCCGCAAGATGGCCGACCATCAATATGTAAACTCCCTCTCCCTAAGTGGCTATTTAAAAAAAAATTAACCCTAGGACTAAACTTTGATCTAAACATGGGAGTAGAGACCACTTAACGAATTCAACATTTATGACACTTATATGAAAAGTACTTACAGTACATCGATTTCAGAGGGATCATTCGAATTTTCTTATGCAAGAATTATATTTTAAAAAGACCAGATATTTGTTCAGTCAACAATCGATTTCTTTACATTTTTCAAAGTTTTTTTCAAAACTGATATCAAATCGTCAATTTTAAAAAATAAGGCATTCAAATTTATTTTTTGCGTTAAGGATATCAGTCTACAAATTTTACTTCGCCAGACGAGCATAGTATACATGACCTGTTGTCAGAAATTAAGATTATTAAACACTGAATCAATGGTACCGGTCCCGGTGTTCTTTCTTCAAAATTCGCCGAGATATGGTCTTTCAAACTTGAAATTTCCTTGAAAACGAATTGAAATTTCAGCAATGGAATTCACTATGTTATTTTCGTTTTACTTTTCTAGCTATCCGAAGTATAGGGGAAGTTATGTAATCGGTTAGAAATTCAATGCGGAGTTTTTAACGGAATTTCATGTTTTCCGCGACCTTCAAATTCCAAAAAAAGAGAAAGAATATACTGTCTGTCAGTGTGTCTCTGAACACAACTCGACATTTTATATGTGTATCCAAAATCCTCTAAGGACGACACCTATTGATTTTCAGCTAATTCGGCAAAAGAAAAAATGGGATTAGGAGGGAGGGATAACTCAAAAACTCTAATAACTGTCTTTGTAATGAATTTATCGACACAAAATGTAGTATGAAGACGTAGAAGCCCCTATGTAAGCAGTGCTGGGTTACCCAATAGGCCGGACTAGGCCATGGCCTGGGGCCCCCGTCGAGGAATGGCCTCCGTAAAAATCGAACATGGATTAAAAAAAAAAAAAAGTTTATTCCGAAAAGAAAAGATTTAAAATTTGGTTCATTTTTATTCTGACGATTTGGAAGATTTTTATCCCGAAATAAAACAGTTTCACACTTATGTTAAATCGAAATTTCCATCAAAACCCCAGTTCACTCATTCTGAACTTTATAAAATTTTGATTCGAGATAATCTTGCAACTGTTTTTCCAAACGTTGAAATTGCTCTTCGCATTTTTATAACGCTCATGATAACAAATTGTTCTGCAGAGCGCTCTTTTTCAAAATTAAAACGAATCAAAAAGCATTATGCATTAAAAACGATGAGACATGCTGAGTTTGATATTCATTGAATCAGATTTTCTTCGTCAAATTGATTTTGAAAACATCATCAATGATTTTAGCGACCTCAAGTGTAGAAAGAAAGATTTTTAAAGACAAATCTTATATCAACGTTTATATTATAAATTGATATTGTTTATAACATGTTTTTGTAATTTTAGTTCTGAAAAGAATATATACTTTAACAAAAAATAATATTTATTTCATGTTTATACCTTCGAAATAATATAAATCCATTGTTAAATGTATATAAATGCATAAATAAAGATTTTATTGCAGTTTGTAAAAAAAGGGGGGCCCCAAAAATTTTAAGGGCCTAGGGCCTCCTATTCGCTTAATCCGGCACTGTATGTAAGTCAATTGATTATTAGCGCCATCGGTCGACTGGTTTTGGATTGAGAAAATTTAATTGATTCATTCGTTCCAGGGAAATACACACAGGCTTCATAGTTATTTCTAACGAGTTTTTAATGCTGAATCGAATGGTGAAAATCTCATAATTCTATCTGCAATTTTCACAGAGATATAGTTGTCTAAAGTTGACTTTTTTTAATCATATCCAAAAATCAGTTATTAAAAAAAATAGATTACAAGATATTATTACTATTTTCAATATTTTGTGTAAGGAGACTTGTTGAAATTATCGTACTCAATTTTTTTCTTTTTAGGTCTCTCCAAATTAGTTTACACTTTCACTATTTATTCATCTTTTGTATATAGTCAAACAAATGAATAAAACAAACTTATTTTTGAAATATTGTCTATTCCACTAAAGATATTATAGAAAATATTTCAAAAATAAGTTTGTTTTATTCATTTATTACAAGTTTCCACAATATGTCCGCGTTCCTCAATTTAGAAGTTGTTATAGTCAAACAGTTTCGGGCATTAAAAATGGGCAATGCCCGAAACTGTTTGACTATATACAAAAGATGAATAAATAGTGAAAGTGTAAACTAATTGGGAGAGAAGACCTAAAAAGAAAAAATTTGAGTACAATAAAACTATTTTATAATACATACTACATTAGCATAGATAACAACATATATTTTAATCAAAAGCAGACAATAATTTAGAATAATAGTTTATTTATTTATTTTTTCACTTTTTTTTTTCTTCTACAATCTGTACAAAAAAAATATACATATTTTTTTTCAAATAGCTATTTACAACTGTATACAAATACAATAAATAAATACAACAAGCGAATGTGCTAATAAAGAGATAATGACAATGTTAAAATGTCATGAGGGGGGAAATCACCCAGTGGTGATACTCCCTAGTCACTGTTCTTCTCTCGTTTATACAATTAATTACAAAATATTTAAAACATAATAAGAAGCAAAAAAAGAAATGAATATTCACAAAATAATAGCAAACTTATACAAAAATAAATAAATAGAATCTGTAATAAATCAGTGGTGGTACATGAATAAACAGAAACCATAAAATAAAATAGACAAAAAAAATAAAAAAAAATAACTAAATAAATAAAAATCAAAAATAAAAATATATAAGAAACTGGACGAGGACAGGACCAGTAGGACTCCCGCACACTGGCATATACCACTCTCCAACTGGAGGAGGCCGCGGGAGACCAGCGCTGACCCTCCCACAACACTGCCCAACCATCCACTGTCCAGCAGTGGAGGAAGACCAGGAGGCGGGGCGTCGAGAGGACTGAGAGGCATGAGGGGAGAATTCAGTCATCACCAGTATTCCCTTAAAAATGGCGTGTGAAAAAAAAATTAATAAAACACAAAAAAAAGAAAATTTAATTAAAAAAAATATAAAAGTCAAATTAAAGTAGATCGCGAGGCCAATGCCGCCTTAGCCTTCTTGGAGTATTGTGCGGATGGGATTGTGATGAAGGGTTTGGCAAGAGGTTTATTGTGGAAGGAGAGGTTGGTGTGGAACTTGGAAAAACGGGATTTGACGAGGTCCTGGACAAAAGAAACTTGAGGTCGTTATGGAGTTTGAAGTTGGAAACAAGAAAGGGAGCATCTCCAATGGTTTTGAGGATTTTGGAATTGGAACAAATGGCTTGGCTGAGCCCCATAGCTCAAGTCCATATCGTTTGTATATTGTAAGTTTGTTCTCTGTAGACAGTTTGGATTTTCTGTTAAGAAGTCTGTATAGTTGTTTATAATCGTCTGTTCAGTTCTTGGCGTTTCAGTCGAGTATGGGGGTTCCAAGTTAGTCGGCTGTCCAGGTAGGACCCAAGATAGCGTACTTGGTACCAAATAGGAATTGGTACATTGTTGAACAGGACTGGAAGGCATGACTGCCGTCTAAGGTTGGAAGTGATGCTATGTAAGATCATTTCCCATTGAAATCTAAAAATCGATAATTTTCACTTTTCAATCTATTTTTAGGCCACTTGAGAACGCGTCACATACATATAGGGAGTTATCGGTCTAAAATTAGTTGGTGAGTTTCGAATTAATCAATAAATTTTTCACTTTCCCTCTAAACCAATCGACTTTTCGGAGTAAAAATCAATTTATGATTTACATAGAAACTTCTCTGAATCATGTTAAATTTTGTGTCGACACATTCATTATTAGGGCTTGTGAATCCGCCTCCTCTTTCCTCCCCTTGTTTTTCTAAAAATTAATACGTGTCGTCTTTATATGGTTCTGGATATGCATATAAAATATCTTGTCGATAGGTACATTCTATCGGTAGAAATCGAGTTCAAAGTCACACAGATGACAAGAAAACATAACATCGAATTTCTCACAGATTACATAACTTCCCCAATACTTCGTACAGCTGGGGATGTAAAACAAAAAAATATAAGTCCATGAGTGTTTAATGACACAATAACTGGACAAAATTAATATATTAACAAGACATTTTTTATACGGATCCAAAATTCCTTATGAATCTTATGACTTTCCACAAACAAAAGTAGAATAGAGGGGCGCCTGACTTCAAAACCATAATAACCCTAAGAAAGGAACATTTCGAACCGAAACTCCATAAGTAGATTCAGAAGTCTACAGTAAGACATCTATTGATTTTCAGGTAAATCGTTTAAAAAATGAGGGTTTAGAGAGAGCGTGGAAACTTCTTACATTGCTGGGAAAATACTTTTCCGTATTATTTTTAATATTTCTTTAACTGAAATCACATGAGGAGTTGAAAAAATAGAAAAAAAAATTAATTGCATTCAATTTAATTAACTATTTTACATCATCGTCTGAAATACATTTTTATCTACTTTTTTTTTTATATATCACATAAATATATAACTGTATATGTGGTGATCTCAGAAGCTAGATTGTCTAAAGATGGTGGTCTCGAACACATGTTACACACTACTAACGAATAGACAAGTTACATTTCAGGTGCATCGAACTATAAGACCCCTTGTCTCGATCTGTCATTTATAATTGTTATTGTGAGCACGATTGTCTAGAGATGGTGATGTATATAAACAAACTAGCTCCTATAGAGATCTCTCAATTATTGTTGTTGTGCGCTAGATAGTAGTCTAGGGATGGATGTCAAAGGTACATTATATATATACAAACAAAACTAGAGATAGAACTGTAAGACCCCTTGTCTCGATCTGTCATTTATAATTGTTATTGTGAGCACGATTGTCTAGCGATGGTGATGTATATGTATATATAAACAAACTAGCTCCTATGGAGGCGCATCGAACTCTAGACCCACTTTGATCTCTCAATTATTGTTGTTGTGCTAGATAGTCTAGGAATGGATGTCAAAGGTAAATTATATGTATACAAACAAACTAGAGATAGAACTGTAAGATCCCTCTCCTCGATATGTCAATTAGAATTGTTATTGTGCGCTAGATAGTCTAGAGATGGTGGTCTCAAAGACATGTTACACATTACTAACTAACAGACAAGCTACATTCCAGGTGCATCGAACTATAAGACCCCTTGTCTCGATCTGTCATTTATAATTGTTATTGTGAGCTCGATTGTCTAGAGATGGTGTTGTATATGTATATATAAACAAACTAGCTCCTATAGAGATCTCTCAATTATTGTTGTTGTGTGCTAGATAGTCTTTAGACGGTGATCTCAAAGGTATGTTACACCTAAACAAACAAACAAGCCCCAATTTCACTTCCCTTTGTCAATTATATTCGTTATTTTGGGTTAGACAGTCTAGATGTTGTGATCTCAATGGCTAGTATGACCATGGCTGTAGACAATCCAATACAGAAAAGCCCTATGGCTAGACTGACTGCTTTCAAGCTGACATGGATGAAAGTGGCTGTTCCCAAGCATTTAGGTTTCTGTGGGTACCATCGCTCTCTCTCCCGGAAGGAATGACCCGTCTCTTGCAGTCGGAGAACCCTAGAAAAAGAATAATAAATATAGGTAGATAAATTTTTTATTGCACTAAAGAATACAAGCAATGTGGCAATGAGTGGGGTTCTTTACTAAATATATATTCTTATAGTTATAGAAAAATAAATAATAAAAGATAATAAATAAGTAATAAGAGTAGTAACTAAGTAAAAAGATACATTTAATATTAAAATAAATAAATGAAGGGCTTAGTTTCAAAACCGGCTAAGTCCACTTTTGTAAATTTTGACAACAAATAACTCTCCAGGTGCATGAATATTCATAAAAATAGAAAACACTATATTTGGAGTATTGCTGATGGAAATAACTTTTAATTTCTGTAGTCCGGCTACTTTTTGTAAGTGAATACACACAGAAAACGAAATAAAATGTTTGGACTTAGCAGGTTTTGAAAATAAAATACGAATTTATTCAATTTTATAGAAAAAAAAGTATTTATTTTGATTTCTACAGACTGATTTCTATAGACGAACCATTATATTTTAACAATTTGGTTTCAAATTAAGAAAACTTAACATTTTTCATATGATTTTATAAGATTTTTTAAAAACTTTTATACAAATTTCTTCGATAAGTCACGGTATAATGGGTAGATTTACTTTATTAGATTCAATACTTTTCATCATAATATGTGGACTTCATTTTAGAAATGAATTCTTAGACTTAGCCGGTTTTGAAAATAAAAATATTGGACTTAGCTGTTTTTGAAGATATCATTTTTTATTAATGTTCGTTAAGAAAACATTTTTTTTTTCGACTATCTTTGTTACTAAAAGTTGGGAAATAACTCAAAAAATATTTTCCTGAAATATCTCCGATTTTTATTTTTTTGGACTTAGCCGGCTTTGAAACTAAGCCCTTCAAATATAGACTTGCTATTTAACAGAAACAGAAAAAAAAATTGTGCAAGGAATTAGAAAACAAAAACAATTCAAAATTTATATAAAACAAAATAAGACCTTTAAGAAGGGAGGAATTGTAAAATATTTATAACACAAAAATATGAACTAAAAAGTAAAAATAAAAACTGCAAGAATAATTAACTACATAATAAAATAAAATGAAATGTTCTTGGGAGCTTAATTCTTCATCAATTCATTATTCTTCAATAATTGTCAGAAATCATATCTTAGTAACAATGTATTAAATAATTTTTCTTGATTTCTAAACCTTTACTGAAAAATAAAAATAAATTGTTGATCTTTTTAACATCTACATTATCAAAGAACTCTACAATTGATTCTGAGTCGCTGTTTGGTTTATCTGTAAGATATTTGAGGAGAAATGTTTGTCTGGGGATAATCAAAGAAGGACAATGGAACAAAAAGGTTAAAAGGTTGTCCTTTCGTCTAAGTTCAGTCAGCCTGCAGACACTTTCAGGGCAAAACTGATCTCTGAACACTCAAAGTATTATTCTAAACTTTTTATTGTTATTGTGGAGACGTATTTGTGCTAGCAGTCGGAGTTTTTCAATATGGCAGTTTATTGAAAGATACTGTGTGTACATCCTGATTGACTAGAAAAATAATAATAATAATAAATAAAAAAAAACAATGAAGAACATAAATAAAAAAAAAGGTGTATATACTATATAAAAACATAAAGTAGTGTCTATACAATGTAGGAGTGATCCTTTTGTTTGACCCTTTTCAAGTTATATACATTAGAAGCCTTAGAAAACATCAGTTCAATTTCTGTATTTGTGTAAGTATGTTTGTTTGAGCTTCACAGGGAAACGGCTGAACGTATATTCAAGAAATTTGCGGGGTTTTTCTAGGATCATCTAACTTTGAATATAGACTATGTGGCACTCAAAATGGTTAAAGCACCACCGCTGGACTTTACGACGCCACAGGCTAAATTTTTTTTTTTACGCTTCCACTAGGAAAGTCAACTATTCTTCTTGCCAAAATGTAAAAAAAAAAATTTTTTTAATGACAATAAAACATTTCAGACTCAATTTCGCTTATCCACATTGAAATACCGTATTTATTCGAAACTGAGACTCAAATATAAGACTTAAATCTACTATTTTTATTTTATTCAAAATAATATATATAATAATAATATCTACAATCATGTGGACTGCTTAAGCCATAACTGTCTGCATCTTTAAACTATAATAACTGTTCTTCGCAGTTCAATTAATATGAAATAAGATAATATAAAATTAAATTAAAACAATACATCAGATAAAGCACATCTATTTAATAAATTAATAACAATGATATATTAATAACTTCCGGAAAAGCAGTTTTCTCTTTGAATATGACCTTTTTTAATTTAGATTTTACGAGTTGTTTGAGTTTTTTTTTCTAATGTCTCTAATTAACGTATTTTCACAAGGACGTTATTATTAAATGAACCTAATCGTTTTTTCAAAAGTTGAGAACTTAAAGTTTTGTAGGGAGCAGTTGAAGGTGCCGGTAGCTCAGGGGTAGCGTGCTAGTCTATCGAGCTCAAGGTTCTGGAAGGCAAAAACCTTGAGCACGTCGTCCCTCGGATGGAACGTCAGGTACTCGTTAAAGACCCCTTACCTTAGGTAACTAAACCCGGGTAGGCAAAATTTAGGACTTGCTCAGTAGAGCTAACAGGGAAGGGATAAGAGGATTGGATGCCCTAGAAGTACATACCAGCCCTCCCAATATATCTAGTTATTTATGTAAATCAAATCGTCCGACAATGTTTATTACATCGGCAATTCATAGGTATTAGTAAGAAAGAAGTCTAAAAACTGCTGACAAAGTTAGGAAGAACGGGTAAAATTATGGTAATGTCGGCCTGTAATTTTTGGCAGAAGGCAACGGTTCAATTTAAACGTAAGATAAAACGTCCTAAATAAATTCATTGTTCGTTCTTTGAAGAGCTGTAACTTTGTTTCTATTAATTTCACCTCATATCTGAGAGGAAAGGAGGTTTGAAATTTAACAAGGGACATATTAAGTAAGGACTAATTTTTTGATAGGACTAACCGTTTCCGCGTATATCAAGCAAACATCTAAAAAAATAGGTTTCAGAAAAACATTTTAGAACGGTTTTCGGCATGTATCTCGCAAAACGGGCGCCTTGCGAAAAATGGTATTCAATGTAAAATCTGCTTTGCAATTGTCCCTACAACTTTTATCTGAAGAGAGTTTTGATTAGGTCATAAATATAAGTTGTATCATGTAAAATGTACTCAGGCCTCGAAGTAAAGTGCTCTAAATTTTCGTCCGATTTAGGCCAAAATCTAATCAGATTTGTGCCTTATTCATTTCAAACTTCATGTTCATAACTACAATAATTTCTGGCTTAGAGAGCTTACAAACTTCCAATCACATTCACACAGAAACACACACAGACATCATCGCAAAAATGGTCAAAACGTATTCACGGGACCTTAAAAAGTGAAACTTGATTGAAAATTCGTTCTCGGATTTTCGCACGATCACAATAATTCCTAATTCGAAAAATCTAAACTTTGGTTTAGTAAAGTTCAAAAGACTATAAATATCTCTATAAAATAAGAAAATTAACACAGTCATGTACCCTTGAGTTAGCATTTCTTTATAAGGTGAATTTTTCTGGATGGTTATTGCAAGAGGGAATGCGTGCAACGCATCGATTTCTCTCATGATACATTTTTCTGAGTCGGAATACATTTTTTCAGCGATGCTGAAAATTTGAAAATCAGCAGCGGCTAGTGCGAACTTTCCTCTTCTCACCCTCTGTAGGCCTTCTTCAAGAGGTACCAGCCACACCGGAAGCTGTTTGATCCTCTTCAGATAATTTGGAGAGATATATTTTCTTTGATTCTGTAATGTAATGAACAATTTAATTGGTATTATATCATTTTAAATATATTAAATCAAATTTGATCAATAAATATATACTTTTTTTTTTTTTAAATATGAATAATTTGAGTGAGCCCCCGGGTACTCTTAGTAGATAATTTATGCAATGCATCTTTCGCTTACTTTGTTTTAGGCACGTTCTTTATAATAAACAAGACTGTTCAATATAAATTATAGCTATTTCAAAAGAAGATGTAATAATATAGCTTTATGCCTAACTTTATTTGCGTCCGCAGCAAGGATAGGCATCCTAGCTCAATGGGTAAACTCTGATCTGCCAGCCTCAATATATCCGGTTTTAACTGAGTCTGTTTTACTCATTTTTTTACATTTTACCAAACATATTTTATGTTGTGTCAACATAACACGTGAGTGCGGGAACACAATTTTTGATTTCAGGGCCTTGCTTGGAGTAGTTAGGATGTGAACATATTAAACGTCATCGTACCTACGGAAAAGGTTCATTTTTTGAGTTTTTCAAAAAGTTAGGCCAACCTCACATTAGGCAATTCTGAAGCGACGCGACTGATACTCAAGTATCAGCCATTTGAGTTGCCTGTGGGTATGATACCCGAAGGCAACTTTTCTCCTCACACTGAGGATACTGTGAAGCGACTAGGATCTCTTCAGTCTCCATCTAGCCGTGGCGAGAAGCTGAGTTGTTCACCATGTCAAGTGAAGATTCTTCATGTCGTTGTTGCTTATTATTATTATTATTATTATTATAGAATAGGGAAATCCGAAGATTATGGCGCCATCCTTACATCGAAAGGAATGTTAACTGCAGATTATTTGTTGGTGCTAAAGAGCTGGAAAAGTCGGAATGCAAGTTCGTAGCATTCTACCGAATGACGAAAGAATCATTCCTACATTTGATTGGCATTGTTTCTCCATTCATAAGACAGAGGAACACACAAATGCGGAAATGTGTGAGTGCAGAAGAAAGAATCTTGATCACGTTGAGGTAAGTAATTTATTAAATTTTTAGTAATTTATGGAATAAATAAGTAATTTATGAAATAAATAAGTAATTTATTAAATTTTTATTTAAGATTAATTACATTAGTGGCATTTCATCACGCTCATCTAAAATAGTTTCTGAAAGCAATTGTGAAAAAGACATTGGTCCACGACTTTTGGGATCAATTCCATCTTCACTGTGCTCTGCGGAAGTAGATGCTCCATTTGATGAGGTGTGGCGATATGGGGTTCACTAGCCATGGCGAGGCGACGCAGGAGACTCAAGGGACGGGCGACCTTCCTAGCAGGTCGCCTGAGTTTGGTAGGATACGGGTAGGATACGCGTCTCCTGGGAGTGGCGTCGTTTGTGTCTCCCCACCACTCAACATAGGAAGTGACGTCTAAGATACCCTCAAGATACTTGAGTATCGGTCGCGTCGCTTCGCAATTGCCTAATGTGGCCTTACTGATTCAAATAAAAAGGCTGACAAAACTTCCTACAAAATTCTTTATATTCATTACCTATAGTTTTCGAGATATCCACTTACGAAAATCGCTAATTGTTGAAGAAAAAAATTTGCTATAAATGGGAAAATATTGATGTGACTTTTTTAATGATCACTCTCTCTCCACTACCCCCACACTCAAATTCATTTCAAACGGGCATTATTGGTTATATGAAAGTAATCTGTTGACGTCAGTGGTTTTCTTTGTTAGTAATGCCGGTATTATATGATTAACTATTTAATTATTTGCCAAAAGTGTTTTGATATTTTGTTAATTAAAAAATTAATTTAATTACTATATACAGTATTGCATGTCCTCATAAAAAATTGAAAAAGATACAAATGGAAACAAAATTTGGAAATTAATGAAAAAAAACTAGTACAATAACTTCAGAACATAAAGTATAAGTTAGTATGTGTGGCGCCAAAGGACCAGCGCACATGGTACACTTACATAATCAAAGTTGAGATAAACAACGTCAGCTAGACTCGGTGTGATGGAACTTCGCTCCAACTCTCTGATGTTATGAATTGAAGTTGGTACCGGGGACAGAAGTCCATTCATTATGGATACATTGTAGTATGCTGACAAGATCAGTCCGAAAAAAAGTAAACTGACACTATAGATTTTTTCTGATAATTTTTTGGAGAAGACTGTTAAACCTGAAAAAAAAATATATATGTATATTAAATCTATACATATATATATATATGTGTATATATATAAATAAAGCTGAAAATATATGTATTCGTCCGGGCATCACGCGAAAACGGCTGAACATACAGACATGTTTTTTCATATGACCCAGCTTAAAATATAGACTAAATGGTATCCAACAATTGTAATGATAAGAGGAAATAGCGCTGATGAGGGGGGGGGGGGGGGGGGGGGGCTGGGGGTCAAATCGAAATAAAATTCCTTACTTTCAGGATATCTTAGGGTTATTCTTTGCTATTTGGTGCTCAAGTAATTTAGTGCTTTTTACCGGCAACCAGTGCTTCTGGTAGAATTCCCTGAATTTTAATAGTGTACAGCCGATAAATCGTAATAGCTGGGGAGGTGGGCTGGTAGTGGTGTAGGGATGCAGCGTTGTTAAGACTTGCACCTCTCCCTCGGAGAGCAGCTGACCCACCAACACCTGAGGGACTAGGGGCTACGAAACTGTTGGCAAAGCAGCATCGTTCTCATTGGCTACCCCTTACCACGCCCCCTCCCTGCTACTAGAAACCTAGTTGCCATGTTTCAGCTGCTCTACACTAAGTTAAAGCTAAGCGTGTAACCTTGTTGAGAGATGATGCCAACAACTAGGATAAATCCAAGACTTAGGCCATCCTTGTGGGTTCTGTCCAAGAGGAGGAATGTGGTAGCCGCTAAAGCTACCAGGGTTAGTATGCAGAGCCAGACCAGCAAAGAGAAGGGAAGGAGTAGGGCCTTGTAGGTGCCAACCACTCGTTCTTCTAAGAACAGAAACATCAGCCTGAAACAATGGTACAGTCCGATTAGAGATTGAATCGGGGAAAAAATCAACAAAGCTGATTTCAAAAAAGCTCTCCAACGATCCGAGTAGAGATAGTTCTGCCTTCTTGAAAAATATGGGTTCGAAGATGGCTGCTCTGCGACATAATTCATTCAGTAAAAAAAGAAAGAGAAGAAAATGTTCTAAAAAAAGATTTTATCTACTTTGTTTGTGAATGCAATAGTTGCGCAAAAAGACACAAAAATTAGTGCTTTGTTTTTAGCCCATTTCATGTACTCTATTTCGTAAAATTTGTCTAAACGGGTAACATTACAGAAGCGGCTAAAAGTTAAAGGAAGACAATTAGTATAGAGAGAGATTTAATGGGTCTGAGAATAGACTAGACTTGTGAAAAACTGTCCTAGAAAAAATAAAGAGCCGCCTTTACCGTTGGACTGTTGGTTGGGAAGCAGGCTGCTCCACTTCACCAGATTCGGGCAACTTTTGTCAAGTTACTAGTAGGCTTTATACCCGGCCTGATGTTAGTCGGCACAGCAATGAAGCTCGGCCGCAGAAGGTAGTTAGGTACAGACCAGGATCTTTGATTGTTGGTCTTCTTGGTGGGGACCATTGCTAGAAGTAGTGTCATGGTCAGAAAATCTCGAAACCGAAGCGAACTAATTATCTACGGTAGAAGTATTCATGTACAAAATAATTGCCATCTTCCACGGGACATACATCTATGGTACTTGCCTGAGATTCTGTAGGTGAGGCAGAAAGGTAACAACTGGGAAGCGCTCAGGCCGCATCTCACAAGGACAAGTTCCTATGTCTGCCTGGTTTCTTTCCAGAAGCCCTATCATCCCATTGAAGGATCCGTTGGCAAGTAGGATGCCCCATGTGTCCGAAACTACTATATCTATCCTGGAATCAGAAATATATCTCAGAGAAGTAGGATAAGCCAACCAGTTGCAGAAGTTGGAGGTTGCGTCTTTTAGTTAATAGTGGGGGTTGTATCCAACTCTTTCCGTTATCATCGAACCTTATACGACCACCGAGGACACTTCTAGCGCCTCTTCCAATGACCAACTTTAATGTCTACGTTCCCCTGTGATTAAAACGCATACTGTGCCTATCTGTGAGAAGGCTTGACATGCCAATAATAAATAGCTTTTAGGATTTTGTTTTTCATATTTAAGATACTCAGCACTTAGCTAGTAATTATCTTTTGTTTGTCTAATGACATTAGCCGCTTGCGGTCCTCAAAAGAAGAAATCAGGAAAACTTAGGAAATTTTGAGGATATTTTTTAAGATTATTTCCGATATAAATTGAATAGTGACTGATTAACCATTACTTTGAGGATATTTATTATTAAAATGGATTTTTAAAATATACAGAACACGAAATGAATAGATAACAAAACGATAAATTCATTGACTCAGCTCTCCTTATGTTCTCTTGACATGTCAAGTAAGATTATTGCTGTTAGCAGAGCCGGCTTTACCTATGGTGCAGGGTGTGCAGCGCACACGGGCGCAGGGTCTCAGGGGGTGCCGAGCGCCGCTCGCGACATCCAAAGATGCGTCGCTGTCGGCGCCGGCGCTCTCAAACACCCTGCGCCCGTGTCGTGGCCGACGCCGGGCGCGGTAGCTGTGGCGGTAGCAAAGCAAGGTGACCCGCGAGCGGCTTCTTTACTCTACACAATAACTTTTGTTTCAACGTGAAATCAACCTTAAAACAGATCATTAAAGATTATATTGGCGTATTGTCCTACCGCTACCAAAGTTCTACCTGTTTTGATTCGTTTAAAAACACGCCGATGATCATTGCGAATTCGGCTGTATTAGATTATTTCGTTAAACTTTTATCTATTTAAACTCTATTATCAATAATGTTGTTTAAAAGTATTTTCGCTAAATGAAAACTGACATTATTGCAGAGATATTGTGAAATAATTCAAATGGACTTGAAAGTCTCAGTCTTATCTCTTATGCTTTTGGCTGAGGATGGTAGAAATACCGAAAGTACTCCCATGTATATATAGTTAGTGAAATTAGACAATATATTAAATAAACAAGTTTTATTTTATTTTTCAAGTCCATATTTTCGCTAAGATTGCGGTGTTTCCGTTTTACGTCAATAAACTTTGTAGGCATACACTGAGAGAAAAAATTTCTGAAACCAATCAAATATTAATTGAATCAAAGAAATATTTAATGAAATAGTCGCAAAAAAATATTTGTTTGATACGCGAAAATATTTATTTGATTTATTCGTTTGAATCAAATAATATGAATAGTTGTATCAAAGTAATTTTTAACAACTACAAAAAAATATTCATTAGAAATGAAATAATATATAATTAAGAACAGTATTAAATTATTGAATTATAATAATATTTCTTCAAAATAAAGATGCGAATCGTTTAAAGTGGTAAATTATTTGATCAATTTAAATGCATTCTTCGATTGCCGCAAATAAATCTTGATTTGATTCTACAGAGTATGAAATTAAAACTATTATAGAATGTATTAAATGAATAATATATATTTTCATATATTATTCATCCGTTCGATATTTTAAATTACTTGTTTACGAATAAATTAATTTCAGTGTTCCCAAATCTGTCCACAGCACTTAGAATTTACCCCACATTGCCAGTCCCTGTAGCACACAGCGAAAGATCATTTTCTAAACTAAAAATAATAAAAAATTATCTTAGATCAACATTGTCGCAAAGTAGATTGACAAATTTATCGTTAATAAGTATTGAACATGAAATCAAAATTGAAGTCAAAGACATTGTTAAAGATTTTGCTAATGCGAAAACACGAAAAGTAACTTTTTTGTAAATATAGGTATTTGTGTTGTATTACGAGCGTCCGTTTAAATGAAATATTTTTGAAATAACTATAAAGTTGTGTTTTTTATTCTTGTAACCCCTTCCTTCCTAAATATACTTTTTACTCCTATACCTATTGCTTCCCGACATCATTTAAAATTGCACCATTTGCACCCGAATTTCCGTTTGAAAATATAACTGTAAGTAATCATTTTGACCGCGCGCCTACTAGAGGGCGCCAGGGTGTTGATTGCACACGGGCGCTACATGGGCTAGAGCCGCCTCTGGCTGTTAGATACATTGAATTATTGATTATTATTGACAAAGTATTTTTTTAACTAAATACGAATATCATTAAAGTTGATACTTTCCCATTAACTGCGCTCCCTCGTATTTTAACTTTTTTGTTACTGTTCCTGGGGCCAAGACAAAGAAGGATCTACTAATGATAAATCTATTGACTACAAAGATACTTTGATAAATTAGAATCGAAGTAATTTTTAACTTATTTCAGCTATCACAAAACTATTGTTTCATTTTAGAGAATTCTCCTATAAACACTGTAAATGATAACGAGCGAAATGAAAACTATGTAAAAAGTATTAATAACGAAAATATAAAAATAGAATGCAAAAAATATATAAAATAAATGAATTGCTTTTTTAAATTGTATAAATTAATTTTTCTAATTCAACCATTGTACCTACTATCTCTAGGCTAGGATTTAAACGCACAGTAAAAAAAAGCAGCTTACCAAGTTGCACAGTAAAACGCAACACTGTAAATAAAATTTTAACCCAATAACTAAAAATGTATTGCCTAGTAAATTAATCCAATAACACGGTTAATAAGGCGCAGTAGGAAACGTCAGAATACTCGGTAAAACATTTGAATGCTCAGTAAAAAAAAATGGAGATTAAGATTTAAAATGCACAGTACAAAATTGCAGTTTACTGAGAAAATCCAGTTGATGTATCCAAAATGTTGACCCTCGCGTCGGTCCTTTTATTGAAACAGTCCAGGTTCTCCTGATATAGAGAAACCCCATGGGGAGCATAAAAAAAAAAAATCTATTTACGAACAGGCTAATTTATTTACCGTGAATATATCCTTTTTACTCTGACTTTAATTTTTTTACTATTCGTTAAATATTTTTATACTAATATTTAATTTATTTACTGTGAATATAACCTTTTTACTTGGCGTTTATTTTGTTAACCAAACGTTAAATATTATTCTACTAGCATTTAATTTATTTACTGTGAATATATCCTTTTTACTTGGCGTTTATTTTGTTAACCAAACGTTAAATATTATTCTACTAGCATATAATTTATTTACTGTGAATATATCTTTTTTACTCTGTCTTTACTTTTTTTAACTATTCGTTAAATATTTTTATACTATTATTTAATTTATTTACTGTGAATATAACCTTTTTACTTGGCGTTTATTTTGTTTATCAAACGTTAAATATTATTCTACTAGCATTTAATTTATTTACTGTGAATATATCCTTCTTACCGTGAGTTTCTTTTTTTTTTTACTATTCGCTTACGTTTTTAACCGTGTTATAAATTTATTACTCTGAATTTAATCTTGTAAATGTGAATTAATTTTGTTACTGTGAATAATATGTTTTCTATTGAACTTTAATTACTGTACAACTTTTGGTACTGTGCATTTAATTTTCATCATTATCTATACAACCAGTATACACCTTTCAATTATAAAAAAAAATAAACCTAGTAAATTCAAGTCATACAAAAGAAGTTTCATTTGGAACGGTGTTTCACTTTCACTTTTTTTTTTTTTCTCCGAGATGTGTTTATTGTTATTGTATGCCATTTATATTGAATTATTGTTAAAAAATTTTTAACTTACCGGAAATTATAGAAGAAAGCCAACTTGCTGACCAGAACATAGCCAGACCTTTCTGCTCCAAGACTTTCCGGGAAGTACAAACGGTCTTCGATTTGTGCTTCCAGTTTTTTTTCATCATATTCGAAGTTCATTGGCTGTTTGACAATAAAAATACAAGAAATGTAGTGAATCATTAGCAATATACTTAAACTCTCTTCCTCTTCGACCATGAAAATCTATATGGATGTCTTCCTCAGGGAACTCTCAATCCTCATGTAAAATTTCTTAGTTATTAGGGTTTTTCAATTGAAAAAAATAATTATATTTGTTGTTTTCTAAACTCGCCGCTATGAGCGCCGCCGCGTTAACGTTGCTGAAGAGCTAATCAGAAATTACAATATAAAATATACCTATATTTTTTTTAGTTCTCGACTTCTTCAAATAATAATAAAATTAAACAGGGAAGTTATAATCGGTCGGATTGCTGTTAATTTTTTACTCACTGGTATTTCTTATTTTTCGAAAACTAACAATGAAACAAACAAAATTCATGTGAGTCTGTGATCACGATAATTCCCGATAGAATCAATATATCGATTCGAAACTTTATATATGTATCCAGAACAACTTCTAAGTTGAGGAACGCGGACATATTCTGGAAACTTGTAATAAATGAATAAAACAAACTTATTTTTGAAATATTGTTTGTCTATTCCACTAAAGATATATATATATATAACTACCGGTTTCGGCTTTATACCATCGTCAGGTCTAGTCATGAACTAAGTAGTATAAATCTATACATATATAACTACCGGTTTCGGCTTTATACCATCAGGCCCAACTTAGTTCATAACTAGACCTGACGATGGTATAAAGCCGAAACCGGTAGTTATATATATATATATATATATATATCTTTAGTAGAATAGACAATATTTCAAAAATAAGTTTGTTTTATTCATGTATCCAAAACATCATGAGGAAGTCATTTATTGGCTTTTTGAACTGGGCAAATAAGAGAAAGACCAGAGGAGAGGGTTCAATTCAAAAATCCTAATTACTGTCAATGTAATGAATGTATCCACATGAAATTTTATATCTGGACTCAGGACCCAATAAGGACGACACCTGTAGATTGTGTAAACAAATATTAAACACTTTTAACTACGGTCCACGCCGTAGATTTTCCATGAAAACGTCGGGATAAAATCATTTTTCATTTTCTTTTCGATGCTGCCGTAGCTCTTGCATTTGCTCGGCACTAGACTTTTTAGGTTTTTTAAATTCCTTTTGATGCGAGCTTTCCTCTGATTTGTGTTTTCTATAATTCCGCTCCTATTTACGATTCATATGAGACGAAATCTTTAATTTTCTGCAATTTTCAATTTAATACAGATTTTTACATATATTTTTATTATTTCACTTTGAGTCCTAGTAGTGCTCCTCAAACTCTTTACAATGACACCCGAATCAACGTCCTTTCTAAACGCGTTACCACGCTACACTAATTTCTAATTTTACACTACGCTAATTCGCAACAATCATCCGCCGGCGCCCACTCTAGCCCGATAACGTCACAGGCAAAATAAACACTTACAGACATGCTCTATCCATTGTGACCTTAACCGTTTTTATCGCATTATTAGTAGAAGTTATTATCGATTGAAATCTGACGGTATTTTGTAACACAAGAAAGTTTGACCGGCTATCACTGTGCTTAACGAGCGAATAGATGTTTTCACGTCAAAAAAAAAAGTATATATATAAAAGTATATACTCCAAACATTTTTGGGGAGTTTTTCTGTGTTTCCGCTAGGAGGATCGAGACCTGCACTAGATAACACTATAAGTAAAGAAACTATAGTAGTGTAACGTTTAACCAATACATTAAAAATAGTTGTGTTTTATACTTTTTTATGTCTTTAGTATAAGGAAGTATTGAAATCGTGCGAAAATCGAATACTTTGCGATGATGTCTGTCTGTGTGAGTGATTGGAACTTTATGAGCGCTTTAACACAAAAAACGATTGAAGCAATGAACTTAGAATTTCCAGTGAAACATGTACTAACTTAGATCTAATCTATTTTGGCCAAAGGTTGTAGAGAAAACTGAAATGTACATTTTATACACAGTACATTTTTTGAAAGCCATCCTGTGAGTAAATGCCAAAATCTTAAAATGACCATCTCAAAAACCTTTTTTTTTTAGACGTTTGCTTGATTTCCGCAAAAACAATTGGTCCTATCAAAAACTTTGTGCTTACAAAAAATGTGCCTTATTAAATTTCAAAATCCCCTCAGATTTGTGGTAGGACCAAAGTTAAAGCGCTCCGAATGTATAATAAATATCCGTAAAAAATAGTTCAAAGTAATATTTGAATAGTATTGCATTTCAAAATATAGCTGACGTGATTATAACAGATCTTTCTTATACCAACTACGTTTTTACAGATCAATCTCCCCATCCCTCCCCTCTCTCAAATTCATTTCAAGCTGGTATTACTGGGTATAAAAAAGTCTTAAATGAAAGCTGATGCCAAACCATTACTTTCATAAACCCATTATTGCCAGTTTGAAATGAACTAGAGAGGGGTGATGAGATATTTAAAGAATATTTCTGTGATACCAAAAAGACGCCTTTAAGTTGGGTTCCTCTAAGGTTGAACCTATCCTTGGGGTCGTTTAGCTGTGGTCCTCCCTCCAGGCACGTTCCTGCAGGACTTAGGACTGTCTTCATTTCGTCCTCATCGTAACGGGGTATCATCTCGTAAAGACTTCTGTTCTCCAGTCCTAGCACAATGTCACTGTTAAGTCTAACTGGGGGTACCCAGTCTCTTCTCTCGGTCCAGACTAACCAAACCGAATTTCTTTTGGAAATCTGAAGAAAACAAACAATAACAAATATTACAGAAAAGCAAAAAATATTTGATCAGGCCATATAGTGAAGATTTCATGGTTTCGAATCTAGCTCGCCATAGGAATATTGGCTTGATTGTAAAAGAAAAATCTCATAGAAATAAATTACGTTGTCTACCCTCAGGTTTATTTTTGACCAGAACCGGCTTTCAACGCAACAGCGTCATCATCAGTGGTACATACCGCTTTGAAAATCGGTTCTGGTCATAAAATTAAATTGTGGGAAGACAACGACTTTTATTTCTATGAGAAATCTCGTCCCACAACATATGATAAAAGAGAAATGTTTTAATTACTAACGCCATTAGAGTGCTGTAGTTGTGAAATCATAAAACATTTAGTCATTTCTTTAATACTTTCATATTGCCTTTTACAAAAAAGACTATGTATGGATGTATGTTTATATACAATGAAGTATATATGATGGTACTCAAGGGATTCCAAGTGGTTACTAAAAGGCATGATGAAGACACATGGTTACTTAAAGACTCTATATATAACAAACTAATTAGTTTGTTGTTAACACAAAACAAACAATTGAATATAAATGTTATTTAAAGTATGTATTTAAGTAACCTCTCGGTATCCCTTAAGCTCCATCATGTATACTACATTTTTCTCGCTTAATATTTCCTATCACATTATTTTTTACCTTATTCATGTTTTGCTAGGTCTACATATCACCCTTTAATTTTGTGAAAAGTTTCAGTATTATAGCTTCAATAACACTGTTAAAAAAAAAAAAAAAAAATCATTTTTCTGGGGGTATCATTCTTGATTCTTATGGGAAATTGCCCCTTGGATTCAAATCTGTAATTAGTTTTTCTGTGTCAGGCGTAGTTTTGAAGTTATACGCAATTTCAGTTTTTTCAAAATTGTTACACTTCTTATTTCCACGCTGTGTATTTATAAAGGCAAAACATGCAACTATCAATATTTCAGTGACTTATAAAATTATTTAGAAACATTTTAGACAGTATAAAAGAAAAACATGAAGGAGCCCATAAATTATCTTCATGCCAGGCGGCGCCGAGAGAGCTCGAGTGGGGCTGCTTCTACATCGCGGCTGCCAGGCGGCGCCGAGAGAGCTCGAGTTAGATGGAGTGGGGCTGCTTCTACATCGCGGCTGCCGGGCGGCGCCGAGAGAGCTCGAGTGGGGCTGCTTCTACATCGCGGCTGCCAGGCGGCGCCGAGAGAGCTCGAGTTAGATGGAGTGGGGCTGCTTCTACATCGCGGCTGCCAGGCGGCGCCGAGAGAGCTCGAGTGGGGCTGCTTCTACATCGCGGCTGCCAGGCGGCGCCGAGAGAGCTCGAGTGGGGCTGCTTCTACATCTCGGCTGCCAGGCGGCGCCGAGAGAGCTCGAGTTAGATGGAGTGGGGCTGCGTCTACATCGCGGCTGCCAGGCGGCGCCGAGAGAGCTCGAGTTAGATGGAGTGGGGCTGCTTCTACATCGCGGCTGCCAGGCGGCGCCGAGAGAGCTCGAGTTAGATGGAGTGGGGCTGCTTCTACATCGCGGCTGCCGGGGGTAGACTTCAGGTCGGTCCATCAGTCACCCCCGGCGCCGAGAGAGCTCGAGTTAGATGGAGTGGGGCTGCTTCTACATCGCGGCTGCCAGGCGGCGCCGAGAAAGCTCGAGTTAGATGGAGTGGGGCTGCTTCTACATCGCGGCTGCCAGGCGGCGCCGAGAGAGCTCGAGTGGGGCTGCTTCTACATCGCGGCTGCCAGGCGGCGCCGAGAGAGCTCGAGTGGGGCTGCTTCTACATCGCGGCTGCCAGGCGGCGCCGAGAGAGCTCGAGTGGGGCTGCTTCTACATCGCGGCTGCCAGGCGGCGCCGAGAGAGCTCGAGTTAGATGGAGTGGGGCTGCTTCTACATCGCGGCTGCCAGGCGGCGCCAAGAGAGCTCGAGTGGGGCTGCTTCTACATCGCGGCTGCCAGGCGGCGCCGAGAGAGCTCGAGTTAGATGGAGTGGGGCTGCTTCTACATCGCGGCTGCCAGGCGGCGCCGAGAGAGCTCGAGTGGGGCTGCTTCTACATCGCGGCTGCCAGGCGGCGCCGAGAGAGCTCGAGTGGGGCTGCTTCTACATCTCGGCTGCCAGGCGGCGCCGAGAGAGCTCGAGTTAGATGGAGTGGGGCAGCTTCTACATCGCGGCTGCCAGGCGGCGCCGAGAGAGCTCGAGTTAGATGGAGTGGGGCTGCTTCTACATCGCGGCTGCCAGGCGGCGCCGAGAGAGCTCGAGTTAGATGGAGTGGGGCTGCTTCTACATCGCGGCTGCCGGGGGTGGACTTCAGGTCGGTCCATCAGTCACCCCCGGCGCCGAGAGAGCTCGAGTTAGATGGAGTGGGGCTGCTTCTACATCGCGGCTGCCAGGCGGCGCCGAGAGAGCTCGAGTTAGATGGAGTGGGGCTGCTTCTACATCGCGGCTGCCAGGCGGCGCCGAGAGAGCTCGAGTGGGGCTGCTTCTACATCGCGGCTGCCAGGCGGCGCCGAGAGAGCTCGAGTGGGGCTGCTTCTACATCGCGGCTGCCAGGCGGCGCCGAGAGAGCTCGAGTTAGATGGAGTGGGGCTGCTTCTACATCGCGGCTGCCAGGCGGCGCCGAGAGAGCTCGAGTTAGATGGAGTGGGGCTGCTTCTACATCGCGGCTGCCGGGGGTAGACTTCAGGTCGGTCCATCAGTCACCCCCGGCGCCGAGAGAGCTCGAGTTAGATGGAGTGGGGCTGCTTCTACATCGCGGCTGCCAGGCGGCGCCGAGAGAGCTCGAGTTAGATGGAGTGGGGCTGCTTCTACATCGCGGCTGCCGGGGGTAGACTTCAGGTCGGTCCATCAGTCACCCCCGGCGCCGAGAGAGCTCGAGTGGGGCTGCTTCTACATCGCGGCTGCCAGGCGGCGCCGAGAGAGCTCGAGTGGGGCTGCTTCTACATCGCGGCTGCCAGGCGGCGCCGAGAGAGCTCGAGTGGGGCTGCTTCTACATCGCGGCTGCCAGGCGGCGCCGAGAGAGCTCGAGTGGGGCTGCTTCTACATCGCGGCTGCCAGGCGGCGCCGAGAGAGCTCGAGTGGGGCTGCTTCTACATCGCGGCTGCCAGGCGGCGCCGAGAGAGCTCGAGTGGGGCTGCTTCTACATCGCGGCTGCCAGGCGGCGCCGAGAGAGCTCGAGTTAGATGGAGTGGGGCTGCTTCTACATCGCGGCTGCCAGGCGGCGCCGAGAGAGCTCGAGTGGGGCTGCTTCTACATCGCGGCTGCCAGGCGGCGCCGAGAGAGCTCGAGTGGGGCTGCTTCTACATCGCGGCTGCCAGGCGGCGCCGAGAGAGCTCGAGTTAGATGGAGTGGGGCTGCTTCTACATCGCGGCTGCCAGGCGGCGCCGAGAGAGCTCGAGTGGGGCTGCTTCTACATCGCGGCTGCCAGGCGGCGCCGAGAGAGCTCGAGTTAGATGGAGTGGGGCTGCTTCTACATCGCGGCTGCCAGGCGGCGCCGAGAGAGCTTGAGTTAGATGGAGTGGGGCTGCTTCTACATCGCGGCTGCCAGGCGGCGCCGAGAGAGCTCGAGTTAGATGGAGTGGGGCTGCTTCTACATCGCGGCTGCCGGGGGTAGACTTCAGGTCGGTCCACCAGTCACCCCCGGCGCCGAGAGAGCTCGAGTTAGATGGAGTGGGGCTGCTTCTACATCGCGGCTGCCAGGCGGCGCCGAGAGAGCTCGAGTTAGATGGAGTGGGGCTGCTTCTACATCGCGGCTGCCGGGGGTAGACTTCAGGTCGGTCCATCAGTCACCCCCGGCGCCGAGAGAGCTCGAGTTAGATGGAGTGGGGCTGCTTCTACATCGCGGCTGCCGGGGGTAGACTTCAGGTCGGTCCATCAGTCACCCCCGGCGCCGGGTCAAAAACCCTTTTTCTGTTCCCGCCAGGAGGTGACAAACCGGCCGAACGCCGGGTAGCTCGACTCCGTCATCAACTCCGGCAGAGTCAATCCCAGATATGATCCTGTCGCGCGGATCAACTCCACCCTAGACCTGTCGTATAGCGAACAATCGAGGACCACATGTTCTGCTGTCTCGATGCCGCCACACGAACAGTTCGGGCTATCCTTCCTCTTGAAGAAGAAGAGTTTGGAGTTGAAGTCGCCGTGACCTGATAGTACCTGAGATGTCCAGTGATCGGGCTGTACCCAAGTGGAGCGCAGGCGGACTCGGACGTCAGGAAAATATGCAAATGTCGTTCGGCCATCGGAGGAGCGCGACCATCGCTGCTGCCACTTGCTCATTATCCAGTCTTGGACAATGTCTCTGCAACGCTCTGGTCCGTTCTGTCCACGTAGCTCACCCTCCAGGGCGAGGCGCAAGGGCTCATCTACATCTGCTCTCAGGGGCAAATTGCGTCCATAGTAGTACAAAGCAACCGCCCCGTCCAAGACCAAGTCTATGGGCGGAGCCCCTGCCAGCATCCGTAGCGCTGCCGTGGAGACAGTACGATAGGCCCTTGTGATCCTCAGGAGGGAGCCCGACTCTACTGTGGGAGTCCTAAATTTTGCCTACCCTAAATGTTTATTCATCTAGGGTAGGGGTCTATAACGAGTACCTGACATCGCTTAACGTCCCATCCGAAGGACGGCGTGCTTAAGTTTATTTTACCTCCCAGATAAAATAAACAAAGGGCCTCGATCGGGTTACGAACCCACGTACTTGAGCTCAGAAGTCAAGCACGCATACCACTGAACTACCGGCGCCCTCCGGTAAGGTTATGAAACTATTCTTAAATAGAAAGGGTAAATAAAAATGAAAAAAAAACTTAAAACAATTTGTTTTTGAGATGAAATTATATAAATATGTCTTCAGATTATGTAGTATTGCTGCTAACAGCCAGATTGTGTTACTAAGTAAAGTTCTTGTGGATGATGATTCTCTCATATTCTAAGCCAGTGCGGGGCACTAGAAAGCAGAAGATTTTACTGCTTCGTGTCCACCATAACGGAACCGAAACAGGTAATGGAAGGAACCTGCAGAAGAATCCTGGACTTTCATTAAAGCCGGGTTTTGTGCGCCGCGTTCGTCGTTATACGACCAGCGCAACAAGCCGGCACTACCTAATAGGAATTTAGTGTTTGTGTTCTCCTACAGAGCGCAATACGTTCCACGCCAGCGTTGTACGTCGAGCGTGGTAAGACCGATTGCATTCAGAGGAGTCTATTGCGTTATACGCGGCGTGTCTTCATATATTTTGTGATAGTGTACTGATAGTGGTTGTTTGTTTTTAGTATTTTTTATAAAATTATAATGTCAAAAAATTCAAAATCTAAAAAAATTCCCTTTTCTGCTTAAGAGGACGAGCAGTTGATTGAACATATCAGTTGTTTTAAATATATATCGTTCTAATAATATATATCTTTCTAATATCTTTGATGTCATTCAAGATCGAATTAAATTGCTCACGGGTAAATCTAAAATAGCTTTTAAACTTCTCTTCTTTTTTTTTTTTTTTTTTTTTTTTTTTTTCTCCCCTTTTTTGGCTTTATGATCAGCGCACATCAGCCATCACTAACTTCTCTTCTTCGTCAAGCAAATGCTTGTTAATCAATATATTGAAAGCTCCCTGTTCTTCTCGTTTTAAAAACACACTGCTGATAGCTTTTCTGTTTACGCAACTTTGCAGTATTCTTACTTCTTCATCCTCCTCCGCCAAATGTTTTTTTGAATAGCAAAAGAGCAAATATTTTTAGCTTTTTTTGGTCCTAAACGGCTCATCGTCACAAAATTTTTCAATACTACTGAGAAATATAACGTTCCCTAGGAAAACAGAAATGCGCAGCTTGATAAAAAATACGCTTCTGCCGACGTGAAATTCCCTATTCAGTTCACGCTGCGTATTACAAATGCTGGAAAACCCGCCTTAAAGATACAGGGCTGTTGTAGGGGCCAACGCACATAATAGGCCTACTCTAACCGCGGTGACACAATCAGCCCTCAAAAAAAAAAAATAATAATAAAAAAAATACCTAGTGATTCTCAAAAAACTGTAGGTACTTACTGTTTTTTCGAATCGAGTCTTGTCTTGGCAATCAAGATCAACGAAAGAACCTTCAACATTGCCAGTCTCCATTTCATTATATGGTTCCATGAAAAATTTCACAAGAAATTTTTTCAACATCAATCGTTTTGCAAAAAATAATGCATCTAGTAACAAGAAAAAGATATGAGATTTTAATTATTATTAATTAGGTTAGGTTTTATGACTCATGCCCGGGCTTTAACTACGAGGTCATATCGCCTACTACCAGAGCTCTCTTTCGTCACTTTGGTGGACATGAGCCCGACTCTACTGTGGGATTCCTAAATTTTGCCTACCCTAAATTTTTATTCACCTAGTGTTAGGGGTCTTCAACGAGTACCTGACATCGCACAGGCTCGGGAACATCGCTTAACGTACCATCGGAAGGACGGCGTGCTTAAGTTTATTTTACCTCCCAGGTAGTTTATTTTACCTTCCTTAGCGATCGATCTGCCGCCATAAGCCAGCTGTATACCCATAAGTACAGTTGACGTCCCCAGGGCTCGGTGCCTAGGACCGATACTATGGAACACACTCCGTGACCTCGAGAACCGTGGATATAAAGCAATAGCCTTTGTTGACGATCTCGTGGTCACGACGATACAAGCTGAAGTCATGTCACTCTGACTCATCGTGCGCAAGCCGCTATTGACGATATAATGTGCTGCGCCAACAAGCTGGCCCTTTTATCTAGTAAAACCTCGGCTTTACTGATGAGAGGAGACCTGATCCACACCCTCTGGCTTTAATGATCCACATTATTTCAGACAAAATGCCCGAATTGTTTGTAATCACAATGTTTTGAGAAGACAAAAATAAATGGGGGAAGTAAAGCTGTGTTAATATATTGTATATGAATCAATAATCTCCTCACACAAACCAAAAAATTACTGTAATATTTGAAACATGAATGAATATGATATAAAGAGTAAGGCAAAAAAATGTTCATGTTGTTCTAATGAGTGTTATGCTTAGTCCACACATGCGTTAACAAATATTCGGTAACTGTCCACAATGCTTGTGCTCAAATGTTTGGTCACGATTACTTAGCTATTGCAGTTTCTACGTATTCGTCCCTTGAATCAGAACATTCTCTACTCATACATACTTGAGGGAAATATGAATATTCCTGTAGAAATGAATGACGAAGAGATTAATGCAACAGATTCAAATTTCTTAATGTGCTATTGCAGAAGATGCTGATGGCGGATGCTCTACATAAAAATCGCGTGTCCGATAATTGAATTATTGAAATTTCTTCATTTCAATTTTGTAAAACAAAATTAATTATATATAAAAACTGTAGTATTTAAACTATCGTTTCAGTGCTAATATAGGATACTTTCCGAATTTAGTCGCTTGAGAACAGGGACTGTCTAAAGCAAAGCAATTTTTGGAAAATTGTGAGAAATAGTTAAAAAGAAATTTTTCTAGAAAATATTTGATATAAAATTAATTGTAAATAGTATATTTATCATAGCTACATTTCTCCCACTTATTTTTTGGTTTTTAAAACCTGGCAATTACAGACGTTTCGGGAAGTACTCCCATTAGTAACTATAATTTATTTGTTCTTTATGTTAGTTATTATGGCCCATGCCCGGGCTTTAACTACCAGAGCGCCCTCTGTTCGTCATCTTAACACCTTTTTCACGTCATTTAAGACCTTCTTTTTACAAGACATATTTATTGACTCGACCTCTATGTTTAAACTTGGACTCAGTAATAAATTGTATATAAATTCAGACTCCTCTACACAAGCCAAAAGTTAAAATATATTCTGTATAAAGACCACAGTATTTAAATTATTATTTCAGTGTTAATATACTTGCCGAACTAACTGGCAACACTGACTGCCTCAAGTTGGTACCTTGTCAAGAACAAATAATGCGCACGTTCACTATATGCAACACGAATATTTATCGAATCTGTTAATTCATCAACCAAATAATCCTATACGAACACAATTCTATCCACACTATTGCATTTCAAAGCGACTGACGAATATTCATGTACCACCACGCATATGTGAACTAGGCTTTACACGTTTCATACATGGAGCCACAGACCTTGTTCACTACATGAGTAAATATTAATAGTTTCAATGTTTCTATGATGAAAGTATGTTTCAATACAGGCAGCTTTGTTCTTCAGGTCTGCCAGAACAAAGAAACTTAGCAAATATGTGCTGAAATATAATTTTACTAAAGTAAAGTAGCTAGCCATGTTGTCTTACAGTTTGTACTGCCCCCATGAAGGTACCCTAAAGAAAGATTATTACTTTCTGTTTGATGATAAATGCAAATGATGTGAATCCACTTCTTCAAGATGGTCCACATTTATTATTAATTCTGCTTTGACTGAACATCATTCAGGGTATTACAGCAATTGGGTATCATTAGCCCAGTGCAGTTAACAAAATTGTACCGAAGTCATGTAAATTGCCTAGTTGTTATATGGTGTAATCAAAAGAAAATACCACATTTTGAAATCTAATAAAAAAGTAAATTCTGAGCAAAAAAGTTCCAAATACAATCCATCAAAGAAAAACCCGGTTTTTCATTTTTGATACATTTCGGCTTTAGGAGAGATGCGCATTGTGGCCATCTGTATTCCCTTCAGAGGTTCATAAACAACTTGAGAATGCTTTAAATGTGTGCATTTTTTTCATATTATCCTAAGCTTAACTATCAAATATATTTTTGCTGAGTTTACAATCATTTTTCTAGAAGTACCTTTCAATTGAGACGTAAAGGAACTGATCTGGCCTCCATCCAATAGAAAGTTAGGAACATGTCACTTTCGTAGTTTTACTACTGTTATATTCATTCACTCTATAATATTGAATATATCATTTTCGCACATTTACTACTAAAAATATGCTGCATGGTGTAAAGTGTCGAATATACTTTTTCGAAAATACTATTTGGGAAATCTAATATAACTCACAATATTAAAATATAGTCAAATGTTGTAGAGCATTGAATCCTAAAAAATATGAATATGCTTTAAATATTTTTCTATATAATTATTATTACACCTTTATGTTAACTATTCCCTCTGTCAATCAGAATCTTCCTTTTATAGAACGTATTTATTGAGTAGATATTTAAACGTCTAGCCATCTCTCATCGTTTAAAAATGGAGTCCTTATGAGATAAAAAATAGATTTTTCAATAAAACTTACTCATATTCATCGAAATTTTCCAAAAAAAAAAAAAAAAACGTCATTTAGTTAAAAAGTTCTAATGGCTAAAATAAATACATACAAAAATATTGACTGCGCGATACAGCATGTGACCGCATCCCCATTTGGCAATCACTAAAAAATAATAACAAATAAAATAGTTTATTATATCATCAAATTAATCAGCACATTTTTTTATTGCAAAATAATTACTGGACTTTCTTATACCAACCACGCTTACAGATCACTCTCACCCTCTTTCTCTCTCCCTTCATCATTTCATACTGGCATTACTGAGTATGAGAAAGTCACTCTCAGAAATACGCGGTACAATGAAACAAAATAATATCGCTGACGCCAATGCATTACTTTCTTATACCAACCACGCTTACAGATCTCTCTCTATCTCTCTCTCTCCCTTCACAAAACCATTTCATACTGGCATTACTGAGTATAAGAAAGTCACTCTCAGAAATACGCTGTACAATGAAACAAAATAATATCGCTGACGCCAATGCATTACTTCCTTGTACCTACCACGCTTACAGATCTCTTTCTCTCTCTCACTCTCTCTCTCTCTCTCCCTTCACAAAATCATTTCATACTGGCATTACTGAGTATAAGAAAGTCACTCTCAGAAATGCGCTGTACAATGAAACAAAATAATATCGCTGACGCCAATGCATTACTTTGTTATACCAACCACACTTACAGATCTCTCTCTATCTCTCTCTCTCCCTTCACAAAATCATTTCATACTGGCATTACTGAGTATAAGAAAGTCACTCTCAGAAATACGCTGTACAATGAAACAAAATAATATCGCTGACGCCAATGCATTACTTTGTTATACCAACCACACTTACAGATCTCTCTCTATGTCTCTCTCTCCCTTCACAAAATCATTTCATACTGGCATTACTGAATATAAGAAAGTCACTCTCAGAAATGCGCTGTACAATGAAACAAAATAATATCGCTGACGCCAATGTATTACGTTCTTATACTCAGTAAGAAATGATTTTAAGAAGAGAAAGAGAGTGAGTGATCTGTAAGCGTGGTTGATATAAGAAAGTTCTGTAATGGCCACATCATTTTGAAATATTGTCTATTCAAATTTATAATTCTTATTTTAGCCCTAATTAAATTTGTAATTGTTGAAAGGATTTTTTGACTTATTTTTTAGTATGTCGAAAAAATATGTTTTCAGTTTTTGATACATTCATATGAGCAGATTTCTATGGAAAATATTTATTTGTTCACAACTTTTCATTCTAGATAGTTGGTTCAAAATTAAATTTGAAATTCGTTAGTTTTAAGGGATATTATTGTCCGTTTAGACGTTTTCGTGTTAGTAAATGATTTATATTTGACCCTCATCCTATCGTATTGCTTAATTACAGTTAATAAATTTTTTTGGTTGGATTAAAATTATAAGTAAACAAAATTTAATGTGAGTATTCAAAAATATTTTCTTATATACATTTTTCAAATCTTATCATTCTAGTGAACACGTCGCATTAGAGCACAGATTTGATCTAAAAGCTGCCTCTTGTACTTTCGTTTCATATTTTTTAGAGGATCCAAAAATCAAGAGAGGTTACTTACCGAATCTTGGGGAATCCTATATTTTCGCTTACAGTTTTCTAACCCCCTTTTTCTTCTCAATTCGGAAATAAATTTATAGATATTATAAATTTCATGCCGTGTATTATTACTACAATTGGATCCTGCACAACCAACCATAATTACAAATTCACTGAATACATTCTAGGAAACTGAATACAGTTTAGGAAGATGGCGGATAGATCTAACTGTAGAAATACTGTGCTTTAGTTAACTAAACTGATTTAACAAAACTCGCCTCAAGATAGGAAATTATGTTTATAACGTTACATCCCGATAAGTTTGCAATAACCGACATTGCAAAGGCATTGTCATTTCCTAACTTAATTATATTACTTTTTATTTTATTTTTTTCAGAACGCGTTAATAACAGCGCTCAGAAGACCCTTGTTATAATCGACAATTCGAGAGGTAACATTATTTTTTTATTAATTTCATTAAATCTTTATATCCGTTTCACAAAGCTTGTCTAAATTTAATTCTTCTTGTATGTTTTTTAAAAATTGTAATCCTTAAATTTTTGTTTTTTAAGTAATACCAACTTACTTTACAAATAGCTCACTTTACTAACCCGAGGGTTGCGGGTTTGAATCCCCACCAGTATTACCAAATTACTTTACAAATAGCCCACGTTACCAACCCGAGGGTTGCGGGTTCGAATCCCCACCAGTGATATCAACTTATTTTTCAAATAGCTCACGTTACGACCCCGAGGGTTGCGGGTTCGAATCCCCACCAGTATTATCAACTTATTTTACAAATGGCTCACTTTACCAACCCGAGGGTTGCGGGTTCGAATCCCCACCAGTAATACCAACTTACTTTACAAATAGCCCACGATACCAAACCGAGGGTTGCGGGTTCGAATCCCCACCAGTTAAATCAACGTATTCTTCAAGTAGCTCACGTTACGAACCCGAGGGTGGCGGGTTCGAATCCCCACCAGTAATATCAACTTATTTTACAAAAAGCCCACGTTACCAACCCAAGGGTTGCGGGTTCGAATCCTCACCAGTATTACCAACTTACTTTACAAATAGCCCACGTTACCAATTCGAGGGTTGCGGGTTCGAATCTACACCAGTAATATCAAACTTCTTTACAAGTAGCTCACGTCACGAACCCGAGGGTTGCGGGTTAAAATCCCCACCAGTAATACCAACTTACTTTACAAATAGCCCACGTTACCAACACGAGGGTTGCGGGTTCGAATCCCAACCAGTAAAATCAACGTATTCTTGAAATAGCTCATGTTGCGATCCCGAGGGTGGCGGGTTCGAATCCCCACCAGTAATATCAACTTATTTTACAAAAAGCTCACGTTACGAACCCAAGGGTTGCGGGTTCGAATCCTCATCATTATTACCAACTTACTTTACAAATAGCTCACGTTACCATCTCGAGGGTTGCGGGTTCGAATCCCCACCAGTAATATCAAACTTACTTTACAAGTAGCTCACGTCACGAACACGAGGGTTGCGGGTTCGAATCCCCACCAGTAATATCAACTTATTTAACAAATAGCTTACATTACCAACCCGAGGTTTGCGGGTTCGAATCCCCACCAGTAATATCAACTTATTTTACAAAAAGCCCACGTTACCAACCCAAGGGTTGCGGGTTCGAATCCTCACCAGTATTACCAACTTACTTTACAAATAGCCCACGTTACCAATTCGAGGGTTGCGGGTTCGAATCTACACCAGTAATATCAAACTTCTTTACAAGTAGCTCACGTCACGAACCCGAGGGTTGCGGGTTAAAATCCCCACCAGTAATACCAACTTACTTTACTAATAGCCCACGTTACCAACACGAGGGTTGCGGGTTCGAATCCCCACCAGTATTACCAAATTACTTTACAAATAGCCCACGTTACCAACCCAAGGGTTGCGGGTTCGAATCCTCACCAGTGATATCAACTTATTTTACAAATTGCTCAGGTTACGAACCCGAGGGTTGCGGGTTCGAATCCCCACCAGTAACATCAACTTACTTTACAAATAGCCCACGATACCAAAGCCGCTGCTGAGTGGTGGCATTGAAGCGGCGACGCGTGATCCTTGTGCAAGCCCCGAGTGCAGCCCTTTTAAGGGTTACAAAGGTCTATCGTACTGTATCTATGGCTGCGCTACGTGTGCTGGCAGGAGCTCCGCCTATAGTCTTGGTCTTGGACGGGGTGGTCGCCTTTACTTCAGTAAACAGTAGTTTTGCCTTTAGGAGCGGATATAGATGAGCCCTTACGTCCATTAGCTCTGGAGAAAGATTCGCGATAATTATGTTTTTATTTTTTAATGATTAATAAAATTGTTAGGCTCTAATTTCCAAGACGATATCGCGATAGGTGTCGTGGGCTCCACCGGAGGTCGGCCACCCCCCAAAAAGAAGTAATATGAACCTATTTTATACACAGCTCACTTTGCAAACAATGGTAATCATACTAGTTCTTGAATCGAGCCTTCATCTAATCCCTTACATTTCCCGGAAAAGTAACGAACTTTCTAGCCTTTACCAACATTTACTATGGAATAATGAATGTTATTCTTTTACAAGGTAAAATATCATCGAAATGATACGAAGAATAGGATCTGTACAATTATAATATAAAACTTCTCCGTGATTTTGTTTTCACCGATTCAACATTAGGGGGATGATCCTTCGCTACTGAGTCACCACGTACACTCAAAAATTCAGTAAATAGTTTAAAATGGTACTGAGTTGAGCGACCAACTTAGTTTACACAAAATCAAAATTTAGGCTATGTCGTACCCTAGTTAATGAAAACTGACATTATTGCAGAGATATTGTGTAATAATTAAATTAACTTGAAAGAAATAAAACTTGTTTATTTATGGTATTGTCCCTTGTTACTTGAGTTAGATAATGAAGCTCAAGTCCGGGCATTAACTTCTGGGTCAAATCGCCTACTACCAGAGCTCCCTTTCATCACTCTGGTGGACATGAGCCCGACTATACAATGAGAGTCCTAAATTTTGCCTACTTTACATTTATATTCACCTAGGGTAGAAGTCTTTAGGGATAGATAATTAAAATACACAATTTCTTTGTCAAACTTCATTATATATTCTCAAATACACAACTAGTTTCGCCGTGTTAAGGCATTATCAAGAGTCACTTATAAACTGTTTATAAGTGACTCTTCAACACGGCGAAACTAGTTGAGTATTTGAGAATATATAGTGAATTTTGACAAAGAAATTGTGTATTTTAATTATTTATTCCTAGAATGGAGCTTCACAAAGTAAATCTGGAAACCATAAATTATTAGTCTTTAGGGAGTTACCAGACATCGTAGAGGCTAGGCACCATCGCTTAACGTCCCTACCGAAAAACGGCGAGCTTAAGTTTATTTTACCTCCTAACCAAGGGCCTCTGTCGGGTTTCGAATCCACCATCTTGAGTTCAGTAAGCAAGCAGGCATACCATGGAGCAACCGGTGCCCTCGAGAATACTTCATCAAAAAAAGAAGAAGAGATTATGGCACCGATCAGTGATTGGCACGCCAGGACGATTACACCATTTGAAAGATAAGTAATAAATAATTTATAAGAAGTTCCTGCCCAACTCCATTTAGGTTCAGGCAGCGATGGATTTTTAGCTATTTGTAGAATAGCGTGCCCTCCCATTCAAAATTGCCACCAAAACAAATTCATCTTAATCTAAGCTTAAACAAAAAAAAGACCAAGTTTGATAAAATTTCTTTCAGATCAGTTTTAAGTCGATACGCTTCAATTGGCACCGAAGCGGAGTCGATATCATATTTCATTCGCGAAATTTCGTGCAGGAAAGATTGACCACGCACTTACGTACGTACACACACAAAAACATACTTCTTTCCAAAAAAGTCTAAAAATACTGTAATGACCTCGAAACATAAAAATATGATGAACATTTTGATTTCGATTGTCGGACCCTTTACAATAACTTGCCTATATGCTAGGAAGTTAATAAAATAACTTGATAATACGGGTCGGAATTCGAACCCGCAACCCTCGGGTTGGTAACGTGAGCTATTTATAAAATAAGTTGATATTACTGATCGGGATTCGAACTCGCAACTCTCGGGTTGGTAACCTAGGTTATTTGTAAAATAAGTTGATATTACTTGTCGGGACTCGAACCCGCAACCCTCGGGTTGGAAACTTGAACTATTTGTAATATAAGTTGCTATTACTGGTCGGGACTCGAACCCGCAACTCTCAAGTTGGTAACGTGGGTTATATGTAAAATAAGTTAATATTACTGGTCGGGACTCGAACCCGCAACTCTCGGGTTGGTAACGTAGGTTATTTGTAAAATAAGTTGATATTACTCGTCGGGACTCGAACCCGCAACCCTCAGGTTGGAAACTTGAACTATTTGTAAAATAAGTTAATATTACTGGTTGGGACCCGAACCCGCCACCCTTCGGCTTACTAACGTAGGTAATTTGTCAAATAAGTTGATATTACTGGTCGGAACTCGAACCCGCAACCCTCGGGTTGGTAAAGTGAGCTATTTGTAAAGTAAGTTGGTATTACTGGTGGGGATTCGAACCCGCAAGCCTCGGTTTGGTATCGTGGGCTATTTGTAAAGTAAATTGTTGTTACTGGTGGGGATTCGAACCCGCAACCCTCGGGTTCGTAACGTGAGCTATTTGTAAAATAAGTTGATATTACTGATCGGGATTCGAACCCGCAACTCTCGGGTTGGTAACCTAGGTTATTTGTAAAATAAGTTGATATTACTTGTCGGGACTCGAACCCGCAACCCTCTGGTTGGAAACTTGAACTATTTGTAAAATAAGTTAATATTACTGGTGGGGATTCGAACCCGCAACGTGACCTTTTTGGGAAATAAGTTGGTTTTACGGTTCGGGATTGGAACCTGTAACCATGAGACAGACCTGGGCGAAAAGTATCTTGAATACTATCTCAGTTATTATCCGAATGATAACCAAGTTATCTTGAGTGACAAGATATATTAGTCAAGATACTTTCGTTATTCAAGTATCTTATTGTGTGACGTAGGGTATCTTGTTATTCAAGTATCTTAATCTGTGACGTAGGTTATCTTGTAAGATACTGTATCTCTCTCTCTCTCTATATATATATGGGTAATTCCATGCCAACTCGACATGGCATGACACATGACCACCTCGGATCAATGAAAATGAGTGATTTTCAGGCCGAAGGCATCAACATAAGTCCAAAAATGCATTAAAATAATTGGAAATAATTGATCACTACTTGGTAACGGCGGTTTTTTTAAATGTAAATTTTATGCGTTTTGAAGTACGATTTTTTTATATTTCGTTTAAAGCAACTAATTCGTTTTAAATCAAATGAAAAAAGCATGTTTGTTATAGGATTTTTGACGTAGACTACGAATCTCGCGTCAAAAGATTGATTTTTGCCAAACTAAACCCCCAAAAATGGCAATAATTCAAAAAATCGATAAATTTGAATATATCAAAAACTTATGCCTAAAATTTTTTTTCTATACCGCCATTCTACTCCTATGGAGTCATACTAAGCTGCCAATATCAAATTTTTGTGGAGAATCACATTGACTAATTTTAACATGTAAATAACCAAATTTTTAATCAGTATATAAAGCTTTTTTTGTGGTTGTACTTAAATAACCATAACTTTTACCCATATAATAAAACAAAATAGATTTTTGGTATTTTCGAAATATATTTTTACGCTCTTCAATCGAAAAACAAAATACACTTTTCATATGAAATGCCAGGAATTAAATTCATGTTCAAATATTTTTGTTGGTAATGAATTGTTTTATACAATTTTATTTTGTTATAATTTTAATAAGTTACAAAATTATATTTCAATAAAAGCAGCATATTTAAAGTACAACCACAAAAAAAGCTTTATATGCTGATTAAAAATTCGGTTATTTACATTTTAAAATCAGTCAATGTGATTCTCCAAAAAAAATTGATATTTTTTAAGAAGTAGAATGGCGGTATAGAAAAACATTTTTAGGCATAAGTTTTTGATATATTCAAATTTATCGATTTTTTGAAATATTGCCATTTTTTGGAGTTTGGTTTGGCAAAAATCAACCTTTTTACGCGAGATTCGTAATCTACGTCAAAAATCCTATAAGAAACATGCTTTCTTCATTTCATTTAAAACGAATTAGTTACTTGAAACGAAATATAAAAAAATCGTACTTCAAAACGCAAAAAATTTACAGTAAAAAAAACCGCCGTTACTAAGTAGTGATCAATTATTTCCAATTATTTTAATGCATTTTTGGACTTATGTTGATGCCTTCTGCCTGAAAATCACTCATTTTCAATGATCCGAGGTGGTCATGTGTCATGCCATGTCGAGTTGGCATGGAATTGAGTTGGCATGGAATTACTATATATATATATATATATATATATAACAAACAAAATGGTGTCATCAAACTTTGAACTGTGTTTGATTTCATACAATTTGACTTTGCTATGATGTGTTCAGTGTGTGTAAATCATTTCAATATGGGGATCCACTTTGGAGAGTTGACATTTGTTTCTCCTCTATAAAATGCATACTTTTAATAATATAGAGTTGAAGTATAACGATAAAAGAGAGTGCGAAGATTTGAAACAGTGAAGAGCGGTTTGGAGAGGTAGTACCTGCAAGACTTAGAAATTTTAACACGTTTTTTTCATCGACTGTAAAAAATTCGAGTTGGTTTCTTCAGTCGATATTTGAAAATTGACTTCGAACAGTTGCCAGTTTTACATATTTTAATTGATTTTAATTTTGACTTTCTTATACCTATAGTTTAAGGAAGTATTGTAACCGTGCGCAAATCCGAGATCGAGTTTTAAACTGATTTTTACGTTTCAATGTCTGTTTTGACCAGTTTCGCGTGTCTGTGCATATGTGTGTATGTGATTGCAAAGTTATGGAGGGGTCACATGTGCTAACTTAGATCTGATAAATATTTGGCCGAAAGTTGAGACCACTTTACTCCGTGGCCTAATTACATTTTTCAAGATACCGCTTATGTTTATGACCTAATCAAAACTCTTTTCAAGTAAACGTTGTAGGCAACATGAAATACATATTTTAAATTAAATACGATTTTTCGCATATCGTCCGGTTTTTGAGATACACGGCGAAAACCGTCTTGAAATGTAGGTTTGAAACTCATATTTTTAGATGTTTTCTTGATTTGCCCGAGTCAGTCCTTTCGAAAAATTGATTCTTACTAAAAATGTTCCTTATAAAATTTTCAATCGCTAATGATTTCTTTGATTTGAGATAGAATCAATATGACAATGATTATAGCCCCCGAAGATTGTAAACTAAATGTCTATAAGGAATATAAGTAACTTTAAATTCATATCAACGAACTTTAAAATATGGTTTATTGTATTGGTAGTTTTTTTGAAAAATTATTAAAATTTAAAAAAATATATATATGTATTTAATGTGGCGATTACAGGACTTTCTTAGACACCAACTACGCTTACTGATCACTCTCTCTCTCTCCATCTTCTCAAAATTATTTCATACTGACATTACTGTGTATTATAACGTCATCCTCAGGGGGAGGGGGGACAGTGAGAGGGTGATATGTAAGGGTTGTTGGTATGCGAAAGTCCTTTAAATTTGATGAATGACAAAACATAAAAAACATACGTTAAAAGGAAGAGAGAAAAAAAAATATATATATATCGAAAGATTATGATTATGTACAAAATAAAAATTAAAAAACTGCAAATAATATAATATGTACAAAACAAAGAGAAAATATTAAATTTAAATAATAATAAACATAAACATAAAATAGAATAATAATAAAGATAAAATAAAATGAACATGAAAGCCTTCAACTCGAAACCCTTCGAAACACCTCCGGTTCTCTGCCATCCCCATCCCTCCAACTTAATGGGGGCAGGGGAGACCACGGGGGCTCGAGTGATCCCCACCTGCCTTCTCGCCCCGCCAATCACTGTCCAGCAGTGGAGGCAGGCCAAGAAGGAGGAGAGTTGAAGGAAAGAGGATTGAGACATGAGGGGAGAAGCTGGTCATCACCGGTACTCCCTAAATATTTTTGCTAGATTACAGTAGCAGGTCTCTCGGCCAGCGCCGCCTCAGTCTTCTGGGGGGATTATCTGGATGGGAATGGGATGACAAGAGTCGAGCAGCTGGATTGACGTGGGAAGAAAGGTTAGAGTGGAATTTGGAGAAGCAGGACTTGATGAGGTCAATAACATAGGGGATTTTAAGATCATTATGGAGGGTAAGGTTGGACACATAGAAGGGTGCATCGACAATTGTTCTTAGGACTTTGGATTGAAAGGACTGGATACGCTTGATGTTAGACGGCTTGGCACAACCCCATAATTCAAATCCGTAGGTCCATATATATAGGTTTTATTATTGTCTTGTAGATGGTCAGTTTGTTTTCAGTGGATAGTTTGGATTGTCTGCTGAGCAGCCGGTACAATAATTAAAATAACAAGGGAGACATGATTTAGTTGTAGATGGATTATGGTGAGCCTCAGATTGGTGATGTTTTATGTAGGGTGGGACATATTTCTTCACAGCTTATAATGCAGTAGATTTTTACTGAGTGGGCATCCTCTTCTTTCTTCTCGTCCTAAGTTGCTGCAGTCATATAAAATTTAGGAAAAATGCACAGATATGCACTTTACGGACCTACATCCACACTAGGGGGCAGACAGACATAAACACCCCATGGAGCTAGGCCAGCTCTCTCACCTCCTTTACGGACCTACATCCACACTAGGGGGCAGACAGACATAAACACCCCATGGAGCTAGGCCAGCTCCTCCTTTCATGCTGAAGCCTTCTCCATCCTTCATCATTTCATTTTAATTGTTTTATTTAAAATTATTTATTTATTATTACAGACCGTTATAGTGTATATATATATATATATATATATATATATATATATATAGCTAGTCATTTCGAGTTTTTTAATTAAATAAGGGAGAGGATAAAAGCCTCATTTATACAAATAAGGAAAAAAAATATGCAAAATGTTGAATTTTCCTCACATTTTTCATTATAAAAATAAGATTTTTTTGAGTTTTTTGCAATAAAATTAAAATTTTGCAAAATAAAAAAAAATGAGATAGCTGGTTTTTCCACTGTGGTCTTCATTACGTTCTTCAATAGTTACTTTAACAGTATTTTATTATTAGCTGTATTTCATTCCCGCCTCCGGCCATCATTCATAATTTTATTTAGATTTTATGCTTCATGTTTTTTAGGTAAAGGATATCATTTACACGGTAACAAACATAAAGAGACAATGAATCAAATAAATGGTGAGTTTTCATTTATTTATATTACTATATGAGCAATGGACCTCCTATCATAAGATAGGAAGTGCGGTGAGACGAGTCTCTTCCCTTATTGTCACCTCTCCGTCTGCCTCCACTGCTGGTCAGAGGCTAGACAGATCCAGGGGGTACGGGGGACCATCCAAAACCCCGTGACCTTTACATGAATTTAGTTGTAGGAATGAGGACGGTACCATGCGGCGGTGTCCGGAGCTCAACAGTTGTTATCATATTATTTTATACATAGTTTTCTTATTTTGTTCTAGTATATATCTTCTTTATGTATTTTACCTTATCGTTGTTCATTAATTTAGTTGTACCTTAACTTTTTATTATTATTTCGTACATACTTTATTTATATTGTTATTAATTATTCAGAGTAGGCCTATTGTGTGCTCCTCTCCCCAATTATACATTTGTATACATTTGTTGGTTGCAAATATTCAAATAAAATATATAAAAAAAGTATGAGCAATATTATTATAATAATTACTAGCATGTTCACCGGGCGTTGCTCGTCAATAACTTTGTTATAACGTACACGTTACTTATCAAAAGTTGTACAGGACCAGACACTCACCATGGTTGGAGAAACAGACTCACATATTCGGAACACAATGGCTTCACTCTTTGAATAAAAAATTCGGAGGAAGCTTGGTTTTGATATTATGTGAAACATAGTTGGCAATCCATTCAAAAACATCTGCAGTAAATTATTTCATGTTTTGTTACCTCTCAGAGAGTTTGTTTACGCAGTTAGGGTTTTTCATCAATAAATTCAACGAGGCCCATAAAATAAACAGAGTGTGAAAGTCAAATTGAACAATATAATATAACATTATGTCCAGCCCATGCAATTTTTTCTTAACATCAAAAATAATGTTTTTTTGTGTTTTTTCCGTACCCATCCCAGTATGGATGAAAAATATATGAAATTTTCAGGCTGTGAAGTTCCCCCGGAATTAGATCAGAGAAAGTAGATGACTTTTGTCTATTATATATGAAAGAATAAGAAATATTGGTATTTGTATTATGTTTCAGCGCATGATGATAGTGGATATCTCCGAATGAACCAATGCGACTGTGGTCGGTGTGAAGGTCTACGTTGCGAATGTGTGCACTGCGAGCTTTTCGGATGTCGGATGGTAACTAACACGTTTTTATAATTCCCAATTCAATTTAATAGAGTTTGTCCCTGGTGTGGCACCTCTCTTTTGTTCGACTCAGCCTGCTGCTTAGATCAGGATCCTGAGCTCCCCACAACCAAAAGTAGCTTAGGGAGTTAGTACCTTGTGGAGGTGAGACACCCAGCAGTAGGCAGGTAGGACGGAAGGCTGCTTACAAGAGAAACGAGAAACCTTCATAACACTTTGTTCCACCAGGTCACTGAGGATGTACTTATTGGCCAACATCACCAGCACTTTGCTTCACCAGGTCACTGAGGATGTACTTATTGGCCAACATCACCAGCACTTTGCTCCACCAGGTCACTGAGGATGTACTTATTGGCCAACATCACCAACACTTTGCTCCACCAGGTCACTGAGGATGTACTTGTTGGCCAACATCACCAGCACTTTGCTCCACCAGGTCACTGAGGATGTACTTATTGGCCAACATCACCAGCACTTTGTTCCACCAGGTCACTGAGGATGTACTTATTGGCCAACATCACCAGCACTTTGCTCCACCAGGTCACTGAGGATGTACTTATTGGCCAACATCACCAGCACTTTGTTCCACCAGGTCACTGAGGATGTACTTATTGGCCAACATCACCAGCACTTTGCTCCACCAGGTCACTGAGGATGTACTTATTGGCCAACATCACCAGCACTTTGTTCCACCAGGTCACTGAGGATGTACTTATTGGCCAACATCACCAGCACTTTGCTCCACCAGGTCACTGAGGATGTACTTATTGGCCAACATCACCAACACTTTGTTCCACCAGGTCACTGAGGATGTACTTATTGGCCAACATCACCAGCACTTTGCCCCACCAGGTCACTGAGGATGTACTTATTGGCCAACATCACCAGCACTTTGTTCCACCAGGTCACTGAGGATGTACTTGTTGGCCAACATCACCAGCACTTTGCTCCACCAGGTCACTGAGGATGTACTTATTGGCCAACATCACCAGCACTTTGTTCCACCAGGTCACTGAGGATGTACTTGTTGGCCAACATCACCAGCACTTTGCTCCACCAGGTCACTGAGGATGTACTTATTGGCCAACATCACCAGCACTTTGTTCCACCAGGTCACTGAGGATGTACTTGTTGGCCAACATCACCAGCACTTTGCTCCACCAGGTCACTGAGGATGTACTTATTGGCCAACATCACCAGCACTTTGCTCCACCAGGTCACTGAGGATGTACTTATTGGCCAACATCACCAGCACTTTGTTCCACCAGGTCACTGAGGATGTACTTGTTGGCCAACATCACCAGCACTTTGTTCCACCAGGTCACTGAGGATGTACTTATTGGCCAACATCACCAGCACTTTGTTCCACCAGGTCACTGAGGATGTACTTGTTGGCCAACATCACCAGCACTTTGCTCCACCAGGTCACTGAGGATGTACTTGTTGGCCAACATCACCAGCACTTTGCTCCACCAGGTCACTGAGGATGTACTTATTGGCCAACATCACCAGCACTTTGTTCCACCAGGTCACTGAGGATGTACTTGTTGGCCAACATCACCAACACTTTGCTTCACCAGGTCACTGAGGATGTACTTATTGGCCAACATCACCAGCACTTTGCTCCAACAGGTCACTGAGGATGTACTTATTGGCCAACATCACCAGCACTTTGCTTCACCAGGTCACTGAGGATGTACTTGTTGGCCAACATCACCAGCACTTTGCTCCACCAGGTCACTGAGGATGTACTTGTTGGCCAACATCACCAACACTTTGCTTCACCAGGTCACTGAGGATGTACTTATTGGCCAACATCACCAGCACTTTGCTCCAACAGGTCACTGAGGATGTACTTATTGGCCAACATCACCAGCACTTTGCTTCACCAGGTCACTGAGGATGTACTTGTTGGCCAACATCACCAGCACTTTGCTCCACCAGGTCACTGAGGATGTACTTATTGGCCAACATCACCAGCACTTTGCTCCACCAGGTCACTGAGGATGTACCTATTGGCCAACATCACCAGCACTTTGTTCCACCAGGTCACTGAGGATGTACTTATTGGCCAACATCACCAGCACTTTGTTCCACCATGTCACTGAGGATGTACCTATTGGCCAACATCACCAGCACTTTGTTCCACCAGGTCACTGAGGATGTACCTATTGGCCAACATCACCAGCACTTTGTTCCACCAGGTCACTGAGGATGTACCTATTGGCCAACATCACCAGCACTTTGCTCCAACACCTCACTGCTCTTCCTAGTACCTTGGCACTGAGGTTGTATCAGTAGGAAGACAGACTTAACTTGTAATTCTTTTAATTATTTCAGCCACCACCAATACCTGCAAAGATTGAAAACTACGAATATGCGAAAAATAAGCTTCTACTTCGAATGAACAAAAAGAAATTGAAAAGCAATAGTAGCCCTGACAGTACGAGTACACCTCTGCAAGACTCACAGAGAGAACCAACCTTTATCTCTAATGGTAGTTATCTGACTTTTTTTTAATTTTTATGGTATTGTGATTTCGCAATTCAGTTATCTCATGTTTTCGCCTTATTTTCGAAATATTGTTTAAGGGTCATTGCCAAATTTCGTAGTATCCAGATACTTCAAGCCTCAAGTCTTGTCAATTGTTAGGGGGAGTGGGGGTTCTCAACTACAAAGACTGTTTTTCGTTATCGAGTAGGGATTTTAGGTAGTTAGTTATCGATTCCGCTTTATTTCTCTCTCTTTATATTTATAATAAATCTTTGTTGTGTTTGACAACATAACCCTTTAGTGTTGCCGAAATTTTCTTAAATACGATCTAAATCAGAGTGATGAGGAGACAATTTCACATATATCCGGCTCTATGATATTTTGAGGAGATAGTAACATTTTTGATTGCGTTCAGTCTAACAAAAGGAAATGAGAGAGATAGAATATGGCGGTGATGTGTAGCCTCGGCCACTTTACCTGCACTGACTCCATCTCTTCTTAGTACTTCTAGGATATGGCGGTGATGTGTAGCCTCGGCCACTTTACATCTTAGTACATCTAGGATATGGCGGTGATGTGTAGCCTCGGCCACTTTACCTGCACTGACTCCATCTCTTCTTAGTACATCTAGGATATGGCGGTGATGTGTAACTTAGGCCACTTTACATCTTAGTACATCTAGGATATGGCGGTGACGTGTAGCCTCGGCCACTTTACCTGTACTGACTCCATCTCTTCTTAGTACATCTAGGATATGGCGGTGATGTGTAGCCTCGGCCACTTTACCTGCAGTGACTCCATCTCTTCTTAGTACATCTAGGATATGGCGGTGATGTGTCGTCTCGGCCACTTTACCTGCACTGACACCATCTCTTCTTAGTACATCTAGGATATGGCGGTGATGTGTAGCCTCGGCCACTTTACCTGCACTGACTCCATCTCTTCTTAGTACATCTAGGATATGGCGGTGATGTGCAGCCTCGGCCACTTTACCTGCACTGACTCCATTTCTTCTTAGTACATCTAGGATATTGCGGTGATGTGTAGCCTCGGCCACTTTACCTGCACTGACTCCATCTCTTCTTAGTACATCTAGGATATGGCGGTGATGTGTAGCCTCGGCCACTTTACCTGCACTGACTCCATCTCTTCTTAGTACATCTAGGATATGGCGGTGATGTGTAGCCTCGGCCACTTTACCTGCACTGACTCCATCTCTTCTTAGTACATCTAGGATATGGCGGTGATGTGCAGCCTCGGCCACTTTACCTGCACTGACTCCATTTCTTCTTAGTACATCTAGGATATTGCGGTGATGTGTAGCCTCGGCCACTTTACCTGCACTGACTCCATCTCTTCTTAGTACATCTAGGATATGGCGGTGATGTGTAGCCTCGGCCACTTTACCTGCACTGACTCCATCTCTTCTTAGTACATCTAGGATATGGCGGTGATGTGTAGCTTTGGCCACTTTACATCTTAGTACATCTAGGATATGGCGGTGATGTGCAGACTCGGCCACTTTACCTGCACTGACTCCATCTCTTCTTAGTACATCTCAACTTATAATATTACAGATGCTTCGACAAGTAAAGCGCAGAACACCCCGGCTCTGGAGAACCTCTTCGATTCAATGGAAGGCAGTAAAGTGAAGTGTAACGACACTTTTGGAAAAAAAGCCTCTAAAAAAGCACGACAGAGAGAGAAAAAGGTATTTCATATCTGAAATAAGATGTTGTGGGGTGAGATTTCTCATAGAAATAGAAGTTGTTCTGTGTTACTTCCGGCCAGAATCGGGTTTCAGCGTAACTGCGTCATCATCAGTGACACATCTATGAATACACAAAAAGCAGCAGAGTACAGAGTAACAAAATAAAATAACACTTGCCTACCTCAATCAAAAAGTCCATAGATATTTATTTTATTATTATTATAACAATTTATTTATTATATTAATTTCGAAAGTGTCTTTTAGTATTTATTTGCATGAAAATAGAGTGAGTGATTAAACCTCGTTGAGCTATTAGCCAGAGTTCCTTCAGACAACAGACTATTTGGGTGGAGTAACTAAGTTTTATCTTTATTTTGTTAGTCTATACCCTGATGCTTTAATATTTTGGCTAGTTACTTCTTCAAATTTATGTTTTATATGTATTCACAGCTGTGCCACTGACGATGACGTAGTTGCGTTGAAAACCGGTTCTGGTAGGAAATAAAACAGTGGGATGATAACGTTTTCTTCTTCTATGGGAAAAAAGTATTTGTTATAGAACTTCTTGACTTTTGAACGGTGACAAATCTATGATTTGACAGTTAAAAGGATTTCTCTCAGAACTGTTAATGATTTCCTTTCCCGACGAGTCTAAAGCATACTCGTATCTTATGTAACATAAAATATACCTATTTTGAATCTTTTTGGTATGACCTTATGAGTCATTTGGTGCGTCTATTATTGTATGATTAAACCGTATATTGTTCTTTCTGCAGGAAGGTAACGTATTTTTAGAAATTTGTATAGGGGAAGTAATTACAACAATTCCGTGTTGAGTTTCCACGAAACTTTCATGTTTTCCGACCCCCTGAGTCCAAAATAGGGGGGAAAATGCATGTCTGTAAGCACGATTATTCCATAATATGTTCATTCTGTCGGGAATAATCGTGCTTACATATATTATGAACTCGAACTTATATATTATGGACTCGAACTTGTAGGATTAGGATTAGGATTTTTTAGATGCTCAACAGCTAGGTCATAAGCATCTAAGTGTCAAACTGTTTCTTTAAGATGGAGACGTGATTAGTCATTTACATTTAATGTAGCATTATTCATTTAGTGTACAATTTCACAATTTGTAAAATGAAATATAAAAATAAGTAAAATGAATATAATAACTAATTAAAAGAAAACTCTAATAACTTATTAAATAACGCAATGCATCTATTGTTGTAATTTTTTTTTTTTTTTTTTTTTTTTTTTTTAATTATTATTATTATTTTTTTATTTTTTATTATTATTATTATTTTTTTTATTATTATTATTATTTTTTTTTATTATTATTATTTTTTTTTTTTTCTCTCTCTTTTTTCCTCTATAGTTCGTGTCTTAATTTCAAATCTTGTAAGATTTTTTTTTTTTTTTTTTTTTTTTTTTTTCTTTATTTATTTTTTTTATTATTTTTTTTTTTTTTTATTTTTATTATTTTTTTTTTTTTTCCTTTTTTTCTCTATAGTTCGTCTATTAATTTCAAATCTTTAAAGAAATCCATTGTTCTCTGAAGTGGCTCTGGACGGTTGCCTAGTGCTCTTGGAAGTGATCTGGTGATGCCTCTCCTGGCCAGCTCCTCCTGGTAGAGCGGACATTCCTCTAGGATGTGTCGGATCGACATCTCCTCCTCACACAGTTCGCATTTCCTCGCTTCATCTCTGCTCATCAGGTGACTGTGAGTCAAACGACTGTGGCCTATTCTTAGCCTCATCAGGGCAACCTCTTCCCTTCGGTTATCTCTTATAGATGTCTTCCAAGGTTCCACTCCTTCTTTTATGTATTTCAATTTGTTGCTACAGTCTATTTCCTTCCACATGTCGATCCAACCCTGGTTAACTCTGCTATGAAGCAGCTGTTTTAGATCTGATTTTGTAAAAATTCTCTTACAATCGGTAGCGGAGGTAGAAGCTTCTTTTGCGGCGGTGTCTGCTCTTTCGTTACCTTCTATCCCAATATGTGATGGGACCCACATAAGAGTAACCGTTTTGCCTTGTGATATGATATTGTCTGCGTATCTATGTATTTTACTAACCACAGGATTATCGGTAAACAATATTTGTGTTGCTTGTAGTGCAGCTATTGAGTCGGAGCAGACGGTGAAGGATTGTCCTTTCATGGTAATTATGTGGTAAAGTGCTGCAGAGAGGGCGCACAGCTCTGCAGTGTAGCTGCTGCTCCAAGGTGTTAGTCTGCATTTTATTGTGGTGTCCAAAGCAACTACAGCAAAGCCAGCGCTCTCAGAGCTCTTGGAGCCATCAGTGTACAAAAAATGATTTTTGTATCGTATGCTTTTAATTTTATTAAATTCTGCTCTAAATGTGCAATCGCTAGTTGTAGACTTCTTCAGTCGATGCAGATCCAGATGGAGTATGGGTTTCTTATGTGTCCATGGTGGCTCTTCCGGAGGGTCACTTCGTGGTTGCTCGTCCATGAGGTCTATTATGAATTGCCTTGCCCTTATTGCCAGGGGAGCTGACGTATTCGGTATCCCTTCATATAAACGGCGGTATTTGGGTTTGAAGATATAGTTGTAGGCAGGGTTATTTTCATTTAATGACAGAGCAGCAATATAGCTGGAGGCTAACCAATGTCGGCGGAACAGAAGAGGGGGAATTCCAGTTTCCGCACAAAGGCTGACAACGGGACTTGACCTGAAGGCTCCGGTAGCAAGTCGAAGGCCAGCGTGGTGCACAGGATCTAATCTGCTCAGGTAGCTCTTTGGAGCCGAAGCGTAAATAAAACTTCCATAGTCTAATTTCGACCTCACAACACTCTGATATACTCTTAGAAGAGATGTCCTGTCGGCTCCCCATTGCGTATTGGCCAAAATTTTCAATAAGTTAAGTCTTCTGGAGCTTTCTTTCTTCAAGTATTTGATATGGCTGGACCAGTTTAGCTTCTTGTCTACGATCAGACCAAGAAATTTTGCTTCATCTTTGAAGACGAGGGGTTCTCCGTCTAGTACGAGTGCAGGGTCGGGGCTAGGCCGCCTTTTGCGAGAGAAGTGCACACAACAAGTTTTCGCCTTTGAAAACTTTAATCCTGTTTTACTTGACCATTCTCTGAGGTTGTTGAGGAGTATCTGTATGTCACCTTGGGCCTTATGGGTGTCACGATACCTGCACAGAACGGCGAGATCATCTACAAAAAGAAAAGCCTTCATCTTTTTAGGGATAGCAGACGCAACACTGTCCATCGCAATTGCGAAGATTGCGCAACTAAGAACGCTTCCCTGTGGGATACCGTTGTTCACCTGCCTTCTTGCTGATAAACTGCTTCCTATTCTTACTCTAACCCACCTATTTGTTAGAAAATTGCTTATGAATATGGGTAAGTTTCCACGTAGTCCCCAATCGTACATTTGATGTAGGATTGCGGTGCCTCTAACAGTGTCATAGGCCTTTTCTATGTCGAAAAAGATCCCTATACTCTCTTCTTTATTGATGAAGGTGTTCAGCAGTTCAGCCTCTAAGGCTACCAAATGATCAAGCGTCGATCTACCTTTTCGGGAACCGCATTGAATGTTCTTTAAGTGGCCGCTAGTTTCGAGTGTCCAGAGTAGTCGTCGATTGACCATCTTTTCGAACAGTTTGCAAAGACAACTCGTTAATGAGACCGGCCTATAACTGGCCAGTAGTAGTTTGTCTTTTCCTGGTTTTAGTAATGGGAGAATGATAGATTCCCTCCTAGCATCAGGGAAGGACCCTTCTGTCCATATTTTGTTGAAGAAGGCCAAAAGTGCTTTTCTGTTTGTCGGGTTCAAATTTTTGAGCATGGCATTATGAATTTCATCTGGGCCGCTTGCTGTATTTTTGACTTCTCTAATGGCTGAGTCCAACTCCCACTCTGTGACTTCCATGTTGTATGTCTGGTTGTTGTTTCCATCTTTGAATCTGGTGCGATAGATTGTGTCCAGTCCGGTCTCTGCGCTAGGGTTCTGGGATGCGTAGTATTCTACGAAGAGGTTACTAACCTCTGATTGTTCATATATTATGTTGTTGTTCACTTTGATTGCAGGCTGGACGTGGTGGTTATTTCCAGAAATACTTCTTATTTTCCGCCATACCGCCTTTGAAGGAGTGTTATGATTGATTGTAGAAACATAGTTTTGCCATGTTTGTTTACGTTTTCCTTTGAACATCCTCCGACAGGAAGCTCGCATTTTTTTATAGTGGATAAGATTTTGTGTGTTTGGATTGTTTCTAAATATCCTGAGTGCTTGCCTTCTTTCTTTCCTGGCCTGCCGACATTCACTGTCGAACCAAGGTGTAGAGTTCTTACTATAATATGACTTGGTTTTTGGAATGGCCTCCTCAGCAGGTTTGACGATGCAGTTGGTAATGTATTCGTTCGTTTCATTGACATTGTCAGTGAACATCTTTTCGTCGATGTGTACCAAGGTCCTGAACATCCCCCAGTTTGCTCTGTCAATGATCCAGCTGGGGTTCCTCTCAAACCGATTTTCTGTTCCCCGGAGTACTATTCTAATTGGATAGTGGTCGCTGTTGTGTAGCTCGTCCAGCACGTTCCAGTCAAGCTGGAGGGAAAGGTTGGGCGAGGAAAAAGCCAGATCAAGTACTGAGATGGTGCCATAAGCTGGGCTGACATATGTGCCTGCTCCTGTGTTTAGTAGAATCAAGTCTGAGCCATCAGATATCCGTTTGATGGTGTTCCCACGGCTGTCTGACCTGGAGGAGCCCCACATCCCATGTGAGGCATTCATATCACCCAGGATAATATAAGGTTGAGGTAGCTCTCCGATAAGGTGAGTCAACTCTGCTTCGTCTATGTTTTCTGTTGGCGGAAGATAAACGTTGCAAATAGTCAGTGGAAATTTTCCATAGAATTTGATGACAACAGATTGTAGAGATGTGTTGATGTTCACTTCTTCAGCTTGATAGTCTTTGGAAACACCAGTCAACACTCCACCGCAGGCTCGGTTCACATTTATTCTATCTTTTCTAAATATATTGTAATTCTTGATGTTTATTCTGTCACTGATTTTTAACTTAGTTTCCTGGAGGCAGAATATGCATGGCTTATAGTCTTCCAGAAGTATTTTGAGTTCTTCAAATTGACATTTTAATCCGTTTAAATTCCATTGTAGTATGGTCATTTGAAATCCTTAAATGTAAACTCGCTTATCTGTATATTAGCGCATACTATGTGGATACTTTTAAGAAGAGGCTGTAAAATTAGTTGGGTTTGGCCTGTAATTTTTGTAGTGATTTCGACTTTTATTAGGCTGAAATAAGTGGAGTTATATGGAGCTCTACAGTGCTTAGTTATACAAATTGGCACATGTGGCAGTATGTCTATTTGGAGTAGGACCATAGAGGTTTGTATGGTACATGTACAGGTGTATTCCTTCTGACACTCCCATGTGTATGTATAATCTGCTAGATGTCCAGTCTCATATATGTTGTACATGTCATTGGTTAAAATATACAAATAATTGGAGATTAGATAAAATGTACATATTGGTTTGAAATTTTTAAACGTTAGTATAGAGGTACAATGCCTTGTGTTATATGTTAGTAACATTTGCATATTATCACTAGGTACAGTAAATGAAGAAATACCGCAGTATTTAAGAGAAAAGTTAAAAAGGCTTTTATATAAGCGTAAAGTGTAAACTACAGACTGAAAGCTGATAAAAACCATATATTTATGATTTTTATTTATCAGTCTCCATCTTTTGGGGTACGTTCTTTTTTGATGCTTTAGTTACTATTGTGTATTGTTTGTCTTTTTCGTTTTTTCTTATAACAATCTTGGGGGTGTCAGTGGCAGGAATTTCTTCACTGCCACTTGGGATGGGGGAAGGAGGGGATGTAGCGGTAACAGTAGCAGGTACTGCTGGAGACTGTGATGGAGGGGTGGAGGGAGTAGCAGTATCAGGTACTGCTGGAGACTGTGATGGAGGGGTGGTGGGAGTAGCAGTAACAGGTACTGCAGGAGTGGGAGGGGGAGAGATAGGTGCGGGTGGTAGAGTGGGGGGAACAGCTGGTGGCTGGGTCCCCGTCGCTTTATCTCTTATCTCTTGTTTTGGGTACATTGTTTCAAATTCAGATGGGTCTACTTGAATACTAATTTCTTTCGTATTAACACTAACTTTAGTTTCTTTTATTATATTTGCAAAGGATTTCTGAAAGGTGGTACTACTTTGCCGGTCTAACAATTTTTTCCTAGCCGAACCGTAAGGAATTTTTTCACTATCCTGTATCTTTTTTATTTCTTTTTCGTTAATGAACGTTGGGCATTGTTTATAAAAAGCATTATGAGTTCCCTTACAGTTTACACACTTAACTGGCTTATTGCATTCGACTTCCTCGTGTTTCTTCTCTCCACATTTGGCACAAAGTGCATCTTTTTTACATGAGAAGGATGGGTGCCCAAAAGACAAGCAAGTGTAACATCTCAAGGGATTGGAAAAAAATTGTCGAACTGAAACATTATAATAACCTACTCGTAGATGAGATGGGATTGTTGGGGTACAAAAGGTAACAATGTAATTATCTGTTTTTGTCTCCGTATTGTCTCGTTTCACTATAATCCTCTTTATGTCAATAACATTTTCACTTTTTAATTCGAATAGAATTTCCTCGGGTTCTAGAAAATCAAAATCTCGGCATCGTATTACCCCTTTACTATGATTAAGTTTTTTGTGGGGTTCAACTTTAACTTTTATTTTGTTGAATAATTCTTCAACTTGCAGTAACTTTTTTGATTGGTTACTATTTAGGGTTTCAACCAAAATCGTACCGTCTCTAAGTTTTTTTATATTTTTCACATCCCCCGCGACTCCTACTATTGATTTATTCACAAGAAATGGTGATATATTACTCAAACTCCCTTCGCCTATACGGGAAATTATCAAAAATTTCGGTAAAAGCTGGATGTTCGAGGTTAGTGGCTCTAAAGGGGACTTGATTCTTCCACGCTTGTGCCGTTTATCCGGCGGTATGCTCATTTTGTTTTTGTTTTTTCCACTTAATTAGTATACAATATATTGGATTGTACTCACCAAACCGAAGGTCACTAAGAATAAGAAATAATAGGTATATAAATGTGAAAATAAAATAAATAAAGTGTGGATAGCAATAAGATAATTATTAAATTGTAGAAATCTAAAAAAAGAATACGTTAATCCTCACGAGATCTGCACTCAACCACGTCTGGACACGAACTCCTCGAACTTGTATATGTGGATCCAAAACCTCACAAGGACGACACCTAACCCCCCCCGCCTTTTTCTCTGCCCGATTAGGCTGAAAATCAATAGATGTCGTCATTATGAGGTTTTGGAGAGGCTTATCAAGATAAGCAAGATGCATAGCACAAATTATCACGAAGGGTACTCCCTCAATTAATTTTTTTCTTTTTTCTTCAGGTTTTAACATTCTTTGAATACTCCATTGATAATTATTCTTTTTCTGATTATTAGAGTGAACAGTTGCTAAGCAAAAAAATGGAGGAAGAAGAACAAGCTAAAAAAATCCAGCAACATGAAGAAAAATTGAAACGACATGCTTTAGAAGAGGAAGCTAAAAGAAAGAGAGAAGAAGCTAAAAGAAAGAGAGAAGAAGCTAATGCTGCCATGATTAACGCTACCCGTACGGATAAGCAAAAAGCATCTGTTAAACTTAAAAATAAAGCAAAAGCTATTTCGCATGTTCAACGTCCAGCTGACCACGGGAGGGTGGCCGACCCTCACTATCACTCTGGCGGAGAAATAAGAAAGCAGTCTGACCCTTCACCGGTGCCGACAGCCAGCTAGCCCCCCGGCGCCACACCGTAATACAACCAGCCAGCGCCCCACCTGGACCCCGAGCTCTGTTGAAGGGCCAAGGAGCAACGCAAATAAAATTAGGGTGGACTGGGGCCTATCGTCGACCTCCAACTAGCCGCACCGTAATACAACTACAACCAGCCAGCGCCCCACTGGGACCCCGAGCTCTGTTGGCGATCCAAGGAGCATCGCAAAAAGAATTAGGGTGAACTGGGGCCGATCGTCGACCTCCAACTAGCCACACCGTAATACAACTACAACCAGCCAGCGCCCCACCGGGACCCCGAGCTCTGTTGGCGATCCAAGGAGCATCGCAAAAAAAATTAGGGTGGACTGGGGCCGATCGACGACCTCCAACTAGCCACACCGTAATACAACTACAACCAGCCAGCGCCCCACCTGGACCCCGAGCTCTGTTAGAGCGCCAAGGAGTGCCGCATATGAAATTAGGGTGGACTAGGGGCCGATCGTCGACCTCCAACTAGCCACACCGTAATACAACTACAACCAGCCAGCGCCCCACCTGGACCCCAAGCTCTGTTAGAGCGCCAAGGAGTGCCGCATGTGAAATTAGGGTGGACTAGGGGCCGATCGTCGACCTCCAACTAGCCACACCGTAATACAACTACAACCAGCCAGCGCCCCACCTGGACCCCAAGCTCTGTTGGCGCGCCAAGGAGTATCACATATGAAATTAGGGTGGACTGGGGCCAACTGCGAGAATTTTTATCTGGGAGAGGAAAAAACCTCGAGCACGCCGTCCTTCGAACGGGGTGTTATACGATGGTCCCGAGCCTGTACGGAGACCCCTATCCTAGGTGAATAAACCTAGATAGGCAACATTTAGGATGCCCAGTGTATAGTCAGGCTCATGTCCACCAGAGCGACGAATGAGAGCTTTGGTAGTAGGCGATATGACCTCGTAGTTAAAGCCCTGGCATGAGTCATAATAACTAACTTATATCAACGAAAACTCTCTTTTTCCCAAGACCATTTTGAGCGGTTTATTTTATTAAACAATAAATATATTTTTCTTCCATGAATTATGTAACATTGTAATTGTATGCCCCCTCCCCACCCCCCCACCCCCCCACACACACAAACACACATCGGCCTGCCATCCCCTGATTGCACTACCCTAAAGTTTTAATGAAAAGTGGTTTTCCGCATGGCGGCTACGCGTTTGTCTGTGTGTAAAATTATCTTTCGTTCGCTATAACCTCTGCAAAAATGCACCGATTTTATTTATATTTTTCTTCAAATGTTCCTTGATGAGGACTCCAGATCTATTTTTAAGCCAATCGTATCTGTACTTATGGAAATATATGCAATTTTTTTCGTTCATGATAACTTCTGTAAATATGCATAAACTTATTTGCCTTATTGAGGACTCGAGGCTTATTAATTTTGAAGCCAATCGTATCATTATTTTTTGCACGTATCCTGAACTACTTCTTTCGTTTACGACAATTGCTACTAAAATGATCTTAAATATTTCAATGAAAACAGAAATTTATGTTTTGAGACTAACAAAAAGTGATCATGGAAAAAATATAATATATTTAATTATGATCGATATTGTGAACAATTTTGTTTTTAAAGATATATCTTCAGTGCATTCAAGAAAAAAAATTGTTTTTATATTTAAGAGAAAGTTAACTGAACAATTACTTTGACAATTTATCTTGGAAGATGGAAGTCATGTATGTTTCTTCATACCGTTATTTTATGTGGAAGCTTGAAGCTGTCTATAGACAGACAGATACACAACGGAAAACATTTGTTTTTGTCTTTGATGTACAAAAACCTAAGAAAATGTTAAAATCGCGAGTTCCCTAATCTGCGGATGTATTAGTTATGTGAATATTTCTTGTTTCAGTGAGCAAGTTTGAGAGTTTGCGACTAGAAAATGTCACAGTTAGTACGAAGGCGACTCCAACGGAAGATGTCGAAATTCAAGCAAAACCAAAATCTTATGAGAATAACAGCGCCCCAGGACTAAGGACAAGTGTTCCAAGAGAAGTGATGGAACCTCGAAGTATGATGAGAAAACCGAATTTGAAACCCAAGCCTCGAATTAAAATGGTCACTTCAAAAAGAAATAAGGAAGTGTTGAGTGCGCCCGCCATTGGAGTAAACGTCTCAAGGAGTCGCTCATCCTCGTCCTGCGCATCCTTCTTCATCATCAAGCTGCCTCCTGGCAGTATCATAACAAAAGTTGATCCTTCTAAAATCCAGGTAAATCAACATTATTATAATGAGAGTAAAGCTTCGCAACGTTTTGTTTTTTCAAATCTAGTCATCAAGAATAGTTTTGCACAACCCTCTAAAACCTATATAGAGAACTTTGGAGTTTAAACTAATGGGTTATTTACAATATTTGATATATAATTGTAAGGTAAATAGAGGGAGAAATAATAGTTTAAACTTTTGTTTAGATGAAACTATTAATTTCACTCCACAAAAACCTTATCTATATGTCAAATAAATAAAAACAAAGAATCTGTATGACTTTTATATTGTCTAATTCAACAAAAATATATACAAAAAGTGTAACAGTTTCGGCTTACGCCATTGTCAGCACAAAGTTCAAAAGTGACATTTAAGTTTGGTAGGTTGTCATATTCGTACAATGCTCAGGTTACCTGAGATTAAATAAGACTGTGACACACTGTCCCATAGCAATGTCCTTGGATGATGGGGCAGGGTGAGCTTTTTTTCTGAATTTACGGAAAAATATTAATTAAGGGTGATATATTGGGTAGTCTGGTGTATACGAGTACACCTAGGGACCTAAGCATCCAATGCTTTTATCCCTTCCCTGTTAGCTCTACTCTAGGATTCCTAAATGTTGCCTACCCAGGTTTAATTAGGATAGGGGTCTTTAACGAGTACCTGACATCGCACAAGCTAGGAATTGCCATTTAACGTCCCCTCTGAAGGACGGCGTGCTCTCGAACTTTTTTGACTGTGCTTTAATTTTACAAGCGGTATATTGTCAGTAACATTCATAAAATCATAATTAGTACCGAAGTTTCTTTTTTCTCTGACATTTAAAAATATTGATTATTGTTATTGAAATTGGTATGTTACTATTTATTTTCTAGGAACATGTGAAGGAAGTTATGTCAGAATCAAAACAAGAAGGTGATTGGTGCTCCCCCGAAATAAACAGAGGTAAACAAATATACAGTAAGGTGAGCCATCAAATTATTTTTTTCAAATTTCGGTAATTGGTAGTGCTCGAAAGTTGTATTTTGGCAAAAGTAAGTCATACAGATGAGCCCTTTTGCATGTTCTATGATTCTCTTGTTTAAAAAAAAAATAAAATAAAATATTTAAAAACAAAAATAAAAAAAAGAAAGAAATATATTATAAAAAAATGTTATCTGCCCAAAACCAGAAATATTCCGCGCCCTGGTGGAATCTCAAGAACTCAACATTAATAAAAATGTTTTTTTTTTATCCTTACTCTACACCTCATCGCTTGAGCAGAAAGAGTACTGCCCGGGTGCCTTTCTGGACGTGGCTGAAGCTTTCGACCGGGTTTGGCATGATGGGCTGCTCTTCCTCATGGTAGATCCGCCACTGGTTACTACAGATATATTAGTATATATCGCAGGTAGCAAATCTTTGTAAAATGAGTGGAGTCACATTAGCTTGAGGCTAGAGCCTCATGGTAGATCAGCCACTGGTTACTATAGATATATTAGTATATATCGCAGGTTGCAAATCTTTGCGTTCTTCTGACCCTCGAGTGCTCAGGCCTTATTGTTACTCAACCTATCTATAGTTTTTTTAGTTTTCTAAATAAACGAAATTTGATCTGAAAACTAATTTAGAGAAGAAAACTAGGTCCACTGTATATTTTGAAGTAATCAAAAGCTTCTTAGAATAAAAGTTGTATGTGGAAATAAACATATTAAATCCAGTCTTATGTGTGTTCTATATATTTTTATTGAGTTCAAAAAAATTACGATTCTACAGTAAAACTTCGCTATAACGCTCCTCTAGGGAACATGACAGAAGCTGGTTATTACCGGGAAAACACAAAAATCCAATTGTTTCCTGTCAAAATGTATTTCACATCATTATTAGAATAATTAGCAAACATGGATAAAACAATCAAGTAATAACAATAAAAATTAAGAATTTTTTATTCATTATTTAACGATAATTACAATTTAAAAAGAGAGCTTATTAATTATAATGTTACTACAGATATATTAGTATATATCGGAGGTTGCAAACCTTTGCGTCCTTCTGACCCTCAGGTCTTCCGGAAAATGTTTACAATTTCTCCTTATTTTCCAGGATCTCTGCCTGAACAAGACAGCCTAAAAACTAGAAAGAAGAGAAACCGAAGGAAGAAGAAGAATCAGATGTTAACGGAAGAAAACCCAGGTGAATATACAGGATTGTAAATAGAAGCTGTCAGTGTTTTGGAGGAAGAGCTCACTAATATACAGCTCACTAATATTCCTGGAGGTGGGCACCCACAGGTTCCCCGCAATTGGAAGAAAAAACTCATCGGTGATGTACTTCCCCAGCGCAAATTGACCAATTAAGTGTCTGCTCTCTCTCTCTCTAAGGCTAGTCGATCGATTTAGCTGAAAATCAATTGTTTTCTTACTCAGGAACTTCTCAACCCTTATATAATATTTAAATTTTGGGTTGTCTAAGATTTTGAATTCACAATAATATATTTTTCTAACTATAAACTATATAGTAACCTATAACTATATTATTGTCCCATTCATTATTTCCCCTGCTATACGAAGTATTCGGTCAGAAATTCGATGTTAAGTTTTCATCGGAATTTCATGTTTTCTGATCCTAAAAATAAAAAAAATAAATCCTGTGTGTGTGTCTCAACACGATAACTCCCGTTAGAATGAATGTATCGACATGAAATGATATATATGTATCCCTGTTTTTTTCCTATTTTTCAGGAAGTGTAGTCGCCTCCAAAGATATTGACATTAATGAAGGGGAGATGGATGATCAAGTGGGTCTGCCTGCAGTCCATCGCTCCAGAAGACAAAGAAAGTGTTCATGTCAACATTAAGGATATCGTGTTTATAAAAAAAAATTTCTAGTTTTATTAAATTTCTTTAGTATTCGTGAAATTACAAGTATTTTTTACCATGTTTTATGTGTTTTTTTTTTTTTATATAACTTTGGGATCTTATTATAAATTTTATTTTCTCTAGTAAAAAAGTTCATGTAAACGGGCCCGGAAGACCCTTCTTAAAAAGGCATAGGCAAAAAATACTTGAAAATCCTGATTTTTTTTTTTATCATTTCGTAAGAAATAAATTTACATTTGATCTAGGCAATAATAAATTGTTATCTAAAATTTGTAGAGAATTAAATTATTTAAAAAATGAGTTCCCTTTTTTTCCCGTTTTTTTAAACGTATTTAGGCCCCAAAGAAAAATGGTCACCTTTTTCGTCAGATTTCCGCCAAAATCTTATAATGCTTCCCGTATGTTTTGAGAAAATAATGTTAAAATAGCCGTCATAATTTACAAATATATTGCAATATAATAATACGTTTTTGAGTAGAGCCCTCTTCTGAACTCCCCCTTCTCTTCTGCTGATTCCGCTGAAAATTAATAAGTGTCGTCCTTATGAGGTTCTGGATATAAAATGTCGGGTTGTGGGGAGAGCCTAAGTACAAAGATAGCTCATTAACGGATGGTCGGATTGTCATGGAATTTAACATGTAGTATTCCTAAGCAGGGCCGGGCTGCCTATCTGACAATTCTTGCAAATGCCAGAGGGGCCGGTTCATAGAAAAATATCACTTTTTTATCTAATAATCGTTTATCTTATCATTAAACATTTCTGGAAGTGTTGAAAATTTATATATATATTTCTTTTTCATTAAAAGAAGGCCGGTTTGAATGAAATTTTGGGGCCGGTTTCCATTAAATTCCAGGGCTGAATTTCCCCCCCCCAGTCCGGCCCTGTTCCTAAGAGCCAGTTTTTGTTTATGTAATTCGGTCAGAAATTCGATGCGGAGTTTTCAACGGAATTTCATATTTTCCGACTTCCTGATAACAAAGATGAAAAAAAGAAATGTCTGGTGTGTGTGTGTGCCGGGTGAGCGTGTTTGTGTCTGTGAACACGATAACTGCCGATAGAATGAATGTATCAACATGAAATTTCATGTGTGTTTCAAGAACCCTCTCAGGACGACCCCTATTGATCTTCAGCCAAATCTGCCAAAGGAAAGGGAAATGGGGGGGGGGGGGGGGGAGGAAGGGGGGGGGGGGGGGGGTGAACACAAAAACTCTCTAATAGCTCCCATTGTAATGAATGTATTGACATGAAATTCCAAATGTAAATTCAAAACCCTCTAAGGACAACACCTTTCGTTTTTCAGCGGAATCAGAAGAAGAAGAGTGGGATCAGAGGAGGAGCTCAAACCAAAAATCACAATAACTGCCGATATAATGAATGTTACATTCAAAGGATGGCATCTAATAATTTTCCGCGAGAAAGGGGGCCAGAGAAGAGGTGGCCGACTTAAATAGACTATCTGTAATAATAACTGCCGATGTGGCACAACTCCGTCTATCTGGCAAGTACTACCTAAAAATCAGTTACAAAAATAATGTATACACCCTTAATCCCCAGGAACTTTGTACGATCTGCAACAAAAACGAATTGGAAGACTTATACCATCTGTTAATATCCTGTCCGATCTACTCCCCCATTAGAAGCCACTTCCTGCCTCAGAGTACCAGTACAGACCGATCCAACTTTCATACATTACTTCTGGCCCGTAATAAGAATGATATCTCAAACATTTTTCATTATCTAATCAGCGCTCTGAAACTAAGATCATTCATTGTTAATGAATAATGTATTTAACTTCCATAGTATAGTACTTATTTTATTTATACTTTATTTATTTATGTTATTTTGTCCAGCTGACCAATATATAATTTTGGAAATGTTAATGACAATATTGTAAAAGTAATGGTCACTGACTCCATTGTATATTGTATAGGGGTCATCCCTTTGAACAATAAAAATTATTATATTATTATTATAATAACTGCCGATGTAATTAGGGACCGTCCACAAACGTCACGCAATTTTGAGGTGTTTTTAACCCCCTCCCTCCCCCTTGTCACAATTGGTCACATTTAATTGAACCCCCCCTCCCCCCCCCCCCCCCCCCCCCCAATTTAAACTGAAATTTTTTTTAAAGAAAAGTACTAAATTGTATAAAAATAGTAAAACTTCAATTTATAATAAATACAACACACACATTATATTAATCTGTATTCATAAATTAAATAAAAGAACAGTGATTTAAGTATTTAACATTTCGATTATTCAAGCGAGATAATCCATATCATGAAAAAAAACTGAGGAATATTACGATTCCTCCCAAATCGGTTTTAAATGTTCATCTATAGTTATGATTGGTATTTCAGATTGATCACTGACAGAAGGTTCAGGTATTTCCCTATTACTATCTATCATGTCGTCATCGAACCACTCGGCTTCTTCTTGATCCTCGATGTTTTTTTATGATGGCCAACATTTCTCGTTGACGTCTAGCTGCAACCCGAACCGGTCTAACTTTAACTACCGGTGCCTCCGTATTGCACTGTTTCGAGTGAAGTTTTAAATATGTCAAAGACCCCAAGTACACGCCACAGATGGGCATCCTATATCATAAGGAACTTCCTTGTGCGCCTTGAAAACTTTAGGGTACAAAGTTTTTTTCAATGTCAAATTCAGGAAAAGTCGAGAAAATTCTCCGTTTTCTGAATTGACCGAGAGACTGTCGCTGTTTTGAATAATACGTGCTGGCGGTGGAAGAAATCCATCCGGCAAAATTTTAAGAAGACCACTTCGAAATTGTTTACAACAGTTGGAGTCTTTGCACTTCACAATTTGTAATAAGTAATGACTGCTGCGAACATGTTTGTTTTGCCATTAATTAAATTAATTTTTAGAAAATTGTGTACGCCCTTATTTTAGAGTGTAATAATAAACGTTTTTTTTTTTTTTTTTTTTTTTTTGTATTTATTTATTTAAAGCCACAACTATGCAAAAAAAAATGCACAACCAGCGGCTGGGCTGACAGGTAGGTACTATACAAAAATAATAAAAATAAAATAAAATAATAAAAATAAATATGACATGAGAGGCTTGAGAGAGGAAAAACACCCAGCGGTGAACCCTCATGACATCACTTCATACCAGGAGATCTCTATGCCAAACTCTCTTTAATCTTCTTGGGGGATTGTGGGGTAAAGTACTTAGGATTTTGCGAACTTCCGGATTGGTATGTAAGTAAATTTTGGTGTAGAAACGTTGGTATAAATGTTTAATGCTAGTGTCTATGGGTGTGATGTTCAAGTCGCGGTGTAAAGTCTTGTTGCTAACGTATGGTGGGCATTGCGTAATCAGTCGGAGAGTCTTGGATTGAAATATCTGTATTCTTTTGATGTTTGAAGTCTTGGCTGTACCATATATTTGTAAGCCATAGGTCCAGAGAGGTCGGAGAAGATAAGTATAACAATTTAATTTTTGTCGAGTAGATAATTTAGAACGCCTATTCAAAATACTGTACAATAGTCTAAGTCGCCGGTCTAGTGTGAGTCGTGTCGTCCGAGTGTGAGGGTTCCAAGTCAGCCTTCTATCGAGGGTTAATCCTAAATATTTTACGGAAGAGGTATGGGGTAATGGCTGGTTTTCAAGGAATACTGGGGGACAGTCACCACGGCGGAGAGCGAATGTTATGTGTTGACATTTTGTGGTGTTAAATTTAATTTTCCAAGATTTACTCCAAACTTCAATTTTGTTGAGGTGTTGCTGTAGTATGAGTGAAGTGGTGTGAGGATCTGTGTGAGAGGCTAAAATGGCGGTGTCATCTGCGTATGTGGCTGTTAATGTGAGAGGGTCGGTGGGTAAGTCGAAGGTGTACATGGAGTATAATAGGGGGGCTAATATTGAGCCCTGAGGCACGCCGGCCAGTATGGGGTGGCAGGAGGAAATAGCGGAGCCCCGACGGACGGCGAAATACCTATCCGTTAAGTATGACTGGAGAATAAGATAATATGTATGGGGTAGGAGGGGTTTAAGTTTATATAGAAGTCCCGCGTGCCAGACCCGATCAAAAGCCTGAGATATATCCAGGAATGCCCCGGCTGCATAGAGTTTTCGCTCTAATGCAGACGCTGTGTAGTCGACAACTCTGTGCAGTTGGTGGGTGGTGGAGTGAAAAGAACGAAACCCAAACTGGTGATCGGGAAGATGAAGTGAAAGGATAGAAATGAGGCGTTTATAGAAAAGTTTTTCAAAGATCTTGGAAAGAAAAGAGAGAAGACTGATAGGTCGAAAGGAAGAAGGGTCATGCTCAGGTTTGTTTGGTTTTGGGATCATGGTGATAACAGAGTACTTCCACTGAATGGGAAAGTATGTTGTACGAAGTATGGAATTGTACAGAGTTGTCAGAAATACAACAGCTTTCCGAGGCAGCCGCTGGAGAATCTCCGCTGTTATCAGGTCATAGCCCGGGGACTTCCTTCTGGGGAGATTTTTAATTTCGTACTGAACTTCGGAGGGTATGAAGGCTTTTGGTGGGAGGGAGATAGGAAGGGGTGTGTCTAAGAAATGGTGAATACGTGATTCATGAGGGATGTCTGAAAGATCGTGATGAGGTCTGAAAGTAGATGAGAGATGCGCAGCAAACAAATCGGCTTTCTCGTCGTCCGTCACGGCCCAGGATCCGTCGTTCTGTCGCATTGGCATCGACTGAGATTGGTGTCGGAGAAGTCTACGGGTTCTCCTCCATAGGCTGCCATCCTCCGCATTCAGATTGGAAAGGGAGGAGTCGTAGTATTCCCTGTTAATCAGTCTGATTTGCGTCTTCAGGTCATTGCTTAGTCTGTTGTATGTCCGTCTGTCTGAAGGTAATCTCGAGGTCTGCCATCTTTTTCTCGCTCTCCTCTTTTCTCCGATCAGCTCACGGATGTATGCAGGGTAGGAGGGGAGAGTCGGATGAGGACCAGTGTTTGTTGGTAGGACTGCTTGCCAGGCAGCCTGCTGTATGGATACGGTAAGAAATTCCACAGCCTCCTCTATTTCCTCTCCCGTCTTCAGTGAATATGGCACGGACAATGTTGTCTCCAATTGCTGTTGGAAAAGGTTCCAGTCCATAACTCCTGGCGTTAGACTTGGCCTCGTTGATTCGATCTCAATCTCCGCCCAAAGAGTGAGATGTACTGGTGAGTGATCCGAGGAGAGATGAGAGCAAGATTTAACATCGTATGGCACACCTCGCAGCCCCTTCTGTATGAAGAAGTCTAGTAAGTCCGGCAATTTGCGTCTTGAGGTTGGCCAGTAAGTCGGTGAGTTTGTCGAAATAGTGTCTAATGAGAGCTGATTAACAGAGGAATACAGACTTCTACCCCTAGGGGTGCAAAGGCGCGAACCCCATCGCTGGTGTTTGGCGTTGAAATCGCCCCCAGCGAGGAAACATGCGCCCAGATCCCTAAAGAACCGGACGAATGTTTCCGGCCTTATGGCGTGCCTCGGGGGACAATATACGGCCACGAGTGAGATTTTCCTGTGTCTGGTGTGTAAGGATATAGCTGCCGCTTGTATGTGTGGTGTGGTATGTGATGGTAGTGCATAGTGTTTAAGGGATTGTTTTATTATGACAGCCGCACCGCCGTGGCTCCTGTTGTCTGGGTGGTCGGCTCTATACACTTTGTAATTTTGAATGAAAAATTTAGATTTAGTTGTCAGGTGGGTTTCCGAAATGAGGGCTACGTCAATTCTTTTTTGATTCAAAATTATTTCAAGCTCATTTTTATGTTGTATTATGCCATTGGCGTTCCATAGAAGGACTGTCAAGGAACCCAGTGTGAGAGTATTAGCGGACATACTGGGAACAAAAGGTTTGGGTAAGTTGGGATAGCTGGCTAAGAAGATTAAAAAGAGGTTGGACTATCTGGTTTATACCTGATATGAAGTGTACCATTTGAGGTGGGAGGCCATTTGCTGACCACTGGGTGTTGTCCTCTCTCAGGCCTGCCGAAATGTGCGGAGGTCTCTGAAGGGGAGGTGTCTCGGTGGTGAGGTTCCTGGCGGTGGCTGCAAAGGTCTGCCTCAGAGGAGGTGGTGGAGGGGCGGGCCGCACCAGAGAAGGGTAGATCGCCTGGTCCTGGTGGGATGGAGGCGCTGCTGCTGGGTTTCTCGGTGGTTGTGGTCTACTGCCCTGTCGTTTGAACTGCAGTTCTTTGTACACCCGGCATCCCTTGTAGTTGGCCGGGTGGGATTCCTGGCAGTTCGCGCAGGTGGCTGGAACAGTCCGGGGCTTGTTGCAGCTTCCCGAAATGTGTTCGCCGCCACACCGAACACAACGATGTGTGTGCCTACAGTAACTCTTTGTGTGCCCGAAGGCCTGGCAGCGAGTGCACTGTGCCACAGTGTGCTTCTTTCTTGGCTCCTCTATTTTAATTTTTGTATACAATAAACATTCAATGTCATAAATTTTTTCATTGTAGCTGCCAGGCTCTACATCAACAAAGAATAATGGTAGTGGCACTTTGTATCTCGACCACACATTAGTAATTCGGGTGGCGACGAACCCTTTCTCTTGCAGGGCTCTGTGTATAGTGTTCACACTCGTGCAGGGATGAAGACCTCGGATGACCACTCGAGGCACTTTGTCGTTTGGGTTTTGGTAGGTGTGGAAATTGGCATTATTTCCTTCGAGTAGGTGGATGAAGGCCCTGTATGCCGTCGGCGTTTTGGCATATAGTGTTATGCCCTGTGTGGTAGTCCTCAAGGAGAATGACTCCAATCCTCCTTCTTTTATTAAAATTTCTATTAGGCTGTCGTAATTTTCGACGCCTTTTAGGTAAATAGGTGGAGGCTTTTCAGCTTTTGTAACATTATTTGTTTTTTCTGGCTCTTCAATAGCTGATGTCTCCATGTTGGTCAGAACACTAAAGCTATTTGCTACGGTGGTAGGGGTGAGGTGCTCACCTGACTGTTTGGCTACCTTGCGTGGGTCTCTGGACGTTGTCCCGCTTCTCTTCCGGCCCACTACTGACTCCCAGGTCGCTCCCAAGTTGGATGGGGCTTGTTCCATGGCTACTGTGGTGCTGGTGCTAGGACTAGCAAGGGCCCCAACTGGGGTTTCCTCACTTCCCGCCACCATTAAGTCCGCACAAAATCACAATAATTAAATAAAAATAGTATTTGTAAAGGTTACTTTTAACACTTTAAAGATAAAGTAACCATAACGAAATGAAAACGCACAAAACTCATGTCTAGAAAAAAACGAAACAAGAACTATATACAATAACTATTTACACACTTTGTTTTTGTCATTAAGCACTGAAAATAATAAAAAATCTAACGGAACAAAATATTTACTTTTTCTCAAGTTGGTTGCCAAACAGCGTGCTAAACGTGACGTCATTTTTTTGTTTAGTCCCCCCCTCCCCACCATCACAATCATCACATAAGTTATAACCCCCCCCCCCAGGCGTGTGACGTAGTTTGTGAAGAGCCCCTTTGTATCGACACAAAATTCAGGGATGAGGATTCAGAAGCGATTTTTCATCAACAAAAAATATCAACAATGCTTAGGTTAAGCTGGCACCCCACGTGGTGGTTTACGGTAACAGCGCCACCTGGATCTACTGCGCACGAAACGCACAAGACTATTTCAATTATTTCAAAACTGATTTTTTCATTCAAGAAATATATTAAAATGCAGATCCTTACAAATAGTTGAGTGAAAGAGAAAATGTAGCACGAAAAAAATAACAAAATTTATGCCAACAATAGTGACGCGCTTAAAATCGATAATTACTTTAATTGCTATTTACAGTTCATAAATATGTTTAACCCAGAACGAAAATTTTTTTTTATGAAAGTTCAACTCCCGAACAGCAATTTCTATGTGTTATGGATGAAAAATAGGTGTACTAGCAAGTCGAAAAAAAATCATGAAAAAAATGTGAAAAAAATGATAAATTGCCATTTTCAGTGAGTGTCAATTTTTTTATATTTTCGATAAAATTTTCGAAATCTACAGAAAATTTGAAATCATCTGTAAAACATATTTTTCCAGCCGATATTGATAGTTAAAATAAAAAATCGTATTTTGAAAAACTCGAAAAAAGACAACAAAATGTTTTCTTTCTGTAGAAAAAAATATCGATCGAAAAAGGCTGAAAATTTGTATTTAAGCTTATTTTTGGATGAGGAATTTTTCTTAGTTTTTCATAAAAAAAATAGGTGGGTGTAACGTCATGCTGAGTTGGTGTGGAATTACCGCTATATAAGTCAAGTATTGAGGTTTAGCCCAAAAGATGGATTGGCTTTGGAGAAAGAGCGAAAATGTAAGTGATTAATTCTTGCTGGGGAAGGACATAGCCGATGATTCACCGACAACTTTTGTCTTGTTTTGAAAACATGAAACACTGGTGAAACTCAACATAACCTCCCCTATACTTAGTTCAGGTGGGAAGTAAAAACAGCATATATCTGTCTGTTGTAGGGATGGGTATAGATTACCCGATTAATCGAAATAATCGATGTTTTGGTAAAATAATCGGTGGTTTTTAATCGATGACATCTAGGTTTGATTAATCGGTTAATCGATGATTATGTAACGATTATTAAATTTTTAAATTAAAATTACAACTCATCCGGAAAACAGGAGAAAAAAAAGAAAAATGAATTAATTATTATTCATCAACTGGTGCAACTCGTCTAAGAAAGTGGGAGGAGACTATCGTATCGACTATCGATACAACACAGTGCCTCTGTGGTGAACTGGTGATAAGTAAAAAGTAACCTTCTAATAGTTCTACTTCTAATTTCTAACCATTTGTGTTTTGTCATTTGTGAGTTGTGATTGACTGATTGATTGTATTAACTTTTGTTTGTGCGTTCGTTTAATCGATTATTTTACCAACGATTAATAAGTGTATCGATTAACTAGTAGAAAATAATAATCTATGTTTTGTTGGTCGATACCCATCCCTAGTCTGTTGACACAACCCCCCAATAAAATGAGTACATCCATGGTAATGCAGAACTCTCTGAGGTCAACTATTGACTTTCAGCCAATTTGGGCTGGGGAGGGGATTAGAGAGAAGCCTAACTCAAAAACCCTGACAATATGCGAAGGAATGAATGTATCGACAGAAATTTTATCATAAGGATTGAAAAGACAAGATCTTCTACTAAAAAATAAAAAATTTCAATACATATTATGGAAATCCGTTAAGTTTACGTAGCTCCTGCATGTACATACGTTTTTCTTATTTTCACCATCCTAATTTTCGCCTACTTCTTAAATTTCGAAAGTTACAAGTTAACTGCAAATAGATACAAATACATATTATGGAAATCCGTTAAGTTTACGTAGCTCCTGCATGTACGTACATGTTTCTAAATTTTCACCATCCTAATTTTCGCCTACTTCTTAAATTTCGAAAGTTACAAGTTAACTGCAAATAGAACAAGACATATCACATTTTCTGCTAAATCGGTCGAAGTGAAGAAGGCCAGTCCCTTAACCTATTAGAAGCACTAGAAATTAATAAACTCAACATAAACAAAAACTTTATTATGCTCAATGAACAAATAGAACTTAATCCATCGCCGTTGTTAAACCTAAATATTTAAGACAATTATGAATATTAATACATTTAAACCTTTAGTACATGTAGTCAAACTTTATTTAAAGAGATATTTTTATTTATAATAATTTTTTATACATATATCAATAGATTAAGATTGCCTTGTGTTAGTTCAGTAGTAATCTCTGTTGAGTTCACTTGATAATGCCGTAAGAGGCGAAACTATAGTCGTGTAATTTTGACCAATAAAGTGAAAATATTGACAAGTAGTGTGTGGAGTTTATATTCCTTTAGTGTGTGTATATTACTTTATCCTGGTGAAAAAGAAAGGGTTGTTTCATCAAGACAATGCACCAGTTCACACATCCGTTATCGCGGTGACCAAAATCAATGATTTAAAGTTCGAATTGCTTCCTGACGCACCCTATTCGCCAGATTTAGCCGCTTCGGATTATTTTCTCTTTCCAAACTTGAAAAAATGGCTCGGTGGTAAAAGATTTGCCAACAATGAATGAAGAGTTGGAATCTGCGGTTGATGGCTATTTTCAGGAGCTCGACGGTTCTCACTATAAACAGGGTATCGAAGCTATTGAACATCGCTGGGAAAAGTGTATCGAGCTAAAAGGAGACTTATGTTGAGAAATAAAGGTATTTTTTCTTAAATTTTTTGTGTTTTCTTTGTTAGGTCGGGTACTTCTGGGACTACCCTAGTATTAATTTCTAAAAATCTAAAATTTTACACAAATACTCAGAGGTGGAATGTTTCTTAGTCAATGATATGTTTTTGCAGCTTTCGTAGCGAAGATTTGAAAGTATTAGGAGAAGATTTAACAAGTATTTTGTCTCTAATACTTCCTCTGTACGATCGATGTCCCTACGATGTTGGTAAAATTTTTCAATATCTTGTCGTTAGTAATGGACATTTGTACGCTGAGTATTTACCAGAACTGGACTTAGTTAAGTTTTCAACTGATGGCAGAATGCATAGCGTTTGGCTGACCATCCAGAAGGCGTCAAAACGCAAGTAAGATTCATAAAATAAAAATTTGCTATTATAATTTAAAAATATATCATGTTAAGAGGAGAGAAGTGAGTCAGTGGTTTCACTCTGGGCCCTGTGTTTGCTCTCATTTGTTTACTGATCACTGTCGCTTTTCGTACTGGGGTCGCTAAAACATTGAGACTCAGGCCTCCTCCCCAAGGGGGAGTACAGAAGAGTTAATTCAAAATTTCACTTTTTCATTTTTATTCCTGTTCAACATTGGTCTTAAGACATTCTTTAATCAATCTACCCCTTCAGTGTGACCTGATTACAGACTATATTTTTATTTTTGAATTAATATTTTCTTTTTATTTATTTTTTTTTTTCGTAGTGAACTTACTTGCTCCGAAGAAATACAGAGAACGTTGAGACATATCCGAAATGAAAATGTAGAATCCAGAGTTCACGGCTTAAGTTGTCTCAATCAACAGTTGGAACAATATGGACCTATTTTGCATAAATTAATTGACCAAAGTGAGCTCCTGGCTAAGATTATTAGAGAGGTATGTAAAGTTGGCCGCACAGAAAGAACCCACCTCTTATCTCGCAATTTATATTTTACCTATGAATAATTAGAATATAATTCGTCATTTTTGGAACGTTTTTGGTGGTTTGGGGCTTTTTGGTGTGAATGGTATTTAGGAGAAAGAAATGTAGGTTTTTCCTAAGACCCATAGCTTGAGGCCTGATAAGGATATCAAGATGAATAAAATATCTACATGTGCGATACAATCAACACGAACATCACCATGGGCGGTTATGCACAGAAATCACTTCTGGTCTGCAGGGAATTCTCTGATCGGATTTTCATGAAATTTCACTTGTAGCATTTTAAGCACGGATCGGTGGGACAATAATGAACAGAACAATACTCAACTAAATTATCTACTCTAGGCCATGAGCAAGATGACGGTTGTTTTCTTATATGCGCATTTATATTCTTATCCTGAGGGCGCCGATAGCTCACAGGAAGCGTGCTTGCTTACTGAGCTCAAGATCGCGGGTTCGAAACCCGGCTGATATCCTTAATTTGTTTTATCTGGCAGGTGAAAAAAACTTTATCACGCCGTCCTTCGGATGGCACGTTAAACGATGGTCCCGAACCTGTGCGGTGTCGGGTATTCGTTAAATGACTCCCAATAGCTTAACTATTCTTTCTTATCCTTTCCTATTATTTATAGTAATATAAAGTTAATTTACTATATGCCGAGGGTTTGACGAGAAGATTTCGAAAATGTACTTTTTTTTTCTTTGGAGAGGGATAAGCTATTTATTCTTCATCCGGGCCCTAATCAGCGACTGAGAGAAAATGGAAGTTCTCCAGCTTCCACTAGAACTGCATTTATAGGGGTTGTTTTAAATGTTCTTAAAGATATCTTTGAGGCCTGGTTTTGTACTTCATTTAGTTTCTGAATAAGGGAGCCATAAACCTCGCAGCCGTACTTTAACAATGGTCGAACGAAAGCTTTATATAGATGGATCATGTTGGTGGGATGTGCTCCCCAACTCAGACCTCCTACATACATTTGAGTAGATTTATTTGTTTTTGAGATTTAGCTATTGTAACGGATAAATGTTTTTTGTATGATAGTTTTGTATCTAGCCAAACACATAAGAACTTGTGTTCTTTAGTAGTGGGTATGATAACATGTTTGTATGCTATTTTGATGTTTCTTTTCCTGGTGAATGGTATGAGTGTACATTTGTCAATGTTGATTTTGAGGTGCATCTTGTCCAGTTTGTTGGAGAATGAGTTGAGTCCTTGTTCTATTTTGAGGATGGCCTGTTCTACTGTAGGTTGGCTAGTGAAGATCACCATCTCATCGGCATATTGCAGTAGGTTGGTGTCCTCAGCTAGCTCCATGTGTAGCTCGCTAGTGAACATGTTAAAGGGGATGGGTGACCACAGAGTCCTTTTTATGAGTTCAAATGTTTGTCTTTATATATATTGTTTTTTTGTTCAAATATTTATATAGCCATTTTGTTATGCTATGCGGGATGTTTGAATTTTCTAAAATGTATAGTAGTAGTTACTTCTGGTTTTAGTTATGCAGATTTAGAATTTATTTCTTGATTTAGTTTTCTTGATATGCGGATTTAGTGAACTTGTTAAATAAGTAATACGAAGATATCAGTCAAACCATATTTTATTTACATGATTAGTTTCGGCAAGTATCTGCTATCATCAGGTAGTGAATCTAAAAGTAGAGAAGAGGGTTAAAGAAGTTATAGATTCAGCTCAGGGTCAAGTTGGATGCTGATTCAGTAAATGCAACTTTACCAGAAAATGAGTGTAAGATCTCTTACTTCTTCTCTATTTTTAGATTCACTTGACGATTGGCAAATCATTGCTGAAACTAATAGGGGTGTAAAAAGTATATTGTTGGACTGATATCTCCGTATTACTTATACACAGATTGAATTGAAGTTAAGAACCTTATTTATAGGATTCATTGCCTGTCATCAGAAATTTAATAAACTGTAAAAATTTCAGGTTCTTATGCAGAACATTGCTGGGTTTTTGACTTTAGTTGATGGTAAATTACCGTCAAAAACTACCTCAAGGTCAATTAAAAAGAAGTGTTTAATTTCTTTAATTCATTTGATTACGTATATGGGGCCAGAGCATGTGTTGAACATGCGTACCAGGCTGCTGGCGACTCTTCGCAATGGACTTCCTCTCGTCTATGACTTACTTCCCATAGAATCATGTAAACTTTGGTTGCACTTTTTGTACAGGTAAGAATAATCTGTCGTGAATTCTGTATTAGTTTTAATTGGAATTAATTTTTTATTTTTCGACCTTCCCCCTCTCCCCAAATCGAAGTGAAAAAAAAAAGAGAAACGCTATAAAATGTGCCTTTCAGTTTTCCCTACAACATTTACTTGAAAAGATTTTTGTTTGAGTCATAAATATAAGCGGCATCTTAAAAAATGTACTTGGGCCTCGGAAGTGAGGGGTCTCAATTTTTGTCCGATTTCGGCCAAAATCTAATCAGATATAAGTTAGCATAATATGCATATTATGTGACTTCTTCAGACAGAGTTCCCATTTTTGTTTGATTTAAACGCAGAAAAAATGTAATTTCCAATACGCATACGTAGGTCAAACAGGAAGGAACTTCAAGAAAAGGTTGAAGGAACTCTCCACTCTGAAATCTACTGTCCTTAGACATGGCATTGAATCCAATGACCTACCTTTCTCAGAGGACAATATGAAAATTCTACACATAGGCCAGTCCCTTAACCTATTAGAAGCACTAGAAATTAATAAACTCAACATAAACAAAAACTTTATTATGCTCAATGAACAAATAGAACTTAATCCATCGCCGTTGTTAAACCTAAATATTTAAGACAATTATGAATATTAATACATTTAAACCTTTAGTACATGTAGTCAAACTTTATTTAAAGAGAGATTTTTATTTATAATAATTTTTTATACATATATCAATAGATTAAGATTGCCTTGTGTTAGTTCAGTAGTAATCTCTGTTGAGTTCACTTGATAATGCAGTAAGAGGCGAAACTATAGTCGTGTAATTTTGATTAATAAAGTGAAAATATTGACAAGTAGTTTGTGGAGTTTATATTCCTTTAGTGTCCTTTCCTATTATTTATAGTAATATAAAGTTAATTTACTATATGCCGAGGGTTTGACGAGAAGATTTCGAAAATGTACTTTTTTTTTCTTTGGAGAGGGATAAGCTATTTATTCTTCATCCGGGCCCTAATCAGCTTCAGGTAGCTCAAAATTTTGAACATGAGTTGGATGTAACCTGAAGTTTTTAACACAAAGCTACTAAACTGTTTATACTAAGTTACTTAGTCCGTGAAGCAGACACTTCAGCCATTGAATAATGGAATAAAAAATAGCAACCCTGCAAGATTACCCATTGATTTAATTGGCTAATGATTGGGAGAGACCGAATGCGCTGTGAGGGCTCATTTCGGTCCTAGGTGTGTCAAACTGTCAACGAACCGAGTGTTTCCTGTTTATTGTTTCATTTTTTTAATATTTTGTTTATTTCAGATCGTAGACTGCCTGATGGAGAACATTCATAGCGGCAATTCACAGGTCAAGCAGCTCTGCGGTGCCTGTCTCGGGAAGCTGGGAGCAATTAAACCAGCCAGATTTCACTATAGAGACTCTGATGGTATGGTTTGAGTTATTTATAATTATAAATTCTATCATTAAATAAATGTATCTTAGCCTTTATATTCATTGCCGATTTCGTTGCCACTCGGTCACCGATTGTTTTCCCCCAGCTAAACGTAGTATGGGGAAATGTGTCAATATATATGAGTAATTATTATCAATATTATTGAGTTTTGGCCCCCTAAACTCAAATATGATAAAAACATTTCATGTGCTCCAGCTTCACCACATTCTGGAAGAAACCCTTCACTATACGCCTCGCGGCTTCCATAGTCGGGGGGTGTTACAGTTCAAGTCAATACCCAATAATAAATAAGTTATTTCAGATAAAAAAAGTGATAAGTGGTATTTAAAAATAGCCACATATAAATTAGGATGAAAATATTATATGTAGAAAAAAAAATACAGCTTGACGCTGTGATGCGTCTATAATTTCTTTAACCCCTTCTCTACTTAAAGATAATTTTTACGTATAATATTTTCATTCTCTGTGTCTATTTTGATACCACTTAACATTTTATCTCGGAAGCCATGGTGGCCGTGCGGGCTAGAGCGTAGGGCTTTGGTCGCATTGTCTCACCTTGGTTTGCGGGTTCGAATCCCGTCCGGGAGTAAGTTTTATTTCGTAGATAAATTACCTACATACATGGATGTCGTAAATAATTAGGTAAAACACCATTATAAGAGTCATGGCTAATATGCATCGTACATAAAGCCAAAAAAAAAAAATTTATCTTACATAATTACTGATTTTATCTTACTTAACTGCTGACATTATCTTACATAATCCCTGAGGGCGCCAATAGCTCAGTGGTATGCGTGCTTGCTTACTGAGCTCAAGATCGCGGGTTCGGAACCCGGCCGATGCCCTTTTTTTTTTTTCGAGGGCTGATAGTGTCACCGCGGCCTGAGTAGGCCTATTGTGTGCCCTGTGTGTGTTGGTCCCTACAGCAGCCCTGTATCTTTAATAAAGGGTTCTTCTCCAGGTTCCTTCCATTACCTGCTTCGGTTCCGTTATGGCAGACCCGAAGCAGTAAAATCTTCTGCTTTCTAGTGCCCCGCACTGGCTTAGAATATGGACCGGAGTCTCATTTTCCTCGCCACATTTCCTGCACAGAGGGCTTCTAGCGATGCCCATAGGTGTTTGTTCATATGACAGTGCCTTGTAATCAGCCCTGTCATAGCTCTTAGATCCATTCTGCTCATATTCAGGAGCTCTCTGCTCCTTTTCTCTGAGGGTTCCGCTAGAAAGAGTTTTGAGTGTCTGCTAGAGATCCCGCAGAAGAGTTCCGGTTCTATAGGTTCTCTGTCAGCTCCGGGCCAGTTGATCAGCCCTTTCGTTGCCCTCAAACCCCTGATGCCCTGGCACCCATCTCAACTCCACTCTATTTTGGTCCATCAGGGACTCCAGTGCTTGAAGGCATTCTAGGACGATTTTGGAATCTATGATGACAGCTCGCAACGCTTCTTGCAGCGCTGCTTGGCTATCAGACAGTATTAAGATTCGCCCTCCCCTGATGTTCCGTCTCTTTATGAGCCAGGCACACCCGAGGATGGCATACACTTCAGCTTGGAACACAGTGGAATACACATGCACCGAGCATGTACGATGTCAGGTACTCTCCGTACCCTATGTGAATAAAAATTTAGAGTAGGCATAATTTAGGACTCCCATAGTAGAGTAGAGTCGGGCTCATGTCCACCAGAGTGACGAAAGAGTGCTCTGGTAGTAGGCGATATGACCTTGTAGTTGAGCCAAGTTAATGAGTCATAATAACTGTTACATAACTTATTTATTGTTAATTATTGACTTCAACTGAAACAGTTTGTAAATTCTAGTGATTTTTCAGAAATATTTTTGGTTTATGTTTGTTTAGATTCAATACCTGACTATGGCAGTTAATTGCCGAAACTGGTTGTGGTACAAATGCAATATATTGATGGACTGATACCTTTGTATTACTTATTTAAAGCCAGTTAACAGCAATTTAAGTATATATCGCCGGGGTATTTAGTATCCACCGCACCCTGTTAATGCACATTACCTGTATCCGGCACCCGACCTCCGGGGATGTTTACTACATGTCGCAGCATGCTCGTTCCACTTGTCGGGAGGCGCCCACAAGTCATAGTTCACACAGTCACATTCTTAGCCTGTCTCGTTTGTGCTTATAATTTTTTTTATGAAACTTATTTCCTTTGCCTGAGGTAGGTACTGTTCATGATGTAGTACGCCCTCAGTTGGAATTACAATAAAATACAATTAAATTAGGACATTAATGAATTGCCGGTTCAAAGAAAGCGCTAAAAGACTGACTAGAGAATTGTCACGCAGTTATCGTGTTAATATAAAAATTTCAAACTTATGCAAATTTAATTTTTTATAGGATTCTCAGGATCTCCATATCACCCTGTTGAAAGCGATGATTTCGCTTTCCTCTGCATTTCGGGTGTGACGAATGGATTACAAAAAGCTGAGAATTCTTTTAAATTTAATATTATCGCCAGCTGCATTCAGGTAATAAATAAAGCATATTAATTTCCCAGCTTTAGTATAGAAGGAATTATGTATTCGGTCAAAAATTCAATGTTGAGTTTTTCCCAGGTGTTTCATGTTTTTCCGACTCTCCTAATTCTTAAAATAAAATGATATATAAAACACTTGTTTTTTGAACACTTATATTGTCTAATTCCACAAACTTGTTTTTTGTTATTAGACAATATAAGTGTTCAAAAAACAAGTGTTTTATATATCATTTTATTTTATTCAATTAGTATTTCCACTATATCAACACAGAACGCAAAAAATGTATTCTCCTAATTCAATCATGGAAAGAAAAACTGTATGTCTATCTATGTGATCCCCGCAGGGGGAAGTGGAATAGCTGCGTCTTGGGGACCTACGACCCCACGGGTTTCTAGTCAGCACACACACGCACTTACATCTACACTTACATGTGCACACACACACAATACACACATAAACAACGCACAAAACTTTACACAAACATTGAAACGGACACCCAAGCTAAGGACGGGAGTCGTGCCGAGGGATGAATGGTACAGGGTGAGGAAACATGTTTGCCTCAAACGATCATCTTGGGGCACCGGGTGACACCCCATTGTAATCCCTAGCCTCCCGACAGAGGCTCTCTGGAAAATCCATCTTTGAAACGGCAATTCATTAATGTCCTAATTTAATTGTATTTTATTGTAATTCCAACTGAGGGCGTACTACATCATGAACAGTACCTACCTCTGGCAAAGGAAATAAGTTTCATAAAAAAAATTATAAGCACAAACGAGACAGGCTAAGAATGTGACTGTGTGAACTATGACTTGTGGGCGCCTCCCGACAAGTGGAACGAGCATGCTGCGACATGTAGTAAACATCCCCGGAGGTCGGGTGCCGGATACAGGTAATGTGCATTAACAGGGTGCGGTGGATACTAAATACCCCGGCGATATATACTTAAATTGCTGTTAACTGGCTTTAAATAAGTAATACAAAGGTATCAGTCCATCAATATATTGCATTTGTACCACAACCAGTTTCGGCAATTAACTGCCATAGTCAGGTATTGAATCTAAACAAACGTAAACCAAAAATATTTCTGAAAAATCACTAGAATTTACAAACTGTTTCAGTTGAAGTCAATAATTAACAATAAATAAGTTATGTAACAGTTATTATGACTCATTAACTTGGCTCAACTACAAGGTCATATCGCCTACTACCAGAGCACTCTTTCGTCACTCTGGTGGACATGAGCCCGACTCTACTCTACTATGGGAGTCCTAAATTATGCCTACTCTAAATTTTTATTCACATAGGGTACGGAGAGTACCTGACATCGTACATGCTCGGGACCATCGCTTAACGTGCTATCCGAAGGACGGCGTGTTTAAGTATATTTGATCTCCCAGATAATATAAACTAAAAGCTGGCTGGTTCACAGACGGCTCAAAAACCGAGAAAGAAGTTGGAGCTGGAATACATGGAGGACAGTCAGGGGAGATACTAGTGTATCCCTAGGTGTGTATTCCACTGTGTTCCAAGCTGAAGTGTATGCCATCCTCGGGTGTGCCTGGCTCATAAAGAGACGGAACATCAGGGGAGGGCGAATCTTAATACTGTCTGATAGCCAAGCAGCGCTGCAAGAAGCGTTGCGAGCTGTCATCATAGATTCCAAAATCGTCCTAGAATGCCTTCAAGCACTGGAGTCCCTGATGGACCAAAATAGAGTGGAGTTGAGATGGGTGCCAGGGCATCAGGGGTTTGAGGGCAACGAAAGGGCTGATCAACTGGCCCGGAGCTGACAGAGAACCTATAGAACCGGAACTCTTCTGCGGGATCTCTAGCAGACACTCAAAACTCTTTCTAGCGGAACCCTCAGAGAAAAGGAGCAGAGAGCTCCTGAATATGAGCAGAATGGATCTAAGAGCTATGACAGGGCTGATTACAAGGCACTGTCATATGAACAAACACCTATGGGCATCGCTAGAAGCCCTCTGTGCAGGAAATGTGGCGAGGAAAATGAGACTCCGGTCCATATTCTAAGCCAGTGCGGGGCACTAGAAAGCAGAAGATTTTACTGCTTCGGGTCTGCCATAACGGAACCGAAGCAGGTAATGGAAGGAACCTGGAGAAGAACCCTTTATTAAAGATACAAGGCTGCTGTAGGGACCAACACACACAGGGCACACAATAGGCCTACTCAGGCCGCGGTGACACTATCAGCCCTCGAAAAAAAAAAAGGGCATCGGCCGGGTTCCGAACCCGCGATCTTGAGCTCAGTAAGCAAGCACGCATACCACTGAGCTATTGGCGCCCTCAGGGATTATGTAAGATAATGTCAGCAGTTAAGTAAGATACTCCCGGACGGGATTCGAACCCGCAAACCAAGGTGAGACAATGCGACCAAAGCCCTACGCTCTAGCCCGCACGGCCACCATGGCTTCCGAGATAAAATGTTAAGTGGTATCAAAATAGACACAGAGAATGAAAATATTATACGTAAAAATTATCTTTAAGTAGAGAAGGGGTTAAAGAAATTATAGACGCATCACAGCGTCAAGCTGTATTTTTTTTTCTACATATAATATTTTCATCCTAATTTATATGTGGCTATTTTTAAATACCACTTATCACTTTTTTTATCTGAAATAACTTATTTATTATTGGGTATTGACTTGAACTGTAACACCCCCCGACTATGGAAGCCGCGAGGCGTATAGTGAAGGGTTTCTTCCAGAATGTGGTGAAGCTGGAGCACATGAAATGTTTTTATCATATTTGAGTTTAGGGGGCCAAAACTCAATAATATTGATAATAATTACTCATATATATTGACACATTTCCCCATACTACGTTTAGCTGGGGGAAAACAATCGGTGACCGAGTGGCAACGAAATCGGCAATGAATATAAAGGCTAAGATACATTTATTTAATGATAGAATTTATAATTATAAATAACTCAAACCATACCATCAGAGTCTCTATAGTGAAATCTGGCTGGTTTAATTGCTCCCAGCTTCCCGAGACAGGCACCGCAGAGCTGCTTGACCTGTGAATTGCCGCTATGAATGTTCTCCATCAGGCAGTCTACGATCTGAAATAAACAAAATATTAAAAAATGAAACAATAAACAGGAAACACTCGGTTCGTTGACAGTTTGACACACCTAGGACCGAAATGAGCCCTCACAGCGCATTCGGTCTCTCCCAATCATTAGCCAATTAAATCAATGGGTAATCTTGCAGGGTTGCTATTTTTTATTCCATTATTCAATGGCTGAAGTGTCTGCTTCACGGACTAAGTAACTTAGTATAAACAGTTTAGTAGCTTTGTGTTAGAAACTTCAGGTTACATCCAACTCATGTTCAAAATTTTGAGCTACCTGAAGCTGATTAGGGCCCGGATGAAGAATAAATAGCTTATCCCTCTCCAAAGAAAAAAAAAGTACATTTTCGAAATCTTCTCGTCAAACCCTCGGCATATAGTAAATTAACTTTATATTACTATAAATAATAGGAAAGGATAAGAAAGAATAGTTAAGCTATTGGGAGTCATTTAACGAATACCCGACACCGCACAGGTTCGGGACCATCGTTTAACGTGCCATCCGAAGGACGGCGTGATAAAGTTTTTTTTACCTGCCAGATAAAACAAATTAAGGATATCAGCCGGGTTTCGAACCCGCGATCTTGAGCTCAGTAAGCTAGCACGCTTCCTGTGAGCTATCGGCGCCCTCAGGATAAGAATATAAATGCGCATATAAGAAAACAACCGTCATCTTGCTCATGGCCTAGAGTAGATAATTTAGTTAAGTATTGTTCTGTTCATTATTGTCCCACCGATCCGTGCTTAAAATGCTACAAGTGAAATTTCATGAAAATCCGATCAGAGATTTCCCTGCAGACCAGAAGTGATTTCTGTGCATAACCGCCCATGGTGATGTTAGTGTTGATTGTATCGCACATGTAGATATTTTATTCATCTTGATATCCTTATCAGGCCTCAAGCTATGGGTCTTAGGAAAAACCTACATTTCTTTCTCCTAAATACCATTCACACCAAAAAGCCCCAAACCACCAAAAACGTTCCAAAAATGACGAATTATATTCTAATTATTCATAGGTTAAATATAAATTGCGAGATAAGAGGTGGGTTCTTTCTGTGCGGCCAACTTTACATACCTCTCTAATAATCTTAGCCAGGAGCTCACTTTGGTCAATTAATTTATGCAAAATAGGTCCATATTGTTCCAACTGTTGATTGAGACAACTTAAGCCGTGAACTCTGGATTCTACATTTTCATTTCGGATATGTCTCAACGTTCTCTGTATTTCTTCGGAGCAAGTAAGTTCACTACGAAAAAAAATAAATAAATAAAAACAAAATATTAATTCAAAAATAAAAATATAGCCTGTAATCAGGTCACACTGAAGGGGTAGATTGATTAAAGAATGTCTTAAGACCAATGTTGAACAGGAATAAAAATGAAAAAGTGAAATTTTGAATTAACTCTTCTGTACTCCCCCTTGGGGAGGAGGCCAGAGTCTCAATGTTTTAGCGACCCCAGTACGAAAAGCGACAGTGATCAGTAAACAAATGAGAGCAAACACAGGGCCCAGAGTGAAACCACTGACTCACTTCTCTCCTCTTAACATGATATATTTTTAAATTATAATAGCAAATTTTTATTTATGAATCTTACTTGCGTTTTGACGCCTTCTGGATGGTCAGCCAAACGCTATGCATTCTACCATCAGTTGAAAACTTAACTAAGTCCAGTTCTGGTAAATACTCAGCGTACAAATGTCCATTACTAACGACAAGATATTGAAAAATGTTACCAACATTGTAGGGACATCGATCGTACAGAGGAAGTATTAGAGACAAAATACTTGTTAAATCTTCTCCTAATACTTTCAAATCTTCGCTACGAAAGCTGCAAAAACATATCATTGACTAAGTATAAGTAAATGTGGGGTAGCCACGGATAACATGTAAAAAAAAATTCCTCAAACATTGTGAGAATGTTTCCTTAGGGTACTAAGGAAACATTCCACCTCTGAGTATTTATGTAAAATTTTAGATTTTTAGAAATTAATACTAGGGTAGTCCCAGAAGTACCCGACCTAACAAAGAAAACACAAAAAATACCTTTATTTCTCAACATAAGTCTCCTTTTAGCTCGATACACTTTTCCCAGCGATGTTCAATAGCTTCGATACCCTGTTTATAGTGAGAACCGTCGAGCTCCTGAAAATAGCCATCAACCGCAGATTCCAACTCTTCATTCATTGTTGGCAAATCTTTTACCACCGAGCCATTTTTTCAAGTTTGGAAAGAGAAAATAATCCGAAGCGGCTAAATCTGGCGAATAGGGTGCGTCAGGAAGCAATTCGAACTTTAAATCATTGATTTTGGTCACCGCGATAACGGATGTGTGAACTGGTGCATTGTCTTGATGAAACAACCCTTTCTTTTTCACCAGGATAAAGGAATATACACACACTAAAGAAATATAAACTCCACACACTACTTGTCAATATTTTCACTTTATTGGTCAAAATTACACGACTATAGTTTCGCCTCTTACGGCATTATCAAGTGAACTCAACAGAAATTACTACTGAACTAACACAAGGCAATCTTAATCTATTGATATATGTATAAAAAATTATTATAAATAAAAATCTCTCTTTAAATAAAGTTTGACTACATGTACTAAAGGTTTAAATGTATTAATATTCATAATTGTCTTAAATATTTAGGTTTAACAACGGCGATGGATTAAGTTCTATTTGTTCATTAAGCATAATAAAGTTTTTGTTTATGTTGAGTTTATTAATTTCTAGTGCTTCTAATAGGTTAAGGGACTGGCCTATGTGTACAATTTTCATATTGTCCTCTGAGAAAGGTAGGTCATTGGATTCAATGCCATGTCTAAAGACAGTAGATTTCAGAGTGGAGAGTTCCTTCAACCTTTTCTTGAAGTTCCTTCCTGTTTGACCTACGTATGCGTATTGGAAATTACATTTTTTCTGCGTTTAAATCAAACAAAAATGGGATTTTTTTAGTAAAATAGCTATAATTTTAAGAGTTTTTATAATCACAATTTTTAAAAATTTTAAATTTTACACAAATACTCACGAGATAAATTAAAAAAAAAATTGTGATTGTTAGAAACATTTAGTTAAGTCAGTCCAGTTTTGATTCAGAAAAATATGCGAAATCAATTAGTGCGTTGTGCCTTACAGTTTCATTACATAAGTTTGACCCCGGTTTGAAAATTTATTGTAGCAATGAAGTTGAACTCTGTCTGAAGAAGTCACATAATATGCATTATATCTGATTAGATTTTGGCCGAAATCGGACAAAAATTGAGACCCCTCACTTCCGAGGCCCAAGTACATTTTTTAAGATGCCGCTTATATTTATGACTCAAACAAAAATCTTTTCAAGTAAATGTTGTAGGGAAAATTAATTCCAATTAAAACTAATACAGAATTCACGACAGATTATTCTTACCTGTACAAAAAGTGCAACCAAAGTTTACATGATTCTATGGGAAGTAAGTCATAGACGAGAGGAAGTCCATTGCGAAGAGTCGCCAGCAGCCTGGTACGCATGTTCAACACATGCTCTGGCCCCATATACGTAATCAAATGAATTAAAGAAATTAAACACTTCTTTTTAATTGACCTTGAGGTAGTTTTTGACAGTAATTTACCATCAACTAAAGTCAAAAACCCAGCAATGTTCTGCATAAGAACCTGAAATTTTTACAGTTTATTAAATTTCTGATGACAGGCAATGAATCCTATAAATAAGGTTCTTAACTTCAATTCAATCTGTGTATAAGTAATACGGAGATATCAGTCCAACAATATACTTTTTACACCCCTATTAGTTTCAGCAATGATTTGCCAATCGTCAAGTGAATCTAAAAATAGAGAAGAAGTAAGAGATCTTACACTCATTTTCTGGTAAAGTTGCATTTACTGAATCAGCATCCAACTTGACCCTGAGCTGAATCTATAACTTCTTTAACCCTCTTCTCTACTTTTAGATTCACTACCTGATGATAGCAGATACTTGCCGAAACTAATCATGTAAATAAAATATGGTTTGACTGATATCTTCGTATTACTTATTTAACAAGTTCACTAAATCCGCATATCAAGAAAACTAAATCAAGAAATAAATTCTAAATCTGCATAACTAAAACCAGAAGTAACTACTATACATTTTAGAAAATTCAAACATCCCGCATAGCATAACAAAATGGCTATATAAATATTTGAACAAAAAAACAATATATATAAAGACAAACATTTGAACTCATAAAAAGGACTCTGTGGTCACCCATCCCCTTTAACATGTTCACTAGCGAGCTACACATGGAGCTAGCTGAGGACACCAACCTACTGCAATATGCCGATGAGATGGTGATCTTCACTAGCCAACCTACAGTAGAACAGGCCATCCTCAAAATAGAACAAGGACTCAACTCATTCTCCAACAAACTGGACAAGATGCACCTCAAAATCAACATTCACAAATGTACACTCATACCATTCACCAGGAAAAGAAACATCAAAATAGCATACAAACATGTTATCATACCCACTACTAAAGAACACAAGTTCTTATGTGTTTGGCTAGATTCAAAACTATCATACAAAAAACATTTATCCGTTACAATAGCTAAATCTCAAAAACAAATAAATCTACTCAAATGTATGTAGGAGGTCTGAGTTGGGGAGCACATCCCACCAACATGATCCATCTATATAAAGCTTTCGTTCGACCATTGTTAAAGTACGGCTGCGAGGTTTATGGCTCCCTTATTCAGAAACTAAATGAAGTACAAAACCAGGCCTCAAAGATATCTTTAAGAACATTTAAAACAACCCCTATAAATGCAGTTCTAGTGGAAGCTGGAGAACTTCCATTTTCTCTCAGTCGCTGATTAGGGCCCGGATGAAGAATAAATAGCTTATCCCTCTCCAAAGAAAAAAAAAGTACATTTTCGAAATCTTCTCGTCAAACCCACGGCATATAGTAAATTAACTTTATATTACTATAAATAATAGGAAAGGACACTAAAGGAATATAAACTCCACAAACTACTTGTCAATATTTTCACTTTATTAATCAAAATTACACGACTATAGTTTCGCCTCTTACTGCATTATCAAGTGAACTCAACAGAGATTACTACTGAACTAACACAAGGCAATCTTAATCTATTGATATATGTATAAAAAATTATTATAAATAAAAATCTCTCTTTAAATAAAGTTTGACTACATGTACTAAAGGTTTAAATGTATTAATATTCATAATTGTCTTAAATATTTAGGTTTAACAACGGCGATGGATTAAGTTCTATTTGTTCATTGAGCATAATAAAGTTTTTGTTTATGTTGAGTTTATTAATTTCTAGTGCTTCTAATAGGTTAAGGGACTGGCCTATGTGTAGAATTTTCATATTGTCCTCTGAGAAAGGTAGGTCATTGGATTCAATGCCATGTCTAAGGACAGTAGATTTCAGAGTGGAGAGTTCCTTCAACCTTTTCTTGAAGTTCCTTCCTGTTTGACCTACGTATGCGTATTGGAAATTACATTTTTTCTGCGTTTAAATCAAACAAAAATGGGAACTCTGTCTGAAGAAGTCACATAATATGCATATTATGCTAACTTATATCTGATTAGATTTTGGCCGAAATCGGACAAAAATTGAGACCCCTCACTTCCGAGGCCCAAGTACATTTTTTAAGATGCCGCTTATATTTATGACTCAAACAAAAATCTTTTCAAGTAAACGTTGTAGGGAAAACTGAAAGGCACATTTTATAGCGTTTCTCTTTTTTTTTTCACTTCGATTTGGGGAGAGGGGGAAGGTCGAAAAATAAAAAATTAATTCCAATTAAAACTAATACAGAATTCACGACAGATTATTCTTACCTGTACAAAAAGTGCAACCAAAGTTTACATGATTCTATGGGAAGTAAGTCATAGACGAGAGGAAGTCCATTGCGAAGAGTCGCCAGCAGCCTGGTACGCATGTTCAACACATGCTCTGGCCCCATATACGTAATCAAATGAATTAAAGAAATTAAACACTTCTTTTTAATTGACCTTGAGGTAGTTTTTGACGGTAATTTACCATCAACTAAAGTCAAAAACCCAGCAATGTTCTGCATAAGATGTTAAACATAAACATTTTGGATACATATACAGACCTTTTGTTCTTAATTACATTAAAATGATTTGAATTTATAAAAAAATAAAAAATAAAAGAAATACAAAATAACAAAAAATAAACCATTTATTCAAAAATATGAAATAATGTATATTAAGATTTAGATGATGAGCACACTCTAAGCACATTTATCGGTATAATTCGGTTATTATATGTCCTACAAAAAAATCTTTAGCTACAAATAATTGTTAATTGGAATAAAAAATAATAATAAAAATCATAAACAAATATTTTGCGATATTAATGAGTTATTTAATCTATCCGGGATTGGAAGGCGCTGCTGACATCTCCACCTTATTTACCTGGCAGAGCTATACATTTACTATCTAGTCTCAAAATGTTCACTTGTATTATTATATTATTTTTGAGTTTTCGATGTTTAAGAATTTTTGTGACAATTATATTTTTTGTTGCAGCTCTTTGACTCCCACTTTATTTAACATACTTATTTTTATTATATAAACTTTTCGACTCTTCACTATTTATAATATTTAAATAAACATTGATACAGTAAAGTAATTGTTTTATGCAGAGAACATTTAGTCCTGAAAAGTCTGCTGTGTGGAGGTGATTCGCGCCACCCAATCATACTTCGCATTGGACCTGCGGCAGCTGGTAACGGAAACCGGCTATCCAGTGTTTGTCGGTTTGTCGACTCCTGATGGAAGCGGAAGAAATCAGTGACAATGCGATCGCCACATATTGACCGGCCGGTGATCGCCCCCCCACCCGCCATAACCTCTCTTAAGCTCCACTTTGATCCCAAACTCTCTCGACACACAACGCACAGTGTGAAATTTATGAGTTTTGATTTTCAAAGTTCGAGCCCCCTCTCAATTTTTGATCAATTTGGATGAAACTAGGTGCAAAATATTTGTGAAGGCTGGCTTTTTATCAGATAACTGCGGGTTTTACAATCAAGGTATTATATGCCAGTGGCAAAAATAGCCAATATATTGAATTTGGACCACTTTAGGCCAAAATGACAACATTAGGACCACTTTTGTCTAAAATAAATTTTGAATTCGTAATCAGCGACCCAAAAATCATTCATTTAAGTTGTAAAAATCCGTTAACAAAAACTTGGAAAAAAAAAATTAAATTTTTTAAAAATTTTCGCGGGGTTTTGGTACCTGTCAATTGGCATATACCTTGATTGTGAAACCCAAACAATTATTTTGCACCTAGTTTCATCCAAATTGATCAAAAATTGAGCGGGGGCTCGAATTTCGAAAATCAAAACTCATAAATTTCACACTGTACGACGGACGGGTGATGTTGCAAGGTGCACCCAAAACTGTTAATAATAAATAAAGATTGTCTATTTAATTTTTTATATTTTTTTCTTCTTCCCTTCCACTTTTCTACTAATTGCTAACAAGGAACGAAGAAAAAACTTTTATAAATAAATAAATAATGAATTAGACGACCAAAACACAGGTTGCATAGCATAATGTATAACGTATAACAATATTATTGTTGATGCCTATAATTGCATAGAATAATGGCTACATCAATATTAATTTAAATTGTATAGATACTAAAGGTGGGCTTGAAGCCCGAAACGTCTATATAATAAAAAAATATATATAATAAAATGTTGAAAAAATAATAAAGTGGGAGAAAAATAAATACAATATTTTATTTTCTATTTGTGAAAACATATGGAGGCTTGGGTTAAATGTTAATCTTGCGAACATCCGGAGGTGCGAATACTGTTTTAGAGAAGTTGGTAGATCAGCCTCACATCTTCGCCTTTCAATCCCGGATAGGATTTGCATGAATAATATGTATGAAAAAACTGCAAAAAAAAAAAACTAATAGCCAGTGTAGAATTCAATACATAAACGGAAAGGGGTACAAGTTGGAAAGTCGCATTGTATTTTGAATTCATGCTTGACTATAATCGCGCTTGAAAGAAGGAAGAAATACGCTGTTAATAAGATGGGCATAAATAATCGATGAATAATTTTTATTGTTTATAATTTGATTATACATTTACCTCATTTTGTGAAACTTCTGTAAGTTCTTTTGGGTCAAAAAGAAGTAAATTAGCTTTCGAGCCTATAGTTTAAATATTTAAATAAATTGGAAAAACACGTCATTCAGCGATTTATTCGTGCCCATTTCTTACTTATAAATATATATAAATAATATGGCCAACATAGGGCTTTCTTGAACCAGTCTTTCAGAGGGCGCCGGTAGCTCAGTGGTATGCGTGCTTGACTTCTGAGCTCAAGGTCGTGGGTTCGTAGCCCGACCGAGGCCCTTAGTTTATTTTATCTGGGAGGTAAAATAAACTTAAGCACGCCGTCCTTCGGATGGGACGTTAAGCGATGTTCTCGAGCCTGTACGATGTCAGGTACTCGTTAAAGACCCCTACCCTAGATGAATAAAAATTTAGGGTAGGCAAAATTTAGGACTCCCACAGTAGTGTCGGGCTCATGTCCACCAGAGTGACGAAAGAGCGCTCAGGTAGTAGGCGATATGACCTCGTAGTTAAAGCCCGGGCATGAGTCATAAAACCTAATCTAAGAACCAGCCTTTGTACAGATCACCCTTCCTCCCCTCGCCTCTCCTCGAATGTTTAGTCGACACTCAAATTTTGTGCAATGTTTTTGTGTAGTGTGAGGGGTCCACGACCATTCAATATTTTGTACAAAAATAAGCTCAATATTTGTGCTCAAAATATTGAGCGAAATGTTTGCCAGTGTGAGGGCCCCTTTAGATTGAAATATAATGATTGTTGAGTCGATTACTATCGAGTATCTTTTCAATATTGAGGGAAATGGAGATTCTGTCGTATAAATAAAAATTAGTATTTGGTCAACGTTTCGGAAACTACTTATTTCCTTCTTCAGGGCCTAACAGAAAATATAACCAACAAATTAGTTGGTTTTATCATTATGGACAATAAGATAACTACAACAAAAAACTTCATCTTATAGTGAACATTCATCCACTCGAATGGAAGATGGACGTTTTTCTAGTTATCTTATTCTCCATGTCAATGATAAAACCAACTAATTTGTTTGTTATATTCTGTTAAGCCCAGAAGAAGGAAATAAAAATTTTCCGAAACCTTGGTCTGAGTTTTATTTGCACGACAGAATCTCGATTTCCTTCAAAATTGCTTAGATTGAAGTTAGGACATTTGAAATATTTATATAATTGAGATGACCCTGGTGGCTTATAGATTTGGCTGTATTGGTCACACCTAAATGACATGCGTTTAAAAACTTTTTCGGGTAGTTAATAGTCAAAGTTTTAGGTGTTTTGATTTCTCTTTTTGTGACCTAAATTGCGTGCTAAATTTGGAGTTTGGAGCTCTAGCGGTTCGGGCTGAGATCTTTGATCACTCGGTTTTTGGGTTACGTCTAAATGTATTCAATTGAAAATCAAATTATATGTAAAATGTAAATTTACCTGGTAAGAAATATATACAAGAGTTACAATATCATTTTCACAGAACTCTTCTATAGCAGTAAATGCAGTAGATATGGCTGCTTCATCATCATTGAAATAAATAGAGGGGAAGATGTTCTGAAAATGGAATAATAAATTGCGTTAAAAAAATCTTGAAGAATGTAAACTTATTTAAATAATTATTTTTTAAATAATAAATACGACGTTTTGTAAAGTTTCTAAAAAAAAAATACAAGCAATCAACTCAACACTAGAATAACTAACGGAACTACAATCTGGTTTTTATGTCAAGAAAGTAATATCACATTTGTACAAATAGGCAAGTAACAAAAAAAAAGGAATTGTCTTCCATTGTTTTATTCTACAACCAAAAGTGTGCGGTGATGCACCATTGATAATGATAAGTAGCGTCAAAACCTGTTCTGGTTGTAAAATAAAACAGGGGAAGACAACTTCTGTGGCTATACCAACTTCTCGAAGGTAGTCAGTTACCCCTCTTGCACAATGTGGATGAGCATTATCATGCCTCAGAATGAGATCTGGACAGATTAAGAGAGCAAATGACACTACGTGCTCTTCAAGGATATCAGTCATGTACCTTTGGGCATTCAAAGCTGGTCTAGGTACGCTGACCAACTCTGTGCGCGCATCGCAACAAATCCCTCCCCAGAACATTATTGACTCCCCTCCAAAAGGCACCCTGGGTGACAAACAAGCTTCAGCGAATCTCTCCCCAACCCTTTTCCACACACGTTCACGTTCGTCTGGTGAATGCAGACTAACCCTGGTTTCGCCTGAGAAGAGTATTACTGTGGAGTACTCTCTTCCAGTCCTCCAGTGTCCACTCGACATGTCCATGAGCTAACTGTTGCTGGACTCTCCGGTACTGCCTGGCGAGGAGCGGGCTATACTAGTATTCTTCTAATCAGATGACACTCTCAGAGACGTCAACACACCGTTTGCCTAGATATGTGTACATTTCGTACCCCCCTTATCAAGACCTGTAGCTCAGTGCTTGTTGAGGTCCTCTTTCTCAGTGTATTATCCTTCAGAAATCGATCATCCCTCTCCCTTGTGCACCTTCGTCTACCCTGTTCTCGTCTTCTACTGTCAGAACCCGTCTCTTGGAACTGTCTAATAACTCTCCCGATCATGGTATGATTAACTCGTAACTGCCTAGCAACTTCACTCTGTGAACGTCCAGCTTCAACCATACTCTAGCCCTTACAGCATCCTCCAGTCAAATTACGATGCCTATCCATAATTATTCCAGCAGTACTTTCTAACTATACGATGTTGAAACACGACTTCCTAAACCCTGTATAATATTGACAAACAAAAAGGTAAAGGTGGTGTTTGCGAGGCTAACCTTTGATGACTAATTTTCCACACTTTTTCAATTTAGCAAATGATAAAAGTTGCAATGCTGAGTTAATAAAGAAAAAAACCAAAGAAAATGGAAAAATACCGGGTTGTGCGTTAATTTTGAGCAGGAGTGTATATATGAAATTTAAATTAATGTTCTATATACTTACCTCAAAATTATTTGCTATCAGCTGTTTCTTAGTGGTCATTAACACTGCAGCCAATTCGCCGATGAAATATGATATTTGGTCTCTATTGAATTTCGTTAAAACTTGAGAAATCATAAAAGGCAAACAACGATACCCAAGAAGTTCTTGAGCATTCATATCAAAAATTGAAGCAATTCGAGACATGGTGAAGAGCAGATTTCCTTCTATTTCGAATAAATTGTTAACGATTAAATAAATAAAAATCTGAAAACAGTAAATGTGCTATTATATGTAAAAAATATGCGGAAGATTGAGTAATGAATTAGGACAGAGAACATTAGAGAGAGAAAATTGCAAGAACGGGGATGGAAGGGAGGGACCATAGAAAAGGAAATATAGTAATGATCCTCTAACCTTGCTCAGCTCTTCTTCGAATAAAATCAATAACTGCTTCATTGTTAAGCCATAATGCTTCGTGATTGTTTCAAGTTTATACTTAAAATAATATCTATTATTTTCGGACTTCAAAATGAATTGAATAAAATCTTCAACAATTAGTAATAACATTGCATTCTTCTCTGGGTTTAAAGAGGCTGGCCTAAAAGATAATAAAACAAAAAAATTAATAAATAAAACACCAAATAAAATTATAGAGGGGAGGCTGTTTGATAGAAGATCCTCCCCCCCCCCCCCACCCCCCCCCCCCCCCCTTCCCCACCCAATAACGTTTTCATTACTTAAAATCTGATTTTTTTTTTTTTGCAATTTGTTCATAGTTTTCAACTATAGAATGAATTCAACAGAAAAAAAAACAACAGAATGATTTTATTTATTCCTAATCTAAATGTGCTATGGTTACTTTAGTTTCGGCTGTGGAAAATGCTTTTGAAATGATTTTGTACATTCTGGAATTGAAAATTGGTGTTCCTATCATTCTTCTTCGAAACATTGACCCCCCACGCCTTTGAAATGGAACCAGACTTCCAGTAAAAAAAAATGATGAACAATGTCATCGAAGCAACGATATTAAATGGAAAATTCAAAGGAGAAGATGTGCTGCTACCATGAATATCAATGATACCAACAGAAACACCATTTGAATTTAAGCGTTTGCAATTCCTGATTCGTCTTGCCTTTGCAATGATAATCAACAAAGCACAAGGTCAATCGTTACAAGTGTGTGGATTGGATTTGAAACATCCTTTCTTCGCACATGGCCAGTTGTATGTAGCCTGTCCAGGTGTTGCAAAACCATCAGATTTACAATAATGTAAAACTAAAATAAATATATATATATATATATATATAAATATAAATGAATGTCCGTCTGTGAGGCTTGTAGGATGCGAAACTGTCGAAGCTACTGCGCTCAAACTTATGGGTTGTTTGACACTACTGGAACGGTTTAAAAAGTGGTTTGACAACTTTTAATTTTAATTTTTTTTTTTTCTAATTACAAAAATAGACATTGCAACGCATGGCGGGTTCAGCTAGTAGACTATATTTTTAATTCTGAGGATGTACCTATTGGCCAACATCACCAGCACTTTGTTCCACCAGGTCACTGAGGATGTACTTATTGGCCAACATCACCAGCACTTTGCTCCAACAGGTCACTTAGGATGTACCTATTGGCCAACATCACCAGCACTTTGCTCCAACAGGTCACTTAGGATGTACCTATTGGCCAACATCACCAGCACTTTGTTCCACCAGGTCACTGAGGATGTACTTATTGGCAAACATCACCAGCACTTTGCTCCAACAGGTCACTTAGGATGTACCTATTGGCCAACATCACCAGCACTTTGTTCCACCAGGTCACTGAGGATGTACTTATTGGCCAACATCACCAGCACTTTGCTCCACCAGGTCACTGAGGATGTACTTATTGGCCAACATCACCAGCACTTTGCTCCAACAGGTCACTTAGGATGTACCTATTGGCCAACATCACCAGCACTTTGTTCCACCAGGTCACTGAGGATGTACCTATTGGCAAACATCACCAGCACTTTGTTCCACCAGGTCACTGAGGATGTACCTATTGGCAAACATCACCAGCACTTTGTTCCATCAGGTCACTGAGGATGTACCTATTGGCCAACATCACCAGCACTCTGCTCCAACAGGTCACTTAGGATGTACCTATTGGCCAACATCACCAACACTTTGCTCCACCAGGTCACTGAGGATGTACTTATTGGCCAACATCACCAGCACTTTGTTCCACCAGGTCACTGAGGATGTACTTATTGGCCAATATCACCAGCACTCTGCTCCAACAGGTCACTTAGGATGTACCTATTGGCCAACATCACCAACACTTTGCTCCACCAGGTCACTGAGGATGTACTTATTGGCCAACATCACCAGCACTTTGCTCCAACAGCTCACTGAGGATGTACTTATTGGCCAATATCACCAGCACTCTGCTCCAACAGGTCACTTAGGATGTACCTATTGGCCAACATCACCAACACTTTGCTCCACCAGGTCACTGAGGATGTACCTATTGGCCAACATCACCAGCACACTTTGTTCCACCAGGTCACTGAGGATGTACTTATTGGCCAACATCACCAGCACTTTGCTTCACCAGGTCACTGAGGATGTACTTATTGGCCAATATCACCAGCACTCTGCTCCAACAGGTCACTTAGGATGTACCTATTGGCCAACATCACCAACACTTTGCTCCACCAGGTCACTGAGGATGTACTTATTGGCCAACATCACCAGCACTTTGCTCCAACAGCTCACTGAGGATGTACTTATTGGCCAATATCACCAGCACTCTGCTCCAACAGGTCACTTAGGATGTACCTATTGGCCAACATCACCAACACTTTGCTCCACCAGGTCACTGAGGATGTACCTATTGGCCAACATCACCAGCACACTTTGTTCCACCAGGTCACTGAGGATGTACTTATTGGCCAACATCACCAGCACTTTGCTTCACCAGGTCACTGAGGATGTACTTATTGGCCAACATCACCAGCACTTTGCTTCACCAGGTCACTGAGGATGTACTTATTGGCCAATATCACCAGCACTCTGCTCCAACAGGTCACTTAGGATGTACCTATTGGCCAACATCACCAACACTTTGCTCCACCAGGTCACTGAGGATGTACTTATTGGCCAACATCACCAGCACTTTGTTCCACCAGGTCACTGAGGATGTACTTATTGGCCAACATCACCAACACTTTGTTCCACCAGGTCACTGAGGATGTACTTATTGGCCAACATCACCAGCACATTGTTCCACCAGGTCACTGAGGATGTACTTATTGGCCAACATCACCAACACTTTGCTCCACCAGGTCACTGAGGATGTACTTATTGGCCAACATCACCAGCACTTTGTTCCACCAGGTCACTGAGGATGTACTTATTGGCCAACATCACCAACACTTTGCTCCACCAGGTCACTGAGGATGTACTTATTGGCCAACATCACCAGCACTTTGTTCCACCAGGTCACTGAGGATGTACTTATTGGCCAACATCACCAACACTTTGTTCCACCAGGTCACTGAGGATGTACTTATTGGCCAACATCACCAACACTTTGCTCCACCAGGTCACTGAGGATGTACTTGTTGGCCAACATCACCAGCACTTTGTTCCACCAGGTCACTGAGGATGTACTTGTTGGCCAACATCACCAGCACTTTGCTCCACCAGGTCACTGAGGATGTACTTATTGGCCAACATCACCAGCACTTTGTTCCACCAGGTCACTGAGGATGTACTTATTGGCCAACATCACCAGCACTTTGTTCCACCAGGTCACTGAGGATGTACTTATTGGCCAACATCACCAACACTTTGCTCCACCAGGTCACTGAGGATGTACTTATTGGCCAACATCACCAGCACTTTGTTCCACCAGGTCACTGAGGATGTACTTATTGGCCAACATCACCAGCACTTTGTTCCACCAGGTCACTGAGGATGTACTTATTGGCCAACATCACCAACACTTTGTTCCACCAGGTCACTGAGGATGTACTTATTGGCCAACATCACCAGCACATTGTTCCACCAGGTCACTGAGGATGTACTTATTGGCCAACATCACCAGCACTTTGTTCCACCAGGTCACTGAGGATGTACTTATTGGCCAACATCACCAACACTTTGTTCCACCAGGTCACTGAGGATGTACTTATTGGCCAACATCACCAACACTTTGCTTCACCAGGTCACTGAGGATGTACTTATTGGCCAACATCACCAGCACTTTGTTCCACCAGGTCACTGAGGATGTACCTATTGGCCAACATCACCAGCACTTTGTTCCACCAGGTCACTGAGGATGTACCTATTGGCAAACATCACCAGCACTTTGCTCCAACAGCTCACTGCTCTTCCTAGTACCTTGGCACTGAGGTTGTATCAGTCGGAAGAATGACTTAACTTGTAATTCTTTTAATTATTTCAGCCACCACCAATACCTGCAAAGATTGAAAACTATGAATATGCGAGAAATAAGCTTCTACTTCGAATGAACAAAAAGAAATTGAAAAGCAATAGTAGCCCTGACAGTACGAGTACACCTCTGCAAGACTCACAGAGAGAACCAACCTTTATCTCTAATGGTAGTTATCTGACTTTTTTTAAATTTTTAAGTGATGCTTCTATGGTATTGTGATTTCGCAATTCAGTTATCTCATGTTTTCGCCTTATTTTCGAAATATTGTTTAACGGTCATTGCCAAATTTCATAGAATCCAGATACTTCAAGCCTCAAGTCTTGTCAATTGTTGGGGGGAGTGGGGGTTCTCAACTACAAACACTGTTTTTCGTTATCGAGTAGGGATTTTAGGTAGTTAGTTATCGATTCCGCTTTATTTCTCTCTCTTTATATTTATAATAAATCTTTATTGTGTTTGACAACATAACCCTTTAGTGCTGCCGAAATTTTTCTTAAATACGATTTAAATCAGAGTGATGAGGAGACAATTTCACATAATTCCGGCTCTATGATATTTTGAGGAGATAGTAACATTTTTGATTGCGTTCAGTCTAACAAAAGGAAATGAGAGAGATAGGATATGGCGGTGATGTGTAGCCTCGGCCACTTTACCTGCACTGACTCCATCTCTTCTTAGTACATCTAGCATATGGCGGTGATGTGTAGCCTCGGCCACTTTACCTGCACTGACTCCATCTCTTCTTAGTACATCTAGGATATGGCGGTGATGTGTAGCCTCGGCCACTTTACCTGCACTGACTCCATCTCTTCTTAGTACATCTAGCATATGGCGGTGATGTGTAGCTTTGGCCACTTTACCTGCACTGACTCCATCTCTTCTTAGTACATCTAGGATATGGCGGTGATGTGTAGCCTCGGCCACTTTACATCTTAGTACATCTAGGATATGGCGGTGATGTGTAGCCTCGGCCACTTTACCTGTACTGACTCCATCTCTTCTTAGTACATCTAGGATATGGCGGTGATGTGCAGCCTCGGCCACTATACCTGCACTGATTCCATCTCTTCTTAGTACATCTCAACTTATAATATTACAGATGCTTCGACAAGTAGAGCGCAGGACACCCCGGCTCTGGAGAACCTCTTAGATTCAATGGAAGGCAATAGAGTGAAGTGTAAGGACACTTTTGGAAAAAAAACCTCTAAAAAAGCACGACAGAGAGAGAAAAAGGTATTTCATATCTGAAATAAGATGTTGTGGGGTGAGATTTCTCATAGAAATAGAAGTTGTTCTGTGTTACTTCCGGCCAGAATCGGGTTTCAGCGTAACTGCGTCATCATCAGTGACACATCTATGAATACACAAAAAGCAGCAGGGTACAGAGTAACAAAAAAAAATAACACTTGCCTACCTCAATCGTCCATAGATATTTATTTTATTATTTTTATAACAATTTATTTATTATATTAATTTCGAAAGTGTCTTTTAGTATTTATTTGCATGAAAATTGAGTGATTAAACCTCGTTGAGCTATAGTTTTATCTTTATTTTGTTAGTCTATACTCTGATGCTTTAATATTTTGGCTAGTTACTTCTTCAAATTTATATTTAATATGTATTCACAGCTGTGCCACTGCAGATGACGTAGTTGCGTTGAAAACCGGTTCTGGTCGGAAATAAAACAGTGGGATGATAACGTTTTCTTCTTCTATGGGAGAAAAGTATTTGTTATAGAACTTCTGGACTTTTGAACGGTGACAAGTCTATGATTTGACAGTTATAAGGATTTCTCTCAGAACTGTTAATGATTTTCATCTTTCCCGACGAGTCTAATGCATACTCGTATCTTATGTAACATAAAATATACCTATTTTGAATCTTTTTGGTATGTCCTTATGAGTCATTTGGTGCGTCTATTATTGTATGATTAAACCGTATATTGTTCTTTCTGCAGGAAGGTAATTTATTTTTAGAAAGTATAGGGGAAGTAATTACAACAATTCCGTGTTGAGTTTCCACGAAACTTTCATGTTTTCCGACCCCCTGAGTCCAAAATGGGGGGGAAAATGCATGTCTGTAGGCACGATAATTCCCGACAGAATGAACATAATATGTTCATTCTGTCGGGAATAATCGTGCTTATATATATTATGGACTCGAACTTATATATTATGGACTCGAACTTGTATATGTGGATCCAGAACCTCATAAGGACGACACCTAACCCCCCCCCCCCCCCGCCTTTTTCTCTGCCCGATTTGGCTGAAAATCAATAGGTGTCATTATGAGGTTTTGGAGAGGCTTATCAAGATAAGCAAGATGCATAGCACAAACTACCACGAAGGGTACTCCCTCAATTAATTTTTTTTTTTTTCTTCAGGTTTCATCACATTCTTTGAATACTCCATTGATAATTATTCTTTTTCTGATTATTATTTTTATCTGACATGAAGAAAAATTGAAACGACATGCTTTAGAAGAGGAAGCTAAAAGAAAGAGAGAAGAAGCTAAAAGAAAGAGAGAAGAAGCTAATGCTGCCATGCTTAACTCTACCCGTACGGATAAGCAAAAAGCATCTGTTAAACTTAAAAATAAAGCAAAAGCTATTTCGCATGTTCAACGTCCAGCTGACCATGGGAGGGTGGCCGACCCTCACTATCACTCTGGCGGAGAAATAAGAAAGCAGTCTGACCCTTCACCGGTGCCGACAGCCAGCTAGCCCCCCGGCGCCACACCGTAATACAACCTGCCAGCGCCCCACCTGGACCCCGAGCTCTGTTAGAGCGCCAAGCAGTGCCGCATATGAAATTAGGGTGGACCAGGGCCGATCGTCGACCTCCAACTAGCCACACCGTAATACAACTACAACCAGCCAGCGCCCCACCTGGACCCCAAGCTCTGTTGGCGCGCCAAGGAATATCACATATGAAATTAGGGTGGACTGGGGCCAACTGCGAGAATTTTTATCTGGGAGAGGAAAAAACCTCGAGCACGCCGTCCTTCGAACGGGCTGTTATACGATGGTCCCGAGCCTGTACGGAGACCCCTATCCTAGGTGAATAAACCTAGATAGGCAACATTTAGGATGCCCAGTGTATAGTCAGGCTCATGTCCACCAGAGCGACGAATGAGAGCTTTGGTAGTAGGCGATATGACCTCGTAGTTAAAGCCCTGGCATGAGTCATAATAACTAACTTATATCAACGAATACTCTCTATTTGCCTAGACCATTTTGAGCGGTTTATTTTATTAAACAATAAATATATTTTTCTTCCATGAATTATGTAACATTGTTTTGGAAAAATACAACCCCCCTCCCAACCCCCCCCCCCCCCCCCCCACACACAAACACACATCGGCCTGTCATGAGCTGCCATCCCCTCTTTCCTCCGTTAGATATTTCGTCAATCCTTCAATATTATATCCTACTGAACTATGTATAAAATTTGGTTTTTACGAAATCAAGTTTTTCTAGAACCACTTTTTATGGTCGGTTTGTAGCTGACATTAAGACACAAATATACTCTGAATTTCAAGTTGCTACGACTTTATATCCAAACTCCAAAGAAACAAATGTATGTATGGTGATAGGTTCGAAAAATCGAGTCCGAGATAAGGTCAGATTCTGATTGCACTACCCTCAAGTTTTAATGAAAAGTGGTTTTCCGCATGGCGGCTACGCGTTTGTCTGTGTGTAAAATTATCTTTCGTTCGCTATAACCTCTGCTAAAATGCACCGATTTTATTTATATTTTTCTTCAAATGTTTCTTGATGAGGACTCCAGACCTATTTTCAAGCCAATCGTGGAAATATATGCAATTTTTTTCGTTCATGATAACTTCTGTAAATATGCATAAAATTATTTGCCTTATTGAGGACTCGAGGCTTATTAATTTTGAAGCCAATCGTATCATTATTTTTTGAACGTATCCTGAACTACCTAGTTCTTTCGTTTACGACAATTGCTGCTAAAATGATCTTAAATATTTCAATGAAAACAGAAATTTATGTTTTGAGACTAACAAAAAGTGATCATGGAAAAAATATAATATATTTAATTATGATCGATATTGTGAACAATTTTGTTTTTAAAAGATAAATATCTTCAGTGCATTCAAGAAAAAAAATTGTTTTTATATTTAAGAGAAAGTTAACTGAACAATTACTTTGACAATTTATCTTGGAAGATGGAAGTCATGTATGTTTCTTCATACCGTTATTTTATGTGGAAGCTTGAAGCTGTCTATAGACAGACAGATACACAACGGAAAACATTTGTTTTTGTCTTTGATGTACAAAAACCTAAGAAAATGTTAAAATCGCGAGTTCCCTGATCTGCGGATGATTAGTTATGTGAATATTTCTTGTTTCAGTGAGCAAGTTTGAGAGTTTGCGACTAGAAAATGTCACAGTTAGTACGAAGGCGACTCCAACGGAAGATGTCGAAATTCAAGCAAAACCAAAATCTTATGAGAATAACAGCGCCCCAGGACTAAGGACAAGTGTTCCAAGAGAAGTGAAGGAACCTCGAAGTATGATGAGAAAACTGAATTTGAAACCCAAGCCTCGAATTAAAATGGTCACTTCAAAAAGAAATAAGGAAGTGTTGAGTGCGCCCGCCATTGGAGTAAACGTCTCAAGGAGTCATCCTCGTCCTGCGCATCCTTCTTCATCATCAAGCTGCCTCCTGGCAGTATCATAACAAAAGTTGATCCTTCTAAAATCCAGGTAAATCAACATTATTATAATGAGAGTAAAGCTTCGCAACGTTTTGTTTTTTCAAATCTAGTCATCAAGAATAGTTTTGCACCACCCTCTAAAACCTATATAGAGAACTTTGGAGTTTAAACTAATGGGTTATTTACAATATTTGATATATAATTGTAAGGTAAATAGAGGGAGAAATAATAGTTTAAACTTTTGTTTAGATGAAACTATTAATTTCACTCCACAAAAACCTTATCTATATGTCAAATAAATAAAAACAAAGAATCTGTATGACTTTTATATTGTCTAATTCAACAAAAATATATACAAAAAGTGTAGCAGTTTCGGCTTACGCCATTGTCAGCACAAAGTTCAAAAGTGACATTTAAGTTTGCTAGGTTGTCATATTCATACAATGCTCAGGTTACCTGAGATTAAATAAGACTGTGACACACTGTCCCGTAGCAAAGTCCTTGGATGATGGGGCAGGGTGAGCTTTTTTTCTGAATTTATGGAAAAATATTAATTAAGGGTTATATATTGGGTAGTCTGGTGTATACGAGTACACTTAGGGACCTAAGCATCCTATGCTTTTATCCCTTCCCTGTTAGCTCTACTCTAGGATTCCTAAATGTTGCCTACCCAGGTTTAATTAGGATAGGAGTCTTTAACGAGTACCTGACATCGCACAAACTAGGAATTGCCATTTAACGTCCCCTCTTAAGGACAGCGTGCTCTCGAACTTTTTTGTTTCTGCTTTTTTTTCCAAGGACGGTATATCAGTAACATTCATAAAATCATCATCAGTACCGAACTGTTTCTTTTTTCTCTGACATCTAAAAATATTGATTATTACTATTATTGTAATCTTTATTATATTATTCATTTTCTAGGAGCATTCTGTAAAGAAAGTCGAGACAAAATCGAAACAAGATGGTGATTGGTGCTCCCCCGAAGTAACTGTCGAAGTAAACAGAGGTAAACAAATACACAGTAGGATGAGCCATTAAATTACTTTTGAAAAATTAGCCTTACAGATAAGCCACCTCCCCTTTTTTGCATTCTTACAATATGCCAAAATAAACGAAATTTGTTCTGAAAACTAATTTAGAGAAGAAAACTAGGTCCACTGCATATTTTGAAGTAATCAAAAGCTTCTTAGAATAAAAGTTGTATGTGGAACAGATTAAATCCAGTCTTATTTGTGTTCTATATATTTTTATTGAGTTCAAAAAAATTACGATTCTACAGTAAAACTTCGCTATAACGCTCCTCTAGGGAACATGACAGAAGCTGGTTATTACCGGGAAAACACAAAAATCCAATTGTTTCCTGTCAAAATGTATTTCACATCATTATTAGAATAATTAGCAAACATGGATAAAACAATCAAGTAATAACAATAAAAATTAGGAATGTTTTATTGATTATTTATCGATAATTACAATTTAAAAAGAGAGCTTATTAATTATAATGTTACTACAGATATATTAGTATATATCGGAGGTTGCAAACTTTTGCGTCCTTCTGACCTTCAGGTCTTCCGGAAAATGTTTACAATTTCTCCTTATTTTCCAGGATCTCTGCCTGAACAAGACAGCCTAAAAAGTAGAAAGAAGAGAAACCGAAGGAAGAAGAAGAATCAGATGTTAACGGAAGAAAACCCAGGTGAATATACAGGATTGTAAATAGAAGCTGTCAGTGTTTTGGAGGAAGACGATCTGTCAAAGGATACGTGCGAGCTCACTAATATACCTGGAGGTGGGCACCCACAGGTTCCCCGCAATTGGAAGAAAAAACTCATCGGTGATGTACTTCCCCAGCGCAAATTAACTAATTAAGTGTCTGCTCTCTCTCTCTAAAGCCAATCGATCGATTTAGCTGAAAATCAATTGTTTTCTTCCTCAGAAACTTCTCAATCCTTATATAATATTTAACTTTTGGGTTGTCTAAGATTTTGAATTCACAATAATATATTTTTCTATCTATAAACTATATAGTAACCTATAACTATATTATTGTCCCATTCGTTATTTCCCCTGCTATACGAAGTATTCGGTCAGCAATTCGATGTTAAGTTCTGATCCTAAAAATAAAAAAAAAAAGTCCTGTGTGTGTGGCTCAACACGATAACTCCCGTTAGAATGAATGTATCGACATGAAATGATATATATGTATCCCTGTTTTTTTTTCCTATTTTTCAGGAAGTGTAGTCGCCTCCAAAGATATTGACATGAATGAAGGGGAGATGGATGATCAAGTGGGTCTGCCTCCAGTCCATCGCTCCAGAAGACAAAGAAAGTGTTCATGTCAACATTAAGGATATCGTGTTTATAAAAAAAAATTTCTAGTATAATTAAATTTCTTTAGTATTCGTGAAATTACAAGTATTTTTTACCATGTTTTATGTGTGTTTTTTTTATATAACTTTGGGATCTTATTATAAATTTTATTTTCTCTAGTAAAAAAGTTCATGTAAACGGGCCCGGAAGACCCTTCTCAAAAAGTCATAGGCAAAAAATACTTGAAAACACTGATTTTTTTTAAAAACATTTCGTAAGAAATAAATTTAAATTTGATCTAGGCAATAATAAATTGTTATCTAAAAATTGTAGAGAATTGAATTATTTAAAAAATGAGTTCCCTTTTGGGTTCGTATACCCCATATGCTGCGTCTGACGGTTATAAATACAGTAGAACCTCTTTAAGTCGAACCTCGATAAGTCGAAAACCTCCAAAACTCGAATAAAAGTTTTGTTCCTTTCCCTTCAAGGCCCAAAACCTCCATTACTCGAAATCTCAACCCTCTATTAGTCGAAATAATCAGTGAGTCCCTACAAGCCATTTTGGTACATATTTTCCCTCTATAACTCGGAAAAATAAATTGGACCTCTGTATCTCGAACATAGCAATGTTTTATTTTACAACCTTTACAACTTGATTATTTGAAACGTATACCTCCTATAGCTCGAAGAAAAATAAGTTACCGACTTTAAGAATTTGCCGACAATGTACACCATTGTTTCTTAGAAAACAATTTAGGAGTATACAATAAATAGGATTACCAATTATCTAAAGCAAAAAAAAATTACTGACTTTTTTTAATACCTACATGTACTACGTATTTTTTATTTTAAGGATGTTTTGAAATAATGTTGATTTATAATAAATATAAATATGTTTGTTACCTCTGTAACTTGAATTTTTATTTATTTCACCTCTCTAACTCAAAATTAGTTAGAATGAATATTAACCTCTACAAGTCGAATCAAAATCCGCCTAAGTCGAAATCCTCCATAAGACGAAAACTCTATTACTCGAATTTTTGGCGTCTCCCTTGATGTTCGACTTATAGAGGTTCTACTGTAGTTCCTCCTGGATTTGTCCGGACGGCCATAACAGCTCTTTCCTGAGTCAGGTTGAAGAGAACAGGTGAGATTGGGTCTCCTTGTCTCACATTGCTTACCTCAAACTGTTCACAAGTCTTGTCTTATTCTGCAGTTTCACCTGACAATTTGTGCCCCCCAGAGTCATTCGCACTAACTACTTTGGGATCTCACATTCGTTAGGCCCATTACCGCTGAGACCCTAAGTATCATACTTCTCGTAACATCGCTTAATCGTTTAAATATCGCCACTGTACTCCCGTTGCGTGTTAATAACAAATAAATTGATTTCAATAAACACAGTCTATCATTTTTTTTTCTCTCATCACCCGTAGACGTTGTCACGTAAAAATACACAGCCCATCAATTTTTTAACTTCCCAGCAAATTTGTAATGGGTTCGGAAATTGTAATCAAAATTGTCAACATATTTATGCATAAATGTAGTGCTAGCTCATTAACGGATTGTCAAATCGTGATGAATTTTCACAAGAGTATTCTTAAGAGCCAATTGGGATATAGTCTATCTGGCGTCACGAAATTCTTAAGGGCTAAGCATAAAAATAGGTCTAGCTCATCAACGGATGATCGGATATTAATAAAATTTAACATGAAGTATTCTTAAAAGACAAATTAATGAATAGGATGTGTGATGTCTCCAAATTATCAACAGGGGCTATGGGTAGGGGGGGGGGGGGGGGAACTAAGCATAAAAATTGTGCTAACACATTAACGGATAATCGGATTGTAATGAAATTTAACATGTAGTATTTTTAAAATCTCAATTGAAAAATAGGGTGTGTGACGTCTCAAAATTCTCAACTGGAGGGGGGACTGTGGGGTGAGGCTGAGAATAAAAATAGTTCTACTTCACTAACGGATTATCGGATTGTCATAAAATTTTAATCAATTAATAATCTATGTTTAGATTAAATTCAATTAAAAAGAATAAATAATTCTGTACTGAATAAAACTATTATAAATAAAACCACCTTTGTAGAGTCATAATACACGGCCTAGTAATTTCCTCTGATTTAGGATGCATAGAGGCGAAACACACACATCCCAAAACCTACTTGTTTGAAGAATATTTCAATGTCAACAAATCCTCCATACATAATGATATATCTTTAACGGTTTAGGGAGTGTATGCAATAAATGGCGCCCTTATTGGCCGTTGATCTCTATGACATATAAGAAAATTTAACCTTGTCGAACAGTGTAATTTGCCAGATATCGGGGAAGGGGGAGGGAGCGGTGAAGACGTCATCCTCCTAGTTTAAATGAAACATAAAAAAAAATAGTAAGGTGTGGGATGAGAATTATCAATGAAATGTTGTCTTCTCACTCAGACGACAACTTTCGACCTAACGTAAACGGGGGATGATAGGGAAATAATACCCAATCCTTACAACTGACCTAACCTAAACGAATGAATAACCAAAACATTTTGGGAAATTGCGTTATGTGGACGGCCCCCTAAGGGATTTAAGATTTGGGGATTATTCAATCCTTCCCCAGATTTGGGGGGTTCAAAATAATAAAATAACCACTATAAAGAATCGTGTTTCATATCCAAAAAACATTATTTGATATAAAGCTTTCATTTTTCTTTTTTGGGCAGAGTTTCTCCACACCTTAAAGGTCAGTTGAATGTACGTTTTTGTTTTATTTAATAATTTATAATTTTTTATTCATTTAGACTTTTTTATATATTCATTTATAATTGATTAATCTATATATATATATATATATATATTTTTTCATATATTGATATAGTTACATTGTTTTTTTTTTTTTGTTTTGGGACCTGATGATGGGACGTAAGAACGTCCCGAACATCGTTGGGATAAAGATACTTCCGAAGAGTTTTTTTGAAAAATAGTTATCTTAATTTTTATGAAATTGAAAAATGTCTCTACTTATTATAAACGTATCTTGTATTAATTTGTTTATACACTCATATATTCTTAAGTATTTATTTGTTCATTTTTTATTAATTTCATTTTACTTTTTCTTAATAGTTTTGTTATTACTACTAATCATAGATGTGTTAGACTCAAGTAGTTATAAATCTATATCTTAATGTATAAATTCTTTTGACGTATCCTATTACCATGTATTGGTCATTTTCATATCATGCCCAGGGGTTATGTTAAGTTAGAAATTAGGTTAGCTCTGGTAAATTAGGTTAGGTTATGAAACTATTCTTAAATAGAAAGGGTAAATAAAAATGAAAACAATTTGTTTTTGAGATGAAATTATATAAATTTGTCTTCAGATTATGTAGTAGTTAGTTCTTGTGGATAGTGATTCTCCTCATATTCTAAGCCAGTGCGGGGCACTAGAAAGCAGAAGATTTTACTGCTTCGTGTCTACCATAACGGAACCGAAACAGGTAATGGAAGGAACCTGCAGAAGAATCCTGGGCTTTCATTTAAGATACAGGGCTGTTGTAGGGACCAACGCACATTATAGGCCTACTCTAACCGCGGTGACACAATCAGCCCTCAAAAATAAAAAAAAATAGTGATTCTCAAAAAACGGTAGGTACTTACTGTTTTTTCGAAACGAGTCTTGTCTTGACAATCAAGATCACCGAAAGAACCTTCAACAATGCCAGTCTCCATTTCATTATATGGTTCCATAAAAAATTTCACAAGAAATGTTTTCAACATCAATCGTTTTGCAAAAAATAATGCATCTAGTAACAAGAAAAAGATATGAGATTTTAATTATTATTAATTAGGTTAGGTTTTATGACTCATGCCCGGGCTTTAACTACAATGTCATATCGCCTACTACCAGAGCGCTATTTCGTCACTCTGGTGGACATGAGCCCGACTGAGAGTCCCTGAATTTTTATTCACCTAGGGCAGGGGTCTTCAACGAGTACCTGACACCGTACAGGCTCGGAACCATTGCTTAACGTACCATCGGAAGGACGGCGTGCTTAAGTTTATTTTACCTCCGAGATAAAATAAACTAAGGGCCTCGGTCGGGTTTCGAACTCACGTCCTTGAGCTCAGAAGACAAGCACGCGTACCACTGCGCTACCGGCGCCCCCTTATTATTAATTATAGTTTTTTAATTATTATTTAGTTATTAACTACACATCTGTACCATATAATGGTAATGAGTCCATTCCTAGAAAACAGGATTAAGCGTTACTTATAATAACTAATCTTCTGCTTGACGTAAAGCTATTTCTAGAGGTTTTTTTGTTGTTTATTGATGGAACGCGAACAACTGATGTACCCATCTTCATATCACGGTCGCGATTCACGGAAATATGGTCAAAAGTATCTCATATTAGGGATGCTCTGTGATTTAAGTAACGGGTATTAGTAACAGATATCTATTTGTCACTGGTACAATATGTTCCTAACTCCAGAAAGTATTAGGTTTTGGAACCGGTATTTTCTAATATATAACCAAATATATGCTCGCTATAAAAAGTATGATGGATTGTAATGTAGCAAAGCATTGACCGAATTAAGCTCCTCAAAGTATAAGGTACTTTTCGGAACAGTGTTCTAAGAGCATTATAATTACAGGGAGGAACAACTGATCCGCGAAATTTTAATAATGAATTTAGAATCCAACAGAAATACAGCTAAATATATAATATTTAAAAAAATATCAATGTTACTCAGGTTTCATGAAAGGCAGACTCTGAGTAACAAAAGGAACAATTAACCTAAAGTACAGATATATTGTAAGTTGGTTAGCATTTTTGTACGTGCTAAGGGTCTCCCTAGGAATCTATTTGCGCTGATCTCTAGCTTCCTTAGCGATCGATCTGCCGCCATAAGCCAGCTGTATACCCATAAGTACAGTTGACGTCCCCAGGGCTCGGTGCCTAGGACCGATACTATGGAACATACTCCGTGACCTCGAGAACCGTGGATATAAAGCAATAGCCTTTGTTGACGATCTCGTGGTCACGACGATACAAGCTGAAGTCATGTCACTCTGACTCATCGTGCGCAAGCCGCTATTGACGATATAATGTGCTGCGCCAACAAGCTGGCCCTTTTATCTAGTAAAACCTCGGCTTTACTGATGAGAGGAGACCTGATCCACACCCTCTGGCTTTAATGATCCACATTATTTCAGACAAAATGCCCGAATTGTTTATAATCACAATGTTTTGAGAAGACAAAAATAAATGGGAGAAGTAATGCTGTGTTAATATATTGTATATGAATCAATAATCTCCTTACACAAACCAAAAAATTACTGTAATATTTGAAGCATGAATGAATATGTAATAAATAGTAATGGAAAAAAAATGTTCATGTTCTAATGAGTTTTATGCTTAGTCCACACATGCGTTAACAAATATTCGGTAATTGTCCACAATGCTTGTACTCAAATGTTTGGTCACGATTACTTAGCTATTGCAGTTTCTACATATTCGTCCCTTGAAACAGAACATTCACTACTCATACTTACTTGAGGGAAATATGAATATTCCTGTAGAAATGAATGACGAAGAGATTAATGCAACAGAGACTTTCTTAATGTGCTATTGCAGAAGATGCAGATGGCGGATGCTCTACATAAAAATAGCAAGAAGTGTTCAATAATTAACTTATTGAAATTTCTTCATTTTTGTCATGTTATTCATAAAAACAAAGTTAATTATATATATAAAAACTGTAGTATTTGAACCAGCGTTTCAGTGCTAATATAGAATACTTTCCGAATTTAGTCGCTTGACAACAGTGACTGCCCAAAGCTGAGTTGCTATCTTGTCAAGTGGTAAATTTTTGGAAAATTGTGAAAAATAGTTCAAAAGAAATTTTTCTATAAAATATTTGATATAAAATTAATTGTATATAGTATATTTATCATAGGTACATTTCTCCCACTTTTTTTTTTTTTTTTTTAAAACCTAGCAATTACAGACGTTTCGGGAAGCACTCCCATTAGTAACTATAATTTATTTGTTCTTTATGTTAGTTAGTTAGTTATTATGACCAATGCCCGGGCTCTAACTAACAGAGCGCTCTTTCGTCACTCTGGAGCCCGACTCAACTAAAGGAAGTCCTACATTTTTATTCATATCTTTAATGAGTACCTGACATCGTACAGGCTCGGTACCTGTGCTTAAGTTTATTTTTTTACCTCCCAGGTAAAACACACTAAGGGCCTCTGCCGGGTTTCGAACTCACGACCATGAGCTCAGTAAGGAAGCACGCATAACACTGAACTACCGTCGCCCTCTGTTCTTTATGTTAACACCTTTTTCACGTCATTTAAGACCTTCTTTCTACAGGACATATTTATTGATTCGACCTCTATGTTTAAACTTGGACTCAGTAATGATAAATAAATTGTATATAAATTCAGACTCTTCCACACAAGCCAAAAGTCAAAATTAATTTTGTATAAAACACACTATTTGAATTATTATTTCAGTGTTAATACACTTGCCGAATTAACACTGAACTAGCTGGCAACACTGACTGCCTCAAGTTGGTATCTTGTGAAGAACAAATAATGCGCACGTTCACTATATGCAACACGAATATTTATCGAATGTGTTAATTCATCAAACAAATAATCCTATACGAACACAATTCCATCCATACTATTGCATTTCAATGCGAATGACGAATATTCATGTATCACCATGCATGTGTGAACTAGGCTTTACACGTTTCATACATGGAGCCACAGACCTTGTTCACTACATGTGTAAATATTGATAGTTTCTATGTTTCTATGATGAAAGTATGTTTCAATACAGGCAGCTTTGTTCTTCAGGTCTGCCAAAACAAAGAAACTTAGCAAATATGTGCTGAACTATAATTTTACTTAAGTAAAGTAGCTAGCAGTAGAAAGGCGGTAATAATATATTCTGAAAGTGGTCAAACTAAATTTTTTTTTCGCAAACTGTGAAATTATCAATAAACATAGGTAACTAAAAGGGTCTCATTACAAAAATAACACATATTTTCAAAAAATATATTTATAACAATTTTTTAAATAATTGATTCATAATAAATACGAAACTATACATTTTAAACTCACTACTGAAGTGGATAAATATTATTCTGGTACAAAATAATATAAAAAAAAATCTATAACTAACAGTGAAAACTACAATAAAAAAAAATGCGTTATTTACAAAAAAAAAAACAGTATAAATATCAAATATGTACAAATTAGATAAACCGATTTGAATAAATTAGGTATACTTAAAATAAAAAATAAAAATTTATAAAAAACACGAACAACTTGTCTAATTTATTTCCTTTTAAAGAAAAAGGCAAGGGACGGTTTAGTTGACCCTAGCACGTAGAAATATACACTTAAAATATGCCTCAGTTGGTCGCCTGCGAACACAGTTCGTTTACATTTAAATTTATAATCATATGTTTTAATAAACACCCGTTGATATATATATATACACATATATATCAATTTTTTTTTTCATGAGAAACTTGGAGGGCTCTCAAAACTTCAAATCTGACAAAAATCCGTTATCAAGAATGTCATAGGAAACATTTTTAATAATAGATGCATTTTCCATAAAACTAACCGTTTTCGCTTAAATCAAACGAAGGTCAAAAACCAATAAGAGTATTATAGATTTTTTTTAAACTTAAATTCAATTCTTTCAAAAGTTATAAAAGATAAGTTAAAGGTAGTGAGGTTATTGTTTTTTTTTATAACCAGAACCAATGGAAATATCATTGTATTTATTCTTAGTGCATTTATTCTTAGGGGACCTCGGTCCCAGAATAATATAATTTCTTTTCTTTCTTTCTTTCTTCTTTCAATGGAGAAACCCGAAATGAGTATGAGTGGCTCTCTGTTCTCAAGATAGATTGGTGAGCGAAGCACAGCAAAACAATTTTTGAAGCATTTACAGTAAAAAAAGGATCTAAAAATATGATTTGGCGCATCTATAGGCCATAAGCTTTCAGTGAGAGTTTTTGGAATACGTTAGTTCAAAAATGATCATACAATCATATGTACAATGAATGAATGATATATGATTATATAACAGATTATATCAGAAAGTTTTCAGTCCTTACAATTAGGTGCTACAGATGAAGATTCTATGTATCTCCGGAAAATTGTTGATCTGAAAAAATGTCGCTAGCAATTTTAATCCCGATTTCCTCAACAATTTTCCGAAGTTACACAGAATCTTCATCTGTAAAACCTAATTGTAAGGGCTGAAAACTTTCTGTGAGGTTCGTCAAAAAGGAGAAGTAAAAATAAATTATTTTTTGTAGTTTAACTTGTTTGAGTTTTGAAGAATGCTTCCAATGGGAGGATGGGATTGTCTGTTGGAAGTGTTATTTTATGAAATGGCCTTTTTTTATTTAATGGAAAAGTGATGACTGTTTTTTTGAAATCGTTTGTAGATGAGGAGGTTAGATCGGCAACCAGATCTGCCTCCTCGTGTTTTGGTTCTGCGCCTGTTGTCAAGATGTCGTCCTCTTCCCCACTAGAAATAGTCGTTGTCGTTGCATCGTCCATTTTCTTTATCATTACTGATGGGATTACATTGTTTTCGTCATGCTTTACAGATTCCTTGGATTTCGAGATGACTTTCGGTTCGGGGTTGTCGTAATCCTCAATGGTTTCTTCAGTGGTTGCTGTGGTAGGTTGAAGCCGTTTCCTCGCCGAGAACACTCCTTTTGGCACTATTGGCAACTTAGGTGTTGTGGTAGCCGGACTATCGTCTGGCTCCTTCGGCCCTATGGTAGAAGTCCGATACCGGCTATAATACTTTCCGGTTCCGGGCCTATACCGATTTGTACTTGGTTTGAACGTATTCGTTCTCTCGGTTGTTGTTGCGTCACTCTCAGGCGCTGGGGTCGTTGAAGTCCTGTATCTGGAAGGACCTACCCTTGGCTTATATTTACGAAACTTGAATTCTGTTGTCGATTCCGCCGCGTCAGTCGCCGGCGTTACTCTAGAATATTTTGGCTCAGTAGTTTTCATCTTTTCTGGTTTCGCAGTAGTTGCCCGGCTCACTTTTTCCCGATAATCTTTAACACTGAAGCGAGGTCTGTTTCCATACTTACTTTTCAGTCTGTTGACAATATCCGTGGGTACGTGAGTAGTGGCTGACGTACTGCTCGGCAAAACCGTTGTCGAACTCACTTCTTTCACAACTTTCGCGTCTTCTTCTTTATTTCCGTATTGGATTTCCTCGTTGTATTCCACATCCCCCATGTTCGTCTGTTTATCATCCGGGAGTTCTGTCAGATCACTCGTCACTGTCGTGTACTCTGCAATGTTTTCTGTAATTTGCGGCTCACTTGTTGTTGTCGTTCTGTATCTTTTGTTGAAAGGGTTTTTCTCAAGATTTCCTCTAACTCCATACTTATTATTTTGTTTTCTCTTCTGTTGATACTTATTCTGGTACTCTTTCTCAATTTCGGAGACAGGTACTTCCTCAGACGACTGTGTGGTAGAAGGAACAGTTGGTCGCATTGGTCGTCTTGACTTGACCAAATTCTTTGACTTCGTACTTCTCTCCGGAGCAAATGTCGTCACCATTTCAGTCACAGCCTGACTTATCTCAAAATTCGACGTATAAGTGGGAACAGGCTCTTGTGAGTTATACTTATTCTGAGAAACTTGCGTAGGATTCTCTGTTAGTTCCGTAAACGGCAACATATCTGTAGACGGTGTCGGGAGGAAGGTGGACATAGGTTTATTCCGTAACCCTTGGTAAGAACTCACTTGAACCTGAGGATTATTATAAAAAGGATCATATTTACTTGGTTTAAAATCCTCAGTATAATACATATCCTTAACCGTTTCCGTTTCTGTTGGAATTTCTATGGTACTCATTGGATAGAAATCTTTTGTGGACTGCGTCTGATATTCTGTGGTCAGTCCAGCATTTTTGTTAGTTATGCGAAAGGGTTGAGCAATTTCGGAAAATTTGACGCGAGAGTCTTGCGCAGGATAACTTTGATATTTATCTTTTTGGAACGGCTGTGTGGTTTCGAATGGTCGTCGAAGATTAGACAGCTGATCGTAAATTGGATTTTTTTCTGTGACAGGTTTCACGGGAGGATCATTCCTCCATGTTCCTTTTATGATTTCCGGATTTTCGTTGTAGTAATCATAATCTCGATTTCTGTTGTAATTTGAGAAAGATTCGTAACCTTTTTGTGGTTTTGGTCTGTATGCCTGCATTCCTTGTTGTGCTTTTTTGCTTACTTCAGTTTGAAATGGTTGCCCTTCGTAGTAATGCTTACTCGGCGCCAGAGACGTAGTATGCAAATAGGTATTTGTATCTTGGGGAGGGGACAACAGTGATGAATCGTAATAATACGGATCGTTATAATCGTTATAATGAAACTTTTGATTATTATAATTTTGGTAATATTGGTGTCTTTGATAGGGAGCTTTAGGCCTATTGTCTTGAGGATAATCGATTTGTGGTCTAGGCGATTTCTTGGCGATGTGGGAAGCATGTTCGCGTGCGTTCACAGTTGCATGGCCGAACAGGCTGAAAGTTCCCAAGATTGAGGGAGGAGCAGGCGAGAAAACTTCAATATTCTCTGATGCTTCGCTTTGTTGATGTGCTTTCTTGCCAGGAATGTAGCTATATCCTGGCTTCTGATACACAGGGTAGCGTACCGGATGTCTTACAGGACTTTCTCGTACTGGCCTCCAGTCATCATAGGACAACCGCAACTGAAACATAAAGCGCAAAAATGAGAAACATATATAAAATAAAAAAGTCGCCAATGAATCCCTCAGAAATGGACCTCCCCAGTTTCTTCAAATTTTTTTGCAATAAACTAGGTTTCCGCTCTCCCTCTAAACCCTTCTTCTTCTTTGTCAAATTTGGTTGAAATCAACAGGTGTCGTACTTACGGAATTCGCAAAAAAATGTCGTCTCAATATATTAATTTTGTCGGGAGTTATCGTGTTCATTAAACATTAAAGTTTCTAAATTCCCCAGGTTGAATTTTAAATTGAATTTCAAGTTTTCACATGTTGATTACTAACGAAATAACAGTCCTACATTATACAAGTGTTAAAACAGGAAAAAAAAATTCAGTAAAACTGAAAAGCACGGCCAAGTACGGTATATACTGTATTCATAAAGATAAATATTGTATTTATATTGCAATATTATAAATATTGCTCCGCTCGCTCAGAAATTTGCGCTTCATATATGTATATGATATAATAATAAATATTAAACAATTAATTAGCAGTATACAATAACAAACACACACTTTTTTCTTGTTATTATCAATTTCCTGTATGTAAAGTATTTTATCGTTGCTGTCTTTTTTTCGTTATCGTTATAATATTGGGTTATTTTTTATTATATATATATTTTTATGATATTTATTATACATTCAAAAAAATTCATATATTAACATTGATGACGTCATCCGGACGCCCGGACACTGAAAAAGGAAAAAGAAAAGAAAGTTATTTTTTTGCCAATTTTGACCCTTCGAAACTTGGTCAAAAATGATTCTTTTGGGGTACTTTTGTTTTTTATTTTGTTCAGCTCGGAGTTCTCCAGAGGGCTATGTCGGAAAAAACATCATTTTGTTAATGAATAATATACTTTTTTCGATGCAAAAAGTGGCATTTGGTGTCACGAGAAAAGTAACACAGCAGTGTTTTTTGACCTTTTTTTTCGGACTTGGCCAGAGACACTGCCGTGTCTTCTGATATTAATATAATTTATTAATTCGTATTAATTTTCTCATGTAGTTAATTATCATTTGCACATAGAATTTACACAAACATTATGTCACGCATATCACATATAAATTAGTTAATCTGGTTACAATTCAATAATTGTATCTTTAATTTTAGTTACCACTATTATTAGAAAACGGTGTGGCCATTACAGGACTTTCTTATACCAACCACTCTTTTACAGATCACTCTCCCTCTGAGGTGAAAGTACAGTAGACTCTCCCTTATCCGATGTTCTGTTAACCGGCGCGCTCCCTTATCCGGCGCTCGCTAAATAATACCAAATTTGTTAAACTAAAATTAACATTAAATTATTAGATTATCAATTATATGAGCCACGCGTATTTACGAGCAAATATTAATTATATAATAATGTATTTTTATTGTATATACATACATACATATGTACATTGTATTTATAATGAAGGGAACGCTAATACAATATTTTATTACTTCACTAATATCCTATAAATAAATAATAATAAATACATAGTTGAAAATCAAACATATATAAAGAATGTTTCCTAGAATAGAAAAACAAAGGTACCGTCCCTTCCGTGGCACAATAATATCGTCTTATCGGGAAATGGACACTAACTAGTAAAGTCAAAGTTTAATTTTTTTCCACAGAAACCCTCTCCTCATAGTGTTAAGACGTCTGAAAAACGATCCAACGATTCTTTTCACTATGAGAATCGTTGGATCGTTTTCCAGACGTCTTAACACTAAAGAAGTGGTGGGACTATGCAGCACGGAACAGTGTTGTGTTAGGGAAACAAAAGAAAATTACGGATTTTTTTAACCAATAATATTTTTAGAACTTTAGATTTTGTTTTAAATATGTAGGTATGTAATTAAAAGCAGATATCAAAATATTTTTTCTCATTAAGTGATAGAGTTCCGTTATCCGGCGTTTTCTGTTATCCGGCGTCAAGTCGGATAAGGGTGAGTCTACTGTAATGCATTGGCGTCAGCGGTTTTCTTTGTTTCATTGAACAGCGTGATTCTGAGAGTGACTTTGTTATTATACCCACCAGTAAGGCCTTGTGAGGGGTGTAACGAGGGAGGTGGGGGGGAGAGAGAGTGATCTGTCAGTCACATCACACTTTTTTTTTTAATACTTTTTTAATGAAAAAACTACGAATTATAATTATAATTATAATTCGTTGATACTCGATACAATTTAAACAATACTTTCATACATTTCCTACGAAAATGTATTATACATTCTTTGAGGCGCTGTAACTTTGGTCGTATTGATTCTATCTCAACTTTAAGGACACCGCAGCAATTGGAATTTTAATAAGAAACAATTTTGGTGGATGTAATTTTTCCATAGGACTAACTGTTTTCGAGCAAATCAAGAAAACGTCATACAACGAGTTTCAAAACAGTTCAGGATTGTTTTCAGCGTTTATCTCGCGAAGCGCACGACCTGCGAAAAGTCGTATACCATATAATAACACAACTGTGTCCCTTAGTTTTTTCTATAACTTTTATTTGAAAAGATTTTTGATTAGGTCATAAACATAAGAGGTATTTTGTAAAAAGTACTTTTGGCCCCGAAGTAAAGTGGTATTTTTTTCCTCCGATTTCAGCCAAAATCTAATCAGATTTAAGTTAGCACATGTGACTTTTTCATAACAAATTTCAATTTCATAGCTACAATCTTTTCTGCGTTAGAGCGCTCACAACTTTCAATCACTCACATACAGAAAGACATCACGAGAATGGTCAAAACGTATTCAAGGGACTTTGAAACGTGAAAATTTCGAATATTCGCATGATTACAATACTTCCTTATAATATATTGCAAAAATGTTATAATATAGTTTGCAATAATATTACTTAAGGTTTACTTACCCTTGGTGGCTCTTTCGGATACAGCATGTGACCGCATCCCCATTTGGCAATCACTAAAAAATATAACAAATAAAATAGTTTATTATATCATCAAATTAATCAGCACATTTTTTTATTGCAAAATAATTACTGGACTTTCTTATACCAACCACGCTTACAGATCACTCTCACCCTCTCTCTCTCTCCCTTCATCATTTCATACTGGCATTACTTAGTATAAGAAAGTCACTTTCAGAAATACGCGGTACAATGAAACAAAATCATATCGCTGACGCCAATGCATTACTTTGTTATACCAACCACGCTTACAGATCACTCTCTCACTCTCTCTCTCTCTCTCCACAAAATCATTTCATACTGGCATTACTGAGTATAAGAAAGTCACTCTCAGAAATACGCGGTACAATGAAACAAAATAATATCGCTGACGCCAATGCATTACTTTGTTATACCAACCACACTTACAGATCACTCTCACCCTCTCTCTCTCTCCCTTCATCATTTCATACTGGCATTACTGAGTATAAGAAAGTCACTTTCAGAAATACGCGGTACAATAAAACAAAATAATATCGCTGACGCCAATGCATTACTTTCTTATACCAACCACGCTTACTGATCACTCTCTCTCTCTCTCTCTCCACAAAACCATTTCATAATGGCATTACTGAGTATAAGAAAGTCACTCTCAGAAATACGCGGTACTATGAAACAAAATAATATCGCTGACGCCAATGCATTACTTTGTTATACCAACCACGCTTACAGATCACTCTCTCTCTCTCCCTTCACAAAATCATTTCTTACTGGCATAACTGAGTATAAGAAAGTCACTCTCAGAAATACGCTGTTCAATGAAACAAAATAATATCGCTGACGCCAATGCATTACTTTCTTATACCAACCACGCTTACAGATCACTCTCACCCTCTCTCTCTCTCCCTTCACAAAATCATTTCATACTGGAATTACTGATTATAAGAAAATCCCTCTCAGAAATACTTTGTACAATGAAACAATATAATATCGCTGACGCCAATGTATTACGTTCTTATACTCAGTAAGAAATGATTTTAAGAAGAGGAAGAGAGTGAGTGATCTGTAAGCGTGGTTGATATAAGAAAGTTCAGCAATGGCCACATCATTTTGAAATATTGTCTATTCAAATTTATAATTCTTATTTTAGCCCTAAGTAAATTTGTTATTTGTTGAAAGGATTTTTTTACTTATTTTTTAGTATGTCGAAAACATATGTATTCACTTTTTGATACATTCATATGAGCAGATTTCTATGGAAATGATTTATTTGTTCACTACCTTTCATTCTAGATAGTTGGTTCAAAATTAAATTTGAAATTCGTTAGTTTTAGTGGATATTATTGTCCGTTTAGACGTTTTCGTGTTAGTAAATGATTTATCTTTGACCCTCATCCTATCGTACTGCTTAATTACAGTTAATAATTTTTTTTTTTTCGGCTGGATTAAAATTATAAGTAAACAAAATTTAATGTGAGTGTTCAAAAATATTTTCTTATATACATTTTTCAAATCTTATCACGCTAGTGAACACGTCGCATTGGAGCACAGATTTGATCTAAAAGCTGCCTCTTGTATTTTTGTTTCATATTTTTTAGAGGATCCAAAAATCAAGAGAGGTTACTTCTGTTGGGAGTCGTACCGAATCTTGGGGAATCCTATATTTTCGCTTACAGTTTATTAACCCCCTTTTTCTTCTCAATTCGGAAATAAATTTATAGATATTATAAATTTCATGCCGTGTATTATTACTACAATTGGATCCTGCACAACCAACCATAATTACAAATTCACTGAATACATTCTAGGAAACTGAATACAGTTTAGGAAGATGGCGGATAGATCTAACTTTAGTTAACTAAACTCGCCTCAAGATAGGAAATTATGTCTATAACGTTACATCCCGATAAGTTTGCCAATAACCGACATTGCAAAGGCATTGTCATTTCCTAACTTAATTATATTACTTTTTATTTTATTTTTTTCAGAACGCGTTAATAACAGCGCTCAGAAGACCCTTGTTATAATCGACAATTCGAGAGGTAACATTATTTTTTTATTAATTTCATCAAATCTTTATATCCGTTTCACAAAGCTTGTCTAAATTTAATTCATTGTTCTTGTATGTTTTTTAAAAATTGTAATCCTTAAATTTTTGTTTTTTAAAAATTGGTCACTAGTAGAGACCGAATCTATATGCATAATAAAAGGAAAAAAATCCATATAATATGCAGAAAGTTGAGTGATGGACTCAAAACGGTGGAAATCTATATTATTTAAGTTGAAATGACATTTTTGGTGTTGTGGGTTTGTTTCAACATCACACCTAAAGGGCTGACCCTAGTTTCATGAAATTTAAAATGTAGCATCCTTATAGGCCCTAATGAAACATAGGCTAAGTGACGTCTCAAAATTTAGATGGGGGCAAGGTTGTGTAGAGTCTGCAACATAAAATTAGCTCTCCCCTTAAATTGTTGATCGGATTTTGATGAAATTTCAAATGTAGCATCCTTATAAGCCAGATTGAAACATGGGCTATGTGGCGTATCAAAATTTGAACAGGATGGGGTTGTGTGGGGCCTGTAACACAAAATTGGCTCTCCCCTTAAATTGTTGTTTGGATTTTGATGAAATTTCAAATGCAGCATCCTTATAAGCCAGATTGAAACATGGGGTACGTGGCCGAGAGTCCACCGTTGCTAAGCACGTACTAGCTGTGCTGCCCTACGTTACTAAGCACATACTACCTGGGCTGCCCAGCGTTGCTAAGCACGTACTAGGCAGGGGTGATCACAATTGTCCGACACATACTAGCTGTGCTGACACCGTTGCTAAGCCCGTACTAACTGTGCTGCCCGCCGTTGCTAAGCACATACTACCTAGGATGGTCACTATACGGATCCGCAATATTTCGGATGTCAATATTTCGGAAACGGGTGAACCAAATTTAAAGTTGTGTACATCGTAAGTTTTTTTATGAAGAATAGATTTGAAATTAGTAAAAAAGAATAGGGGCTGATGCGTCTTAAGTAAGTTGAATTTTCCTCACATTTTACATTATAAAAATAAGATTTTTTTGAGTTTTTTGCAGGAAAATTAAAATTTTGCAAAATAAAAAAAAATGAGATAGCTGGTTTTTCCACTGTGGTCTTCATTACGTTCTTCAATAGTTACTTTAACAGTATTTTATTATTAGCTGTATTTCATTCCCGCCTCCGACCATCATCCATAATTTTATTTAGATTTTATGCTTCATGTTTTTTAGGTAAAGGATATCATTTACACGGTAACAAACATAAAGAGACAATGAATCAAATAAATGGTGAGTTTTCATTTATTTATCTTACTATATGAGCAATGGACCTCCTATCATAAGATAGGAAGTGCGGTGAGACGAGTCTCTTCCCCTATTGTCACCTCTCCGTCTGCCTCCACTGCTGGTCAGAGGCTAGACAGATCCAGAGGGTACGGGGGACCACCCAAAACCTCGTGACCTTTACATCAATTTAGTTGTAGGAATGAGGACGGTACCATGCGGCGGTGTCCCTGGGGTCCGGAGCTCAACAGTTGTTATCATATTATTTTGTACATAGTTTTCTTATTTTGTTCTAGTATATATCTTCTTTATGTATTTTACCATATCGTTGTTCATTAATTTACTTGTACCTTAACTTTTTATTATTATTTCGTACATACTTTATTTATATTGTTATTAATTAATCAGAGTAGGCCTATTGTGTGCTCCTCTCCCCTAATATTATTTTGTATACATTTGTTGGTTGCAAATATTCAAATAAAATATATAAAAAAGTATGAGCAATATTATTATAATAATTACTAGCATGTTCACCGGGCGTTGCTCGTCAATAACTTCGTTATAACGTACACGTTACTTATCAAAAGTTGTACAGGACCAGACACTCACCATGGTTGGAGAAACAGACTCACATATTCGGAACACAATGGCTTCACTCTTTGAATAAAAAATTCGGAGGAAGCTTGCTTTTGATATTATGTGAAACAAAGTTGGCAATCCATTCAAAAACATCTGCTGTAAATTATTTCATGTTTTTTTACCTCTCAGAGAGTTTGTTTACGCAGGTAGGGAGGCCCATAATATAAAATAAACAAAGTGTGAAAGTCAAATTGAACAATATAATATAACATTATGTCCAGCCCATGCAATTTTTTCTTAACATCAAAAATAATGTTTTTTTGTGTTTTTCCCGTACCCATCCCAGTATGGATGAAAAATATATGAAATGTTCAGGCTGTGAAGTGCCCCAGAATTAGATCAGTGAAAGTAGATGACTTTTGTCTATTATATATGAAAGAATAAGAAATATTGGTATTTGTATTATGTTTCAGCGCATGATGATAGTGGATATCTCCGAATGAACCAATGCGACTGTGGTCGGTGTGAAGGTCTACGTTGCGAATGTGTGCACTGCGAGCTTTTCGGATGTCGGATGGTAACTAACACATTTTTATAATTCCCAATTCAATTTAATAGTTTGTCCCTGGAGTGGCACCTCTCTTTTGTTCGACTCAGCCTGCTGCTTAGATCAGGATCCTGAGCTTCCCACAACCAAAAGTAGCTTATGGAGTTAGTACCTTGTGGAGGTGAGACACCCAGCAGTAGGCAGGTTGGACGGAAGGCTGCTTACAAGAGGAACAAGAAACATTCATAACACTGTTCCACCAGGTCACTGAGGATGTACTTGTTGGCCAACATCACCAGCACTTTGTTCCACCAGGTCACTGAGGATGTACTTGTTGGCCAACATCACCAGCACTTTGTTCCACCAGGTCACTGAGGATGTACTTGTTGGCCAACATCACCAGCACTTTGTTCCACCAGGTCACTGAGGATGTACTTGTTGGCCAACATCACCAGCACTTTGCTCCACCAGGTCACTGAGGATGTACCTATTGGCCAACATCACCAGCACATTGTTCCACCAGGTCACTGAGGATGTACTTGTTGGCCAACATCACCAGCACTTTGTTCCACCAGGTCACTGAGGATGTACTTATTGGCCAACATCACCAGCACTCTGCTCCACCAGGTCACTTAGGATGTACCTATTGGCCAACATCACCAGCACTTTGTTCCACCAGGTCACTGAGGATGTACCTATTGGCCAACATCACCAGCACTTTGCTCCAACAGCTCACTGCTCTTCCTAGTACCTTGGCACTGAGGTTGTATCAGTCGGAAGAATGACTTAACTTGTAATTCTTTTAATTATTTCAGCCACCACCAATACCTGCAAAGATTGAAAACTACGAATTCGCGAGAAATAAGCTTCTACTTCGAATGAACAAAAAGAAATTGAAAAGCAATAGTAGCCCTGACAGTACGAGTACACCTCTGCAAGACTCACAGAGAGAACCAACCTTTATCTCTAATGGTAGTTATCTGACTTTTTTTAAATTTTTAAGTGATGCTTCTATGGTATTGTGATTTCGCAATTCAGTTATCTCATGTTTTCGCCTTAGTTTCGAAATATTGTTTAAGGGTCATTGCCAAATTTCATAGTATCCAGATACTTCAAGCCTCAAGTCTTGTCAATTGGGGGGGGGGGGGGGGGGGGGGGGGGGGGGGGAGTGGGGGTTCTTAACTACAAAGACTGTTTTTCGTTATCGAGTAGGGATTTTAGGTAGTTAGTTATCGATTCCGCTTTATTTCTCTCTCTTTTTAATTATAATAAATCTTTATTGTGTTTGGCAACATAACCCTTTAGTGTTGCCGAAATTTTCTTAAATACGATTTAAATCAGAGTGATGAGGAGACAATTTCACATAGTTCCGGCTCTATGATATTTTGAGGAGATAGTAAAATTTTTGATTGCGTTCAGTCTAACAAAAGGAAATGAGAGAGATAGGATATGGCGGTGATGTGTAGCTTCGGCCACTTTACCTGCACTGACTCCATCTCTTCTTAGTACATCTAGGATATGGCGGTGATGTGTAGCCTCGGCCACTTTACATCTTTGTACATCTAGGATATGGCGGTGATGTGTAGCCTCGGCCACTGTACCTGCACTGACTCCATCTCTTCTTAGTACATCTAGGATATGGCGGTGATGTGCAGCCTCGGCCACTTTACCTGCACTGACTCCATCTCTTCTTAGTACATCTAGGATATGGCGGTGATGTGTAGCCTCGGCCACTTTACCTGCACTGACTCCATCTCTTCTTAGTACATCTAGGATATGGCGGTGATGTGCAGCCTCGGCCACTTTACCTGCACTGACACCATCTCTTGTTAGTACATCTAGGATATGGCGGTGATGTGTATGCTCGGCCACTTTACCTGCACTGACTCCATCTCTTCTTAGTACATCTAGGATATGGCGGTGATGTGTAGCCTCGGCCACTTTACCTGCACTGACTCCATCTCTTCTTAGTACATCTAGGATATGGCGGTGATGTGTAGCCTCGGCCACTTTACCTGCACTGACTCCATCTCTTCTTAGTACATCTAGGATATGGCGGTGATGTGTAGCCTCGGCCACTTTACCTGCACTGACTCCATCTCTTCTTAGTACATCTAGGATATGGCGGTGATGTGTAGCTTTGGCCACTTTACATCTTAGTACATCTAGGATATGGCGGTGATGTGTAGCCTCGGCCACTTTACCTGCACTGACTCCAGCTCTTCTTAGTACATCTAGGATATGGCGGTGATGTGCAGCCTCGGCCACTTTACCTGCACTGACTCCATCTCTTCTTAGTACATCTAGGATATGGCGGTGATGTGTAGCCTCGGCCACTTTACCTGCACTGACTCCATCTCTTCTTAGTACATCTAGGATATGGCGGTGATGTGTAGCCTCGGCCACTTTACCTGCACTGACTCCATCTCTTCTTAGTACATCTAGGATATGGCGGTGATGTGTAGCTTTGGCCACTTTACATCTTAGTACATCTAGGATATGGCGGTGATGTGTAGCCTCGGCCACTTTACCTGCACTGACTCCAGCTCTTCTTAGTACATCTAGGATATGGCGGTGATGTGCAGCCTCGGCCACTTTACCTGCACTGACTCCATCTCTTCTTAGTACATCTAGGATATGGCGGTGATGTGTAGCCTCGGCCACTTTACCTGCACTGACTCCATCTCTTCTTAGTACATCTAGGATATGGCGGTGATGTGTAGCCTCGGCCACTTTACCTGCACTGACTCCATCTCTTCTTAGTACATCTAGGATATGGCGGTGATGTGTAGCTTTGGCCACTTTACATCTTAGTACATCTAGGATATGGCGGTGATGTGTAGCCTCGGCCACTTTACCTGCACTGACTCCAGCTCTTCTTAGTACATCTAGGATATGGCGGTGATGTGCAGCCTCGGCCACTTTACCTGCACTGACTCCATCTCTTCTTAGTACATCTAGGATATGGCGGTGATGTGCAGCCTCGGCCACTTTACCTGCACTGACTCCATCTCTTCTTAGTACATCTAGGATATGGCGGTGATGTGTAGCCTCGGCCACTTTACCTGCACTGACTCCAGCTCTTCTTAGTACATCTAGGATATGGCGGTGATGTGTAGCCTCGGCCACTTTACCTGCACTGACTCCATCTCTTCTTAGTACATCTAGCATATGGCGGTGATGTGTAGCCTCGGCCACTTTACCTGCACTGACTCCATCTCTTCTTAGTACATCTAGGATATGGCGGTGATGTGTAGCCTCGGCCACTTTACCTGCACTGACTCCATCTCTTCTTAGTACATCTAGGATATGGCGGTGATGTGTAGCATTGGCCACTTCACATCTTAGTACATCTAGGATATGGCGGTGATGTGCAGTCTCGGCCACTTTACCTGCACTGACTCCATCTCTTCTTAGTACATCTCAACTTATAATATTACAGATGCTTCGACAAGTAGAGCGCAGGACACCCCGGCTCTGGAGAACCTCTTAGATTCCTTGGAAGGCAATAAAGGGAAGTGTAAAGACACTTTTGGAAAAAAAGCCTCTAAGAAAGCACGACAAAGAGAGAAAAAGGTATTTCATATCTGAAATAAGATGTTGTGGGGTGAGATTTCTCATAGAAATAGAAGTTGTTCTGTTTTACTTCAGACCAGAATCGGGTTTCAGCGTAACTGCGTCATCATCAGTGACACATCTATGAATACACAAAAAGCAGCAGGGTACAGAGTAACAGAATTAAATAAAACTTGCCTACCTAAATCACAAAGTCCATAGATATTTATTTTATTATATTAATTTCGAAAGTGTCTTTTAGTATTTATTTGCATGAAAATAGAGTGAGTGATTAAACCTCGTTGAGCTATTAGCCAGAGTTCCTTCAGACAACAGACTATTTGGGTGGAGTAACTAAGTTTTATCTTTATTTTGTTAGTCTATACTCTGATGCTTTAATATTTTGGCTAGTTACTTCTTCAAATTTATATTTAATATGTATTCACAGCTGTGCCACTGCAGATGACGTAGTTGCGTTGAAAACCGGTTCTGGTCGGAAATAAAACAGTGGGATGATAACGTTTTCTTCTTCTATGGGAAAAAAAGTATTTGTTATAGAAGTTCTTGACTTTTGAACGGTGACAAATCTATGATTTGACAGTTATAAGGATTTCTCTCAGAACTGTTTATGATTTTCATCTTTCCCGACGAGTCTAAAGCATACTCGTATCTTATGTAACATAAAATATACCTATTTTGAATATTTTTGGTATGACCTTATGAGTCATTTGGTGCGTCTATTATTGTATGATTAAACCGTATATTGTTCTTTCTGCAGGAAGGTAATTTATTTTTAGAAATTTGTATAGGGGAAGTAATTACAACAATTCCGTGTTGAGTTTCCACGAAACTTTCATGTTTTCCGACCCCCTGAGTCCAAAATGGGGGGGAAAATGCATGTCTGTAGGCACGATAATTCCCGAAAGAATGAACATAATATGTTCATTCTGTCGGGAATAATCGTGCTTATATATATTATGGACTCGAACTTATATATTATGGACTCGAACTTGTATATGTGGATCCAGAACCTCATAAGGACGACACCTAACCCCCCCCCCCCCCCCCCCCCCCCGCCTTTTTCTCTGCCCGATTTGGCTGAAAATCAATAGGTGTCATTATGAGGTTTTGGAGAGGCTTATCAAGATAAGCAAGATGCATAGCACAAACTACCACGAAGGGTACTCCCTCAATTAATTTTTTTTTTTTCTTCAGGTTTTAACATTCTTTGAATACTCCATTGATAATTATTCTTTTTCTGATTATTAGAGTGAACAGTTGCTACGAAAAAAAATGGAGGAAGAGGAGATGAGACATGAAGAAAAATCGAAACGACATGCTTTAGAAGAGGAAGCTAAAAGAAAGAGAGAAGAAGCTAATGCTGCCATGCTTAAAGCTACCCGTACGGATAAGCAAAAAGCATCTGTTAAACTTAAAAATAAAGCAAGAGCTATTTCGCATGTTCAACGTCCAGCTGACCACGGGAGGGTGGCCGACCCTCACTATCACTCTGGCAGAGAAATAAGAAAGCAGTCTGACCCTTCACCGGTGCCGACAGCCAGCTAGCCTCCCGGCGCCACACCGTAATACAACCAGCCAGCGCCCCACCTGGACCCCAAGCTCTGTTGGAGGGCCAAGGAGCAACGCAAATAAAATTAGGGTGGACTGGGGCCTATCGTCGACCTCCAACTAGCCGCACCGTAATACAACTACAACCAGCCAGCGCCCCACCTGGACCCCGAGCTCTGTTAGAGCGCCAAGGAGTGCCGCATATGAAATTAGGGTGGACTAGGGCCGATCGTCGACCTCCAACTAGCCACACCGTAATACAACTACAACCAGCCAGCGCCCCACCTGGACCCCAAGCTCTGTTAGAGCGCCAAGGAGTGCCGCATATGAAATTAGGGTGGACTGGGGCCGATCGTCGACCTCCAACTAGCCACACCGTAATACAACTACAACCAGCCAGCGCCCCACCTGGACCCCAAGCTCTGTTGGCGCGCCAAGGAGTATCACATATGAAATTAGGGTGGACTGGGGCCAACTGCGAGAATTTTTATCTGGGAGAGGAAAAAACCTCGAGCACGCCGTCCTTCGAACGGGGTGTTATACGATGGTCCCGAGCCTGTACGGAGACCCCTATCCTAGGTGAATAAACTTAGATAGGCAACATTTAGGATGCCCAGTGTATAGTCAGGCTCATGTCCACCAGAGCGACGAATGAGAGCTTTGGTAGTAGGCGATATAACCTCGTAGTTAAAGCCCTGGCATGAGTCATAATAACTAACTTATATCAACGAAAACTCTCTTTTCCCCCTTACCAATTTTGAGCGGTTTATTTTATTAAACAATAAATATATTTTTCTTCCATGAATTATGTAACATTGTTTTGGAAAAATACAACCCCCTCCCCTCCCCCCCCCCCCCCCCCCCACACACACACACATTGGCCTGTCATGAGCTGCCATCCCCTCTTTCCTCCGTTACATAATTCGTCAATCCTTCAATATGATATCCTACTCAACTATGTATGAAATTTGGTTTTTACGAAATCAAGTTTTTCTAGAACCACTTCTTATGGTCGGTTTGTAGCTGACATTAAGACACAAATAGACTCTGAATTTCAAGTTGCTACGACTTTATATCCAAACTCCAAAGAAACAAATGTATGGTGATAGGTTCGAAAAATCGAGTCCGAGATAAGGTCAGATTCTGATTGCACTTCCCTCAAGTTTTAATGAAAAGTGGTTTTCCTCATGGCGGCTACGCGTTTGTCTGTGTGTAAAATTATCTTTCGTTCGCTATAACCTCTGCAAAAATGCACCGATTTTATTTATATTTTTCTTCAAATGTTCCTTGATGAGGACTCCAGATCTATTTTCAAGCCAATCGTGGAAATATATGCATTTCATATATGCATATCAAAGACAAAAACATTTGTTTTTGTCTTTGATGTACAAAACCCTAAGAAAAAGTTAAAATCGCGAGTTCCCTAATCTGCGGATGTATTAGTTATGTGAATATTTCTTGTTTCAGTGAGCAAGTTTGAGAGTTTGCGACTAGAAAATGTTACAGTTAGTATGAAGGCGACTCCAACGGAAGATGTCGAAATTCAAGCAAAACCAAAATCTTATGAGAATAACAGCGCCCCAGGACTAAGGACAAGTGTTCCAAGAGAAGTGAAGGAACCTCGAAGTATGATGAGAAAACCGAATTTGAAACCCAAGCCTCGAATTAAAATGGTCACTTCAAAAAGAAATAAGGAAGTGTTGAGTGCGCCCGCCATTGGAGTAAACGTCTCAAGGAGTCGCTCATCCTCGTCCTGCGCATCCTTCTTCATCATCAAGCTGCCTCCTGGCAGTATCATAACAAAAGTTGATCCTTCTAAAATCCAGGTAAATCAACATTATTATAATGAGAGTAAAGCTTCGCAACGTTTTGTTTTTTCAAATCTAGTCATCAAGAATAGTTTTGCACAACCCTCTAAAACCTATATAGAGAACTTTGGAGTTTAAACTAATGGGTTATTTACAATATTTGATATATAATTGTAAGGTAAATAGAGGTGGGAAATAATAGTTTAAACTTTTGTTTAGATGAAACTATTAATTTCACTCCACAAAAACCTTATCTATATGTCAAATAAATAAAAACAAAGAATCTGTATGACTTTTATATTGTCTAATTCAACAAAAATATATACAAAAAGTGTAGCAGTTTCGGCTTAAGCTATCGTCAGCACAAAGTTCAAAAGTGACATTTAAGTTTGGTAGGTTGTCATATTCATACAATGCTCAGGTTACCTGAGATTAAATAAGACTGTGACACACTGTCCCGTAGCAATGTCTTTGGATGATGGGGCAGGGTGAGCTTTTTTCTGAATTTATGGAAAAATATTAATTAAGGGTGATATATTGGGTAGTCTGTTGTATACGAGTAAACCTAGGGACCTAAGCATCCAATGCTTTTATCCCTTCCCTGTTAGCTCTACTCTAGGATTCCTAAATGTTGCCTACCCAGGTTTAATTAGGATAGGAGTCTTTAACGAGTACCTGACATCGCACAAGCTAGGGACCGCCATTGAACGTCCCCTCTTAAGGACAGAGTACTTTCGAACTTATTTGTTTGTGCTTTTTTTTCCAAGGACGGTGTATCAGTAACATTCATAAAATCATCATCAGTACCGAATTGTTTCTTTTTTCTCTGACATCTAAAAATATTGATTATTACTATTATTGTAATCTGTAATCTTTATTATATTATTCATTTTCTAGGAGCATTCTGTAAAGAAAGTCGAGACAAAATCGAAACAAGATGGTGATTGGTGCTCCCCCGAAGTAACTGTCGAAGTAAACAGAGGTAAACAAATATACAGTAGGGTGAGCCATTAAATTACTTATTTCAAACTTCGGTAATTGGTAGTGCTCGAAAGTTGCATTTTGTTAAAAATTAGCCTTACAGATAAGCCACCTCCCCTTTTTTGCATTTTTACAACATGCCAAAACGAAATTTGATCTGAAAACTAATTTAGAGAAGAAAACTAGGTCCACTATATATTTTGAAGTAATCAAAAGCTTCTTAGAATAAATGTTGTATGTGGAAATAAACAGATTAAATCCAGTCTTATTTGTGTTCTATATATTTTTATTGAGTTCAAAAAAATTACGATTCTACAGTAAAACTTCGTTATAACGCTCCTCTAGGGAACATTACAGAAGCTGGTTATTACCGGGAAAACAAAAAAATCCAATTGTTTCCTGTCAAAATGTATTTCACATCATTATTAGAATAATTAGCAAACATGGATAAAACAATCAAGTAATAACAATAAAAATTAGGAATGTTTTATTCATTATTTAACGATAATTACAATTTAAAAAGAGAGCTTATTAATTATAAGGTTACTACAGATATATTAGTATATATCGGAGGTTGCAAACCTTTGCGTCCTTCTGACCCTCAGGTCTTCCGGAAAATGTTTACAATTTCTTCTTATTTTCCAGGATCTCTGCCTGAACAAGACAGCTTAAAAAGTAGAAAGAAGAGAAACCGAAGGAAGAAGAAGAATCAGATGTTAACGGAAGAAAACCCAGGTGAATATACAGGATTGTAAATAGAAGCTGTCAGTGTTTTGGAGGAAGACGATCTGTCAAAGGATACGTGCGAGCTCACTAATATACCTGGAGGTGGGCACCCACAGGTTCCCCGCAATTGGAAGAAAAGAATTGACCAATTAAGTGTCTGCTCTCTCTCTCTAAAGCCAGTCGATCGATTTAGCTGAAAATCAATTGTTTTCTTACTCAGGAACTTCTCAATCCTTATATAATATTTAACTTTTGGGTTGTCTAAGATTTTGAATTCACAATAATATATTTTTCTAACTATAAACAATATAGTAACCTACAACTATATTACTGTCCTATTCATTATTTCCCCTGCTATACGAAGTATTCGGTCAGAAATTTCACCGGGATTTCATGTTTTCTGACCCTAAAAATTAAAAAAAAAGTCCTGTGTGTGTGTGTCTCAACACGATAACTCCCGTTAGAATGAATGTATCGACATGAAATGATATATATGTATCCCTGTTTTTTTCCTATTTTTCAGGAAGTGTAGTCGCCTCCAAAGATATTGACATTAATGAAGGGGAGATGGATGATCAAGTGGGTCTGCCTGCAGTCCATCGCTCCAGAAGACAAAGAAAGTGTTCATGTCAACATTAAGGATATCGTGTTTATAAAAAAAAATTTCTAGTTTTATTAAATTTCTTTAGTATTCGTGAAATTACAAGTATTTTTTACCATGTTTTATGTGTTTTTTTTTTTTTATATAACTTTGGGATTGTTCAATTACGACTATTGAGCTTAGCCAGCGCCCCCCACTATGGTCCCTACGCCACGGTTAGCTCGCTCGCTATCCCCACTACTCCCGGTCCAGCGACCAGTCGTTCACCACAGCCTGACCGGGAAGCATCTTACTACCCCAGTCAGCGTCTCGTCCAACGCAGTCTGGCCTGGATACATCTCACATATGAAGACTTCCCCGTGAGGACCCCCTCCGATCTCGTCTATCATCACGGACCACCAAGGAGCGACACAGCCGAATCGACCAGAACATTCTGTTTACAGTGATCAAGTAACATTCATTTCAATTTACTTATTGTGTTCCAAATAGAATTCTTATTTTCACTATTTCCGCATTTATTCCTCACATATTTTACTCCCCTATCATTCTGGGTTCTTCATGGTCATCGGGCCTTTGCTCACAACGTTAAGTGTCCGACCCTGACCCAAACATTATGGTGCCCCGGGTGAGGAATATTGTGGAAATTTCTCTTCATCACTTTTATTCAGTGTCTACCTTTTTTCATTTATTCATTCATTATGAATTTTTATATAATATTTCAGTCAATGTTGTATTTCATAGGAGCTCGACCTATGGCAGCCAAATAATCCCTCGCTTTAATCCTACGTTAGACAACATACTTTGTAATAATGAGTGCAAGTATATTACAAACACTTGTCCGACCACAGTAATCCTCTATAAGGATTAGGTCTCCTAGTTTCTAATCACTTATGCTCTTAACTTATGTACACATTTATATTATATACATACATATTTTATAAACATGTTATAACATATGCATAATCATATTAACATATTATATATTATATACATATGCATAACCATTGATATTTCCTTGATTGTGTGTCCTGAACGGATCATTATTTTCCAAATTATATTTTCTATTGTTTACTCACCAGATTGATAGTCACATGATGGCGGAATCTTCCCATCAGATTTCATCACTAGAGCGCCAGCTCCGCAGCATTAAGCGCAACATTGCCGGCATCATGGTTGTGGCTAAGGCAGCCACCCCTGACGACGACTCTTATGCCGATCTGGAGGCACGCCTACACAGCGCTTGTGAGTATTGGCACGAATTTCAGGCAACCTGGAAGGAGCTCGATAGTGCGCATTTCAATCTCGATCCGAAAACTTCGTTTCCAGATGAAAAATGGCTGACTATCCACGATACTGTGAGGGATGAGATCCTTGTGGCTGATACCTCTCTTCGGAAGCTTAGACTGAAACGCGAAGCCGCATCCGTCACTTCAGCCTCTTCGGCTGCCGTTCCCACCCTATTGTCAGCACCCAACGACTATCAGGGATGTGGGTTACCACGCATAGCGGTGCCTAAATGGAACGGGGACTTATTCAAATGGGTAGAATTTCGGGACAAGTTTCTCTCATTAGTAGGAAACAGTCCACGCATCCCTCCAGTCGACAAGATGCATTATCTTAAAGACGCTCTGGTAGGAGAACCCGCATCGCTCCTGTCTGGTCTGTCCTTCGACGGTTCTTCATATGCCCTGGCTTGGGAGTCATTAATGAAGGTTTATGACAACCCCCGAGTATTGGCCTCTCGACACATTCAGACGGTCCTAAATTTCCGTAATCGCTCATCCAACTCTGAGTACGCCAAGCTGAACGCATATCTCTCTCAGGTCGGTGAGAGCGTCGAATCATTTCGCGCTCTAAGGCTCCAAAACCCAGGTGACGCCTTGCTGTCTATCCTGGCATTGCGAGCACTCGATCCGGCCACCCGCAAGCAGTTTGAGCTTGCCCATAAAGGGACAGAGTTCCCATCTGCCGACGAAATAATCAACTTTGTGAGGCAACGCATGATGGCTTGTAAGCTATCCCTGGAACTTTTCGATGAACGCTCCAATACCTCCGATCGAGCAATGGATCCGCGACTCAAACCTCCCAATAAGAGTTCGCCTAAGTACTCTACTGGCGTATCTATGCTCGCCCAATCTGGTGATTCATCTCAATCCTGGTCAAGAAAGAGCCCTACACGTCACAGTAGTTCCCCAACCGCCAGTCCGAGGAGGAGCCCGGCTCGCCGCCGTGGCTCACCTAGGTCAAATAGATTTGGACGCACCTCTCCCTCGGCTACGAATAACAGCCCAAATCCGAGTTTCACTCCATGCCCCTACTGCAAAGGCAGCCATTCACTAGTGAAATGTTTCACCTTCAGTGAGCTGCCGGCCCAGACTCGTTTCGACTTCGCCAAGGCATGGACTGGATGCCTTAACTGCCTGGGAAGAGGGCACCGGGCCGCGAACTGCCCGTCAAAATGGAATTGTAAGTACTGCAATTCAAGGCATCACAGCTTACTTCATACAGGGAAGAAGACTGATGAAGCCCGCTCCAACGATAACAATGGTGAACCCCATTCATCATTCGTAGGCCATGTTCGGGAAGATACCATCCCGGCGCCTACCGACAAGCGACATCAACCCGAATCGCATGTCATTATGGGCACTGCTCAGGCCCTATTCGACGGACTTCACACCTCTGTCCCCGCTCGTGTGTTATTGGACTCAGGGAGCCAGTATACATTTATAACTACCGACCTCGCCAGTAAAATTGGCGGTAGTTTAAAACCCTTTGACGGCCGTATAGCGGGTCTTGGTGGCAAATTAGTGCCCAATGTCAAAGGTTGGTTAACGTGCCGCATGCACTCTACTATTACTGATGCGTGCTTCAAGGTGCGCGCTCTTGTAGTCGATGAGATAACATCTGACACTCCGAAGCGAAAGGTTTCACCGACCGTCGCCGTTCAGCTATCGCGTTACGGCTTAGCTGACCCCTCATTCGCCGATCCTGGCCTCGTCGATGCTTTGGTTGGACTTGACTTATATCCACGACTCATCATAGGAGCTCCCGTCAAGTCGGAGGTTGACGAGCTTTATCTCATGCCCACTGTTTTTGGTAATGTGGTCATGGGAACCACTTCTTTTATCAATCAGTCGCGCAGCATCTCCCTTTTGGCCCTAGATGAAACTGCTATCTTAAGCCAGTTGAAGGTCTTCTGGGAAATTGAGGAACCACGATCCGCAGATCTTCGCAACCCCCATGACGTCTTGTGTGAAGAGTCGTTTGCGAAAACTCATTCGCGCACTCTGGAGGGTAGATATGTAGTGAGGTTGCCCCTGAAACCTACTGGCGTGCTCCCTGACGAAAACCGAGACATAGCTCTCCGGAGATTCTTCGCCTTGGAACGGAAATTCACTCGTGACCCCGTCCTCAAGGAGAAGTACTTAGCCTTTATGGAAGACTATGTACGTCTAGGCCACATGGCTCCCACGACCATTGTTGCACCCTACGTGATCCCTCATCACGGGGTATGGCAAGTCAAGCCGCACGAAACTAAGCTTCGTGTTGTGTTTGACGCATCTTGCTCGGCTGGCGGCCCCAGCTTGAACGATGTTCTTATCACTGGGCCTAAACTGCAGACGGACTTGTGCGACATACTCATCCACTTTCGTCTCTTCGTCATAGCCTTCACGACGGATCTAGTGAAGATGTACCGCCAGATCTTGGTACATCCCGAAGACCGTCACCTACAGCATATTTTCTGGCGTAACGATCCTTCCAAGCCTGTAGTTGAGCATGAACTGCGCACCGTCACTTATGGCATCACGTCTAGCGGTTATCAAGCGATCAAGACTGTTGCCCAGCTTGTTAGTGATGAAGGCTACGCCTTTCCCCTAGCTGCAGAGCGGATTCCGAAGGCCATGTACGTCGACGATTTTGCTTCAGGAGCAAATACGCTCGAAGAGGCCCATGCTCTTAAGGAACAGCTCATTGGCCTATTTAATCTAGGCGGGTTTCAACTAAGCAAATGGGCATCTAATGCCCCCGAATTGCTACCTCCTTCTCAGGATCCTATTGAAGCTCAAGCCTTGCCTCAGGAAAGCAATTCCATCATCAAGATTCTTGGTCTCATGTGGTACCCCCAACGAGATGTTTTCTCTTTCACAGTCCAGGAACCTGTCTCTCATGCAACCAAGCGGGTCGTTCTCTCAACCGTTGCACGAATTTTCGACCCACTCGGATTTTTAGCTCCCGTAATACTTAGCCCCAAAACCCTGCTACAAGAAGCTTGGCGCCACGAAATCTCTTGGGACGATCCCTTGCCTTCACCTCTTCGCGAGAAATGGTCTCAACTTACCAACGAGTGGCCTACTCTCAAGATGATTACCATTCCCCGCTATATACAGGTCCATCAAGCAACTATCCAGCTGATAGGTTTTAGCGATGCTTCTTCCCATGGATACGCTGCTGCTGTTTACGCACGCACTCAGTCACCTAGTGGCGGAGTGCACGTCAATCTGCTCAAAGCGAAGACAAAGGTCGCCCCCACCAAGTTTCTAACGATGCCCCAATTGGAACTCTGCGGAGCGCTCTTGCTTGCGAGAGTCATGTCATCTATCACAATAGAGACGCAACATGAAGCTCTATACTTCACAGACTCTTCGGTGGTGCTTGCATGGTTGCGCCAACCTATTCATCAACTCAAGGTGTTTGAGGCGAACAGAGTCTCTGCTATTCTAAGGGCTTCCGATGTCAGGCAGTGGAAGTTTGTTCGCTCGGAGGATAATCCCTCCGACATAGCATCCCGTGGATGCCTTCCATCCGAACTCAAGGATCACAACCTCTGGTGGCGTGGACCCCTCTGGCTCATGGACAACCCGGAACCATTTGGCGAAGGCTATTCTGGACTCCTCTCGCCGTCACCAGATCAAACCTTACTGGCTACTGCCATCCCAACGTCCAAGAAAGTTCACCATATTCATGATGACTCTTGGATGAGTCGTTTTTCCTCCCTACCACGATTGATCAGAACAATCGCTCGGATATTGCGGCTCGCTCATCGCGCGCAACACCTACAGGAAGCCACCCAAGGACCCATCACTAGCGATGAATTCTCTAAGGCACTCTCCGCATGCGTACAAATCGCTCAACACTGTGCTTTGCCTCCAGCGCTCTATGGTGATGAAACCCCTAAGGCCTACCAGCAACTCCATCCCTTTTTGGATGCACCTGGGTTAATTAGGGTGGGCGGCAGGCTGCGACACTCCTCGCTCACCTATGACCATAAGCACCCTATGCTTCTACCTCGAGATCACCATCTCACTCGTCTTATTATAGACGACCTGCACAAGAAGCACTTTCATGCTGGCCCAACTCTAATGCTGTCTCTTTTGCGCCAGAGATTTTGGGTTCCCAGCGCACTTAAGGTGATTAAGAGCCGGATATATCTCTGCTCCCATTGCAGACGTCTCCGTGCCAGGCCGTCTATCCCCCTAATGGGTGATCTTCCAGTTGAACGTTTCCATCAGTTTCGCGCATTTTCACAGGTTGGAGTCGATTATGCCGGACCATTTGCCCTCCGAGAATCTCCAAGACGCAAGGCACCGATAGGCAAGGCATATCTCTGCATTTTCGTTTGCTTCGCCACGAAGGCTATCCATTTGGAGCTAGTTTCCTCGCTAGGGACAGATGCGTTCTTGGCCACCCTAGACCGCTTTGTCGCTCGACGCGGACTCCCGCAGTGCATTCATTCGGACAATGCCACCAACTTTGTCGGCGCACCTAGATATCTCAAGGATCTCTACGCGTTTTTGAGCCGTCACACTGATTTATGGACTGATCACCTCTCCTCCAAGAGTGTTGTTTGGAAATTCATACCACCTCGCTCTCCACACTTCGGCGGTTTGTGGGAGGCCGGCGTTAAGTCCATCAAAAATCTTTTGGTGACTTCTGTCGGTAAGCACCCCCTCACCTTTGAAGAATTGAATACCATCTTGGTACGCATTGAAGGGCTGCTCAACTCGAGACCCTTATGCCCTCTCAGAGAAGATCCGGAGAGTTTCGACACACTGACACCTGGCCACTTTCTGATCGGTGCACCACTGACTTCTATCCCATCTGTTTCATCTTCAGATGAATGCACCAGTCACCTCGATCGTTGGCACTTAGTACAACGGCAAATATCTTATGTGTGGTCCCGATGGAACAAGGACTATTTGCATCTCCTACAGCAGCGTGTCAGATGGACCCGAAACCATCCTAATCTCAGCATCGGCGATCTCGTTCTGATGATCGAGAGTCGCACACCTGCAGGTACTTGGCCGACCGGGCGTATCTGCGACGTTTTCCCCGGAGACGACGGCGTCGTGAGAGTGGTTACCGTTCGCACACTAAATGGAAGCATTTTCAAGCGTTCAGTCGCCTCTCTCGCACCTCTACTCTCATCAGATGCGACCCGAGTTTCCCCTAAGTGACGGGGATCCCTGGACATTGCCGAGATTCATATAGTTTGTATATAGTTTATAATTCTAATTCTTTTAAGCTATTTTTTCTTTAGTCATTGTAAGTTCATGTTGCGTTCCCTTTTTATCATTTATATTCTAATTATTTTTAAGATATGTTTCTTTATCACTATGAAGGTACATAGTGCTGTTCTCCCCTCTCGGCTGCCATCGGTCGACTCACCCCTGCCCTTTTTATGGGTACTGTAAATTCAGCGTAGCCAAATTTAGGTGGGCGGTATGTTCAATTACGACTATTGAGCTTAGCCAGCGCCCCCCACTATGGTCCCTACGCCACGGTTAGCTCGCTCGCTATCCCCACTACTCCCGGTCCAGCGACCAGTCGTTCACCACAGCCTGACCGGGAAGCATCTTACTACCCCAGTCAGCGTCTCGTCCAACGCAGTCTGGCCTGGATACATCTCACATATGAAGACTTCCCCGTGAGGACCCCCTCCGATCTCGTCTATCATCACGGACCACCAAGGAGCGACACAGCCGAATCGACCAGAACATTCTGTTTACAGTGATCAAGTAACATTCATTTCAATTTACTTATTGTGTTCCAAATAGAATTCTTATTTTCACTATTTCCGCATTTATTCCTCACATATTTTACTCCCCTATCATTCTGGGTTCTTCATGGTCATCGGGCCTTTGCTCACAACGTTAAGTGTCCGACCCTGACCCAAACAGGGATCTTATTATAAATTTTATTTTCTCTAGTAAAAAAGTTCATGTAAACGGGCCCGGAAGACCCTTCTTAAAAAGGCATAGGCAAAAAATACTTGAAAATCCTGATTTTTTTTTTAAACATTTCGTAAGAAATAAATTTACATTTGATCTAGGCAATAATAAATTGTTATCTAAAATTTGTAGAGAATTAAATTATTTAAAAAATGAGTTCCCTCTTGGGTGCGTATACCCCATATGCTGCATGAAATTTGTGTTAACACATTAACGGATAATCGGATTGTATTGAAATTTAACATGTAGTATTCTTAAAAGCCCAATTGAAAAATAGGGTATGAGACGTCTCAAAATTCTCAACTGGAGGGGGGACTGTAGAGGGAGGCTGAGAATAAAAATAGTTCTACCTCATTAACGAATTATCAGATTGTCATGAAATTTTATATATAGGTAGTAGTTTTAAAAACAAAATAAAAAAATTAGGCTATGTGAGATACGTGTATTTTCGTATCAATTAATAATCTCTGTATTGATTAAATTCAATTAAAAAGAATAAATAATTCTGTACTGAATGAAATTATTATAATTGTTAAGTCGCGAGTTGAGTGTGGGTGAATTCGGGAACACGCCGAGACTATCGATAGGAGTCGGCGGGACTCTTGAACTACATGAGTCAGTAAGCAGTTGGTCGCCACGCGGGGTGGACTGAGTTGGTTGAGTTGGCTGTTTTCTACCTGTTGGCTGGTATAAAGTGAGTCGTCTCTTAACAACGAGAGGGACCAGTTGGTCACCACGCGGGGTGGACTGAGAGTCTGGGTAGAGCCAGCACGCGGTGTGCGGAATGGATTCGTCCTTATTACCACGCGGGTATAAGGTGAGACGTTAGTTACCATGCGGAAGTGAGTTGGTTATTACCACGCGGGTATAAAGTGAGTCGTCTGTTACCAAGCACAGTAAGTGAGTGACTTGTGTAGTTCCCACGCGGTATGGGACTTATTATTGAACAACTGACTTTGTGTTCGTTACCACGCGGTTTTGTAATAAGGGTGTTGTCCAAATAAATATATCTCTTGTTCTACTCGAAGTTCTCATTTAACCTGTACCCAAATCCAACATGGTTTTTACCGGGCCGGATTAAAGTAAGTAATACAGTCCATCTTATTTTATTATTTTCATTTGAAAAATGTCGCGAAGAAAGTCAAATTAGTCGACTTAGAAAAAACAAGACCCCGTCGGCACCAGCGCCGACGCCGTAGATCTTCTGCTGCTGAGAAGACTGCACCTCCCGCTACCGCGAACGAACCCCCCTGCGACGCCTCTTCTGCGCAAGCTGAACCGACATCCGCGACTTGAGCGCTCGCGCCTCCAGCCTCTTTGGATGAAGCCTGTAACCCACGACCTCAACGCACCAATTGGCCTACTCATCGTATGCCTGGACGCAAAAGTCGGCTCGGACAGCCGCCTTCCATTCCACGCGGCACTGAGATCACCACTCGCACACCATTCGCTACACTGATGCATGTCGCCTCCGCTCCGTTCATGGACGACTTCCGCGCCTTTTCTCGCGATTCGCACGCTGCATGAGCTGGCTGATCGGGAGCTGCAGCGGTACCCGCTCGCGTCAGAAGTGCTCTTGAAGGAGACCTACGGGGACGACAACGCTCCGCCGCAATCCTGGAAGCTGGGACGGATCACCCAGCTCTACCCGGGGCAAGACGCGATCACGCGAGTCGCGGATGTCGCAACGACCACCGGGGTTGTGCGCAGACCCCTTTCGCGACTATGCCCGCTCCCAACCCAATAATGAAGCCGAGCCTTCATGGGGGGCGGGATGTTAAGTCGCGAGTTGAGTGTGGGTGAATTCGGGAACACGCCGAGACAATCGATAGGAGTCGGCGGGACTCTTGAACTACATGAGTCAGTAAGCAGTTGGTCGCCACGCGGGGTGGACTGAGTTGGTTGAGTTGGCTGTTACCTACCTGTTGGCTGGTATAAAGTGAGTCGTCTCTTAACAACGAGAGGGACCAGTTGGTCACCACGCGGGGTGGACTGAGAGTCTGGGTCGAGCCAGCACGCGGTGTGCGGAATGGATTCGTCCTTATTACCACGCGGGTATAAGGTGAGTCGTTAGTTACCATGCGGAAGTGAGTTGGTTATTACCACGCGGGTATAAAGTGAGTCGTCTGTTACCAAGCACAGTAAGTGAGTGACTTGTGTAGTTCCCACGCGGTATGGGACTTATTATTGAACAACTGACTTTGTGTTCGTTACCACGCGGTTTTGTAATAAGGGTGTTGTCCAAATAAATATATCTCTTGTTCTACTCGAAGTTCTCATTAACCTGTACCCAAATCCAACAATAATCAAAACCACCTTTGTAGAGTCATAATACACGGCCTAGTAATTTCCTCTGATTTAGGATGCAAAGAGGCGAAACACACACATCTCAAAACCTGTTTGTTTGAAGAATATTTTAATGTCAACAAATCCTCCATACATAATTTTGATATATCTTTAACGGTTTAGGGAGTGTATGCAATAAATGGCGCCCTTATTGGCCGTTTCTCCCCCGATTTACTTCACTTTTACCATCAGTGCTCAGCTCCTCTTTGATAAAGCGTGAAGATTTATAACCTGTGTCTGCCTGAAAGAAATAAGATTCCCAACAGTGAAAGAATTATTCAAATCGGTTAAGTAGTTTTCGAGATTATCTCAAATACACAAACAAACTATCTTTCTTTATATATTAGTATAGAAGGGTCTTTTTGTTTTCTCTAAAACTTTTATTAGAAGAGTTTTCTGATTAGTTCATAAATATAAGCGGTATCTTGAAAATGCATTTAGGTCGAAGCCCTTAGGTTTTTTTATCTATCAGGAAGGTAAAAGAACATAGAGCATGCCATCTTTCGGGTAGAACGTTAAGCAATGATCCCCAGCCTGTGCAATGTCAGGCACTCGTTAAAGCCTTTGGTAACTAAATCTCGGTAGGCAAAATTCAAGACACCCATAGTTGAGTCGAGCTCATGTCCAACAGAGCAACGAAAGAGCCTTATGGTTGCAGGCCATATGAATTAAAAGCCCGGGACAAACTCACCAAAACAAACAAATGAAAACAATACTCACATGGTAGTATGATCCATATGTATGACATTTTCCCCATCAGACCTGCAAAAAAACAAAAAAAAATAATAGATATTTTTACTGGGTAATAATTATATTATACTGGGTGATTCTCTCGTAACTTAAAAAAAAATTTGGATGAAACTAGACCGAAAATGGAGTAGAATGCCGCCAACCGCACCTTTCTATCTCTACATGAAATCGATACGGAATCGCAAAGTTGACCATACCAATAGAAAGCTGATTAAATTTGCAAGTTTTCTAGCCCCCTGGACGGTTGAAGTGGTCCTTGAGCGGGAAAGTAGTTGACACGGAAATATTTCCCAAAATTTTAATTTTTCTAAAATGTTAACATTTTAGCTGTTATTTCGGTTTCAAGTTGGTGATTTTCAAAGTTGAAAGTAAACTAGTCTGATAGAAAATTTAACGCTGATTCTGAAAATGTGGTCAAAAGTTGAGAACAGTTGATGGAAATGGGAGGAATGTGAGACTTGATGGCAAAAAACGTGGTTTTCTCGAAAAAACCTTTAAAAAATCATATCTCGGCAACTGATAGAAATAGAAAGGTGCGGTTGGCGGCATTCTACTCCATTTTTGGTCTAGTTTCATACAATTTTTTTTTTAAGTTACGAGGGAATCACCCTGTATATCAAAGAAACATTAAAATGTGTTTACAGTAAATCTCAAGAAAGAACAATATAGTAGTACACCACAAAAGTCACAAATTAGTACTTTATTTTTTTGATTTTTATTTATTTAATTTTTTGAAACTCTATACCTAATTGACTATCCACATAAAGTCAAAAATAAAATAACATGTTGTGTCAATAAAAAATTTGATTTCAAAATGCATATGATATCTCCTTCGGAGGACGACATTAATTAAAATAAATAAACAATTTAAAAAAGTTGTCGGTGAAGCACCGGCAATGTACTTCCCCAGAACGATTTAATCAATTAACGTTTCGCGTCTCCTCCGAAACCAGTCGACCGTTTGCGCTAATATTCAATAGTTGACTTACATAGTGGCTCCTAAATCCTCATATTAAATTTCGTGACGATAAGTTCATTACATCGGCAGTTCTTGGAGTTTTTGTGTTAAGCCCCAATTTTCGTCACCCCCTTCCCTTCTCCCGATTCCGCTGAAAATTAATGAGTGACATCCTTATGGGATTTTGTCTTTAGATAAGAAATTTAAAGCTACCGTCTAATCCCCCCCTTCCTTTTGGTCGATTTGGCTAAAAATCAATGTGTCATAGTTGGAGGGTTTTGGATTCACATATAAAAATGTATTCTGTCTGTGTTTGTCTGGGAAGAATGTATCGACACGAAATTTTATATGTAAAAGGTCTTTTAAAGTGATTTTCAGTCAAATCGGGCCAAGGGAAGGGGGGTGATCGGGGAGGCTTAACTACCGTTGTAATGAATATATTGACAAGAAATTTCATGTGTAAAATCAAAGCCATGTAAGGACATCTATTAATTTTCAGCGGAATCTGCCGAAAGGGAGGAAAGTTGTAACAATTTTTTTGACGATTAAGTTTTATCACTATATTTTTTACTTTACTTTTTAGTTATATATTTTTTATTTAATAAATTTTATGTCTATAAACATTTTCTAATACTTCGGTAGCTTATTTTATTCTATAAGTACTTTTTTTTTCTTTACAGCCTTTCACATATTTTTAGTTTTTAATTGCATATTTTGCCAAATATATGTGCATATATATGTGCATATTTCGCTGTTTATATTGCATACAAATCACAGCTCTAGTAACCAGTAATTGCCGCGGTCTGGCGACGTGAGTCAGAACTAAGAGTTAAAAGGTCCTTTCCAATTTCAGTCGGAGAATTGAGCAAGTTAGTTTTTATATTGTACACCAGATGTCACTACTCTCCACTAACAGAAGAAATGCTCAATTTTTATTTTTATTTTTTGTGTGTGTTTTAACAATATTATTTACAATATGTACAATATATAAGGTACAATAGGCAAAGATAATGATTATAAGAACAAATAAAATAAAAATGTCACTTGATGGGAGAAGTCCTTAGGCCACCTTCAATATAAACGACGAAGAGGGTTATTTGGAGCATATTGTTGGTGAATAAAAAAAAAATTTAACGTGGCTAAATAGAATTTTCAAATGTAAAATAAATTAAAATAATAGTAACTGTAGAAATAATTTTATAAATCGAGTTGAATCAAAACAAACTGAAATGAGACAAATTTACAGGTAAATAAAATAAATTTATTTCCGCTCTATCATAACATGCTAATTGGGATATATCATACAATTTTATACATCAAAATAGTTTATACGTTATCAACCGACATTAAATACAAACACATGTGAGATGCATAATAATAATTATAAAAAATATATATGATATGGCTATTATACATATAGCAATTCGTTTCAAACTGGCATTAGGTACTGTGCATATTAAAGTAATGTGTTGGCATCAACGTTTCATTGTACACGGTAATTCTGAGAGTGACTTACACCCAGTAACGCTAATATGAAATTAATTTGAGAGGGGGAAGGGAGAGTGTTTTGTGCAAAAGTGGTTGTTATAAAAGCCCACATCACATAAATTTCATTTTTTAGGTTAGGTTTCATGACTCATGCCCGGGCTTTAACTACGAGGTCATATCACCTACTACCAGAGCGCTCTTTCGTCACTCTGGTGGACATGAGCCCGACTCTACTATGGGAGTTCTAAATTTTGCCTACCCTAAATTTTTATTCACCCAGTTTAGGGGTCTTTAACGAGTACCTGACATCGTACAAGCTCGGGACCATCGCTTAACGTCCCTTCCGAAGGACGGCGTGCTTAAGTTTATTTCACCTCTTAGATAAAATAAACTAAGGGCTTTGGTCGGGTTTCGAACCCACGTTCTTGAACTCAGAAGGCAAGCACGCATACCAAGAGCTACCGGCGCCCTCACTAACTACAGTATGAAATGATTTTGCAAGTAATGTTTAAATTAACGACGAATTATAAAAAAAGAACTACTAAAAATATACTTTGTTCGTATTAGACTTATCTCAAAACTGAGGATATCTGAGCGATTGAAAATTTTATAAGGAACATTTTTGGTAGTAGCCAATTTTTCGATAGAACTTACCGTTTTTGCGTAAATAAAGGAAACGTCTAAAAAAGTGGGTTTCAAAATGACATTTTAGGACGGTTTTTGACATTTATTTGACACGTAATTGGAGCAACCTTCAAAAAAAAGTATTATATATAAATTGTGTTGGTTTGTAATTAAATAAAACGATACAGTTTTATGATACATTATAATAACATTGAACATGACAAAAGAATAAACGTTAAACACGTGGCATACAAACTATAACATTCATACAAAACTTTCAACACACCCGCAGTCAAATATTTCAACAAAATGTTCCTCTTAGAATAGTAGTCGTCTTTATTCAATTAACATAATGGAAAATTACATACAAAACATATATACAATACGACAATTTTTTCTTTCTAAAATACAATTAAAAATAAAATAATAAATATATCTTTGTTCCTATTTATTTATTTATTTAATTCACAGTTTCTGAAATCGTAAGCCTTTTTGCAATAATTTGCCAATAGTTGCCAATCTTTGTCATTTAATAATTCCAACATAAATAAACTATTTAAATATTTTATTTTTTAAATCATGATATTTGGGGCAGGTAATGAGGAAGTGACATATATCTTGTTTACAGGGGCTGTAACACATTGGGCATACAAAGTCCATATCTTCGGTATATTGATTGATAGGTGTATAGCTTAGATGCAACAGTTCACCTCGAAGTTTAATTATTAATCTAATACTTGACAATGGTAGGTCACTCTGTAGTAAGTAACTACAGTAGAACCTCTTTAAGTCGAACCTCGATAAGTCGAAAACCTCCAAAACTCGAAAACAAGTTTTGTTCCTTTCCCTTCAAGCCCCAAAACCTCCATTACTCGAAATCTCAATCCTCTATTAGTCGAAATAATCAGTGAGTCCCTACAAGCCATTTTGGTACATATTTTCCCTCTATAACTCGAAAAAATAAATTGGACCTCTGTATCTCAAACATAGCAATGTTTTATTTTACAATCTTTACAACTCGATCATTTGAAACTTATTACCTCTGTAGCTCGAAGAAAAATAAGTTACCGACTTTAAGAATTTGCCGACAATGTACACCATTGTTTCTTAGAAAACAATTTAGGAGTATACAATAAATAGGATTACCAATTATCTAAAGCAAAAAAAAAATTACTGACTTTTTTTAATACCTACATATACAATGTATTTTTTATTTTAAGGAAGTTTGGAAATAATGTTGATTTATAATAAATATAAATATGTTTGTTACCTCTGTAACTTGAATTTTTATTTATTTCACCTCTCTAACATAAAATTAGTTGGAATGAATCTTAACCTCTACAAGTCGAATCAAAATCCGCCTAAGTCGAAATCCTCCATAAGTCGAAAACTCTATAACTCGAATTTTTTGGCGTCTCCCTTGGTGTTCGACTTATAGAGGTTCTACTGTATTAACTGAATCGTGGAACTCCGGTTCCCTACCTAGCAAGTACCGGTCTGAGTTTTTAATTTCCTCCCTCTCATGTCCCTCTTAGTATTCTCTACAATTTTTGTCTGGAGATTTTTATATGGTCATAAATATATATATATTATTTCGGCCAAAATCTAATGAGATCTTCATGTGACATCTTCATCTCAAATTTAAAGTTCATTGCTATAATCGTTTCCTAGTTTTTCAGTTTAGGACTCTCATCGTTTTTCCCGTGGACTCCTCAAATGTATTAGGGGCTGTTCACAAACTACGTCACACGCCTAGGGGGGGGGGGGGGGGGGGAGGGGGTTTATAACTTATGTGATTGTGACTTTGGGGAGGGGGGACTAAACAAAAAAATTACGTCACGTTTATTATTACACTTTAAAATAAGGGCGTAGACAATTTTCTAAAAATTAATTTCATGCAAATTTTTTTAACGTTAGTATTTTAATAAATTCATGTTATTAAAGTGAAATAACATATTTAAATAAAATACGTTTTATGTATAAAATATTGTACATATATTCAATATAGGTATATTCTACATACGTTATATTAAACAGTAAATTTTTATACCGTCAGAAGGTAACCTGACGGCAACAGTCTTTCGGTCAATTCAGAAAACGGAGAATTATCTCGACTTTTCCTGAATTTGACATTGCAAAAAACTTTGTACCCTGAAATTTTCAAGGAGCACAAGGAAGTTCCTTATGATATAGGATGCCCATCTGTGCAAGGAGACATAAAGCGGAAGACTTGCAAAAAGTGTGGCGTGTACTTGGGGTCTTTGACATATTTAAAACGTGACTCGAAACAGTGCAATACGGAGGCACCGGTAGTTAAAGTTAGACCGGTTCGGGTAGCAGCTAGACGTCAACGAGAAATGTTGGCCATCATAAAAAACATCGAGGATCAAGAAGAAGCCGAGTGTTTCGATGACGACATGATAGATAGTAATAGGGAAATACCTGAACCTTCTGACAGTGATCAATCTGAAATACCAATCATAACTATAGATGAACATTTAAAACCGATTTGGGAGGAATCGTAATATTCCTCAGTCTTTTTTCAAGATATGGATTATCTCGCTTGAATAATCGAAATGTTAAATACTTAAATCACTGTTCTTTTATTTAATTTATGAATACAGATGAATATAATATGTATGTTGTATTAATGATAAATTGAAATTGTATTTATGATAAATTGAAGTTTTATTATTTTTATACAATTTAGTACTTTTCTTTTAAAAAAAATTTCAGTTTAAATGGGGGGGGGGGGGGCATGAAAAAATGACGGCACGTTTAGGGGGGGTTCAATTAAATGTGACCAAGTGTGACGAGGGGGAGGGAGGGGGTTAAAAACACCTCAAAATTGCGTGACGTAGTTTGTGAACGGCCCCTCAACACAAAATTCCGTGAGTAAGACATCTTGATTTTCAACTAAATCGGTAAATTGGTTTAAGAGGGAGAGCAGAAACTTAGTTGATTAATTCGCACTGGAATCACGGATTTTTATTTCTTTTAAATAATTTCCAAAGTGTTATGCCTTGAAATAAGGTTTTGTTCTATGTACTGGCTCGAGGCCACTTTTAGTTTCCGAAAACATAATGATCCGTCGGAGAAACTCAAGTTTTGCCTTCACTTTGAGCAGTGTCATCCCTATTTTCACGTCAATCAGCCCATTCAAGGAGTCTGCCTTTCTAACCTAAATTTAGAATATGGAGAAATATCCAGTTATTTACGCAACAACAATTTGGGAATATTTATATATAATGAAGGCCATATTTTGCATAAGAAATTGCGTGCCACTGGGACAGATAGAAAGTTTTTAATGCTCGCAGGAGCAAGGCTCATGAAAAATAATTATGCGAAAGTTTAACAGGAGAAGCTTCAGAGCTTTGGTAGTTCAAATCAAAATTTTTAGTTAAACGAGCTGTACTCTCACTAAAGTGAAGCGAAAGTTGAACAGGAAATGCTCTAGAAGGAAGTTAGTAGTGTAAAAGTATTTTTATTATTAAAATTTCAATTTGAGACAAAATTTTTTAAATGTTTAAGGCCTAGAACTGTACAGGAGGTAAAACCCCATGGGGGCTGAAAAAGGGTAGCAATACAGAAACTACTCCCATATATGTATTTTGTCAAATAGACAATATTAAAAAACAACTTCTTTATATTTTTTATAGGTTTAAGTGTTAATTTTCAATGATTTAATTGATCTCTTAGTTGAGCATTTACATCACTAAGAGTTAAGTAATACGTCATTAGTTCAGCTAGCACTAAAATTAGACTAAGCTAAAGATAATGGAAACATATCTAGCTATTATGTGTTACTATGTTCATTGTATTTCACAGGTTTAATTGTTGAATATACTTCACAGATTTAATTGATCTCTTAGGTATTTACTTTTCCATTATTTATAAATATTACTTTTAATGACTGATATTGTATTTGACCAATTTAAGTTTATGTACCTAAGATTAAGGATTTCTTTAATCCCGATCTTTGGCTAATTCACGTGGGGAAAACGAAGAAGCTGACCGGTGCAAAATTAATCAATTACGTTTCTGCTCTCCCTCCAAAAACCAATCGTTTGGACTAAAAATCAATATTTGACTTACATAGTTGCTTCTGATACTACATTTTGTGTCAATATATTCATTACATAGACAGTTATTAGGGTTTTTGAGTCGAGCCCTTCTTTTGACCCAGCCCGCCACAACATATATCAGTGCTCTAGACGAAAATCTACCTTGCGCCCTCTTGTAAGGAGAGAAAATTTCAATAATTAAAAAATAAAACTTCATAAAAAAAAATTTTAATTTTTAAATTAATTATAAAAAAAGAAAAAAATATATATACTATATATAAAAAAATTATAAAAACAACATATATTATCATAATATATCTGAAAAAATGATTGAAAGACATCAAATTGTATCACTTTTTGGAAAAATTCAATTGTATTTTTCGGGCTTTAGCATTAGCAAATTCTTCAATTACATCCTTGAAATTTATGCTCTTGGTCAGTTCGTTTTCTATTGCAAGAACAGCAAGAGCATGGAGTCTTTCTTGTGTCATAGTTCATCTTAAAGATGTTTTTATTAATTTCAATTTGCTAAAACTCCTTTCGCAACTGGCTACTGATACTGGAATCGTTAAAAGTATGCGTAACGCAATCCACAAGTTAGTGAATAAGCCGCAAGTATTAGTTTTTTTTTTCAATTCTTTCAATCAAGGTCAAAGAGTCAACAACCTTGTGCCCCTAACATCGAGGCGCCCTAGGCGATCGCTCTTCCCGCCCCGCCGTTCCGGTGGGGCTGCTTTGACCTGCTTCTACCCTTTAGTCGATTTTGAGGAAAAAATTTGTGTGATCCTTATGTTTCGGATTTAAATATATAAATGTAAGTCTGCAAGTCTGCTTATGTTATGACGTCTCGACACGAAATTTCATATGTGGATCCAGGATCCAAAAAATATAATCCATTGGATTTTCAGTCAAATCAGATAAAGGGAAGGAGGGGGAGTTTTAACTTCAAAAATAACTTGAGATGGATTGATCGTTTCGATACGAAATTTGATAAGTGTATTCAGAAGTCCATACGTAAGAATAAATAAAAACAAAGAACTTGTTTAACCTAAGGGGTTAGTTTCGTCAGTAAATATATTACTGTCGTCATACCTTTCGGTGGAAATCGTCGTCACTGGCTGCTGGTGAAAAAAAGCGCTCGCCCACAGTACTCGACCAACAGCCAGTGAGGACGGTTTCCACCGAAAGGTATGACAACATACGTAAACAGTAACTTGGGTAAGTTTTATATTGATTAATTACACAAAAATGTATGTAGTGTACCGGTTTCGGCTTACGCCATCGTCAGCCAGCCCAAGTTCATAAACGACATTTAAGTTTGCTAGATTGTTATATTTATATTATAATGAACAATTTAAAAAAAAATAAAGGACGGGGTTCATGGTAGAGTACATAGTACACATCAGAAAAAAAGCTCATGTCCACCAGAGTGACAAAAGAGCGCTCTGGTAGTAGGCGATATGGCCTCGTAGTTAAAGCCCGGGCATGAGTCATAATAACTAACTATATCAAAAATAATGGCTACATGATGTAATATCGAATTTTTTTTTTTTTTTTACTAACGATATTTACAACTGTGTAAAGAATATATACAAGGAAATGTGTAAGGAGAAAAAATGACAATGTCAAAATATCAAGACTGGAGAAATCACCCAGCGGTGACACTCCCTAGGTACTGAGTTGTACTCATTTATGGCTAATCACTGTCACTGCCTGATCTGAGAAGGTCTCTAGGCCATTGGCGCTTAAGGTCGTTCCGGAAATGTGGCAGAAGGGAGGGCATGGATATATCGAAGTACAATAAGAAAGTAAAATACATGGATGCGTAAATACTATTTATAATAAAAATACACAATGTATCATATTAAATACACAATGTATCAAATTAAATACACAATGTATCATATTAAATAAATAATATAAGTAGAAGGAGAGTTTAGAGGGAGAGACCTGACATTGGACAATTGTCAATGAAAACAATTTAAAGGAAAGTCCAATGGTTCGCTGATGAAATAAGGATGCCACATGTGAGAACGTTAACCGAATTTGAATAGGACGGCTCAGCCGTTGTGATCAAATTGTATACACAGATCACAGGTTGGGGCAATGGCCATATAAGAACCCGTTCCTACAATAAAAATACCTCTCAACTCCCCGGGTGGAATTCTCAAAAGGGTGAGGTAGTTAATAATCAACACCTCTTATCCCTTTAGAACATGTCAAAATAACTTTATTGGAAACATTTTAGCCATCTGACACAGGCGCGGATACGAGGGGGGGGGGGTGCAATTGTCCCCCCCCCCCCCCCCTCTGAGCCTCGACAGAACTTCTTACTGTTTTCAAGAATCGTGAGAGTTTAGTAGTAGTAGGTTAGAGGGCGCCGGTAGCTCAGTGCTATGCGTGCTTGTTTACTGAGCTCAAGATCGTGGGTTCGAAACCCAACCGAGGCCCTTAGTTTATTTTATGTGGGAGGTAAAATAAACTTAAGCACGCCGTCCTTCGGATGGGACGTTAAGCGATGGTCCCGAGCCTGTACGAAGTCAGGTACTCGTTAAAGACCCCTGCCCTAGGTGAATAACAATTTAGGGTTGGCAAAATTTTGGACTCCCACAGTAGAGTCGGGCTCATGTCCACCAGAGTGACGAAAGAGCTCAAATCAAGAATCGTTATTAACTTATCCCCCTACTTAAGTTAGAATAAAAGTGAAATTAAACACGGTCTTGTAGCCAACATAAATTGTAATTTTTTTGAAATGGGATGGTAAAAGATTATAAAAGTGTGTTTATATCAAAGTACGGGTATCAACTTTAATAATTTAACAACATTTTTGACAATAATTATAATTTAATTAATCTCTCTCTCTCTCTCTCTCTCTCTCATACTTCTACTCTTCACACGCATATAGATCCTGTAGTCTGTGCCAAGTGACTCATCATCTTGTCATGTCTCGTTAGCTTCTTCCGTTATCATTTTCGGATTCCCTTTCAATGTTAGCTTCCCTTTCGCTACACATTGGTCACGAGAGTTTTACGAAGGCCCATCAGTAACTGCCATACAACAGCAGAACATGAACCACAATAATTACATTGCACTGCTCCAACCTTCCAAAGCCCATTGAAGTATAGAAGACTTCATGTTTTCCGAGCCTCTGAATCCGAAAATGAAAAAAAAAATGTCGGTGAATCATTGAAAATGTACCTCCCCAGCACGAATTATTCAACTAAGTTTTCACTCTCCCTCTAACACCAATCGACCGTTTTGTCTGAAAATCAATAGTAGACTTACACTTCTGAATCCACATACTAAATTTTAAACTTCTGTTGTTCTTTAAGGTCTTATCTCCCAATTTATTAATTTTTCACTATTTTTTCTTCTCTTCCAACCAAGTCCGCTACCTCGGGTTTTACCTAGACAGTAGACTAACGTGGAACCCACATACACGATTTAAACGACAAGAACTGAATCGAAGATACGGACCAAAATCAAAACTGACAACTAACTACAAACTTACGATTTACAAGACCATTATACGTCCTATTTGGACTTACGGACTCGAACTTTGGGGTACAGCTAAACAATCCAACATCAATCGTATCCAAGCATTCCAGTCCAAATTTTTCCGACGAATTGTCAACGCACCTTTCTATGTCACAAATAAAGTCCTACACAGAGATCTCAATATTCCCACTGTCAACGAACTAATCCAATCCCGATTCCAAACATTTCACAGAAACCTTTCTTATCATTCAAATCCTCTCGCTCAAGCCCTATCCTATCATTCCCATCCTGATAATCCTCCCCGCCGCTTGAACAGGAGGTGGACTCGCGATCTTCTTTGAGGATAGTGAATAATGAAAATTAACTTTCAAGGGAGTGTCAGCGCTGGCTGGCTTCTCCCATCAAGTGACGTTGTTATTTTTTTTCTTTTTGTCCACATATTTGCTCATTATGTATATATTGTTTATAGATTGCAAATAAAAAAAATAAAAAATAAAAATTTCTTCATTAGTACTTTTGTCAAACAGTTTCGGGCCTTGCCCATTCTCAATGACTGAAATAACAGTTTTGTTACAAGTTAACATTAAACATCATTTTCCTAATTCTATGATTCATCAAGAAATTAAATTACTATATTATAAATTTTTTTTTTTAATTGTAAAACATTGTAAACATTAAAAAATTAAAATATAAAATAAACATAAAATTTACAGTTATGCTAATTAGGATAATTATTTCAATTATGTTAATTACAAAAATTTATCTTAAGGGGCCCTCACACTGGCAAAAAGTATTGTGCAAAAAAAGGAGTATGCAATATTTGTGGGGCGTTCAAAAGTTTTCTGAAAGTTTAGAAAATTTTTGCGGACCTGTCAATATTTTGTAGCATGAGAGCGCAGTGTGAGGAAATTTTGTAAAGTGTAGGTTCCAAGCTCAGTTTGCGAAGTAGGTTACGATGACCACCAAAGACTCCTTCAACACTGCACACAATACAACTACGCTACTTTCAACCTCCGGGTTTGCCCTGGGTAAAGAAACGAATGCGGCTATGGCTGAGTACAACGCGATGCGCCGTGCTTCCATCACGAATGTTTAGTCGACACTCAAATTTTGTGCAATATTTTTGTGCAGTGTGAGGGGTCCACGACCATTCAATATTTTGTACAAAAATAAGCTCAATATTTGTGCTCAAAATTTTGAGCGAAATTTTTGCCAGTGTGAGGGCCCCTTTAACTTCAAAATATACTAATCATGAAACTCCTTTTAGTTCTTTTATCTTTCCATAATACTTTTAAGTGTATCTACGTCCTTTTTTAACTCGGGATTTGCTTTTGTTATGTATTAATTTTATATGCTAAAAAAATTATCATTATAATATATTAAATTATTCGTGATTTCTCTGATTATTTATAAAATTATTCTGATTTTTCTTCATCATATGAAAATTAAATTTATTTTAATGTAAGTACCATTTCAGGTTCCTCCATTTTCAACATCTTATGAAATTGTAATTCGCGTATCCCTAACTATTGATATTAATTGTAGTTTGTATTAAATCGATTTATTTGTCTATTATTTTTATAACTTTATATTATCAATAATACAGTAAAAATCGTTTATAAGAACATCCAAGGGACCGTCTGAACTTGGTTCTTAAACCCGATAGTTGCTATATCCGGTAATCAATTTTTTTCTGTTTAATTATCGATCCATTTTTTGTAAGTTGAAGCCTCTTTCCTCTGGAACTACTTTTAAGGGGTTGAAATTAGCAACCGCATTTAGTAACAACAGTTTTGCAAAATCATTTGCTTTTGCTTGCAAAATTGGTCCATTTATCGGAATGTTTGCACTCCTTTGAACCTTGAACCACTGCAACAGAGCTTTTTCGACATCACCATGAGAACTTGTATGAATTTTTTTCCTGCTGGTACGATCGTTTTCGAATTCTTCTTTTAATTTTTGACGGTTCTTAAAAATGTTTGAAATGGTTGCATGACTCACCTTTAGTTCATTCGCAAAGCTCAATTTTTTTCTCCATTTTCCAAACGAGAAATTATATGGAGTGTTTCCTCCACAGTAAAGGTTTTTCGTTTTTTTTCACTCATTGCACCGACCTGTTAGAACAACTGCAGAGAACTGAGAGAGAATGTGTAGTCAGAAAATAATGTAAATAACGACGGAAACATTCCATGAAAATAATTGATTACTATTTTCGTAGAATATTTTATGTCTGAACTCCTCTTTCGAGGGATTTGTTTTCTCATGAAGTACTTATAAAAGGTTTGTTTTCTCAGAAATCCATTAACTTTAGGTCACTAAAAGCGATATGTTCTTACTAACGATGTTCTTATAAGGAACCAGATACTTTTTACATTAAGTTGCATTAAAGCTGGCCGGGAACTAGAAATTTCGTTCTTATAATCGCTATGTTTTTACAACCGGTGTTCTTTTAAACGATTTTTACTTTATTTGCATAATGGTTACCAATTTTTCCGGTATCCGTCTTAAAATTAACTGTTTGATTTATTTTTTTGTTAATAAATATAGTCTCTTTAGTTTTTCTGTTTATCTTGTTTGCTACATTGCAGTTGTTTACCAACTTTCCTTACACACAATATCAAAGAAAATACTAAATTTTGTATGGATTACATTGGGGGGTTTTGAGTTGAGCTCCCCTCTTCCTTTCGGCCGATCTCGTAGAAAATTAATAGTTGTCCTCCTCATAACGTTTTGAATTTACATATAAAATTTGTTGTCGATACATTCATTACTTCGACAGTTATTGAGACTTTTGTGTTAACCCATGCCCCTTCCCTTTAGCCGATTTGCCTCATTGGGTTCTGGATACACGTATAATCTTTTGTGTTGATACAATCATACTATCGGGAGTTACTGTGTTTACAGTAACAATAGCAGGATTTTTGGAATCAGTGATTCTGGAAACGTGAAATTCCAGTGAAAACTCAACATCGAGTTTCTGGCTGATTAGATAACTCCCAGTATACTTCGTTATAGCTGCGGAAGTAAAATGTATATATATATATATATATATATCGCTCCGTTGATAGAAAAGTGACACAAGTCAAAAATGACATTACAAAAATTGTTTGTGATAATTGATCATGATGAACCCAAGAAGCCAATATTTTTATGTGGAAAAACGACACAACTGTAAATTTACAATTTTGTCACCAGAGAGCAGAAGTGTCGCTTTACTATTTACCGAGATCACAATACTGTTTTATAGAAAAACGCCAGTTGTGAGTTAGGATGATTTTTGATTTGTGTCACTTTTCTATCAAAGGAACATATTATGTCTCTCTAGTAGACATAACTTTCGATAGATAGAACTTATAGACAACATTTTATTTTTTAATCCTAAAGCCCAGTAGTACTACTCATATTTCTAATTATATACAAAGATTTTATTTGATACAAAGCTTTCATTTTTATTTTTTGGGCAGAGTTCCTCCACACCTTAAAAAAGGTCAGTCAAATGTATGTTATTGTTTTCTTTATTTAGACTTTTTTATACATTCATTTATAATTGATTGATCTGTATATATATATATATATACATATATATACTCTCCCTTATCAGGCGTTGCCGGGACCGACGTGACGCCGGATAACGGAAATCATCAATAAATGATAAAAAATATATCAATTGAAGCATAAAAAAAAGTGTTTTTAGGTGAGCTAAGGAATAAAACACGTATGTATTTTGTTGATAACATTTATTAAATTGACAAATATGTACATACTGAACATTGATTTATTATATGTAGGTACATATGTACATATGTTTATCCAAGCATTAAAAAGATATTTTGAAATCTGCGTTTAATTAAGTGAAGTAATAAAATATTGTATTAGCGTTCCCTTCATTATAAATACAATGTACATAAGTATGTATGTACAATAAAAATACATAAAAGATTCGTGAGTTACGGAATTATTATGTGCTCGTAAATATACGTGGCTCATATAATTGATAATCTAATAATTGAATGTTTATTTTAGTTTAACAAATTTGATATTATTTTGCGAGCGCCGGATAAGGGAGCGCGCCGGTTAACAGAATGCCGGATAAGGGAGAGTCTACTGTATATATTATTTTTCATATATTGTTATAGTTACATTGTTTTCTTTCTTTTCTATATCTCGCACATTGGGACCTGATGATGGGACGTAAGAACCTCCCGAAACATCGTTGGGATAAAGACACTTCCGAAGAGTTTTTTAAAAAAAATAGTTATCTTAATTTTTATTAAATTGAAAAATGTGTCTACTTATTATAAACTTATCTTGTATTAATTTCTTTTATATACTCATATATTTTTAAGTATTTATTTGTTCAGTTTTTATTAATTTCATTTTACTTTTTTTAATGGTTTTGTTGTTACTACTAATCAATCATAGATGTGTTAGAATCAAGTAGTTATAAATCTAATTTAAAAGCTTTCTTAATCTATAAATTCTTTTGACGTATCCTATTACCATGTATTGGTTTAACGGAAATTTTATTATTTTAAGTGCATTCAGAGCTTCACGAGTAAGCCGTAACGAAGTACACTGTCGACGATTTACCGATCATTTTTTTAATTATGAGTATTTCAAAAATATTATATGTGAAAGTATTTCAACTTATATCACCTACGAATGCATTCTTTATTATTCGTCGTACAAAGTGTCGTAAGATAGTGGGGAAACGTTGTTAACATTAATTATTGACTGTAATATATAAACATGAGTGAGTTCCGGCGGAGGTTACGTCAAAAAATTAGGTTTATAGCCTGAAAAGGAAGCGGAGCGAGTGGAGTGAGAGGTTTGTGGTTGGGAAAGGGGGCTTAACTGCTAAAGGAGTTGGGAGCTGTCACAGTTGGGGGATCAGGCCCAGGTCAGGGGGCCAGCGAGCTTCATTCCAGGGCGGAACTTACAGCAACATCCATGAAGTGGGGAGTAACACATGTAGAAAGTACACCTGGGGAGGGTCTGGACCAACTTGGGCAGGTGCGGATAGAGGGGGGGGGGGGGGGGGGCAATAGGTGCCATGAGTGTACCCCTGTTTTCAAGAAATTATTATAAACTTATCCCCGTTATTAAGACCCGTATAGGAAAAATTACGCCGAAAATCACTATAAAAATTGATAATTAAAAATACATAATTTGTTCGTCAAACTTGACTATATTCTTAAATTCTCGACTAGTTTCGCCGTGTTAAGGCATTATCAAGAGTCACTTACAAACTGACAGAATTTTTTGACGGGGTAGAAGGTACAGTTAGGGAGGGGGTTTAGGTAGTGATGGGGAATCCATTGTTTTTGTTACTCTATACATTCTAATAAACAGTATCCAGCTGGTCCCTGATACTCGAACGTGTCCCTTGACCTCTTCTCTAGAAAGATTCACCAGCTGAAGATGGCAAATTGCCGAAACTATTTGTGGTTTAAACAAAAAAATATGTTGGACTGATAAATCTAATTACTTATTTAACAAGCTAGTCCACTACATTTGCCTACCACCAAGAAATATATTTCTAATAAACAGATATTTACAAGATGATAATAAATATAATAAGAAGAAATCTAATAAAGTGAAGGTAACAGTGAAAGTGTTGGTATTTATATAGGTAGAACTCTTGAATTATATAAATGTAAATTGGAATTTAAAGTAAATAAAAACAAATAAATAGAATTTATAAAAAACAAATGTGAAATTATAGTATTCTCTAAATGTGAGTAGGTAAAACTTTACTTTAAATTCTATTTGCACGGCGAAACTAGTCGAGTATTTCAGGATATAGTGGAGTTTGACGAACAAATTGTGTATTTTTAATTATCTATTCCTAGAATGGAGCTTCACAAAGAAAATCTGGAAACGGGAAACCATAAACTACTGTAAAAATTACTATACTGCACAGGAGCGATGGGGGAGAATCAAATATAGACTTATCCTATAGACTCACGAATAAAATTTCTTAGTTATTCTACAAAAAGTACAAATTCAAATTATAAAAAATATATTTCTCTGCATAACAACAATAGTAGTAACAATAACAATAAAGTATTGTCGTAATTATAATATTAAGGATATTCCATACTTATTAAAAAAATAACTTTGGAGTTTGAATTTTAAATATGTTAAAGAAAAACATCTAATGCATATTATATAATTTTTGCAAAAAAACTTACCATATAGTTTGTGAGTAATAAATACTTAAAGTTAGAATAAAAGTGAGTTTTATAGCCCACATAAATTGGAAATTCTTTGAAATGGGATGGTAAAAGATTCTAAAAATGTGTTTATATCAAAGTATGGGTATAAACTTTAATAATTTAACAACATTTTTGACAATAACTAAATTTAATTACTCTCTCTCGAACTTCTACACTTCACACGCCATATGCGTCTCTCGCTCACTCGTCTTTTGCGTCCTGGCCTTTCACTCTATAAGAAGTAAAGAAAATATACCATGACCTGTATATTTTATTATATTAATTTTATAAGGTAGACAAACAGAGCGTTATTCAAATGCAAGTAGAATATAATGGATTTTCAACCAAATTTTTACCCAATTTTTAATTTCATACACACAAATCACAAAATCAGAACGAATTTCATGAAAGATGAGTAACTCTGATTATAATTGCCCCCTAGATCCGCGCCTGAACTTGGGGGGGAATGAATGGATCTGTGGGCAAGGGGGGGAGGGTAGGGAAGAGAAGTTTTTAAGAGATTTCTAAGTCTGGAAAAGTTTTGAAGTTTGCTTGCGATACAAAGTACAGCAGTTATACTGAGTTTTCAACGAAATTTCATGTTTTCCGACCTTTTGAATTTCAGCCAAATCAAAGAGAAGAGAGGGATTAGGAGGAGGCCTAACACAAAAACTCTAATATGTGCTGATGAAATGAATGTATTCACACGAAATTGTATATGTAAATTCAAAACCGAACAAACGTAAATAAAAGATCAGAGAAGGGGGCCTAACTCAGAAACCCTAATAATAATTTTCATTATAAATATACTAGCAGTAATACCCGGCGTTGCCCGGGGAACTTTGATTTTTCTCCTAATATCTCTCGTTCGAATCCATTTCAATTCTTCAATAGTACATTCATGATGTTATAATTTTCAATTATTCATACGGAATAACGCTTATATTCTTTCAACGGCAGACATCCCAGCTAGTAAGTTTTTAGGACCCCTGGGCACCATGGCTAGTATGCGCCATTCAACGGCGGAAACCACAGCTAGTGAATACTTAGCATCAGTGGACGTCCTAGCCAGTGCGTACTTGAGAACGCTTGTGACCACGAGGTTGATTAAAACATAGACTTCAACCATCCTGGAGTTAAAACTAATTTATTCAAAAAGATTTCTTATTAATCGTTGCAATGGTTTTCGAGTTACAAAGATTGCGTGAGTGGATGCTGGGATGGACCAGGGGTTGATTAAAAAATAGACCTTAACCTTCCGGTAGATAAAACTTATCTATTCAAAAAGATTCCTCATTAATCATTGCAGTGGTTTTTGAGTTACAAAGATTGCGTGGGTGGATGCTGGGATGGACCAGGGGTTGATTAAAAAATAGACCTTAACCTTCCGGTAGATAAAACTTATCTATTCAAAAAGATTCCTCATTAATCATTGCAGTGGTTTTTGAGTTACAATGCTGGGATGGACCAGATATTGAGATACTAATACGCCTATAACCTTCCACAGACGATGACGAACAAATAAATAAAAAATTAATCAAATCCATCAAGCCGTTCGTGAGTTATAGCGGTACAACGCACAGACATTTTCAGCTTTATATATATGATCAACAAGAAAAATCTGAGGATTAAGAAGACCCTGAGTAAAGACACCAACTAGTTTTAGATGGAGAGCGAAAACTTTGTTCAATTATTCGCAGAAGTACATCGACGGTGGTACACTGATGTGGTACATGGACGGTGGTACACCGATGTGGTACATCGACGATGGTCGGAAAGCATGATATTCCACTGAAAACTCCACATGAAATTTCTGAACGATTATTTAACGAGGGAGGCTCAACTCGAAAACCCTAATAACTGTCGATGTAATGAATGTATCGACACGGTATAGTCTTTGAGGATTCAGAAGTTCCTGTGTGCTGGGGAAGTACGTTGCCGCTGATTCACCGACAACATTTTCTTCTACTTTCCTTTTCAGATTGACCGAGGGGGACTCTTTGAGACACCGGCGTCCTTCGCGATTGCGACCCCCATAAATCCGCGTCTCTTCAGGCTGAACGTGAACCGTAAGTAGAGTTGACCTCAATATGTTGACATTTTATATAACTCATGTCAGGGAAAGTCGCCGAGCTGCAACAATGAAAAACGGTCAGGAAATATTCTTTTATGTGATTTTCCTGATGAAATAGCTGTCAATATTTTGAATTGATAAAAACAAACAAGCATTTTTTTTTTTTTTTTTTTTTTTTTTTTTTGTAAAGAGTTCAGCTACAATATTGTAGGAAATGACTTTTCTTATAGGGTCGGATTTGAAGAACACTTGAAACGTACGCATAAAAACCTGAGGGTTTACAGTGAAAATCACCAGAAAAATCGTAGATAAATAATGTACTTCCCCAAATCAAATTATTTGCAATAAAATTTTTCCGCTCTCCCAGTAAACCCTTCTTTTCTGTTCGACTTAATTGATTATTATTGTTATACAGCAACTATAAGATTTATGTTTTTAAAAAAATGAAAAAAATAATTTTCTGTCTGACGATAACTCCCATTGAATACATCGACACGAACTTTGATATGTGCATCCAGAACTCCTCAAGGACGACACCAATTGATTTACAGCGAAATCGTCCAAAAGGGAGGGGGATCAGAGGTGGGGATCAAAACACAAACACTCTAATAACTGCCGATGTAATGAATGTATCGACACGAAATTTTATATATAAATTCAAAACCTCATAAAGATGGCACATATTTGTTTTTCGCGAAATCGGCCGAAATGAGGGGGGATCAGAGATGGGGTTCAACACAACATCTTTAATAACTGCCGATGTGATTCATTACATCGGCGATATACTCGTACATTCATGTATCGACACGAAATTTAGAATGAGGATTCAGAAGTCCCTGTGGGTCAACTATTGATTTTTAGCCAAGACGGTCTATGGGATTTAGAGGGAGAGCGAAAACATAATTAAATAATTCGTGCTGGGGAAGTACATTGCCGTTGATTCATCGAAGACTTTTTTTTATTCATATTTGTATTTATTTAATTTGAGTATTAATTTATTTATTCATTTTGAAATTTGGCCTCTACCCTCAAAATTCGGCAGCACAGGGAGCCCCTCGCTACCGCCTCCCTGCAGCACTGTAGGGGTTCATTGATCGATAATTGAGGAAAAGGCAGTTTTCTTGGAATTTTTCCCATCTGATATTAAAGTTGTAGCTTTCCTCGGAATGTTTTTTTTTTTTTTTTTCTCAGTTATGGCCTCCGAATGGGTTTCAGCTCTGTCATATTCATAAAATTTGAAAAAGTCAGAAATGTCTGATCTAACGGTGCCTCTATCATATTTTAAAAAGTCAGAGATGTCTTTTATCTAACGGTGTCTCTAACATATTTTTAAAAGCCAGAGATGTCTTTGATCTAACGGTGTCTATCATATTTTAAAAAGTCAGAGATGTCTTTGATCTAACGGTGTCTCTGTCATATTTTAAAAAGTCAGAGATGTCTTTGATTTAACGGTGTTTCTATCATATTTTTAAAAAATTCTGAACATTTTGTAAATATCAGTTCAGCAGTTTTTGAGAACCCTGTTACTATGACAACTGGAAATAACTGAATCGTATTTTTAATCGAATTGAGTGCACAGTACAAACTTAGTATATAGGCCTATGGGAACTTCTCATACAGCTGCATTTTTCGTAAGTGCCCGTTACTTCTGAAATTTCATGAAGATAATTACGTCCTTTTGTATACAGAAGTTACGACACATCATGTCATTGTTTTCAATTCATGGATGAGGGCAGTTGAACACAATCTACTCAATAACAGTTACGAAAATACGTATGTCTGTTGAAGAATAGAACATTTCGCAGTTTTTTCCTCATAAAATAGATATCTTGATATGGTGAGGTTGCAGTCGTAGAATGTTCTGACGTTCTAACGACTGGCTTCAAACAATTGAATTCAACAACTCCATGCATGAAACGTCTAACCCACAAAATAATAAAATTTCCGTTTTTAACTTTCATATACCTACAGTATCATGGGAACGTCAGAGATCGAGTTAGCTATATGAAATTTGACCAGATTAAATTTTAGCCGAAAAATAATACCATTTTACTTCGGTAAAGTACTTTTTACAAAACACCGTTTATATTTATGGTCTCGAAAATATTTTAAAATAAATGTAGAAAAAACTGAAAAGCACATTCTGTGTGAAATGCTTTGTTTCTATGATGAAAAATTCCGAAAACTGCCCTGAAATGTCGTTTTGATACCCACTTTTTTTAACTATTGCTTTATTTACGAGAAACGGTTAGCCCTATATAAAAATTGCTTCTTAGGAAAAAATGTTTCTTATTAAATTTACAACTAACACATGCCTTTATATTTGAGCTAGGACTAATACGACAAAAGTTATAGAGTTTCAAAAAATGTAAAATAAACTCCCGTAAGTAATAAATTATAAATTCAATTCAATTCTTTATTAGCCTTTAGGAAATACATCTTTTAGGCTCAGGGTTCGGCCTTCAGCCAACTAAGAAAAAAGTACCTGGTAGAAGCACTAAAGAGCCCACAACCTCAACCTTTTCAACATTACAAACAACCAAAACCTCAATAATATCATACTATACATAGTTAGGGCGCTAAAAATTAGAGGACAGTGAAGTATTTAAATAAAATACCATTTCAATAGAAGTTTTTTCACTATTTTTTTTTTTCATTTGTTAATTAAGATTCTATTAATTTGTATAAATTATAAAGAAAACACAAATTTTTTTTGTATTGCTATTTCACAAGATATATAAAATATATGGGAGTATTTTTGGTATTGCTGCCATCTTCAGCCACGACTTAACAAATACAGTATTTTATTAAGTCGTAGCCGAAGATGGTAGCTGGTAGAAAGTACTCGCATATAATTTATACAGTAGAACCTCTTTAAGTCGAACCTCGATAAGTCGAAAACCTCCAAAACTCGAAAAAAAGTTTTGTTCCTTTCCCTTCAAGCCCCAAAACCTCCATTACAATCTCAACCCCCTATTAGTCGAAATAATCAGTGAATCCCTACAAGCCATTTTGGTACATATTTTCCCTCTATAACTCGAAAAAATAAAATGGACCTCTGTATCTCGAACATAGCAATGTTTTATTTTACAACCTTTACAACTCGATTATTTGAAACGTATTACCTCTATAGCTCGAAGAAAAACAAGTTACCGACTTTAAGAATTTGCCGACAATGTACACCATTGTTTCTTAGAAAACAATTTAGGAGTATACAATAAATAGGATTACCAATTATTTGAAGCAAAAAATAATTACTGACTTTTTTTAATACCTACATATACTACGTATTTTTTATTTTAAGGATGTTTTGAAATAATGTTGATTTATAATAAATATAAATATGTTCGTTACCTCTGTAACTTGAGTTTTTATTTATTTCACCTCTCTAACTCAAAATTAGTTAGAATGAATCTTAACCTCTACAAGTCGAATCAAAATCCGCCTGTCGAAATCCTCCATAAGTCGAAAACTCTATAACTCGAACTTTTTGGCGTCTCCCTTGATGTTCGACTTATAGAGGTTCTACTGTATATCTTATGAAATAGACAATATAAAAAACATTCGTGTTTTCTTTATAATTTATTAAGTGTTTCACAATCTCTCTGCAAAAATGTTAAATATCCCGTAAGTAATGTTTAAATTATAAAGCATAATAACTAGTTTTAAAATATATTTTTTACTATCGATAGTTTTTATCAAAAAGGATAAAAAGTAACGTATGACAGTGATGTGAACATAACAGGACGTATACCAACCATTTTTGTCTTCTCCCTCCTTTCAAATTCATTTCATACGGTCACAACTGGGTATAATAATTACGTTGTTCAATGAAACAAAGAGCGTCGCTGACGCCAACACATTGGAGGGAGAGTGCTCTGTACAAAAGTGGTTGGTATAAGAAAGTCCTATTATGCCCACATTATTTGCATTAATGATTAAAATATTCACAGCTATAAGTCTAGCGGAAGTTATGTAATCGATTAAAAATCAATGTTGACCCTTGAACGCAGTGGCAGGTCATGAGGTGAATTCTTTGGAGCACAATATATAATTATGAAACCAGAGTGATGAAAGAGCACTCTGGTAGTGGGCGATATGAACTCGTAGTTAATGCCTGGGCATGTGTCATAAAACCTAACCTAACCTATAATTATGCAGGGTCAGTCGGGGTTAATATGATACATGGGAAAACTTGGATGTTTACAGGCATTTAAAAGCACCATTTTATTAAAAAGATCCTGATTCTGGTGCAGAATATTATCAAGGTTAGTAATTTTAAACAGGTTAGTAACTTTAAGCAGATTAGTAATGTTATCTGCAGTAACTTTAAGTTACATAATTTTAGAAATAAGTTGAAATCCCCCCCCCCCCCACTTCCCCTCCTCCCCTCTCACCATAAATGCCTCACGTTAGTTATTATTATGACTCATGCCAGGGCTTTAACTACGAGGTCATTTCGCCTGCTACCACAGCGCTCTGGTGGACAAGAGACCGACTCTACTGTGGGAGTCCTAAATTTTGCCTTTCCAGATTAAGTTACCTATTATAGAGGTCTACAACGAGTATCTGACATCGGCTCGGGACCATCGTTTAACGTCCCATCCGAAGGATAGCGTGCTCAAGGTTTTTTTACCTTCCAAGATAAAAAACCTAAGGGCCTCGGCCATGTTCCGAACCCGCTATCTTGAGCTCAGTAGGCAAGCACGCTAGTTCTGAGCAACCGGCCTCGGCCATGTTCCGAACCCGCTATCTTGAGCTCAGTAGGCAAGCACGCTACTTCTGAACAACCGGCCTACTTAAGACCTTTAAAACGATGTTCAATTCAAAACTCGAAACTCGTATTAACAGTGCCTTCCCCCCACTGCCCCCAAATAGATACGTCAAATATCCATAACACATTTTACAGTTTTTGGTTGTATACATTAATCTTGAAAGGTCAACCGTTAAAGATTTATTTTATGTTTCATATGTGATAGTAAGATGTTGTGGGACTAGATTTCTAATAGAAATAAAAGAGACGTTGTCTTCCCACTGTTTTATTTATACCAGAACCGGTTTTCGACGCAACAGCGTCATCATCAGTGGTTCATCCCACCCACACAGCACAGCGGTTGGAAGATAACTGGCGATATAAGCCAGTTATCTTCCAACCGCTGTGCTGTCTGGGTGGGATGAACCACTGATGATGACGCTGTTGCGTCGAAAACCGGTTCTGGTATAAATAAAACAGTGGGAAGACAACGTCTCTTTTATTTCTATTTTATGTTTCGTTTCTCTTCTCCCGTTGAAAATTTAGAGAAGCCACGTGGTCTACGTTTGAACCAGTATTATAAGGATGCTGCATATGAAATTTCATAAAAGTGCCTTTCCATTTTCTCTACAACTTTCATTTGAAAAGATTTTTAAGTATATTAACTCATATAAACTCAATTTTCGTCCGATTTCGGCCAAAATCTAACTAGGTATGCAATGCATTCTGCTAATTGCAAATATTGAGCGGAGCCGTGACTCAAATTGCCTATACCTTGAACTTTAAATTCATTAGCGGTCACTCGCTTAGCTTACGCCGCGAGCTCCCTCCATGCGACAAAACGTGATTATCGTCAAGAAATATTCTTTATTTACGAAAAAATATGGTCCAAAATAATTTTTTCTCCCGAAAAATTTGTCAAGGGCTTCGCCGAGAACTTTTAGTTCACGCGCAGCACCGCAACATTGTGTTCCAACAATGGTCTCAGTTTCATTGTTTTTTTCAGTGATTATTCCTCGATGCTACTTCCATTTTATATAATTATTTCCTCTGATTATTTTTTTATTATTATATTATATATTATTTTTTTAAACAAATCTTACTCTTGACCTCGACCTATGACCTCAATTTCATGCGCGCGCTTCATGCCATTGTCGATTGAGAAGAATTTGAACGTTTCGCATTGAAGTCTATGGATGAACATATTTTCGGTGATTATTCCTCCGTGGTACGTCCGATTTTCGAAATTATTTTTTAATAACCTTCACGTGACTGACATCCATCAATATGCAAAAATTGATCAGGATCAGATAAACAGTTTTAATGCAGGAGGGGCACAAACGAAACACACGAGTCGTCTAAAGATTGAGCTACGCTCATTCTTCCGTTTCACTCCAGAATGAGCTCCGCTCAATCAGTTCGAAATTAGCACATGTGACATCTTCATTTCAAATTTTCAGTTCACACAATCGTTTCAACATTAGCTCACAACGCTCCTATCACATACAAACACAGACAGATATCATCGAGAAAATGGTTAAAACGTGTTGAGGAACTTGAAATGTGAAAATTCGTTGAAAACTCAATTTCATTTTTTCACATGATTATAATACTTGCTTCTACTATGAATAAAATAAAGTTAAAATATTATGGGGTGATAGTAAAAGACGAGTTTTCTCATAGAAATAAAAGACGTATTCCCACTGTTTTATTTTTGACCAGAACCGGTTTTCAACGCAACAGCGTCATCATCAGTGGTACATCCCACCAGTACAGCGAAGAGGCTAAAGGACTACTGGCCAGTATGTCTTTTATTTATATGAGTTTTATTTCTTAGATAGATCTCTTCTTAAAAAAATATATATATTTTCAGATTCAAAAGGTTTGAAAACATGAAAATCCGCTGAAAACTCACCATCTAAAGTTTACATTATTTGTCCTATACATGGGGAAATAAAAAATGTGAAATTTTGAGATAAATAAAAAAATTAAAAATGTATTTTTATAAAACTTTCTTGAAAATTCCATCAGTCAGTATCTATAAAGGTCTCTGGTATTATAAGTATTCCTTTAGAACTGTATATTTCCAACATTAACGTTAAGTGATGTGATTTGAGTACCAATTAGAGAACGACAGTGCTATCTGTTATATTTACCTGCTATCCATGGTATGGTAACAGGTATATACGTCGTCTAGACCTCACTAGCAACTAGAAAGGTGAAAGTCAAGCTAACAGAGCGACCAAGTCGCAATCCCAACTCAAAAAGAAAAAAATACTATTTTCTCCCAAGTGAGATCTTCATTCAACTATTGACATTTCTTTTTTTTTTTTTCATTCTTCACATTATTTTCATTATGTTATGACAGTGGCGTAAGCAGAAACTTTTTTTTGGAGAAATACACCAAAATTTTATGTCGTGTTTTCAACAGATTTTCATGTTTTCAGTGAATCACCCCACCACCAATTAATCAAGTACCTTATCGTTCTCTATCCAAAACCAATTGACTGGGCTACAAATCTATAGACTTACATAGAAACGTCTAAATCCTCATACTAAATTTTGGTCGGTACATTCATTACGACGGCAGGGCAGTTATTAAAGTTTTAATGTTAAACCCCTCACTCCCCATTCACCCCTTTTTGGAATTTTGAATATCAAGTCGATACGTTGGCTACATGAAATAAATATATCCACAAAAAAATTTGTATTTAAAATACTCTTTGAATAAGACGTTTATTGATTTTCTGGCAACGTAAAAATAAAATAGCTTTATTGACATTCTTTTAGAACAAAAGCCTCTCCTTTTGGAGGTTTTGAGTCTACTGCTCTTTCAACAGAAGAAATCAGAAAATAATTTAACGATTGTTCCTAAATTAAATTAAATTATTTCTTAAGTAAAACTGTTACTTCTTGATTAAAAATAAAACAAGATAAAACAAAACAAAAGCAAAAAGTAATAATGAGGGTTATTTCTTAAATAGTGCTGTAACACATTTGTTCCATATTTCTCAGTTGCTGGTCACTGTGCACCATCCATCCCCTATTCTCTCCACTATCTCGTCCCTCCACCGCAGTCCAGGTCTTCCTTTTCCTCTACTTCAGTCTCTAGGAATCCACTCCGTGCAGACTTGAGCCCATCGTCGAGGATCCATCCTTGTCACATGCCCGGCCCATCTCCACTTCAGCAAGTATGCTTCCTTCTGGAGGCTTCTTAGCCTCACATTCCGTAGAACCTCGCTGTTTCTTATCCTGTCACATCTTTATTCCAAGCATGCTCTTCGTCATCCTAAATTGGTTTACTTCTAGACGACGATCCAACCAACGTAATTAGAGGGTTTATATATGCTGGGTAGACTGGTGCACATAGGGACCTAAGTATCCAACGATTTTTACCGTTCCCTGGAAGCCCTGGGCTTCCTCCTTACCTTGTTATTTACCTGGATACTCTCGTGGTCTAATCTTCCTCTATAACCATATCTCTACGGATAATGCGGTATAGAAGGTTTAGAGGAGGTCAACTACAAAATTCGAATAACGAAATACAGTGAAACCTTGAGCATGTCGTCCTTCAGCAATGATCTCGAACCTGTACGATGTCAGATACTCATTAAAGACCCCTCCCTACTCCAGGTGAATACAAATTTAGAGTCACTATAACGGACAGTGGGGACGAAATTAGTGTCCGTTATACCAGGGTGTCCGTTGAGGAGAGGCATGTTACAGAAATACTCAAATAAAAACATTTAATTTAAACATATTTAATAATTAGCTTTTGGTGGACTGGTGGTTCCGGAGGCAACATACTGAGTCATATTTTAGGAAGGGTTTGTTTTCTGTAAAGTTTCCAGGGATAAGAAATTGAATTTGTAAACTATTATTTTCTTAATTTTCAACCAAATCGGCCAAAGAGAGTTTGCCTGATCTCATTGGAATGCTTGTCTATGAGGCTAGCTTTCTGTAGAGTGCGGTCTGTAGTATAGCATGTTTGGGTCACTAAATGTCACATCCTGAGAAAGCCTAATTGGCCCCAAGAAAAGTGAAACTATTCTCTCCGACTTAGAACATTTCTCTCACTATTTGAAATGTTTTCTTTTTATTTAGTAGTTTTTTTTTAGAGGATTTCTAGGTAGCATGCTTGAAAAATCTTGAGCACGCCCTCCTTTGGATGATAGTTGTTAAAGACCCCAACCCTAACTAAACCTGGGTAAGCAAAATTTAGGACTCCCACAGTAAAGTCAGGCTCATGTCCACCATAGTGGCAAAAGAGCGCATTGGTAGTAGGCAATATGACCTAGATAATCTATAGTTGAAGCCCGGGCATGAATCAAAACAATATAGAAATCAACTTATTCGCTCACAATTTTCAAGAAATATGCTTCTCAAAACCCAATTTGGTGGAGTCCTACAAATTTTTATTTCATGCATGGACAATTCTACTTAAGTGACGGGAGGAGCAGGTAATATGACGCCCAAGGCGAGGTCAAAATTTGGCGCCCCCTGACTATGGCCCCTATGAACAAGATATTCGTAGGATATTCTCGAGAGTTGGGCACTCCAGATTCATTGAATACAAAACACTTCCGCAGCACAAATTAATTAAAATTAAGTTTTCGCTCTCCCTCCAAAGCCCAATCGACCCTTTGGGCTAATTATAGGGACTTCTGAAACCTCGTACTAAATTTAGTGTCGACAGTGTTCACAGACGGACGGACACACACAGACAGGAATTTTTTTTTTAAACAATTTTGGAAACAGGGGGTCAGTAAACATGAAATTCCGTTGAAAAAACAACATCGAATTTTTGATCGTATCAGATTACATAACTTCTCTGTACTTCGTGTAGTTGGGAAAGTAAAAAAAATGTTTGCAAACATAAAAAATAATCAATTCAATGATCACACAATGAAGGGCCTATAATTGTCAATTTCGCCTAATTCCTGTTTTAAATTTTTTTAAATGTAATGAATTTACAAGTTAATTGTAGGTGTGCGGGTTGGCAGGTGTGGTTCAAACTTTTTAAGTTTGTGTCAGGCGGGATTCTTGGAAAATGTTACGTAACCCAAAAAAAAAAACTATAAGCTTTCATTATTATATATGGGTCAGAAGAGTGAAACTTTGTGACAGGGAAGGGTTCAACAATTTTTCAAAAATGGCGTTACATAATTTATGAACTTCCCGTTATATTATGATTTTGAAAAAAAAAACGGATAATCGATTTTCGGATAATCGACGCTCTGTATTTAAGTTTTTTATAACGTTGCATCCGGTGAATTGAAACCGACTTTCAGCATTTCCTCTCGTGAAAGGTTTTCCCCCTTCTCGTTTCCTGTATTGCTTGTAATGACGTATTTATATCACTTTATAACAGTTTAGGAATAATTAAAGGAATTACACATTCTTTGTTGCATGACTGAAAGAACTGATAAAAAAGGCTCTGAGGAAGCACTTCTCCAGCTCGAACTGATAAGTGTCCGCTCTCCTTCCAAATCCTTTTGACTGAAAAACAGTTAGTTACTTTTGAACTGAATGAATTTACAAGGGTAGTCCCATAAGTAACCGACCTGACGTATAGATGGCGGTTGTTGTTTGAAAAAAATTACTATGATACAAAGTACAAACCTTATAAAGCTTAAGTTTGAAGTCGCTACGTTGTTTAGTATTTGTTTGGCAGCCATCAGTAGTGAACACTCAGTGAATTTGTAAACATGGAAGAAATTGGTCATCGTTATGAGATACAATACTTTCATTTGAAAGGTCTCAGTCTAACTAATATCAAAGTCGAGCTAGACTCTCCCAGTCTGCTCCTTCGTTTACAACAGTAAAATATTAGGTGGCAGAGTTTAAACGAGGCGGTACGAGCTGCCAAGACGAACATCGCAGTGGTCGACCACGCCAGAAATGGTGAAGAAAATCGACAAAATGCTATTGGATGATCGTCGACTGAAAGTGCGCGAGCTAGCAGACATGGTAGGCATTTCAAAAAGTGCTGTACATCGCATATTGACTGAAAATTTGGACGTGAGAAAGCTGTGAGCAAGATGGATGCCGCGTTTGCTCACAATGGAACAAAAACAGCGTCGTGAGGATGTTGCAATCGAGTGTTTGGCGATGTTTCACAGCAATAAAGCCGAGTTTTTGCGTCGATTCATAACCATGGATGAAACATTGTTCCATCACCTCGTACATATAACATTTCTATATAATATATTTATCACAGCATAACTTCTCCCATTTATTTTCTGCTTTTTTAAAAACTAGGAATTACAGACGTTTCGCGAAGTAATCCCATCATCAGTATCTTTTTATCCATCATCAGTATTTTGCAACCTGTGTTATGATATATCTGTTCTTTATAGAAGAAGAGATAAATTATTATATAATTATACTCACATTTAGAGTTGACTTAATGAGTATATATAGGTCGACTCAATAAATAAGTTCTGTAAAAAGAAGTAATTGGTAATCTGTAATTGCTAGCTTTTAAAAAAGCAAAAAATAAATGGTAGAAGGGATGATGTGATAAATACATATATTATATATGAATTCAGAATATATACCAGTATATTTTCCCACTCATGTCTTTGAGCACGATAACTGCTGATATAATGAACGCATCGATACGAAATTTTAAATGAGGATTGAATACTTTTAGAGGAAGACAACTATTAATTTTCAGACAAATAGGTCAATAATAGGTTTTAGATGGGCAGTGAAAACTTAGTTGAAAAATTTTTGTTTTGCCAGGTGTCAGTGATTAACAATTTATTTTTGTTTTTTTATTGTTAGGTTTCTCCGTTTTTTTTTGTTTTTTTTTATTTACAAATAGCTATTTACAATTGTATAAAAATAAATACAACAAGCAAATGTGCTAGTAATGAGATAATGGCAATGTCAAAATGTCATGAGGGGAGAAATCACCCAGTGGTAACACTCCCTAGTCACTGTTTTTCTCTCGTTTATAGCTAATCACTGTCACTACTTCTGCTCAGGAGGTCTCTAGGCCATTGACGCTTAAGCCGTCGTTGGGGAAGTATGGCAGAATGGAAGGCACGGACTAGAGGATTATTGTGGGAACTAAGAAGGAAAAATAATTTTTATATTTGGATTTAGCGACTTCAGTGATGAAAGGTACGTTAAGGTCAGTGTGAAGGGTTTTGTTGGAGATGTAGTAAGGAGCATTGGCTATTGTACGAAGGATTTTGGATGCGCTGGAGATTGGAAGCCTTGGCTTCCCCAGAGTTCAAGTCCGTAAGTCCACATAGGTTTGAGTACTGCGTTGTATATAAATCGTTTTGTTTTCAAAGTTAATTTGGCATCTTTTGTCTAGTAGTCTTAGTAGAAGTTTATAACTGTTCATTTCTTGTCTTTTCAGTCTCGTGTGAGGAGTTTTTTTCGAGTATGAGGCCCAGATAGCGGACTTCGTTTTTTAAATGGATGGGATTTTTGTTCAAGTACTGGAAGGCAGGTATATTTTCGAAGAAGGGTGAAGACGATGTGAACTGATTTCTTCTCCGATTTAAACAAAATTTGGCGCGTATGTATGTCAATTTAAAACTAAAAATAGTAATTCTAAAAACAGAAAAAGTTACAAAAGCAGAAAATTTGCAAATAAGGGATCTGAGAGAACCGTAATTTCCACAAACATTAACAGAGAAATATTGAAGAGAGAAAACTACTTGCAAGAGTTTCCTTTTTAATTATCCGATTTCTAAACATCTACTATACGAAATTTTATATGAGGATTGAAAAGTTCTTTAAGCAAGATGCGTACCGATTGTTTGTCAAATTGGTCTCTAATATGATTCCAGGATGAGTGAAAACTTTGTTTACAAATAATTCGAGATGGGGGCAGCACATTGCCGGTGATTTACCAATTTTTGAAAATAATTTAGGATAAGAGCTGTACAGTTTAGAAACAACAAAAAGTCCCTCCGTCCAAAGATATTAGCCGTAAAAATTGAAAGGGCAGGTCACGGTATGTGGCTAGAACTCATTTTTCCGTTCTCTTTCCTTTATTAATTCCCTCAAACTGAACAGGGATGAGACTTTCCCTTGGGATCTCCCATGGGACCATTGTGGACGTATGTGGTTAGACACAACTCACAGCAGGAAGTAGGCTTTCCAATGATAACCACCCAAATCTAGACAATAGCATCATGAGGAGGTCCAGGGACCATAGCCACATGGGGTATCGCCTCTGATATCTGATTTTTTTTTAATTTTGTTTTGGAGTTCAAAAAAATCTACATCAGCGTACCAAAAGAAATCACTGGCAATGTACTTCCCCAGCATCAACTAAGCTTTTGCTCTCTCATCTAATACAAATCGACCGTTTTGGATAAAAATCAATACTGACTTCTAAATCCTCATGCTAAATTTACATTCCATCGGGAGTTATTATGTTTTTGTATTGAGCCCCCTCCTCTGATTCTCCTATTCTCATACTGAATGTCTTGTCGATAGGGTCGGCCCTATCATAGGGCGAACGGAGCGGCCGCTAAGTTTCTACTCTCACGCTAAAACCAATTTATCTATTTGTCAAAAATTTATAAGTTTCTAATCCTGGGACTTCTGTACTATCATACTGAGTTGATTTAAGTTATTTCCCAACCTCACTTTGTCGTCTTATCTTCTGCCGATTTCGGTGAAAACCATCAGGTGACGTTCCTTGAGGAAACGGGAAAGCTGGTGGGACTGAGGATAGGGCACTAATAGCGGAATATTTGACGAAAAATATTTTTTTCGCTTTTCGATATTTTGATTGCGAGCATGTGGCTAGTATGGTATGTTAATGACCTTATCTGTTGAGAGGCGCACGGGTCGAGTGCGCGGCGGGGCACCACCGGTATAGGTACTGTGAAGAGTACAGTGCCAACGAGCATCGTTGTTTTCAATCGACAAATTAGACAGAGATTTAAGAAGTTGCCGATATCTTCCAAGTTCCATGCTTGCACGCACAACTGGTATATGTATATTCAAGGCAAGCAAGAAGGGCGCCATTATTGGATCTCACACACCCTATTTTTCAATTTAACACACACTTCGTTTTCAAAAATAGGGTATAAGTACTACAGTGACCTGAAAACATAAAAATATGTTGAACATTTTGATTTCTATTTTCGGACCCATTACAATAACTTCCCTATACCAACCGCAGGCAGCTCTCTATCTCAAACCGTCTAGACATATGGTTTTTTTAAAGTTTGTTCAGAATTAACACGACTTGATACCGAAATAAGCATTTTTCTCAGCTTTTGGGACACGAATTTGCACTTTTAACAATGGTTTCGAAAAGAGCAAAAAATTTCCCGTCCAACGAAACCACAACCAGCCTTTTATTTTGCTCAAAGGTGTATTTTTTAACTGTTCAAACATCAAAATTGCAGAAAAAATGAAATTTGTGCAAAATTTCTAAAATTTGCCACTGCCCTAGAAGTACACTTTCCAATGGTAGGTCAAATGATCCGATTCCTCAAATACTTTTAGAAAAATTACATTTTGAAGATAAAAAAATGAGGTTCCCATTGCAGAGCCCGTACAGAAAGTTCACGATTTGAATTGAACGATTGAAACGAGCCATTTTTTTCAAATAAGGTACTGAGATGGGCGCAAGTACTTCATACAGCGAGTCATTGTTTGTAAGTGTAAACCTGCAAGATTTTCTCGCTGTAGGGTCCAAAGTTCAGTGTGATTAGAAAGCTTTGAATGGCTCCCCTCTTGAATTACTGTATCATACCATATTTTTCTATCTTCTACCACAGAAATAGGTACCCAAACTAAGTACATACTGACGTAGAAAACAATACAAAACAAAAATAAAATTAAAATGAAAACAAAATGAAATTAAGAAAATGAAAGCAACTTTTACACAACTATTTTTACTTCCCCTGCTAGAAGTTATATAATCGATCAGAAATCTGATTTTGAGTTTTCGTTGAAATTTCATGTTTTCCGACAGGGGGGGAGGGGGGGGAGGAATTAATGAACTACGTTTTCGCTTTCCCTCTGAAACTAATTGACCGATTTGGTTGAAAATCAGTAGGTTTCTTTACTCAGGAACTATTGTCTCTACTCAGTTATTAGTTTTTTTAGTTAAGCCTCCCTAATCCCCTATATCCCTTTGGCAATTTTAGTTCAAAATCAGTAGGACCTATACTCAGGGACTATCTACTCAGTTTTTAGTTTTTTTTTAGTTAAGCCACCCCTAATCCCCTTTATCCCTTTGGCAATTTTAGTTCAAAATCAGTAGGACCTTTACTCAGGGACTATTGTCTCTACTCAGTTATTCACTTCTTTTAGTTGAGCCTCCTCTGATCCCCTACTTCCCTTTGGCAGATTTGGTTGAAAATCAAAAGGTGTCGTCCCTATGGGATTCTGAATGTACATTTTAACATTTTGTGTCCAGAATTCATTCCGTTGAGAGTTATCGTGTTCACAGACATGTTCCAATTTGATCACTCTATGGGATCTCATACCAATTAGAGAAGTCCATGACTCTCATGGTTGGATATGCCTTTAAGAAAACAAAACAAAAAGTTATCAATGAATCCCCGGCTATGTACTTCCCCAGCACGAATTAATCAATTAATTTTCTCCTTCAAAGCCAATCGACCGTTTGGGCTAAAATACAATATTTAATTTACATAGTGGCTTCTGAATCCTCATACTAAATGTGTCGATATATTCATTACATCGGCAGGTATTGGGATTAGGGATGAGCATCGAAAGAAAAACATCAATGTCTACCATCGAATAAACATCGGAACCCCACCATCGATGGTGGTAAAACATCGCCCTTAAAACATCGATGTTAATGAGTACTCATTACACAAAGAACACGAACAAAAAGTAATTTTGTTTTTTATTTATTAAAAGAGTATAATATTACAAAAATATGACAAGTATAATAATTAGTACCACTACCATAATTTCTCCGGCACGGAATTTTAAAAAAGCTATTTTGAAGCCAAGTTTCCCTCTAAGCGATTTCTGGTTTTTGTAATAATCTGTCCAGTTTTGGAAAATAATGACTGAGAGGGAACGGATGTGCCAACACGGCAAGGAACTCTACCACAACTTGTGACAGGTTCGGATAGGTTGCCTTCATATCTTTACAGAAGGAGAGGGGATCCTGTTGGATTTTTTCTGCTGGAGCATTTGGATTCAGGTGGCCCATCAAATTTGAAGTGTTACCACTTAATTTAATAATTATAGTGCAATGCCTGCAATTCGCACTCTCTTCCATCAGCAGACTTGTCATAATGAAGCCACACTTCACTTTTCCTAGACTTAGGCATAACAAATGCAAAGTGAAAATATTAATTAAAAAAATTGAAATAAACTAAAAATAACACACAATATACACTTCAAAAAGAACTTTATTAATAAATAGCACTCAAAGTCACAAATAAACGGTAGGTTATGTACAAAGATTGTATTTGTATTTGCAACGTCAAACATCGACAGCTGACCATCGATGGTAAAAACATCGAACATGGTTGCCTACCATCGATGTTGTTCAAACATCGACCATCGATGCTCATCCTTAATTGGGATTTTTGAGCTGAGACTCTTCCGATCCCCCATTCCTTTTGGCAGATTTGGTTGAAAATCAATAGGTGTCATCTCTATGGGGTTCTGAATGTACATTTTAACATTTTGTTTCCAGCCGTCATTCCGTCGAGAGTTATCGTGTTCACAGATATACAGTAGAACCTCTTTAAGTCGAACCTCGATAAGTCTGAAACCTCCAGTTTTGTTCCTTTCCCTTCAAGCCCCAAAACCTCCATTACTCGAAATCTCAACCCTCTATTAGTCGAAAAAATCAGTGAGTCCCTACAAGCCATTTTGGTACATATTTTCCCTCTATAACTCGAAAAAATAAATTGGACCTCTGTATCTCGAACATAGCAATGTTTTATTTTACAACCTTTACAACTCGATTATTTGAAACTTATTACCTCTATAGCTCGAAGAAAAATAAGTCACCGACTTTAAGAATTTGCCGACAATGTACACCATTGTTTCTTAGAAAACAATTTAGGAGTATACAATAAATAGGATTACGAATTATCTAAAGAAAAAAAAAATTACTGACCTTTTTTAATACCTACATATACTACGTATTTTTTATTTTAAGGATGTTTTGAAATAATGTTGATTTATAATAAATATAAATATGTTTGTTACCTCTGTACCTTGAATTTTTACTTATTTCACCTCTCTAACTCAAAATTAGTTAGAATGAATCTTAACCTCTACAAGTCGAGTCAAGAACATGAAATTCCGTTGAAAACTCAACTTCGAATATCTGACGGATTACATAATTTCCCATATACTCCGTATAGTTGGGGAAGTAAAAACTAAAAAAAAAATTGGAGTTAGAGGCAGGGCGAAAACTTAGTGGAGTAAGACGTAAACTGGGGAAGTTTTCATATTGGGAAAATACTAAATAAAGAAAAAAAGTTTTTCGTGCCCCCTTTGTGAAAGAAACAAGAGGGGGAGGCTATTTGGGACGAATCATTTTTATATGGATAGTACAATATTTAGTTGAGAGAGAAGAGTGAGCCATGTTAGGATGCAGCCTTTGTCGCGTCACAAAACGTGTTGTGTTGTCCTCATTGACTACTTAAACCTTAAACTCTGCTATTTCTAGTGAGGGAACCCTGGAGAAAGTGACAGAAAGTGACCCCCAAGCTAGAGACACTCGACACAGAGACTAGACACTAGCCAATAGCCAGCCATGAAGCCAATCACCGAACACTCGTCATGAATTGGTAGATCACCAGCAATGTACTTCCCCAGCACGAATTAAATAACTAAGTTTATGCTCTCTCTCTAATTTTCATCGTCCATTTTTTGAATTCTCATACTAAATTTCATGTAGATGTTGATTAGCGACTGTAGATTCTAATTGTAGGAATATTGAGGGTCAGTCAAAGATGGAAGAAAACACTATTCAAATGCCAACGTTTCAATATATTTTATATCATCATCAGGGCCTACAAACATGGGGGGAAATCAAGATTAGAATCAAAAATAAACAAAAATGTTTTTGTTGATAAACATTACTGAACGTTAAAAATACATTTTAACAAGTTAAAAATTGAAACTGACTTACTATGAATAATTACTAAACATTAAAATTAAATATGTATACATTACTAAACATAAACATTAATAATGGAAATAGACAAATAGGTGGAACATACTAAAGAGTAAACATTAAAATGACTTACTATGAATAAGCAGGGTTGGGGAGAAGACATGTACACTAGATGGAGTCTTACATTGCAATTATATTTCCATTATTAATGTTTATGTTTAGTAATGTATTCATATTTAATTTTAATGTTTAGTAATTATTCATAGTAAGTGAGGGCGCCGGTAGCTCAGTGGTATGCGTGCTTGACTTCTGAGCTCAAGGTCGTGGGTTCGTAACCCGACCGAGGCCCTTAGTTTATTTTATCTGGGAGGTAAAATAAACTTAAGCATGCCGTCCTTCGGATGGGACGTTAAGCGATGGTCCCGAGCCTGTACGATGTCAGGTACTCGTTAAAGACCCCTACCCTAGATGAATAAAAATTTAGGGTAGGCAAAATTTAGGACTCCCACAGTAGAGTCGGGCTCATGTCCACCAGAGTGACGGAAGAGCGCTCTGGTAGTAGGCGATATGACCTCGTTGTTAAAGCCCGGGCATGAGTCATAAAACCTAACCTAACCTTCATAGTAAGTCAGTTTCAATTTTTAACTTGTTATAATGTATTTTTAACGTTCAGTAATGTTTATCAACAAAAAAATGTTTGTTATTTTTGATTCTAATCTTGATTTCCCCCCCATGTTTGTAGGCCCTGATGATGATATAAAATATATCGAAACGTTGGCATTTGAATAGTGTTTTTTTCCATCTTTGACTGACCCTCAATATTCCTACAACTAAATTTTATTTCGATACATTCATTGCAAAGCCAGTTATTAGAGATTTTATGTTAAGCCCTCCCAATCCCTTCTTCCCTTTGGCCGATTTGATTGAAAATTAATAGGTGTCGTCGTTATGAAGTTCTGGATACACATATAAAATTTCGTATTGATATAATCATTTTTTTGGGAGTTATCGATATTTTGACCTCCAGATTCGAAATATGAAAAAAAAAAATATGTCTGTGGGTCTGTGTGTCTATGAACAAGATAATCCCCGATAGAATGAATGTATCGACACGAAATGTTATATGTGAATCCAGAACCCTCTAGCGATGGCATCTATTGATTTTCAGCCAAATCGACCAAAGGGGCGGGAGGATTAGGAGGAGGCTTTACTTAGAAACTCTAATACCTGCCAATAGAATTAATGAAAACTGACATTATTGCAGAGATATTGTGAAATAATTCAAATGAACTTGAAAGAAATACAACTTGTTTATTCATGATATTGTCTAATTTCACCAACTATATTTACATGGGAGTACTTTCGGTATTTCTACCATCCTCAGCCAAAAGCAAAAGAGATAAGACTCTCTACTTATTTCCCAGACTTCTTCCCTGATGACATCCTCTATTAAAACCATTTCTATATGGTTGTACTGCGAACATAAATCCTGTCTTAAGTGGTATAAAGACTTACTGAGCTCATCTCTTATCCCGTACCATCGTTTAATTTCCAGTTGTAGCCTTTCCAATTCCGCTCTTCTTGTTGCTTTTTCCGCTTCTTTACTTCTATTTTTCGTATACACTTTGATGTAATTGGGTATAACATTTTCTTTTAGGCATTGCTTGTTAAAACAAATGTTTCTGTTAGCTTTTGCGACCTATTACTACTCATTTTTACTATTACTACTCATTTTACTACCCCTCCTATTACTACTCATTTACTACTCATTTTACTAATCATTTACTACTACTCATTTACTACTCATTTTTACTACTCATTTTACTACCTCATTACTACTACTCCTATTAATACTCATTTTACTACCCATCTTACTACTCATTTTTACTACTTACTACTCATTTTTACTACTTACTACTTATTACTACTCATATTACTACCTATTAGTCTTATCTCTTATGTTTTTGGCTGAGGATGGTTGAAATACTGAAAGTACTCCCATGTAAATATAGTTGGTGAAATTAGACAATACCATAAATAAACAAGATAGAATTAATGTCTCGACATTAAATTTCATATTTGAAGTCAAAATCTAATGAGAACATAACCTGTCAAATTACAGCGATATCGGTCGAAGGGAAGGGGGTGTTCAGGAGAGAAAGCTCAATTCAAAAACCCCAATAACTGCCAATGTAATAAATTTATCGACACAAGATTTAGTATGAAGATTTAGAAGCCGCTAAATGGTACGTGACATTTTTGAAAATTTTTAGTTAAGTGCATAATCGGGTAAAAAAATAATAGTTCTGATCAGGAAAAAAGTTGTACAAGTGAAATCCTAGCCAGTGCTGAGATCAAGTGGCAAATCGCTTATACCATTTTGGTGACATGAACAAGTAACTTAAACATATCAATTAAGATTTTTATTCAATTTTATGGTTTGTCAACAGCAACTTTCACCATAAAAGCAGAAGACAAAAAATTTCCGGTTTCAATAAATTATAGATTTTTTAAATCAGTTTAAGAACTTAATGCACAGTTTCTTCATAGTTTTAAAAATGTCATTCAGACCATTTTAATTCTAACACCGTCATATGTCAACTATTGAATATTAGAGCAAATGGTAGACTGGTTTTGGAGGAGGAGCAAAAAGTTAATATAATAATTCGTTCTGGGGAAGTATATTTCCGGTGATTTGATTATAATGTGAATTGATAGAGCACTGAACAGAATTCCCGAGTGTGAATATTCTAATGGAGTTAGTTCAGGTGGAATTAATAACTGGATTGTGTAATATTCATAAAGTTGATGCAATTCGTTATACTACGGTGAATTAGGGTTTGTAAATATCACGGAACTTTTATAGAACCGATATCATATCGTGACATGTATGTAGGTTAGCACGTCAGTTCTGTTTCAGAATCTAATACAAGTCATAGCACAAAAAAGTGTCGGTGAATCAGCCAAATGTATTCCCCCCCATAGAATTATTTGTAATAAGTTATCGCTCTTCCTCTAAACCCTGCTTCTCCTTTGCTTGATTTGACTGAAAATAAACATAAAATGTTGTATCGATATATCCCTTTCATGGTCCTGAGAAACGGAAAAAAATTTAAAATAAATTGTTTTACTCTTGAGTCTCAGTAGTTTTATAGCGATTAAATACTTTAAACTGCAAAATAAACTAATAAATATAAAAATAAACTAATAAATTTAATAAAGTAAATTTATAATATAATGAAAACTGACATTATTGCAGAGATATTGTGAAATAATTCAAATGAACTTCAAAGAAATAAAACTTGTTTATTTATGATATTGTCTAATTTCACCAACTATATTTACATACATGGGAGTACTTTCGGTATTTCTACCATCCTCAGCCAAAAGCTTATCAGTCTTATCTCTTATGCTTTTGGCTGAGGATGGTAGAAATACCGAAAGTACTCCCATGTATATATAGTTGGTGAAATTAGACAATATCATAAATAAACAAGTTTTATTTCTTTCAAGTTCATTATAATATAATGTTATCCTTATATATAATATAACATTTATCCGTTGTCGTAGTTAGAAGGAGGGCGGGGGGCCATGCCCGGTGCCCCCCAGAAAAGTGCGATCTAATGTAAAAAAATTATAATATATAACGACAACTCCACCACAGACAAACATTACAGGCAAGACAAGGATATAGAAAGCTTCAGTTCCCAGTCAAACGTTATACGGATTCAAATTACACTTTCTTAAAGTTTGGATTTCAATTAATGCTGCCAATCGGCGATGTATGAGAGTTTAGCGAACGCATCGTTGTGCGTGTCACAACAAAAAGCGCGGTATTTTCAAAATTCCAAATGGCGGTGCAATAAACCTAAAATAAAAATACTATTAAGACTAACTGCATATTTTAGAATGTATTCAATGAAAGCCATAAAAAGTGAAAATAATAATTTTAGAGTACATTTAGTGCTATCAACTGAACGTGAATGAAATAGTAAAAAATAAAATTTCAGCTGAAAAAATATAAGAAAATTACGGCTTATTTAATTGAGGATACTTACTACTGCTACTTATTGTATAAGACTGCATGACTAGACTGATGAAAATTTCAATTGTTGATTTAAATTTGTGTTGATTATTTTGTCATAACATACTTATATTTTGTGTTTGGTACCTGATTGTTAATTATTAGGTTTAATTAAACTTAAACTAAAAATATGATTGTGAAATGTAAGCCAGTGGCGTAGCGATGCCAATGCAAACAATGCCTTTGGGGGGCCCTTTCCAATTCAGTATTATTTATCCGAATCCTTATTTCATGAGTTACTGCTTTTCGTGAAAACTTTAAGGCCCGAAATTTTGAGGATCAGCACCATCAGAGAATTGGCTGAACTGGCAATAGTCAAGTTCTACGATATGACAAGTAACTATCCCGAGGTTTGTTCGCTATTGGTTTTGTTTTTGACGGTGACGGTGATGGTGGCAACAGCAGAGAGAAGTTTTTCGAAGTTGAAAATTATTAAAAATTATCTTCGGTATTCCATGAGTCAAAAACGACTGTCCGACTTAGCTCTTTTAAGTATTGAAGCCAGAAGGGCGGAACATATGGATGTTTCCAAACTCATAGATGTATTTGCTTCAGCAAAATCGAGAAAGAAAAAATTTTAATTTCAAACTTTTCTAGTTTTTCTTTTTTCCACCTGTAATCTGTAATCTGTAAATTTTCATGTTTTAAATGTAAAAAGCTAAATTCATGGGAGGGGGCCCTCTACCAACGCTTGCATTGGGGCCCAAATTCTCTAGCTACGCCACTGATGTAAACTATTGTTTTATTATCTCCACCGGTTGACCCATATCTATAATATAAGAGGGCGCCGGTAGCTCAGTGGTATGCGTGCTTGACTTCTGAGCTCAAGGTCGTGGGTTCGTAGCCCGACCGAGGCCCTTAGTTTATTTTATCTGGGAGGTAAAATAAACTTAAGCACGCCGTCCTTCGGATGGGACGTTAAGCGATGGTCCCGAGCCTGTACGATGTCAGGTACTCGTTAAAGACCCCTACCCTAGATGAATAAAAATTTAGGGTAGGCAAAATTTAGGACTCCCACAGTAGAGTCGGGCTCATGTCCACCAGAGTGACAAAAGAGCGCTCTGGTAGTAGGCGATATGACCTCGTAGTTAAAGCCCGGGCATGAGTCATAAAACCTAACCTAACCTCTATAATATAATGTTATCTTTATTTTATATATTTGTGTATATCCCAATTCTTTTTATACTTTAATACAAAAGGATAGAGGGAAATGAGGCGCGGATTGAGATGGGGGCCATCTTGTACAAGGTTCTACAATAGTCGTAATTTTCATCTCGTTTCGGCCAAAATCTTGTGACATCTTTAGTTCAAATCTCAAGTTCATTGTTAGAATGGTTGCCGAGTTAGAGCGCTGACAAAGTTATAATTCCATACACACACCCAGAGAGACAGATGCACATTAGGGTGGCCGCTATTTTAAAAAAGTTAAACATTTTCTTGCTCCGGTACCAAAAACATGTGTAGAATGTCGAAAAAATGTGGCCTGAATTTTTTCAGACTTTTTAAATCATATTAACCGGTGCCTGTAAGAGGTCGAATTTTAACATGGGTTTTAAATAGGGGTTTTGAACTTTTACCGACTTTTGAGCGTAGTTTCAAATGTTTCAGACATAAAAATCTGAAAATTTACATATTTATGTATTTGGGTCCGCTGAATTGAAATTCACCGTCAAAATTCAATTTTGACAGTTGTAACTGTCAAAAAACTGTCATTAATTTTTGAAAAATATCAAATAAAATTAAATTTTTACGGTGAATTTCAATTCAGCGGACCCAAATACATAAATATGTAAATTTTCAGATTTTTATGTTTGAAACATTTGAAACTACGCTCAAAAGTCGGTAAAAGTTCAAAACCCCCATTTAAAACCCATGTTAAAATTCGACCTCTTACAGGCACCGGTTAATATGATTTAAAAAATCAGAAAAAATTCAGGCCACATTTTTTCGACATTCTACACATGTTTTTGGTACCGGAGCAAGAAAATTTTTAACTTTTTTAAAATAGCGGCCACCCTAATTCACAGGCAATCATGGTGTTCAGGGGAAACGTAAAATTCTTTAGAAAATTCAATCTCAGATTTACACACGATTACTGTACTTCTTTATATAGAAGATATAAAAGAGTAAAGTTGCCAAAAAAAAAAAAAAAAACATTTAGAATACAGCCCTGGGATCAGAAAAAAAATTATGAAAACCCCAAGGTTAGCGAACCAAAACATCTTCGCAGTCCGAGACATCTTGGTCCATATTTCAGAATATTATTTCAAGATATATATAAATATATATTCTAAAGTTCATCGTTGTGCAATCCCCGCCCCATTATAAATCCATTAATGTGACAAAAATAAATTATCATCTACAAAAAAAGTAAATTAAAATAATTGTAGAAATAATAATAATGTTTACTATTACGATGTGTGTATGTATAATAGAGGCTATGTTCATGTTTTTATATGACGAAAGCTCCAAAAAAGTAGTCGTTGAATCACTGGCTTGGAATTACTGGTACTTCTCCACTCAAATTATTTGTAATCAATTAACTTTTCGCTGTCTTTTTACACTCTCCCACAGGAAATCAACAGGTGTCTTCTGGTCTTCTCAATCTCTATATAAAATGTTATGTCGATACATTCACCACATCAGCAGTTATTAAGATTTTTGAGTTAAGCCCCCCTCTAATCTCCACTCTTCCTTTGGCCAACTTGGCTGAAAATGAGCAGGTGTCGTCACTATGTGAATTTGGGTTAACATATAAAATTTTATGTCGATACATTCATCACTTCAGCAGTTATTAAGATTTTTGAGTTAAGCCCCCCTCTAATCTCCACTCTTCCTTTGGCCAACTTGGCTGAAAATGAGCAGGTGTCGTCACTATGTGAATTTGGGTTAACATATAAAATTTTATGTCGATACATTCATCACTTCAGCAGTTATTAAGATTTTTGAGTTAAGCCCCCCTCTAATCTCCACTCTTCCTTTGGCCAACTTGGCTGAAAATGAGCAGGTGTCGTCACTATGTGAACTTGGGTTAACATATAAAATTTTATGTCGATACATTCATCACTTCAGCAGTTATTAAGATTTTTGAGTTAAACGATGGTCCCGAGCCTGTGCGATGTCCGGTACTCGTTAAAGACCCCCTTACAATAAAAATGTACATCTATATCTAAAAATAGTAACTCTTGAAGTAACAAAAATTCTATTATTATCGAATTCCGCGTGGAGTTATAATAATTATATAAAAATATCTGAAATTGACAAAACAATTAAGAAAAATAAATACAAACATTTTTTTTTTTTAAATTACAGGATGCAATAAAAATGTTTTGGACCCAATACTTGAAAATCAATAACATTCGGTTCGTCGAATGAAAAAAAAAAAATACATTCAAGTAAGAAAGGTCATGTGGGATGAGGCAGTTATTAAAAGTATGAAAGAAACTTGATGATGTGCGAGTTTCGTGCCATATTTCATCGCCACTTTCCACCCCAAGTGGGTAAATTTAGTGACGTGAGGAGGGCGGGGTTGGAGACCCAAGGCCGTAAGTTATTAATAAAAGACATGTCTAAGAGTAATAAATATAAAACGATATTAACTATGGAACATCCTTACAAATATTAAGTAGAAGTCAAGATATATTAATTCAGGAGAGATTCTACAATAGATTCTAAGAGCGCTGTAATAACTCTGCACAAAGAATAACTATTAATATTAATGAAAAGTAGAAATTTTCAGAATAAATAAAATAAGAAGTACAAAAGTAATAAAGACAGAAAATTTGCAAATAAAGGATCTGAAAAAAAAATATACCCAATATCATTAAATTTCTTCTCATTAATTTAAAAAAGCAAACATTAAAACACATAACTTACGATAAATTAAAAAAAAAAAAAAAAAAAAAAAAAAGAGGAAAAAGGAGAAAAAAAAAAGGAGAGGAAAAAAAGAAGAAAAAGAAAAAAAAGAAATAAAAATTAAGAATAGAGGACAAAAAAATAATCAAGATAATGAAAAATGAATTAAAGTTGAGATTTTCATATTAAGTTTTTGTTAAATACTTATTTTTTACAGTTTAAGTACAAAGTGGTTTGACTTAATGTTTATTACTTTGATTTTATTTAAGGTCATTATAATATGTATATGTGTATGTATATGAAAGTATATATATATATTTTTTTGTTTTGTTTTGCATTTCTCTTGGCTGTATGTATACAAGTAAATGTGCGCATTTATTATAATATTTAGATATTTAGAAATTTATTAAGCTGTAATATTCTTTTTTTTTTCTTTTTTTTTTTGTCTTTATAATTTTTGTCGCAATTGTTACCATGACGCAACAACCAGCTACCAAAAGGACTTCATTGAATGTGGATGACTTGATTGGGGTGAGAGAGGAAGGCCACCCAGCGGTAGCTCCTCAGGGCGAAATTTAAAACAATGAATATTATAGTTATTATATTATGATTTTCTTTCAAGAAGTGGGGGGTTGTAATTTGGGATTATATTAAGTCACGGTTCCACCTCCTCTTCAATCTCCTGGGAGGATTGTGTGGCTTAATATTCTTACTTTATTATCATATCGGATGTATATTCAAATTGTACCCCAACTATCTACAATAAGCCTTAATTTTAAAAAAGAAAAGAAAACGGAAGAAATGTTTATTTAAAAGAAAATAAATAATTCTATAGTTATGTCACTTCAATTTCGGGCTTCCAATTTCTTGTTCCCCGGGGCCCCCACACATTTAAATCCAATAAAGAGTTCTGGCTCTGGGTACGAGTGCAAAGGAAGATAAATTCGTATCTGAACTAGATTTGTTGATCTGAACATCTAGTTTCTCGATCTCAACTTTGTACATTTAACTGTTTTTTTCAATATTATTTTTTTGCAATTGCTTCTTGCCTGACATTGTTTATTGATAAAAATAGTTAGCACAGAGGTATGCTTGTCTACTGTGCTCAAAATTTTTGGAAAACAAAAAATCTTGAGCACATCATCCTTAGTATGGGACGTTAAGCGATGGTCCCGAGCCTGTATGGTCAGGTACTTGTTAAAGAGCCCTCTCTACCCATGGTAACTAAACCTGCGTAAGCAAACTTTAGGACTGCCACAGTAGAGATAGGCTCATACCCCCCAGAACAACAAAAGAGCACTTTGGTAGTGGGTGATAAGACCTCGTTGTCAAAGCCCGGGCATGAGTGGAATGTGGAAATTGTGAAATTATGTCTATATAAAAAAAAAACTGAAAGCATACCCGGGAGATAAATGTATATTCTCATCTTACTGATGGCTCCACTAGGTAGCTAGATCAGTTCTGAACATTAGTGTGAAGATAGCTAGCTATCTTAGAGAGTAACAGCCTCGCCTATGATAGAGTACGTAAGTTAGAATGTAGAACTCACCTGGAATGTGTGCAGTGTGCTGAGGTCTAGCAGTAACTAACGTCAGTCTGGAGCGGAGGGTCCTCTGAGGAAAGTAGGTCCCCACTCTCCTTCCACAGCACACCTCAGGGTTAACAGGACCTCAGTGTCTCTCCTTCTCAAGGGCAGTCTTCTGTTCCCATCTCCTAGGGATGAGCCGTTCTCATTGGAACGGAACGAGTTCCACCAGGGAAACAGTTCACTAAGCCCATTTAATCGTTCCACCCGAACAATTAACATCCGTTCATGTTCTCAATAACGTTCGAATCGTTTCCAACCTCTCTTCGTCCAGACTTGAATTAATCTCGAATCTCGTTCGCATATGGCAACCCCTTCCCCCTTTCTACTCTTAGATATATATATATATATATATATATATATATATATATATATATATATATATATATATATATATATATATATATAAGTAACTAAACCTGGGTAGGCAAAAATTAGGACTCCCACAGTTGAGTTAACAGGGAAGGGGTGCTTAGGTCCCTAGTTTTATACACCAGCTCTACCAAAATATAAACATGGTAAAATTTGAATAGATCCTAAAATTTCTCCTGACAATTTATTAGCGAAATTTTATATCGCTTCTCTTATCAGTTTTTAACTATATTTTTAGTCTTCCCAATAAAAAGCATTAAAAATAATAAAAAATATTAATCAAAGAACAAACTGCAGAGAAATATTCAAAAAAATTCAAATTTTACCATGTTTATATTTTGGTAGAGCTGGTGTATAAAACTAGGGACCTAAGCATCCCTTCTCTGTTAACTGAACTGTGGGAGTCCTAATTTTTGCCTACTCAGGTTTAGTTACTTAAGGTGGGGTCTTTAACGAAACAATTGCTCAAGTCCCATCCGAAGAACGGCATGCTCGTTTTTTTTACTTGCAGGATAAAATAAACTAAGGGCCTCGACCGGGTTTCGAACCCGCGATCTTGAGATCATTAGGCAAGCCACTGAGCTACCGGCGCCCGCAATTCTATCTGACTGCTTTGTTTATATTAGAAACATTAATGATAAAAATATTTTCTCTCTCAACAATACTAGTCATGATTACGACTCAAAAAGGAATTAATTTTGATGATACCCATCTCCACTTCCTGAAAGGCATCATCTCTACAATGAAAAAATGTAAACATCAGCTACAAATGTTTATGTTAGAAAAAACCCTCTATTCGGAAACTTTTTTTTTATATGAAGTATAGAGGAAGTTATTTAATCGGTCATAAATTAATTTAAAAAAAATTAATAAATCAACGGAATTTCATGTTTTCCGACCTCTAGATTCCAATATGAAAAAAATATTTATCTGCCCGTCTGTGAGCATGATAACTCCCGAAATAATTAATGTATCAACTCGAAATATATGTGAATTCAGAACCTCATAAGGACGACACCTAACCTTCCTCTGCCCAATTTGTCTGAAAATCAATAGGTGTCGTCATTATGAGGTTTTGGAGGGGCTTATCAAGATAAGCAAGATGCATAGCACAAATTATCACGAAGGGTACTCCCTCAATTAATGTTTTTTTTGTCTCTAGGTTTTAACAATCTTTGAATACTCCATTGATAATTTTTTTTTTTATTATTAGAGTGAACAGTTGCTAAGAAAAAAAATGGAGGAAGAAGAGCAAGCTAAAAAAATTTCCAGCTTCAAGAAGAACTGAAACGAAATGCTTTAGAAGAAAAAGCTAAAAGGAAGAGAAAAAGCTAATGCTGCCATGCTTAATGCTGCCCGTACGGATAAGTAAAAAACATCTGTTAAACTTAAAAATAAAGCAAAAGCTATTTCGCATGTTCAACCTCCATCTATAGTTTTTCAGCCAAATCGACCAAATTGGTGGGGGGATTAGGGGAAAGGCTTGACATAAAAGCTCTAATAACTGCCGTTGTAATGAATTTATCGAGACAAAATTTCATATTCAAAACCCCATAAGGACGACACTTATCAATTTTCAGCGGAATCGGCAGAAGGGAAGGAGGTCAGAGGGGCTCAACTCATAAACCCCAATAACTGTCGATGTAATGAGTTTATTGGTGCGAAATTTGATTTTCAAATTCAATACCCCATAAGGTATTTTTTTTTTTTTTTTGTAAAATTGGCCAAGGGGAAGAGGGGGATCAGAGGGGGCTCCTAATAACTGCCGATGTAATAAACGTATCGACATGACATTCTGGGGGGAGGCTCGACTCAAAAACTAATGACTCTGAACAGAATCATAAGAATGCATAAATCCTTGAGTAAATCAACTAATTAATGATTTTCAGCCAAAACGATTAGAGGGATGACTAATTAACCATTCTTTTTTTTCTTCATGGAATCAGGAGGTCAGAAAAAATATTAAATTGCTGTGAAAACAACTTCGAATTGCACAACTTCCCCTACACTTCCCATTACTACTAAAGTTAAAAATGCCAAAAACTTCAGCGGAATGTGTTCGACAATTCCGTGCAAGACAAAAGCAAATACAGCTACAAGAACGTCAACATAAACGAAATTTTTCATAATTACGCTCTATTTACATTTTGAAATAATTAAAATTATTGATATCTTATTGATTAAAATTATTGTATTCAAAATTAATTTAAAACAATTTACACGTGTAAACTTGTTACACGTGAAGTTACAGGTTCCTAGACGACCCAGGGGGGACCCCCCCCTTCTGAGTTCAAGGTCGTGGGTTCGAAACCCGGCCGAGGCCCTTAGTTTATTTCATCTGGGAGGTAAAATAAACTTAAGCACGGTGTCTTCTGATGGGATGTTAAGAAATGGTCCCGAGCCTGTACGATGTCAGGTACTCGTTAAAGACCCCTGCCCTAGGTGAATAAAAATGTAGGGTAGGCAAAATTTAGGACTCCCACAGTAGAGTCGGGCTCATGTCCACCAGAGTGACGAAAGAGCGCTCTGGTAGTAGGCGATATGACCTCGTAGTTTTTTTTTTTTTTTTTTGCTTTATGTACGGTGCATATTAGCCATGTCAATGTGTTATATCTAGTTATTTACTACCTACTTCCATGGCCCCGGGAGGGAGTTTTATCTACGAAATAAAACTCACTCCAGGACGGGATTCGAACCAGCAAACCATGGTGAGACCATGCGACTAAAGCCCTACTCTCTAGCCCGCACGGCCACCATGGCCCCCGACCTCTTAGTCAAAGCCCGGGCATGAGTCATAATAACTAACTAACTATATATATATATATATATATATTTATTAATTTGTTTATTTAATTTGCATGGTAATGAAGACAAAAGAAGTTTCACTTCAACCGAGCGCTTATGTGGATGAAGCACACCTGCTTTTTTAGTATTTACATATCTTATTAAAAATAAAATTAGATGTAAAAAATATGAGAGTGCAACAGGATATGGGCAAACATGAATGAATAGTTGCATTAGAACTAAGCGAAAACTATAGAAACACTTTCACATGTTAGTATGGAAGGTAGCGGGACAGGACGGCACGGCATGCACTGGCTCCTGTTTAGCCTTCAACTCGAGTTTGCTCCAGTTTTCTCCCTTCTAAACACTTCAACGACCTTAACTTCGAAACAATAAGAAAGTGTTTTCTTGACGAATAAACTCTCTACTGAGGCATATCGCACTCACTCCAAGTCTTATATTGCCTTAACTTCATATAATTTATTATGGTACTTCTTCTCAGTCATCTAACTTTTAAAAAATGACAATGTATTATTTATCTGAAGAAAAAAAAAATTGTCAAGTGCAAACTATACTTGCACAATTAGTGTTCCGTGCCATCAGCCGACTTCAATTATTAATAGTTAAACCAATGGTTCAGCAGTTATAAGGAAATAAACAATTAAATTGTTTATAACAATTGATTGCGCTAAAATTTTTCAATCCTGATAATTTTGGCTCAATCTACACCTAATTCTCAATGTTCATGATTTTTTTTCAGATTTTTCTGAGCGATCCTTTTGGTGATAAGGGTGGGAGACAGCAATTTTTAAGAGTTTTTACCGAAAAATGTTTAAAATAATGTATTAAAAATATACATCATATATATTGTTGAATTCATGCTTCAATAAGCTTTCATGACACCCCTACCTTGAAAAAATGGGTTTTTTTCAATTTCCAAATTTACCTCTGAAATTAACTCCCAGAATCAAAATTCAACTTTTTATACTTCACGTCTATAATTGGGCCACCACACTATCTCTGTGTTAAATTTCAAATTTTTACGTCGAATAGTTTGAAAGAAAATTGCCTGTGAAGACGGACGGAAGTGATTCCATACGTGTTTCGTTTTGATAATTTTGGCACGAAACACTAAAAAGAAGTAGGTAAGTCACCAATAATGTACATCCCAAGCTCAAATTGATCAACGAAATTTTCGATCTCTCCCTCTGAAATCAATTTATGGATCAGGTGTCGTCTTTATTGGGTCCGATACGTCATTACACAGGCAATTATTAGGGTTTCTTAGAACACTTGTCTGACACCCTTTCTCCAGTAGCCAAGTGGGCTAAAAATTATTTGATGTTAATTATAGCGCCATATACAGGGTGGCCCAGATAAGCGGGCCACAAGTGAAATAACTCCTAAACGGCTAGAGATATCAAAATTGTGCATGGAACTAAAGTTGTAGCACTCGCCGAGTGCTATAGTATGGCGTCCTAGAAAAGACAAAAATGACCCTTTTAATGGCTCAAATAGCCCTTCGAAGGGCGGGGTTCCCTTTTGACCCTTAAGTTTCATTACATTTTATTAAAGTACTAAAGAAACAAAGAAGAACTGTGCAAACAGATTTTTGATACGTCTAGTAGTTCTCGGAAAAAAAACGTTTAAAGTTGCACGTTTTTCTTATTCTGAAGTTAGTTGGAATTTAATAACTTCAGAAAAAGAAAAATGTGCAACTTTAAACGTTTTTTTTCCGAGAACTACTTGACGTATCAAAAATTTATTTGCACAGTTATTCCTTGTTTCTTTAGTACTTTAACAAAATGTAATGAAACTTAAGGGTCAAAAGGGAACCCCGCCCTTCGAAGGGCTATTTGAGCCATTAAAAGGGTCATTTATGTCTTTACTATAGTTCTCGGCGAGTGCTACAACTTTAGTTCCATGCACAATTTTGATATCTCTAACCGTTTAGGAGTTATTTCAGTTGTGGCCCGCTTATCTGGGCCACCCTGTATACTCTATAGTTTATTATAAACACACACTATAGTGTCTTATATACGTTACAAAATATTATATACGCGATGTCATATATAATAATGTAATATAGGGTATATTATACATTGAAGTTTAATATATACATATATATACACTATAGTGACTTATGTACACACACTAATATATAAGGTATATTATACACTACAGGGCATTAAATATGCTTATAGCGTCAGATATACGCTATAGTTTATTATATACACATACTATAGTGTCTTATATACGCTAAAGTATATTATACACCCTGTCGTGTATTATAATTTAACATAAGGTATATTACACACTATAGTCTATAATTATATTATACATTATAGTGTATTACATAGGCGTTATAGCGTCTAATGTTCATTATATTTTATTATTTATACACTAAAGTGTCTTATATACACCATAGAGTATTAAATGGTATATTATTACCAGACCAAATATTAAAATGTCCACTATTGAAACATGAAGCATTACCTAGCAGAAAAGTAATTTTAACAACCTTACCAAATATTCCCCTTCTGTCACATATATAATTAATTTTTTTGTTTTGTATTTATGAAAATAATTAAAATTTGTTATACATTCAGACACAATAAATCATTTTATTTTTAGATATATAAAGGTATTAGTTAGCAAAGAACACACAATTATAAAATAAACACTTGAATTTTACCTAACTTATTAAAAATATAAAACACTAAACTAAAATATATAAAATAAAAAATTCTATAAACATACAAAACATGAAGAGTATGTATACAAAATAGAACATTATATAAATGCTTAGAAAAATGATCCTCCAACAATACTAAATAAAATATAAAAAAATTAATAATAAATATAAAAATATGTAAATAAAAGGCATAACGATGTAACAACTTTATTTTGTCGTCGGTAAAATTAGTTTTTATTTTTATTTTTTAATAAATAATTTATATATTTAAAAATAACATTAAATACAATTTACACATACATAGTACGTACAGACGATAGGAAGTACACAGTCACCTAAATATACTCAGTACAACGATATGTTTGATTAAATTTAGGCCTTTTGGAGAGGACATATTTTTTTTTATTTTTCTTATATAAATATACATATATTTATTATTAACAAAAAGAATTAATAAGACTATTTCCTATCGGTGTATAAAAATATTGTATATTTATTAAAATGGTTTACTAATGTGCAATCAAAGAAATTGTTCAAGAGGCCTTTTGGAAGATTTATTTTTTATTTTTTTTTTCTTTCCGTTAAATTAAATGAATAATATTTCATTCTCGTTGTAAAGTTTAATATGATACCCGAATTTGTAGGGAAAGAAAAAAAAATAAAATAAAAAAAAACCATGACCTAAGGCTGAAGATTTGTACTTTCTCTGAGGTTGAGTAGCATGGTAAGTCTTGTACAGTGTACAAGTACAGTGTACGGAGTGATGACTGACGTCAAGCAACAGACGCGACAAAATTGTCAACAATTCCTGAACTGTTCCCCTGGGAAACAAGTCTTTTAACGTTTCTAGCAACATATTCACATATAAGTGACATCAAGCAAAAATGAATGTTATTGTAGCGAGCATGACAAACAGTAAGCATGAAGAGAAAAAATTAAGTCAACAATTCCTGAACTGTGCTCTGGAAACAAGTCGTTTAACGTTTTAGCAACATATTCACATAGAAGTGACATCAAGCAAAAATGAATGTTATTGTAGCGAGCACGACAAACAGTAAACATGAAGAGAAAAAATTATGTCAACAATTCCTGAACTGTTCCCCGGGAAACAAGTCGTTTAACGTTTTTAGCAACATATTCACATAGAAGTGACATCAAGCAAAAATGAATGTTATTGTAGCGAGCACGACAAACAGTAAGCATGAAGAGAAAAAATTATGTCAACAGTTCCTGAACTGTGCCTGAAAACAAGTCGTTTAACGTTTCTAGCAACATATTCACATAGAAGTGATATCAAGCAAAACTGAATGTTATTGTAGCGAGCACGACAAACAGTAAGCATGAAGAGAAAAAATTATGTCAACAGTTCCTGAACTGTGCCTGAAAACAAGTTGTTTAACGTTTCTAGCAACATATTCACATAGAAGTGATATCAAGCAAAACTGAATGTTATTGTAGCGAACACGACAAACAGTAAGCATGAAGAGAAAAAATTATGTCAACAATTCCTGAACTGTGCCTGAAAACAAGTCGTTCCACAAGCAGAAATGAATAACAATCTCCGATGATTTAGTCTACAGGTAGACTAAATCATCGGAGCATGCATGATTAATGGTGGTAGTTTCTATAGATCTTAATGACCGGTTGATAAGCAGATTTCAATTAAAGACCGCAAAACTAAAATAAAACATAAAATGAATAGAAGGGAATGTCTTCCTGTTTAGAAATATTTTATTTCACAACCGGTTTCGCATTTTTTTCAACCTGATGGTACAGAAAATGCAAAACAGGTTGTGAATTAAATCACTTTTATTCAGCTTATAAAGAAGTATTGTGTAATATTGCTGACCGAAAATTTCAGACAAACATGATTTATAAATCCATTCCTACATATCACTACTAAAGCAGTATACATTCAAACAGAAAACATTTTTTTTTAGGCCGTTAAAGTCTTAGACTTATTTATTACTAAACGCATATTACTACTGTATATTGTCATATTTTAAGTTGTTGAGTAATAGACATTAAGAAGATTTTTTGTGAACTAAAGTGATGAATATAGGACAAAATGTTAAACTGACATCTAAAATTGGATTTCAATGAGAGGTTAGTCAGAGGGTACACTTAAATACACAGAAAGACATAGATATACTGATATAAGTCTACTTTTTATGAGAAAGTGGACCAACATATAACTAATATAATACTTAAAGTGAGCATTTATAAGCTTGACAGTTGACATTTAAATTTTTTTCTTGATTCATGCTTGATTTCTAGCCAAGTATATGGTGTAATGGCGATGATCATGGCTGCAGCAAGACCGTAGAGTTTCACCCAGTTACAGAGGAGGCCATGAGTGCCGAAAGCAACGGCAAGTCCTAAGTAACGGAAGAAGTAGCAGTGGGCAAAGGGAGCTTGCCAAGTGTCCGGGAAAATGGACACCAGAAGTGCTGAAAGAAATTAATCACATTCAGTATACTTCCCCATCACCAATCATTTTTATAAATTAAATTGTCTGTACATTAGGTAATTTTAAAAAATAATAGGGTTTTATTGGTTTCAGGTTAATAAAGAATATTCAATAGGGTGGTCGTTAATAATGCAAGGTTCAAATTGTAACGCTCTCACCCAAAAATCTCGATCAACATGATAAAAAAATACGATTGGCATTATTCCGGACCCATAATAAATGATTTAACACGTGCCGGCAGAGGAATCAAATTTTCCGTGTATTTTGAATGGCGTTTAGTGATGTTTCGGGTTTTTGTTCTATAACTATGAAACTGTCTATCGTAAATCTCTGAAAATTTATACACTACTATTTTTGAAGTAGAACACGAATATTTCATCAAAAATTATATGTAGTGCAAGTGATTCACCGAATACATTTTTATTTTAAATTAAAGGATAAAAAATGAAATATATTTTTTCATTAATTATCATGAAATTAAATAAAAAGTAAATATCAGACAGGAAAAAGTGTCCCCTCTGAGACCACTACAAGTTGACTAGATGCCAGATGACGTGGAGTGTACACTCAGTTACAAAAGGTGTCCAGATACCACGAGACTAACGCCAGCTAACAAGGCGAAGAGAACTTTCATCGATGTCAACCAACTCAACAAATAGTTTCCAACGAGAAAGTACTCAACTTCCCATTAAACCTTCTCCACCGTCTATTTCCCCTCTTCAAACTGATTCACCTATACAGATAAATTTTTGGCAGAATACGTCCATAGATATTCTCCTATAAGGATTATCGAAATTACCTTTTACTTAATATTTTCATCACTAATATTATTTTCTTTAGTTATCTACTCATTTATTTTATTTGTGTCTTATTATTATTTTTATAATAACTATATATTTTTTTTTTTACATATTCCGCACATTGTGACCTGAGGAAGGGACTTAAGAACGTCCCAAAATGTCGTCGTAAAGAAGGCAATTCTGGAAGAATTATAGAAATATTTATCATAATTTAAATTATAATTAAAAACTGTATCTACTGTATTTATTAATATTATTTCTGTACTCATTTACTTACTAGTATTTATTTATTTCATTTTATTTTTTTCTATCATTATTATTACCAAACCGTGTGTCCGACCCTACTAACATAAGAGTTAAGAACTGTTTATGTATCTTTGTTTTTATGTATCTAATTTATGAGCTATCTTGATGTATACATTTTTATGACTTATTATAATTCCATGTTATGGTTTAACAGAAATAAATATTATTATTATAAAGTAACACCCCTATCAAGGGGAAAGCAATTCAATTTTATGAGAAAATAACAAAGAAATGATTTAAATGTCAATTTAATAAATTATTGATGCACCTATACTTTTTTTTTATAATTTCCAGCTAATCCGAACAAACCTTTGTAAACAATAGTTCTTAATATTAAAGGAAATTTGGAAAAAGTTGTCGGTGATTCACCGGCAATGTACTTCCCCAGAATGAATTAATTACAATTTGCTCCTCTCCAAAACCAGTCTACCCTTTGCGCTAATGTTCAACAATTGACTTATGTATATGTGGGTATACTAAATTTTGTGTCGATAAATTCATTACAACGGCAGTTATTGGGGTTTCTGAATTGAGGTAGTCCTCGTTTGGACTTGAAATATTTAAGTTCATATTGATACATTCATTAGGTGAAGTGATGCTACCACTCCGGTATTTTGAAGTTGTAACTTCGTTTAGTGTGATTAAAAAGGTAGCTACACCTACCCCCATAGTTGTATCTCGGTTTTTCCGGACATGTAGTTATAACTTCACTTTTGATGTGATAAAAATAGAAGTGTCTCTAATTATCTTTAGTTATAACTCCAAAATGTTGAAGTGCTTGGAGGCGCACACTCCATGTCAGTTGTTAGTCTATTTCGCGATGGCGATGTTTATGAATGTAAGAGAGAGAAGGGCCTACGGTGAAAGAAGAGTTTTGAGTAAGTGCAAGGAGCTGATGAGTTTCGAGAATGTTAATATAGATTTTTTAACATCGGAATTTCTGCCACCTAGTGAAGAAACTCGAGGAAAAGCACTGTCTCCAAGACAACGAATGGAAATATTTTTGCGTTATATGCTGACCCAGGATTCCAGAGTGGAATGGCAGAGGACCTTGGAGTGCAACCGCTCTACGGTATGTAAAAATATAAATTACGTGATGGACTGTATTTTGGAAAAAAGCAACAATTGTTGTTCAAGTTCAAGAAATAAACAGTGCAAAAGTCAATTGGCAAACACGCTTTAATTTACCATCTGTTGTGGGCGCATTAGACTGCACTCACATCAAAATTAAAAAACCATCAGCGTTTGGCGATGAGTGTATTAACCGTAAAGATTATGCCAGTATCAATGTTCAGACGACATGTGACGCAGAAGAAAAGTTCACAAGCATTTGCGCTGAGTGGCCTGGTTCAGTGCACGATGCCAGAATATGGAGAAAGAGTTCAGTAAGGGACCATATATCGCAGTATGACGGCTCTGCTTGTTTGCTTGGTGACTCGGGCTATGGTATAGCTCCATGGCTAATCATGCCCTTCAAGTCACCACAAAACGATATGGAGCTTCGATTTAATCGGAAACATGCACAAGAAAGGATTATAATAGAACGAACGTTTGGACAACTTAAACGGTGGGGGCGAACAGATTCCAACATGGAAGGTAGTTACTGCTACATCCAAGTTATATCTACCCATAGTTGTATCTCCGTTTTTTCCCGATACCACTCCACTTGGGGTAGATGTAACTATGAAGTGTTAGCGTTTGTTTCATCACATGAGTTTGACTTAAAGCTATATATACTACGTAGTCACTTCGTTTTAATCACTTCACCCATTACGTCGGCAGTTATTAGAGTTTTTGAGTTAAGACTATCCCCTAATTTTCCCTCCCATTTGGCTAAAAATCGATAAGTGTAGTCCTTATAGGAAAAAGTTCGTTTCGATACATTCATTCTATCGGCAGTTATTAGAGTTTTTATGTTAAGCCTCCCCCCTAATCCCCCACTACCCTTTGGTTGATTTGGCTGAAAAACTATATATGTCGTCGTTAGAGGTTAAAAGAGGGATACAAGTTCGTGTCGATACATTCCTTCTGTCGGGAGTTATCGTGTTCACAGACACATACAGACTTTTTTTTCATATTTGGAATCTAGAGGTCGGAAAACATGAAATTCCGTTGAAAATTCCACATCGAATTTTTAACAGATTACATAACTTCCTGTATACTTCGTTTAGCTGGGGAAGAAAAAGTTAAGAATAATATGAAATAAAAAGGATAAGTTACAAAAAATAATATGCTAGACTCTAAATCAATTTTACGCCTGAAAACATGAATTGTGTAAACTTTTAAAAATCCATTAGCTGTAACAGCTGAGAGGAAGTTAGTCGTCTTTTTTGACACCCATATATTAAGGTTATATTACTTTACTTACAAAAACTTAGCGTGTCCCAGATGGCGTTGCAAACGCCCCAAGCTGCTGGCACCACAAAGAACAGAGCTGGGTCTTCTTTGGACGGGGTCCATACCAGGAGAACCAGCAGAAGGCACGACTGAAAGATGAACCCTACTGCTGAAAAAAAAGAACAGCCTTAACAAAAATATCAATTTGTATTCATAAATGGAAAAGTATGGATAAAAAAAAAGATGATCTTAACAAAAACTAAAACAAACTCGTTTTTTGAATCTTATATTTGTCATAGAAACACAAGAGGAATAAACTTTTTTTTTTCAATAACTTTTGAAAGAGTTACTGTATGGACCTGTTTTCGAGAACGGCAAATAGCGTATACGGAAAAACATAGAATTGAGAGACCTCTACGGGGAGTTCGACCTGGTGACCGTGATCAAGCAGGCGAGGCTATGTAGGGAGACTGAGAGAACGGAAGACACCCTAAACAAGCCCTCTATGGTAGGCCAGGCGGTGCCAGGAAAAGAGGAAGACCTAGACTCCGTTGGCTGGACGTGTTGGGCATCAGAGGATGGAGGGAGAAGGTTTTAGATCGGAGGAGGATTGTGACGAAGGCCCGGGTTCTTTCAGGACCGTAGCGCCGCAGGAAGAAGAAGACTGTATTGAGATGGAACGAAGTGTGATCTTAATCGAACCAAGGGGCAATATGGGTAGTGACATTATGTTGACAGCCCTCCACTAGAGGCGCAACTTTAAAATCTCCAATAAAATGGGAGGTCAAGTTTTGTCCGGAACATTTCTTCATATATTTCATTGTTATAAGACGCCGTCACAAGGAAGTACAACATCACTGTCACAAAGAACCTCACTCACACTCATCCTATTTCACAAATAGAGTAAGCTCTTCCTGTTTCTAAAAGCCCTTGAAATGAGCTTTTGAAGGAGGTGCATGGAAAATGTACCAAAAAATTTGAGGGGCCCGGGAATGGAAAAATTTAATGGATATTTTAAGAATCCCAAGTAAGAATGAGGACCAAGTAGTACCTCATTTTGAAGATCTTGTTAAGCGGAACATCTTTTTAGTTACACTAAATAAGATCTTACAAATATGGTGCAACTCCACTTCTATTACTTTTTGACATTCTTCGAAAGCTCATTTCAAGGGTTCTTAGAAACAGGAAGAGTTTACTTTGTTTGTGAAATAGGATGAGTGTGAGTGAGGTTCTTTACATGAGTGATGTTGTACTTCCTTGTCCATCTCAATACAATCACTCGTTCATTATATAGACATGTGTGTGTGTGTGTGTGTGTGATTGGAACTTTCAGAGCTCTCTAAGCAAAAACTATTGTAGCTATGAACTTGAAATTTTATATGAAAATGTCACATGTCCTAACATAGATGGAATGAACAATAAGACCACTTTACTTCGCGGCCTAAATACATTTTACACGATATCTCTTATATTTATGACTCAATCAAAAATAAATTCAACTAGAAGTCGTAGAGAAAACTAAAAGGCACATTCTATAAGAAATACTTTTTTCGAACGACAATCGGTTTGCGAGATACTAGCTGAAAACGGTCCCAAAATGTCATTGTGAAATCATTTTTTTAGATACTTCGTTAGACTGAGGGGCATTCTTCGGTCTAATGAAGATCCCATTTTGATACAACCATTCGTTCAAAAATTATGAAAAGTGGTCATTATATTCTGATACATACTGTGCATTCATATAGACATGGCCATAACTATCGAATAAATTGCATTTTCTTTATTTTGCCTTTATACAATTCATTTATTTACACATACAACACTAGGATTACATCCTTTCAACCCTATTAAAAAATACATTGAAGATATAAATATTTTTTTTAGAAATAAGGAAAATCACATTCAGTTTATTAAAAATATTGTCACCGATAACGATGTGTCTTCTTATGTGCTGCAAGAGTAAGCTCAGAGTGCATGCGGCAACTGACTCCAGAAGTCCCAACGTCAAAAATACCAAAGATATGTCAGTAATTCCCAAAGCGCAGGCCACATACGACTGAAAAAATTTTACAGTTACAGATATTTGAAGTTTTTAAACATTAAAATCATGAGCAGGGGGTACCATTTTCGAATGATCAGCCACTTTTCCCTCAAACGGGTTTTCCGATCATGTCCATATATTTAAAAAATGTTACTTTTTTATTTTCTATACCGTGGTAACATTAAAATACTGTTATTCCTTGTAGTTTATAAGATATAGATGTTATATTCCGTTTTTGCTTTCTTATACTTAAAGTAGAACAAATTATTGTAATCATGCAAAAATCCGGGATCGAGTTTTCAACGATTTTTTACTGTTTAATGCCCCCTGAATACGTCTTGATCATTTTCGCTGTCTTGTCTATCTGTGTGTATGTCACATCACTCTCTCCCCCTCTCCAGTATGAAATGAATTTGAGAGAAAAGAGGGGTTGGTAGCGTGATCTGTGGTTGGTATAAGAAAGTCCTGTATTGACCAAATTACATATTTTATAAATAATGTTGTAATTGTTAAAATATCTAGTCAACTTATTAAAAAAAATATGTCAAAACGGGGGAATTAGGAGAAGGTAATTCTTCAGATTTTGAGACTCATTACATTAAATTTCGTGCAGATTAAAGAGAAAAAAAATCTCCGTCGAATCATTGCTGAAACATTTATATGCAAATATACCAGTCTAAAAAGAACATGTCGATTTGTATATATATTTTTTTTGTTCTTTAAATGTAGCTGCTTCACGACAAGCTTCTTACACGAAATACTCTCTTCAGACTCTAAAGTTCGTAGTTGAATAGCTCCGAAATGAACTCAACCTATTTTTTATTTTAATTTTGCCTGTTTTATTTAGTCTCGATGCGCAGTGAAAAATGAGTATGGCTTTGACATATAGTTTTTTATTAGACCAACCGTGTTAGAGAAAAGTAGCTAGTCCTTGAAAGATAGGACATTTGTTGTCTTATAAACCTACAAAATTGTACCTTAGTAAAGTCGGAATACATAAATCCTTGCTCTAGGCCGATGAAAATGGACAAAGGAGCTGCCAGCTGGAGACGGGAGTCTCTGAACGCGTCCTGCATCTTCCGGAACGAAGTGCAGCAAGCCGTTTTGTACGATTTCTCTTTGGTAATAAGAACACGAATGTGATCCATGAAAGCTGCGGTTACTGCAACACCCATTACACAAAAGCCAAGGAACACACTCACGAGCATTGTGCTGGTCTTGCAGCTGATGGTGAGCAATTGATGGGAGCTAACATTAGAATGTTTTGATGATCGGATTACTTCATTGTTCATAAACATTGGGCAAGCGTCACTACCGCAGATCCTTTCGCCGTTGTTTTCTAGAGAAAACATCGAGTCAAGAACAGTGTTGGTATCGTTCATTTGTTGAAGTGTGTTCGATGTGTACCAAATGAGAAATGAGGTAACGACGTTTCCGATGATCAAGCCAAAATCTTGAGCTATTTGTAATCCTCTGGAGAGTTTGTACACAACGATCTCCGTTCTGCGAAGGCCCTGAGAGCATTCGACTTCGTCTTCTTCTTGCTCGGTCATTACATATGTTAGTTTGTTCGCAAGCGTCATGACGCAGGATAGCCTTGCGCCAACTAACGGACCGAGCCATATTCCCATGAAAATGTACGCAGGGACAAGCGTGAACACGTTTGGGTACAGATGGAATCCCAAGAATATGCATGTTCCGCTGTAACTAAGGATCAGAGTCCAATTGGTTCCCAATTTGTTTACCAGAAAAATTGACATGAATGTTGACATTGAGCCAACCGCGAAAAGTGATGCGAGCAAAATTGATCCAATGTCATAAATCGGATTGAAAAAGTGTGGCAAAAACGAAAATTCAGATTGCCACCACCAAACAGATATTGAGCCTTGAAGTGTGAAAAGTGGGACAAACGCCGCAGTGACCATAGCGTGTCCTAAGCAGAGAGCGGCGAAGTTGCGAAGCAGCAGTCTTCGGGAGTAGACAGGTCCTGACTTGGAGGGAGTACTCCGGACAACGGCAATGAGCCGTCTTACGGAGGAAGCACCGCCAGAACTCGACATGGAATCCCTTTGACGGGAGTGTCGACGAAGGACAATCGAATTGTTAATATGATGATGCAGAGTGCAACTGGATCTGGTACTTCGCGGGGAATTTGGGGATCTTCCCCCTCTCCCTCCATCCTGAAACACACACACACAGACAAATATTAACATTATTTATCTAGTAGCACGAGTTACACTTTATAATTTATTTGGCTCAGTCAAAATTGTTTTAAAAAAGCAGAGCGAGTAATAAATGAACGATTTTTAGTAAATATCAGGATTGTCTATTGCGTTTAGTTAATTCCAGAGTTACCTCGTGAAAACTGGTATTGACGAAAGAGGTTTGTTAGAACTATTTACGACTAGTTACACCGGGTTTTGAAGGAATTCGGGTTTTAACTGTTACAAAATCTAACAGGAGTAGGGGAGGCGGTAGCTCAGAGCGGTAGCGAACTTGCCTACTGAGCTCAATATCGTGGATACGAAACCCGGCCGAGGCCCTTAGCTTTTTGTATAAGGCTACGGTTACTGTGCATGCGAATTCGGACGAGTACGTCCGAAATCCTCGTCAGAACAAGGCGGTTACACTTCTGATATTCTGATAGTCAGTACATTTCTGCCGCCCAGCAAAGATGGACGAACTTGATGAATTTTATTTTCTTGAGTCCCTTAATGAAGTTATTGTTTTAATTGGTGGAAAAACAGAGCATGTCAACCAGTTATTTTTTAGTAGAGACGACAAAGGAGAGTTTAAAATGTTATTTCAGAAAAATATCTCTGTTATGATAATTTGTGTCTCTCATATCCCACAAACACCTGTTCCCGTACACAAGACTTATCAATTTATCGTTATCCATGGGGAAATAACCAAATCACTCAAAACTCAACGCACGAAAACACCCAAAACAGACGCAGGTCGCACGAAAAAATCAAACTTGTTTGAACCCTCAACTGGTTCTGACGACGTCGTGCATGTTCTGACGTGTTCGTCGCTGCCAGTGTAAACACTCTCATTGGAAAACCGGCGTTTGTTTGTTCAGACGGATTCGTCAGAATATATTTTCGTCAGAACTCGCAACCATAGTAACCGTAGGGTAAGAGGTGGCAAAAACCGTGAACACACGCTTATGTCAGGTACTCGTTAAAGATGCCTATCCTAGGCAAACAAACCAGGGTAGGCAAAATTTAGAACTTCCACTGTTGAGCAAGAGTCATGTATTCCAGCGCGTCGAAAGAAGCGATATGACCTCGAAGTTAAACCCCACAATAACTAACAAACAGTAGTTATCATGTCCACAAACTGAGCATGGACATACAGGCAGGTTTCATTCGGTGTCAACCAAATAAAACAAGACGTTGTCTTTCAACTTCATTTTATAACCAGAACCAGTTTTCATACACTACCGTGTCATCCCTAATGGTAAATCATCATGTAGTCAGTGCCGGATTAAGACTACTTGACGCCCTTAGCAATCCACGCCTGTGGGCCCCCCTATCCACTAGTAAACAAGTATCGGTCTTTAAAAATTTTTTAACGTATTTATTACAACGAGATAGATCATTACGTACCTTAGAATATGTACGAAAGACGAAAGAGATACGTGGAGTAGGTATTACAATAAAAACCAAAGCATACATTTTTTTATTTATTGAAATGCGACTTGCGACTTTTACTGGCATTAAATTCGCGGACAATAGTTTTTAAGTTCAACGTTTTTAGCATATCTGCTTCTATATATAATATTGATAAAGCATCGAGCCTTTCCTGCAGCATCGTCGTTCTTTTTTCATTTTTTATTATTTTCAATTTCGAAAAAGATCGTTCCGCTGTGCAGTTGGATACCATCAGACATAAAAATATACGTAGGGCTGTGTCCAAATTAGGGAACAGATTTTTTTTACAACCTAAAGGTCCTGATTTACTTAGAGTAAGGTCCCTATTAGTTCCATAAATTAGGCTGTCCCCGTAAGGAACGAAGTTGAATGTGCGTTACCTTTCTAACTAGGATCTTATAGGGTTATCACATTCAGACCTTATTAGGACCGAGTTCAGAACTCGGTTGTTCTAGTTAGAACTTTATGAAAAACGAACCTAAATTTCTAGTCGGGTCATTGCTCTAGTCAATTTAAACGCGCGGGTTTTCAAACAGCCTTGTCTTTCATGTGCTAGCAAATATTTGTTCGGTGCTGTTTATGGTGCCCACCGAAACGTGATGCTCTAAGCAATTGCTTAATTTGCTTATGGGCTAATCGGGAACTGCATGTAGTGTCTTGTTTTCACTTGATGATAAAATAAACATTGAGAAGACAACTTCGTAATTAATTTGATATATCTTACATTTTATTATGATAAATGTCTACCTCAGGAGAATGATAAAAATGAATTTTGTCATGTTGGTTCAGTAGACTGCTGGTGTAACTTCCCATAGATCTGGTCTGACGCATAGTTCTGTTATGTACAGCCAGTGCTGGACAGTCCCAACGCAGTCCATCGCACCTCGTCACAGACTCGCATTCACGTCGGGGGACATACTTCACCGCAGGTCTTGGAATATCCAACCTTTCTTCATCTCTCTCCAAATCTCTCAAATTTGGGAGGCTACCCATCCCCGTTCAAATAAAACTAATTCCTCTTTTATTTTTTTTGGAAAACATTTAGTTCAATTGTTTTATTGTCGTCCTGAAACAAAAAAAAAACATTTAATAATATAATAAGTAATTATATTTATTTAAAGAAATTGAAAGTAGTTCGGAGAAGCTCTTCAGCTGTTAAAATAAGGGAACTTTATCTGGACATTCGTCATTGGCTTCAAAGTCTTAAGTAAATTGGATCACAATAGAAGTAAGTAGTACATAATAAATACAGAATAAAAATGTAAATGCGTCCGGTTAGGAGGGGGTCCACAATAGAAGGGTTGAAATACATGGATATATGCACTAAGCTTTTTATCGGGACCAAGAGAGGGGACATGAGGAGCGTCTCCTTAGAGGCACAGCGGAGACTCCCCCAATTCCTAGTAGCTCTACTATGGGATTAGGACTCCTAGGATTAGGAGTTTGCCTATCCAAGATTAGTAACCTAGAGTAGAAGCCTTTATGTTCGGGACCATCGATTAACGTCACATCCGAAGGACGGCGTGCTCAAAGTTTTTTACCTCCCAGATAGAAAATCTAAAGCATTATTGAGCACAATAGACAAGCATGCTACTGGTGCACCTATGAGATAGAAATAAGTAAACAGTAAATTAGGGGGATAGGTAAAAAAGATAAGTTTTGAGCATACACATTGTCTTCTGTCCTTTTTGAGTTTTGTTACTGCAAAATAAGTAAATAGTAATAAGTATTTTGAAATTACAAAACTCAGAAAGGAAATACGCTCAAAACTCTTTTTTATATACCTTTTACAAAACTTTGTAAGATGGAAGAGTTACCGATATTTGTCTTATGACACTTGCTGTTATTTCCTCCTATGAAGTTTCATTAATTATAATGTATTTTTAAGAGACAGCTTGATAAATCTTAACATTTCCTTGTTGTTTCCTGATTGAAAAAAATATTCCTAATTAAAATTCTATTTGTATCACAATTCTCAGGTAAACATATTTAATTTTACTAAAATAAATATAAAACTAGTTATAATTTTTATTTTTATGGTAAAAATGTACTACTAAGCTACATATCTAACATCAAGAGTATTCCAGTTAATAATAACAAAAATGTATCTAAAAAATGAAAATCTATACAACATAAAAAATTATATTTGTCAAAAATTATAATGACAAAAAAGTAAAATATAATATTGATGTCTTTCAATTATTTGTTTGAATAATTGATGTCAATGTCGACATTAAAGTCCTTTTTATATTACTATAAATATTAATGAAATTATTAATGTAATATTATTATTAATGTCATTACTGCCAATAATAGGTTAATATTATTAACAATTTCAGTGTTAATATTAATTTAATTATTCATGTCCACTTTACTGAGAATGACACTTTTGATTTTTATTAATTCCCGTATGGTCCAATATAACATGCGTATCCATCCAAAATTATATTTAATAATTTTAAAGTAAGGATAAAGGTCATCATTCATAAATATATTGTATCTATATTATAATATGTATACTCAAATAAAGAGACTTCCTGCAGGGATTAGACAAGGAGAATATAAAGAAAGAAAAAACACAGTAAAACGGAATTGCCTATTCAACACCCCGAAGGTAATTTTCCTGTCTTTGATTTCTACTACTAAAAAGTACTTCCTGGAATGGTTATATGTATTTAATGTTTTCACTACATGTTGGTATTACTACAATTCTTCACAATTTCGGGTTAACCCCAAACTTATTTTTCTATCTTTGAAGGGAAATGCATTTCTCTATCGGTATACAAGTTTTCAAATTGTAGAGTTTCAATCATTTTGATTAAATTGATTTTGTTCGTGAATTATTTTATTTATTAAGTAGCTACATAGGTTAAAATAAAGCTTATTATGAAATTTGAGCCTACGTGTGTTACAAATTTTTGTTTAATATCATTGACAAATAGTGTGATCCATTCTATTTATTTTCTAATTTCTTTTGAAGTTTACTTCAGGGAGTTCACAGGTTTTCAAAGTATAAAGGTTTCACTGTATTTTCTCATTTTTTGTTTGTACATAAATTCGAGTTGAAATAAGAATCTTTTTAGTGTTAGGGTAAGGTTAGAATTATGCTTAATATGAAATGAGAAGAAATTTGTTTTAAAAACTTGATGTTGCCTTGAAGGAATTGTAATTCTCTACTAGTTTACAGATTTTCAAGCCATTGGATTCGACTATTGTAACATTGTGTTCGCGAATTCGTATGAGTTGGAATAAGAATGAAGTATATCATATTCTATGAAGAAGAAGCTAAATTTAGGCTTATCGTTTATTAGGCTTATTATGAAATAAAATTGATTGTTGGTGCGATATGACAACTAACAAAAGACAATGGGAGTGAGCAAGATAACTTTTAGGAATTTTTGCATTTCTCTTTAAGTTGGCTTCAAGGCATTGTAATTATATCAATGAGTTTACAGGGTTTTAAGTCATTGAAGTTTAATTATAATTCGTAACTTTTTGTTTGTACATACATTTGAGTTGGAATGAGAATTTTCCAAAGGGTAAATAAGGTTAGAATCAGGCTTAATCATAATTAGACTTTTCATGAAATGAGGATTTACCTTTATTACAAATTAATGTGGATGCAAGTTGACTGTCAATTACGAAGATGAGCTTAGTGTGTGTAGACAGGGTTTTGGAAGGTTCTTTCCTCATGACAACAACGAAGCAGACAAGCGCACAATGAACAGCTACACCTCTCAACCTCCTCAAGCCAAATCAATAAATGAAACCTGTTGCCATGAACCCGCTTGTCAACCTCCCCCCACATCTCGGGTTCCCAGAAGATTCCACAATAGACTAATCAATTACAAAAAGCAATAATGTTTGCAAAGCAAAGGTTAAGGTCAAATTGTCATATTTCATCAAAACATTACATTCCCATATACGTTATACATATATCACTTTAGGGTTTTTTAAGAGTTCTGAATTTAAATTAATATGTATTTTCCACAGCTTTATACTTATAACATTTATTTTTTGGTATTTGCAAACTAGACAATAGATGTTTCGGGAAGAACTCCCGTCATCAGTATATATGTACAGGGTGTAACAAGTCGAGAGAGCGATACTTGGGGATCTTATAGTAAATTTAATTCTGAACAAAAAAGTTCCTATAAACATAGGTCCGCAAATGCTTTGTTTAAAAGTTATAATCAAAAAACTGCAGGGCAAAGAAAGAAATACCTGCAATTGGTATAAGGGATTAGGATCTGAATAGGGTTCAAAGTTCAATACCATTCATGTTTATGAATGTTGGGTTCTATTTCAATGCAACTAATCTCATTTATTGTGAATCAGTTTTGCATAAAATGCCGCGAATGTTCAAGAATGCAGAATATGCAGATATTCTATTTGTGTACGGTTTTTGTAACGGGAACAGTGATGCAGCTGTTGAGTACCGAAGACGTTTGCCTCTTCGACGGATCCCCCATCGAAGGGTTTTCCAGGCTACTTATCAACGAATATGAGAAACTGGCAGTGTTACAGAGCTGCCTACCAGAATAATTAATCCACGAGTCAATGTAAATCGAAGTGAAAATATCATCAGAGCTTTTGAAGTAAATCCGACGACAAGCCCAAGTCGAACCGGGCTTCAAATGCAGGTTTCGCATATGGAAGTGTACAGAACCCTAAGGAGCGAACGTATGTACCCCTATCATTTTAATTCAGTACAGTATTTAGTACAGGGTGATGGTGAAGCAAGGATGCAATTCTGTAACTGGTATCTTCGTCGTTTAGCATCCAATCATCACTTTGGTAACAGCATCTTATGGACAGATGAGACTACATGAATGGTATTGAACTTTGAACCCTATTCAGACCCTAATCCCTTATACCAATTGCAGGTATTTCTTTCTTTGCCCTGCAGTTTTTTTATTATAACTTTTAAACAAAGCATTTGCGGACCTATGTTTATAGGAACTTTTATGTTCAGAATTAAAGTTACTATAAGATCCCTAAGTATCGCCCTCTCGACTTGTTACACCCTGTATAATTCATTTGCTGATGTTTATTGTAAATAATTTTTTTCTTTAAATTGATCATAATATTCTTTTACTGAACACATTTTATGAGTATTAGAATCTTTAGTCTAGACTAAATTATGCTTTATATGATTTTAATTTCCTGCATAAAGGTCTGAATACAGAATTTTCAAAGGTTTCTCTAAAATTGTGGCAAATGTTTGGATCTTCATAAGGAAGATGCTAATATGTGCGATTTTTTCTTCTTCTGAAAAATGATTATATTTTAAAGAGGTTATTCAAGAAATATTGATTTTTTTTTTTAATTCTTAACCGAACACACATTTCTTATTATCTTATTTTGAGCGACATTATTAATGGCCATTCACAATACAGACCAGTGGCGGATTTAGGGCGGCATCAGCCATAGGCCAGGCCGGTCCCCAGGGTGTAAAATTTACTGGCCATATACAGTAAAAGTAAATCTAAAGATTAAGAAAGTTAGATAGATAGATTAGTAATAAGAAATATACATATATAAATAATAAATGGGTGGAAATATATGTAATTAATCTCACCGATGTTCACAAAATTGTATGAGAATGTATGTTTGGACTTTACAAATATTCAAATTGAGCGATTTCAAAAGAATGTAAAATTATATTTTGCGGAGTGAACAATGATTACAAAATAGTTTTCAGGTATCCCTCTGTTAAAAAAAAAAAAAAAAGTGTGCCTGTCGCACTAGTTATAGTGTCTAGTTGCTTTGTCTGCTTCTTTGTATATTAATAAATTTATATTCGGACATTTCGTGTTAAAGTTAACCTTGATGAATTTTCTCTTAACTACGTATCTTTTTAATCGCTATTCATAGGAAACAACATGGAGAAGATTGCATTACTCATCTTCAATTGTGTAATTGGGTTCTGAGAAATAAAAGAACTTACAACTCATATTGGTTAATTTTAAACTTGACTGTTGCAGGGTTCCACAGCATAATAATAATAATAATAATTTATTTCCGTTAAACCAATACATGGTAATAGGATACGTCAAATGAATTTATACATTAAGATAGCTTATAAATTAGATTTATAACTACTTGAGTCTAACACATCTATGATTAGTAGTAACAAAAAAAAACATTAAAAAAAGTAAAATGAAATTAATAAAAACTGTACAAATAAATACTTAAAAATATATGAGTATATAAAAAATAATAATAATAATACAAGATACGTTCATAATAAGTAGACACATGTTTCCATTTAATAAAAACTAAGATAACTATTTTTCAAAAAAAACTCTTCGGAAGTGTCTTTATCCCCCAACGATGTTTCGGGACGTTCTTACGTCCCAACCTCAGGTCCCAATGTGGCGAGATATAGAAAAGAAAGAAAACAATGTAACTATAACAATATATGAAAAATAATATATATATAAATGAAAAAAAAAATATAATAATATGTATTATAAATGAAAAAAAAAATATATAAATGAATAAATAAAACAATAACGTACATTGGACTGACCTTTAAGGTGTGGAGGAACTCTGCCCAAAATATAGTTCATCGCCCCTCTATACATTTATATATGACTCCCCATAAAACCCCTACCCTAATAAAACCTGGGTAAGTCGTCCCATCCGATATATTTTATGAATGTCGATATATTGTTTAATAAGTAAATTTACTATGTAATAACAATTTTTTTACAAAAAAGTATGTGAACATCCTCTCCATCACTGTGCGTCAATTGATTTAATATGCGTTTAAATCCTAGTCTCCTTAGAACGTTCTGGATACACATATAAAATTTCGTGTCGACACAGTCATTCTATCGAGAGTTATAGTGTTCACAGACACACACACACAGACAGACAGCCATTTTTTTGACGTGAAAACGTCTATTCGCTTGTTAAGCACAGTGATAGCCGGTCAAACTTTCTTGTGTTGCAAAATACCGTCAGATTTCAATCGATAATAACTACGAGACTAATAATGAAATAACAACGGTTGAGGTCACAATGGATAGAGGCATGTCTGTACGTGTTTGTTTTGCCTGTGACGTTATCGGGCTAGTGTGGGCGCCGGCGGATGATTGTTGCGAATTAGCGTTGTGTAAAATTAGAAATTAGTGTAGCGTGATAACGCGTTTAGATAGGACGTTGATTCGGGTGTCATTGTAAAGAGCTTGAGAAGCACTACTAGGACTCAAAGTGAAACAATAAAAATATTCGCCAAAATATATGTAAAAATCTGTATTAAATTGAAAATTGCAAAAAAATTAAAGATGTCTCATATGAATCGTAAATATGCGCGGAATTATAGAAAACCCAAATCAGAGGAAAGCTCGCATCAAAAGGAATTTAAAAAACCTAAAAAGTCTAGTGCCAAGCAAATGCAAGTGCTACGGCAGCATCGAAAAGAAAATGAAAAATTGATGTTATCTCGCCGTTTTTACGGAAAATCTTTGGCGAAAATTGACTATCCCTTAATGTTTTTTTTTTAATTTTTGGAATCAGGATGGCGGAAAACATGATTTTTTTTTTCATCTATGCGTTTAAGTAATTTTTTACAGTGCTGTGTGATGTAGGTTAGGTTAGGTTTTATGACTCATGCCCGGGCTTTAACTACGAGGTCATATCGCCTACTACCAGAGCGCTCATTCGTCACTCTGGTGGACATGAGCCCGACACTACTGTGGGAATCCTAAATTTTGCCTACCCTAAATTTTTATTCACCTAGGGTAGGGGTCTTTAACGAGTACCTGACATCGTACAGGCTCGGGACCATCGCTTAACGTCCCATCCGAAGGACGGCGTGCTTAAGTTTATTTTACCTCCCAGATAAAATAAACTAAGGGCCTCGGTCGGGTTACGAACCCACCATCTTGAGCTCAGGAGTCAAGCACGCATACCACTGAGCTACCGGCGCCCCTGTGTGATGTATGTGAACATTCTATTTTTTGAATTGGTATTATTTGACAGTGAATATCCTTATTTTACTGTTTGTTTAAATCCTAGTCTATTTGAAATAAAGCATACACACATTTTTGTTACTGTGTAAATATATGCAATAGTCATTCGACTGTCTTCAGGATTGCTCTGACCTTGTACTGTACTTGTTAAATATTGGAATATATAAAATTTGTAACTTCTATAGAAAAAAATAAAAATGTACATTAAAATAATAAAAATTTAACTTTACAAGATAGAAAAACATATTTGTCAAAAATTATATCAAAAAATTCAAATATAATATTAAAGCATTTCAATTATTTGTTTCAATAATCACATCCTTTTATATTACTATTATTATAAAATTATTATTAATGTTAATCCTAAAATTAATGTCAATCATAGGTTAAAATTGATAACATTTTCAATGTTAATATTAATTTAATTATTTATTTTTACTTTACGGTATACTTGAGTCGCCCATTTCCAAAGCCCGCTCTGTCCAGTACAACTCGTTTTGAGATAATGGCTAAAAACTGTTACATCCACTTGGAAACGAGCTAGAAACGTGATTTTTTTTTCTAATTTTTTCGTCAACGCCTTTTTTCGTTCTATGAAACCCCTGCACTTCACAGCTTAATAATGTTTCTTGAAACGCAGAAAGTAGGATGGACATAGTGGGTTTTGAAACAGTAAGGGTGACAAAGTGGATTTAGGAAAAGTTGATAATGGACAAAGTGGGTTAGGTGGAAAAAAAATGCGTGATTCAAGACAATGATCATTCCTTTTTATTTCAGCAATAAAATATTTATTTACATATTCTTATTTTCAAATAATACATATTTTTTATAAAATTTACAAATTGTCTCAAAGAATAAAAAGTTCTAAAAAGTAAAATTAGAGGTAGGTTTTCAGAATTCCTATTCAACCCTTTCTCGCCACATTCACTTCTTTAGGTATTTAAAAAATTCTTAGTATTCTAGTCTTATTATCTTTATTAATTCCTGAATGTCCCATGCCAATGGATATAACATGCGTTTCTACCGAACACTATATTTATCAATTTTGGGGAGTAAGGATAAATGTCAATATTCATAAATTTGCTGTATCTATATTATAATATACTCAAATGAAGAGATTCTTAAACAGGGGTATTAAGGAGGCAATAAAGAAAAAAAAAAACATTTTTTTTTCCTACAATCTGTACAAAATATACAATGGGTAGAAGTGAACAAGAAATAAAAATGTACAATTGATGGGAGAAGCCAGCCAGTGCTGACAAGCCCTTAGTCAGGAAGAGAGAAGTAGTGTTTGTCAGGTAAGTTCAATGTCTACATGGCGGTCAGTTAGTAGTATTTCGATTTCTTGTTTTCGGGGCAACAAGCCGTTTGAGTTCCACGACTGCACAGATAGAGGACGAGGAACGTACTGAGGCCTGCGAATCCTGGACCTGGAACGATGTTGTGAGTGCAATGGCGAGGGTTCACAGGTGGTTTCTGGTGTCTTCTCAGCGAAGGACATCCCAGGTCTCACGGAGCTGTGACACGGTGGCTTTACAGCCGCAGCAGGGGCAGGAACACGCTGTCCAGTTCTGCTTCTGGAGCTCATACGCATTGATTTATCTACCACACAGCCTTTATAGTTGACTGGGTGGGCGCTTTTGCACAGGGCTTTGGAAACCTTGCATTGCGCTGTTAGGTAGTGACCGGCGCACCTGACATCGCGGTGGATGTTTACAGTAGACCTTTGTATGACTCAAGTCCTGGAATCTGGTACACTGCACCGTGTCCTGTCTACTTCGTGGCTCCTCCTCCTTAATTCGCTTGTAGAGTAAAATTTTTAGTTTGTATATTTCGCTGAGTTGGTCAGATTTGTCCAAATCAACGAAAAACAATGGTAGAGGATACATGCTGATTGGGTGGATCACAATGTGGACCCCCTTCACCTGGTACCCCTTGTTCTCAAGCTCTGTCTGGATTTCTTCATTAGGGGTACTGTGGTGCAGACCTCTGATGATGCGGTGGCTTCTCTCTTCTTTCAGTTGGTAACAGTGGTAGTCCTCTCCATTGTCGTCCAGATACCTGATAACTTTCCCATAGGCTTCGCTTTCGCACATCAAGAGAACAAGATTTTTTAGGTAGGATTTACAGGTAAAAGAATTGTCACCATTCTACTATGTCATTAATAAATATTTTGAAATTTTAAGTCGGATTCGAACTGGGTCTCACAAGGGAGGTGTATGGTAAAGCCGGGTACCGTGTACACTAACTGTAATAGTTCTATCTAAAAATGTCTAAACGGAGATTATGTACACTTTCTATTATTAACACATTTTTTAAAAACTAATAATATATACAATTGTGGAAAAAGAAGAAAGTATTATTCACAGTAATAACACTAACACTAACTGTGTTTTGCTCCCTAAACTCCAAAGTTACTGCTTATCACAAAAAATAATAGTTAATAAGAACATAAAACTACTAAATGAACAATAACAATACAGAGCCGTGTCGAGGGAGCCGGTAGCTCAGTGGTATGCGTGCTTGACTTCTCAGCTCAAGAACGTGGGTTCGTAATTCGACCGAGGCCCTTAGTTTATTTTATCTGGGAGGTAAAATAAACTTAAGCACGCCGTCCTTCGGATGAGACGTTAAGCGATGGTCCCGAGCCTGTACGATGTCAGGTACTCGTTAAAGACCCCTACCCTAGGTGAATAAAAAATTTAGGGTAGGCAAAATTTAGGACTCCCACAGAGTCGCGCTCATGTCCACCAGAGTGACGAAAGAGCGCACTGGTAGTAGGCGATATGACCTCGTAGTTAAAGCCCGGGCATAAGTCATAAACCCTAACCCTAACCCAGAGCCGTGTCGAACATGTGAAAGTTCTCTATAAGCAATGTGAATAAGTATGAACCTTTGGAGGAGTTAATTCTTCTATGAAAGAGGGCTATGAAAATGCATTTTATTGAATGGTTATTTATTCGTTGAATGGTTTTGTAAGTGTTTTAAGGATATCATTATTTTTATTAATATTAAATGTTTATAAATTGATTACTTTTATTAACTTTCTACAAGTCATCCTCCCCTTTCTTATATTTTTAATGTATCTCTTTTTCGTCTTAGCACTATGTATCTCCTTTCGATTTAGTTAAGGTGTTAGTTTAATTATTTATCTATTTAGTATATGCTTATTTATTATTGTACGGTACTCTAGACACTAGCACTAATTTAATTTTTTTTTTTTTTTTTTTTTATATTCTTAGGGCTAACTGATATTTTATTTTATTGTTTCTTTCTCTTTGACTCTGTAAGTATTTATTCATAGGGCACTTCGGTCCCGGAATAAAAATTTATTTTCATTTCTTCTTGTGTCAAAGGGAAAATATAACCTATGCGACTTGGCTAGTTCCCGCGATACTCAATAGAAAGCTCTTGTATCGTTTTCAATCCAATAGTCTCACTAATCCAATAGTCATTAGTTGATGCATACGGTTTCATGTACTTGTTTTTTTCAAGAACCAATTAAGAAATTAAAAAAACTAAAAAAATAGTTTTTATTAAAAATGGATTGCTTGCAAGTTACCAATAGGATCTTCAAATTGCCTGTGCGTCTGATTCCTAAATCAGCAACAGCTGTTACATAAATGTACATGTACAAAACAAGTCATATTACATTTATTTAAATATATATGAATTCGATCATTTCATTCCCTCACTCAAAATCGTCATTTATGTTATACTTTATACTCTTAAAGCTGATTTTACATGCGAAGTAAAAATGCAAAGCGCAGCAGCAGCAAATGCACGCTATTGGATGTGAGTCATTTAATTCTAAAAGCACAGAAATCACAGCGTGCATTTGCTGCTGTTGCGCTTTGCATTTTCTCTGCTCATGTAAAGTCAACTTAAGTATATAACTTATATTTATGTAAATACAAAAATTTTGAAGATTATACGAACAGTTCTATTTTTGTCCACCAGGCTCGTTAGTGAGCGATTTATCACTGATCAGCTGTAGTAGTTCCCATGACACTCAATAGAATGCATCGTTATACACTTTCCATAGAACCGTTCTGACTTAAGCTAAACTCCAAAGTTACTGCTTATCACAAAAAATAATAGTTAATAAGAACATAAAACGACTAAATAAACGATAACAATACAGAGCCGTGTCGAACATGTATCACGGGCCACATCATTGCCGACACAAAAAAAAAATAAAAAATCCCACATACTAAATTTCATTTAAATCGAACAAATTTCTCTATAAGCAATGTGAATAAGTATGAACCTTTGGAGGAGTTAATTCTATGAAAGAGGGCTATGAAAATACATTTTATTGAATGGTTATTTATTCGTTGAGTGGTTTTGTAAGTGTTTTAAGGATATCATTATTTTTATTAATATGAAATGTTTATAAATTGATTACTTATTTAAGGTGTTAATTTAATTATTTATCTATTTTTTTTATCTATTTAGTATATGCATATTCATTATTGTATGGTACTGTGTATGACACTAGCACTAATTTAAGTTTTTTTTGTTTTTATTTTCATCTTCTTAGGGCTAACTGATATTTTATTTTATTGTTTCTTTCTCTTTGACTCTGTAAGTATTTATTCATAGGGCACTTCGGTCCCGCAATAAAAATTTATTTTCATTTCAAGTCTTGTGGCAAAGGGAAAATATATCCTATGCGACTTGGCTAGTTCCCACGACACTCAACAGAAAGCTCTCGTGTCATTTTCAATCCAATAGTTTCATGTACTTGTTTTTTTTTCAAGAACCAATACCCGAAATACTCGGTTCTTGAACCGGAAAACCAGGTATGTATTAGAAAAATTGTGCCAAGGACAAAAGTGGATAACTAATTCAAAAATTTGTGTCTCAAGTTTTTTTCAGTTTCCAGATAAATAAACTAAGGGCCTCGGCTGGGTTTCGAACGCTCTGAGCTACCGGCGCTCTCAGTATTTTTATTTGTATATTTATTTATCTTCTATTACTCATTTCTTCATTAAAATAAAAAAATAATAAATTAATCCGACTCTAAGATCTAATAACCGTTTATGTACCTAATCTATAAACTATCTTTACATTTTTATGACATAAAACACTTACCATATTACGTTTTTTTTTTTATTTTTTTATTCTTCAATCTGTACACAAACACTAAGTAGAAGGATTAAAAAACATAATATCCCGCCTTTACATGCGCTGTATATATTTGAAACATTAATTGTTATTCGGAAAAATAAAAATATTTTCCCTCTCAACAATTCTAGTCATGATTACGATACCAGGAATAAAGATGGTTGGTTGTACAATGTACAAAGTGAATTCTAAGAACATATTAAAAATCAACCCTTTCAAATGAGAATTCACAGAATAAACATCAACCTTCCATCTAAAAGTGAATTCTAAGATTCCCTTCTAAGATTTAACCCGAATTAGAGGCCTGCAAGTCCTTCCAACAGAAGTAGTCTGCTCTTCTCGGTACTCGATTTCACTGTCCGCTTCCGTCCAAGAGAGGGGCAAATGTGTTGAAATCCCTATATATTCTGCAGGGTCCGTGAAAATAGTCCGCCCACCAGGGGTGTCCGGCCATCAGAGGTGACTGCCAAGAGAGGTTTCACTGTATATTTGAGAGACCGTAACCAATTATGTGTTATTTTATCAATCACCTTTTACTATTGAAGTTACAACTGGTCTCAAAGGGACTTCCACCTTAAAAATATATTTTATTTTTTTGGTAGCAGCTCTTTGCTTCCCCATTTATTAAAACTTATTTTTATTACAAAGGCATTTCGAGCCATCAACTCATATTCAGTATTAATAAATTTTAATCAACATTGTCTTATGCAATTACAGTCTTTATTAACAATAATTTTTTCACATTCTAACCTGTGTTTAATTCGTATATTTATTTATAAGTTCATAGGTAAGACAACTATTTTTAGCGAAATCGGCGAAAGAAGAAATGTGAAAGGGCCTAACTCGAAAACCCTAATAATTTGCAGTAGAATGAACAGTTTATATGTGGATTTAAAAGTCTTTAAGTCAGTTACCTACTGATTCTCAAGCAAAGGAGAAAGGTTTAGAGCCTTTGCTCTCTCTACTTATTTTATTAAAAATTATTTTTGATATATAATATTATTATTATTTAGGGGCGCCGGTAGCTCAGTGGTATGCGTGCTTGACTTCTGAGCTCAAGGTCGTGGGTTCGTAGCCCGACCGAGGCCCTTAGTTTATTTTATCTGGGAGGTAAAATAAACTTAAGCACGCCGTCCTTCGGATGGGACGTTAAGCGATGGTCCCGAGCCTGTACGATGTCAGGTACTCGTTAAAGACCCCTACCCTAGATGAATAAAAAAATTTAGGGTAGGCAAAATTTAGGACTCCCACAGTAGAGTCGGGCTCATGTCCACCAGAGTGACGAAAGAGCGCTCTGGTAGTAGGCGATATGACCTCGTAGTTAAAGCCCGGGCATGAGTCATAAACCCTAACCCTAACCCTATAATATTATTATTTATTTCCGTTAAACCATAACGTTAAGAGGTAATATGATACGTCATAGAAATACATACATGAAAGGTAGCTTAACAAATATATACAGTAGACTCTCCTTTATCCGGCGTTGCGACGTGACGCCGGATAACGGAAATCATCAATTAATGAGAAAAAATATATCAATTAAAGCATAAAAAATAGTGTTTTTAAGTGAGCTAAGGAATAAAACACGTATGTATTTTGTTGATAACATTTATTAAATTGACAAATATGTACATACTGAACATTGATTTATTATATGTACGTACATATGTATATTTATCCAAGCATTAAAAAGATATTTTGAAATCTGCGTTTAATTTAGTGAAGTAGGTAATAAAATATTGTATTAGCGTTCCCTTCATTATAAATACAATGTACATAAGTATGTATGTACAATAAAAATACATAAAAGATTCGTGAGTTACGGAATTATAATGTGCTCGTAAATACACGTGGCTCATATAATTGATAATCTAATAATTGAATGCTAATTTTAGTTTAACAAATTTGATATTATTTTGCGAGTGCCAGATAAGGGAGCGCGCCGGTTAACAGAACGCCGGATAAGGAGTCTACTGTACCTACTATAGTTCTTAACTCTTAGTGTCGGACACACATGGGATTGATAATAACAATAATAGTAAATATAAAAATGAATAAATAAATACTAGAAATAATAATATTAACAAATACAGTTTTTAATTATAATTTAAATTATGATAAATATTTTTTATAATTCTTCCAGAAGTGTATTTTACAAGACGATGTTTCGGGACTCTTTTTGAGCAATGAGAAAAAAAATTCCTTTTCCGAATAGAGAGTTTTCTCTAACATTTTAACGTTTTTAATTGGAATTTAAATTTTACTTCAACTATACGAAGTATAGGGGAAGTTACGAGATCGGTCTGAAAATCGATGCTCAGTTTTCAATGGATTTCGTGTTCTTTGATCCCCTGATTCGAAAAATGAAAAACAAATCTGTCTGTCTTTGTGTGTTTGTGAACCAGAGGAGGTCTCAACTCAAAAAATTCCAATAATTGTCGATATATTGAATGTATCGACATGCAATTTTATATTTAAATTCAATACCCCATACTGAAGGCATCTATTAATGTCCCACGAAAACGGGTTGAAGGGATGGGGGGGACCAGAGGAGGTCTCAACTCAAAAAATCCCAATAATTGTCGATATATTGAATGTATCGACATGCAATTTTATATTTAAATTCAATACCCCATACTGAAGGCATCTATTAATGTCCCACGAAAACGGGTTGAAGGGATGGGGGGGACTAGAGGAGGTCTCAACTCAAAAAATCCCAATAACTGCCGATGTAATGAATGTATAGACTCAAAATTTAGTATGAGGATACAGAAGCCACTATGTAAGTCAAATATTGATTTTTAGGAGCCAAACGGTCGATTGCCTTTGGAGGGAGAGCGAAAACTTAATTGATTAGTTCGTGCTGGAGAAGTACTTAGCTCGTGATTCACTGATCATTTTTTTATTATTTCTATTGACTTCAAGAAGTGGGAAAGGCTTTTTTTTTAAGACTAGTACACTACTTCTTAGGTAATTGATGTGTAATTTTAATAAATCAATATGAATTTAATAATACCTACCTTACTTATTTTTGATTTTTCAATTTGGTAAATTAGGCAATTAGGTATATTTATTTTAAATAATACTTTATTTCATTATCCTTAGACGTTTCGACTTACAAGTCATTTTCAATTCCAAATACAGATTGATCATAATTTATTTTTCCATTCCTATATTCTACAACAGGAACGTCGTCAAATTTATATATTATTTCACATTTATCTAAAATAAAACCTTACATCTTTAAAAAAAAAAAATATATTAAATATTAAATACCCGGCGTTGCCCGGGGAACTTTGACTTTTCTCCCAGTATCTCCTATAAGGCTATTCAGTTCCTCGACAGTACATTCATGATGTTATAATTTTCAATTATTCACACGGAAAGGCTTATAGTCCTTCAACTGTAGTAACGCTAGCTTTGGAGCTAAAACTAATTTATTCAAAAAGATTTCTCATTAATCGTTGTAGTGGTTTTTGAGTTACAAAGATTGCGTGAGTGGATGCTGGGATGGACCAGGGGTTGATTAAAAAATAGACCTTAACCTTCCGGTAGATAAAACTTATCTATTCAAAAAGATTCCCCATTAATCATTGCAGTGCTTTTTGAGTTACAAAGATTGCGTGGGTGGATGCTGGGATGGACCAGATATTGAGGTACTAATACGCCTATAACCTTCCACAGACGATGACGAACAAATTAAAAAAAAAATTAATCAAATCCATCAAGCCGTTCGTGAGTTATAGCGGTACAACGCACAGACATTTTCAGCTTTATATATATATGATAAATGTGAAATAATATATCAATTTGACGACATTTCTGTTGTAGAATATAAGAATGAAAAATAAATTATGATCAATCTGTATTTGGAATTGAAAATGACTTGTAAGTCGAAACGTCTAAGAATAATTAAATAAAGTATTATTGAAAATAAATATAGGTACCTAATTGCCTAACTTTACCAAATTGAAAAATCATGTAATTTTAATTTTAATAACTGTTATACCTACTCAGTGCCTTTTGCAGTAATAATACGTAGCATTTTATTACTTTTTTATTTTTACTTATATATTTTAAAGTGTTGACGGATTATAATAGTTTTTGAATTTCATACATCTTTTTTTTTTTTTTTACAAACAGATATTTACAACTGCAACAAGCAAATATGGTAATAGAGAGATAATGGCAATGTCGAAATGTCAAGAGGGGAGAAATCACTCAGTGGTGACACTGCCTAGTCACTGATTTTCTCTCATTTGTAACTACATAATTATCTTTTTTATGTAAAATTTTTTTGACTTAAGTATGTTCAGATTTACCCCAGGTGATGGCTGTAGGATGCCGAAACTAGCTGTGGTGTAAATAAAATATGTTGTTGGACTGATATTTCTTGGTTACTTATTTTATTTCAATTTAGGAAGTACATTTCTGGTAATTCATTGATGATTTTTTTTGTTTTAGAATGATGTTCACGAACAAATTGAATAATATAATTTTTCAAAGAGTCTGCAAGACTTTTGTTAAAGTGAAGATCTCTTTGAAGTAAGTCTGATATTAAAATGTGACTGTAGCGAGGGGAAAGGGAGGAGAGTGGGGGGGGAGAAAGTATTTTTTGTTGTACAAAGGAGTGAGGGGGGGTGTGGGTGGGGGCGGCGAAGGGAGAGGAGGGTTGGGGGGGGGGTACGTCAGAGGTCCCTGGCTAGGAAATCAAGAGTAATGCGGGTACACGGAACAGCACTATCTGGGGGTCTCTCCCTTGGGTCGCCTCATCCAATCATTATACCACAGAGCTATCCACCCCACCACCCCCACCAACAACAAATAATCATAACATAACACCCTTCTAACACCAACTAGCTAACTAACCTAGCCTAACCTAACTGTGGCGTCGATATCCCGAGAAAAGGTAATATGATAAAGTTATATAACATATTATAGAACTGTATGAAAGACAATAATAGTTATGTTTGTAAAAGTCTCTTCCTTGGGTCGCCTCATCCAATCATTATACCACAGAGCTATCCACCCCACCACCCCCACCAACAACAAATAATCATAACATAACATCCTTCTAACACGAAACTGGCTAACTAACCTAGCCCAACATACCCGTACATGGGCTGTGGAGTTGATAGCCGGAAAAAAAAGGTGTTCTATATCATAAACCATGTGTTATAACATGTTACAGAACTTTTATGAAAAATGTAAATAATGTGTAGCGCTGAAGAAAGGTAATTGTAACATGTTACTGAATTTCATAATATATTATATCATTTGTTATTTAATAAATGCAAAACAGCTACCTATTAAACAGATATTACAAGCTGTGGTGCTAGACAAAAGAAAGATAATTATATTCCATCATGTTTTATATGGTATTTTTATTTTATGAGTTAGTTCGTTACTATGACTCATGCCCGGGCTTTAACTGCGTGGTCATATCGCCTACTACCAGAGCGCTCTTTCGTCTCTCTGATGGACATAAGAACTTGAGCTCAGTATGCTAACACGCATACCACTGAACTATCGGCGCACAGTGGGCCAGATCCCGAATCTAGCGGGTCAAAAGTCCTGTGAATACTAATTATTTATTACTGATAAATTATTATTTTTCAATCATTCAGAAGGGCATAAAAAGACAGAAAAATAACGAATAACACTAAAGTTTGTCAATTACTCTATTATTATAATTAGAGCGACAAGTCGCTCAAACCAAAATCATTAACGGAATTGTTGTCTTCACTGCTAATTTCTGTAGAAGTCGTTGTTGAAATTAAGAGTAACTGTCTTACTTTTTCACTAATCATTTTTTTTTGGAACGCAGTGGTCTGAGGGAGCCAATTAAAGGATCAGAGAAAATGAGCAGGTTGTTTAAAATATCAGTTAGTAGAAAATCGATCCATTTTTCTAGAAAAGTGTTTCCTGAACCTTTTTATCTCCTTATGTTGGCTTTCTTGAACGTCTTCGGCCAGCTTTCCGATAGGTATTAGAAAATGTTTGATAAGAGCACTCCCATATGTAAGTATTTTATGATCACTGACAGGCATGGTGTACCAATCATACAGCAAGACGTACTACTTATGAGCAGTTTCAGCAGCGTTTTCAAAGGCAAGTTTCAAAGGCTTCCAAATAACTATCATACTCTGATGACAAAGCCTGTAAGAGTATGCTAAACCTTTTGGAAAAACCTTCAAGCTGCATTGCCATCATTTGTATTGCCACCTCCTTGCTTTGGCGTATCAATAGCTGCCGAGTCCACATTTTTTCTTCGTATAGTCAAAAAGGAATGTAATTTGTTAGAGGGTATTTCCAATAGGACGACTGCTGGCTCTCAACACATCGTACAACTCCCTTCTGCATATAGGTATTTTCACACCTGCAGTTACAAATAACATTAGTAAAAAAAAAAAAAAAAGCGGGGCAAAACGGGTCGTTAAATTTAGTGCCATCCTATTATCTATTAGTCAACGAACAAGAATAATGAACGTTTACGTGGTACTGAGAGATACGAAAAAAGTTACGCCCTTATGAACTAGAATGAACTTTTTTTTTTTTTTCAAACGTGCACTATTCTTATGGCCCTTCCAACACTTTGTGATTGACTTAAGACTTAACTTTTTGAATGCCTTCCATGGAAGAATAATGAAGAAAAAATCAGTAAAGTTCGGAAGCGACACTCACAGGTAAGTGATGGAGTAAAACTACGTCGCCTCCAAGATAATACGGCTGTTTGCATGGTTTGTTTATTTCATAGCTGCGCTGTATTGACTTCGTCCTCTCTAATTCCCTTTGTTTATTTCTCTCTCACATACTACTTATTGAACCAGGTTGTTTTCTTCCCCAAATCTCTCACTTCATTTTCGGACTTTTGTCCAGCTAGATTTGGGATCTGGCCCACTGTGCCATTAATGATACTGAATTTTTAATTGAAAATAGTTTTATAAGGTATGGCCTCTGACATGTGAAATGTTATCCATGCAGAGTTGTCTAAGATTGGAAAATGTTGTATAACACAGAATCACTTTGTTATTTAACCTTGTTAAATAACTTCGCTAGGTAGGTAAACAACATCGTTATATAAATTGACAAAGTTTACCTTTTAATTCATATACCTAACCTATAGTATAAGAAAGTTGAAAGAGGGAGAGTGTCTGTACAAAGGTGGTTGGTTTATAAAAATTCTGTAATGACCATGTCATTTTTTTTTTTGTCTCGTTTAGTATTGTTCATGCGACTTGTATTATTATTACTAGTCACATATGAAGACACCGATAGCACAGAGATAGTCAAGATCGCGGGTTCAAAACCCGGCCGAGGCCCTTAGATTTTTTATCTGGAATTTGAAAAAATCTTGAGCACGCTGTCAGGTACTCCTTAAAGACGCCTAGCCAAGGTAATTAAACTGGGGGTAGGCAAAATTTAAGACTCCCACAGTAATGTCTCATTTCCACCAGGTAGTAGGCGATATGAGCTCATAGTTAATGCCCGGGCATGAGTCACAATATTCAACTATCACATATCCGTCCTATAGCTCGTTAATAACTGTTTATATATCTAATTTATAAGCTATCTTAATAAAATCATTTTTGTGATAAATTCTATTACCATGTTATGGTTTAACGGAAATAAGTATTATTGTTATTATCATAATACAGTAAAAATCGTTTAAAAGAACACCGGTTGTAAAAACATATCGATTATAAGAACGAAATTTCTTGTTCCCGGCCAGCTTTAATGCAACTTAATGTAAAAAATATCTGGTTATAAGAACACGGTTAGTAAGAACATATCGCTTTTGATGACCTAAAGTTAATGGATTTCTGAGAAAACAAACCTTTTATAAGAACTTCATAAGAAAACAAATCCCTCGAAAGAGGAGTTCAGACATAAAATATTCTACGAAAATAGTAATCAATTATTTTCATGGAATGTTTCCGTCGTTATTTACATTATTTTCTGACTACACATTCTCTCTCAGTTCTCTGCAGTTGTTCTAACAGGTCGGTGCAATGAGTGAAAAAAAACGAAAAACCTTTACTGTGGAGGAAACACTCCATATAATTTCTCGTTTGGAAAATGGAGAAAAAAATTGAGCTTTGCGAATGAACTAAAGGTGAGTCATGCAACCATTTCAAACATTTTTAAGAACCGTCAAAAATTAAAAGAAGAATTCGAAAACGATCGTACCAGCAGGAAAAAAATTCATACAAGTTCTCATGGTGATGTCGAAAAAGCTCTGTTGCAGTGGTTCAAGGTTCAAAGGAGTGCAAACATTCCGATAAATGGACCAATTTTGCAAGCAAAAGCAAATGATTTTGCAAAACTGTTGTTACTAAATGCGGTTGCTAATTTCAACCAAGTTCCAGAGGAAAGAGGCTTCAACTATCAAAAATGGATCGATAATTAAACAGAAAAAAATTGATTACCGGATATAGCAACTATCGGGTTTAAGAACCAAGTTCAGACGGTCCCTTGGATGTTCTTATAAACGATTTTACTGTATTTTGATAGGGCTAGTCTTTTTAAAGAAAAGTGGCTAGGAAGTTTCAGCTAAATGTCTTCAGTAATTTCCAAGATACTTTTATTATTATATGGTATAGAGCCCTAAAACCTCCATGAAAGGAGTAGAGTCGCTCAAGGAAACATATTAAATGGGATGAGGTATAAAAAAAAAGAGAAGAGAAATCCATGAAAAAGAGGTGGAAATCTTGGAGAAAACTCGCTACAGTACAAATAGGATGGGGTGGTAAGTAAAGCGGGCCATTTGTATGATCCTCGAGGCCCGCAAATCCCAACCCTTGATATACGGCCCTTTACACACCATTCCAGACCCCCAAACCTTATCTTTAATATAAGTTATTTCTGTGGAGGAGTTAGACCCCAATTTCCAGGGGGTTGTTTTCTTTGAGGGGTTTTGTACTAGTATGGACTTTGACTCAAACTATAATATCCTATAATGTCTATATTAGACCAATATTTAACGTGCTGAGCGGTGGGTGTAAGGGAGAAAAATGGGGAAGAGGTATACGAAAAGTTATGTAATCTGTCTGAAATTCAATGTTGAGTTTACAACGAAATTTCATGGAAATTCACCCCTGATTTATAAAATGGAAAAAAAAAAAAAAAATTGTCTGCCTGTTTGTGAACACGATAACTCCTGATAGAATGAATCGAGACGAAATTTTATATGTGTATCCGAAACCCATGGCAACACCTATTGGTTTTAAGCCCAATCGAAAGAGGGTGGTAGGAGGGAGGCTTAACACAAAAATTCTAATAACTGCCGTTATAATGAATTTATCAAACAAAATTTCACTTGTAAATTCAAAAACCCGGAAGAACGTCACCAATTAATAAATTGTTTTCCCTCTAAAACATTTTACTTGTCTGCACTATTTCAATTTTTACTTGAACAGATTTTTGATTAAGTCATAAATATAAGCGGTATTTTTTCAAATGTACTTAGGTTCCGAAATAGTGGTCTCAATTTTCGTCCGATTTCGGCCAAAATGTAATGAGAACTTTTCCAGGTCAGACAGGGCAGTGTCCACTCTGACGTTCAACCCATAAGAGCTGGTGTCCCACTGGGTCCACTTCTCTATGTTGCAAGCACATCCAGCATCCCAACATCGCCCTGCAGGAGCACTTACACCTTCTAGAGGGTTATTGCATCTGTGGAAGGTAAAAATAAATGAGATCAAATCCCTTCATGTTACATTCGCCTTGAGGCGCGGTGACTGCCCAACTGTATGGCTGAATAATGTCCCTCTTAAACTTGACAAAGAAGTACGATACTTAGGACTCTATCTTGACAGACGACTGACATGGAATAAACATGTTTCACAGACTGGACAGAAAATGAAACGACGATTTGGACTACTCAAAAGACTACTAGACAAGCGATCTCAACTTCGCCTCAACCACAAACTGGGTGTCTACAAGACCGTTATCAGACCCATCTGGACGTATGGCGTTCAGCTCTGAGGTTCAGCTAAGCCCTCACACACCAAAAGAATTCAAGCCATTCAAAATAAAATCCTCTGAACAATCACACAATGCCCATACTACGTATCAAACATAACATTACATCATGACCTGAACATACCATTCTTACACGAAGTTAAACAACAATTATACACAAATTTGCACAACACGTTCACGAGACCTCCGAATACACTGGTGGAAGTCATGTCGGTCCTGTCCTTGCCGGGCGGGCCTCCTCGGCGACTGAATCGTCCCTGGCCGCGTGACCTCCTACGTGAGGAGGACCCCTGAGGAGGCGGTGGTGTTGACCAGCCGTCTCATCAAGAGACTCAAGTGGTGTTTCGGTTTTTCTTGCTCTTATTTCCTAGTTGCCTAGTTGTCATAGTTGGAAATTATGTAATAAAGGTGAAAAAAAAAGATCTAAGTTAGCACATGTGACTTCTTCTTCTTCTTCTTTTCCTATCTCCTGTCTCTCGGCGTGGAGGGAGCCTCAACCACCGCTGCCAAAGCTGCCTCTTCCTGGCGAGGTTGCGCATCTCATCCATGGTCTTGTCTCCAAATTTCAAGATTAGAGCGTTCACAATTTTCCATGCACACACAAACAGACATCATTGCGAAAATGTTCAAAACGTTCAAATCCGTTGAAAACTCGATCTCGGTTTTTTGCAAGATTACAATACTTCCTTATACTACAGGTAAAAAAAAATTATATAATAAAACTATTTGACTAATACATAGCCTGTAGCTTATTTATTGTACTTAAATATTTAAAATGTAATGTTAAAAAAAAGTATCTTAATTTTAAATAAATTAAAAATACATCTACTCGATTTATTATATACTTTATTTATCTACTGTACAATATTATTATTTTTATTTAGGGTAGGCAAAATGTAGGACTCCCATAACTGAGTCGGGCTTATGTCCACCAGAGTGACGAAAGATCGCTCTGGTAGTAGGAGATATGACCAGACAGTTAAAGCCCGGGCATGAGTCTAAATAACTAACTTATTTTTTTTATGCTCATATTTTCAAGTATTTATTGATTTCATTTTATTTTTTACTGGTATTGTTAATTCTAATCCATGGGTGTCAAACTCCAATAGTTAATATCAGTTTATTTATCCTATTACCATGTTATATTTTACGAAAATAAATAATATTATTATTAGCCTCCAAAATAAAAAATCTTATCGATCTAAGACATAATAATGTTTAACGTTAGGAAATCGTGACGAGAATTTTGCTTGGTATTGTCATAAAGAGGAGGGGTGGGTGATTCTCTTCCAGATATACGGTCTTACCCAACCAATTCAAGAGTCGGTATAATACCTGTATATAATATACTGTCTCTTGTAGAGATTATAATATATTATATCAGGTTTAGTACATATTTCTGAACGGATCAACTAAGTAATTATAATAATATTTATTTCCGTTAAAACATAACATAATAGGATACGTCATAAGAATGTATACATTGAGATAGCTTATAAATTAGATACATAAACAGATATTAACTCTTAGTGTCTGACACAAATGTGATTATTAATAATAATACCATTAAAAAATTAAATTAATAAATAAATACTTGAAAATATGAGTACAAAATTAATAATATTAATAATACAGTTTTTAATTTAACTAAAATTAGGACTCTTCCGGAAGTGTCTTTTCACGACGATATTTCGGGAAGTTCTTAAGTCACAATGTGCAAAATATAGAAAAGACAAACAAAACAAGAAACAATAACCAATATAAAAATATATATATAATTTAAAAAATTAATAAATAACAATAAAATAATAATAAAAATAAAAATATATTAAAAAAGTTGTCGGTGAATCACCGGCAATGTACTTCCCCATAAAGAATTAATCAATTAACTTTGCTTCCCCTCCAAAACCGAAGCCGATTCGCTGTCAGTAGGTTTTCTAGCCTTGTAGCACTACACTCACTTGAGAACTGGACTGAAACACCGAACTAGACTGAATGACGGAAGAAACCGCTTGGCAGAAAACGCTCGAATTGGCGATAGGTAGTACTGCTCAAAACCGCTCGGCCTCGCCCGGCATCGCCCGGCGCGGCTCGGCCTTGGTTTGAATACTCTCACTTAAACCCTGCGTATTTAGCGCTCAAGCGTTTTCCGCCCGGCTCGGCCCGGCTTTGGTGTGAAACCCCACTAAATCCTCACACTAAATTTTGTGTCGATAAATTTCTTACATCAGCAGTTATTGGGGTTTTTGAATTGAACCCCCACCCCTGAACCCTCCTTCCTCTTATCCGATATCCCCCCTTCCCTTCTGCTGATTCTGCTGAAAATTAATAAGTGTCGTCCTTATGGAATTTTGAATTCACAAATGAAATTACATTAATTCAATACCCCCTTCTACCGATTTGTCTGAAATCGGTAGGTATCGTAATTACAGGGTTTTGGATATAGTACATATAAAATTTTGTGTCGATATATGAGTCCTCCAGAATCAAAACTCACAATATCCAAAATTAACAAAATTGAGATGGCAGTGGTTATTATTGCAATTTTTTGAGATGAATTCAAATATGGCGTTGGTTAGAATCAAAAGTCACCATATCCTAGGTTTAATGGGGCTAAAAGTTGAGGGTTGGAGTCAGAACTAACATTATCCTAGTGGATAATGTTATCCACTATGATATCCACTAGGATAATGTTAGTTCTGACACTAAGCGTCTTTTAACCAATCAGAAAGCAGTATTTGCAAGCATAACCTGCTCAAAGAGGTTATCGTTTATTTTTTTATTTTTTGCTGTATTTTTTTTGCAGTTTTTATTTTAAATACATTTTTTTTATTACCTATGCTTTATGTAAAATTATAATTATGTGTCAATTTTAATAATTTTTCATTTTTTTTTTAAATTATTTTAAGTTGTAATAATTGTAACAATAAATTTACATTGCATTTGAAAATCTTGAATGGTTTTGATTTATTTATACATGTTTGAGAAAGTTGGGAACAAAACTAACATTATCCAAAATTTTACTGCTTTTATTTTTATAACGCTATATAAAAATCCGTTGTTTTTGTATGTATTTCATTTTAAAGTGCTAACAGGATGTAAAAAAAAAATTTGCAAGAACCGGCGAAGCAAATTGTAGTCGAGAGTGGTTTTTGGTTAATTGCCAGAATTTTGATTTTTGGATATTGTGAGTTTTGATATTCATTCTATTGGGAGTTATCATGTTCACAGACACACAGACAGGCAGGATTCTTCTCTTCATATTGGAAATCTAGAGCTTGGAAAACATAAAATTTCTCATCGAATTTTTGACCATATAGTTGAAGTAATAAGAAAAATAAAAAAAATAAGTAATAAAAATTGTTGATAAAAGTATAATTACTCTTTTGCAACTGACTCCATAAATAATTTTGAGAAACGAATAAATAAAAGCTTGGAAATGTCTCAATGATAATTTGTTCGTTTGTACGACGGTAACAAGGTTGGAAGGACTTAGGTTTAGGTATTTCTAAGGATAATAACACAAAAGGCATTCCGCAACTTCCAGTTAATAATATCTTCTCAGAGAATTCACAAATTGCAATTTACTTTACTTGGGTCCGGCACTAATTAACTGTTATTAACGTACTCTCTATGTTATTCATATTTTAAGAATTCTTTTCTATTTGGAGTAATTAAATAAAATCAATATGCCACAAATGAGTGTTTAATGGAAACCATGGAATACTCTGAAAGTATTAAATTTTCAGAAGAGATAGTTATATTAACCGACTCTAAATCCGCCTGCCAACTATTACGCAACCTTCACCTCAAAACTCGAAGCAACTACATACTCTCCACAATAGCTACAACTATTTACCAGTCAGATAAGAACTATTACATTCAATGGATTCCTGGACACATCAATTTGAATGACAACGACAGAGCTGACTAACTTGCCAAGCGAGGAACGGAAAAGGACACAGTGACACTCAGAATCGACTTGACCTTAGTAGACACCTTTTCCATCATACAACACCAGACACTAACGGAATGGCAAACCAACTATACTGACATATCCCAAAACAAAGGACAGTACCACTACAGAGTACAGGAGACAGTAACGACAAAGCCATGGTTCCACCCACACAGTAAGACACTGACGACTAAACAGGTCATATACTTGACACGACTGAGGACCGGACATGCCAGAACAAACAAATACTTACATCTGATCAAAATAAAACCAATCCCCCAACTGTGAACACTGCGATGAGACTGAGGACGTAGTCCACATTTTTACTAAATGCAAAAAGTACGACAACCAGAGACAACATGAGACGCTACCTACTATCCAACGAAAACACATTTCTTCAAACAATAGCTAACATTATTAACATAGAAAACGTTAAAAAACTCCTTAAATTACCAAATCCAAAATAAAATTGTAATAAGAAGATAAATAGACTGCTACATACTCGCTCCGGCTTTAGGCCAACCTCACATTAGGCAATTCTGAAGCGACGCGACTGAGACTCAAGTATCAGCCATTTGAGTTGCCTGTGGGTATGATACCCGTAGGCAACTTTTCTCCTCACACTGAGGATGCTGCGCAGCGACTAGGATCTCTTCAGTCTCCATCTAGCCATGGCGAGAAGCTGAGTTGTTCACCATGTCAAGTGAACATTCTTCAAGTGATGAAGATGTCGTTGTTGCTTATTATTATTATTATTATTATTATAGAAAAAGGAAAATCCGAAGATTATGGCGCCATCCTTACATCGAAAGGAATGTTAACTGCAGATTATTTGTTGGTGCTAAAGAGCTGGAAAAGTCGGAATGCAAGTTCGTAGCATTCTACCGAATGAAGAAAGAATCATTCCTACATTTGATTGGCATTGTTTCTCCATTCATAAGACAGAGGAACACACAAATGCGGAAATGTGTGAGTGCAGAAGAAAGAATCTTGATCACGTTGAGGTAAGTAATTTATTAAATTTTTAGTAATTTATGGAATAAATAAGTAATTTATTAAATTTTAATTTAAGATTAATTACATTAGTGGCATTTCATCACGCTCATCTAAAATAGTTTCTGAAAGCAATGTGGAAAAGACATTGGTCCACGACTTTTGGGATCAATTCCATCTTCACTGTGCTCTGCGGAAGTAGATGGCTCCATTTGATGAGGTGTGGCGATATGGGGTTCACTAGCCATGGCGAGGCGACACAGGAGACTCAAGGGACGGGCGACCTTCCTAGCAGGTCGCCTGAGTTTGGTAGGATACGAGTCTCCTGGGAGTGGCGTCGTTTGTGTCTCCCCACCACTCAACATAGGAAGTGATGCGTCTAAGATACCCTCAAGATACTTGAGTATCGGTCGCGTCGCTTCGCAATTGCCTAATTTGAGGTTGGCCTTATAGGACTACAATTATTCTATTAAAAAAAAAAAAAAAAAGCTACTGTGGGAAAGTTTTAAAAAAATCAGGTAATATATCTATCTCGAGGGTTTACATCTGAACTTGGTGCAATGGGAGGCTACGGAGTGGGAAAAATCAGAAAGGAGCCGAGGAGGGAGAATGATCTGTACAAATGTGGTTGGTATAAGAAAGTCCTCTTATGGCCACATCACATATATTTTACTTTCTCTTTCTCACTCATTTTTATGAAAACAATAAAGACATTTCTAAAAATGTATGGTGTTCTTCGATGTTATATTCTATGGCGAACATCGATGGTTTTATTTTGATGTTCATCCCTAATCAACTAACGACTAGCAGATTAGCCATATTACAAACTATCATATCAATAAAACATAAAAGATGAACATAAAAATTAGACTCCAATGACGCCCTCTATTATATATATATATATTTCGCTTTTTTTTTGGGGGGGGGGGAAGGGGGAGCAAAATTCTTCTAATACTATAATCACAAATCGTACAGGATATATTAATGATTGTCTACATTAAAATATAAGATACAAGCTGTGTTATCCGGCGTTGCTCCTTTCTTTCCGTTTCGACGCATTTCCCAAAATTAATTTACAACCATGATAATGCAATCAATTTTATTGATAAATTGTGACAACCAGCAACTCTGGGTACAAGTGCTAGTTTTTAATAAGGAATTACAACAATCGAATAATGTAAACCTTTAATTTACATTGCTAGCTGTAGATAGCCCATAGCTCATAACAGTTGATGCCATGTTGCACCAAAAAAATGTATATAATAAGCTTTAACATGATAATAAATCCGGTGTAGGTTGCCGGGCCCCCCATTGTCTATGCCACTCGCCCACTCTCATTACAAATTAATTCTGACGTTGAAGATGGCTTTGACATGTCAGAAAGACATTTAATCGAAAATTGCTCACATAACCAAGGTAATACGTTGACAGTGACGGACATAGAACTTTGTTTCAGAAGTGGGGGGGGAGGGGGGGGGGGGCATTTTTTTTTCAATTGTTACCTTCATAGGTCCTTGTTTTGTGCAATAATTCAACTATGTAGCTTCAAAATTAAACATTACCAGCCATGCTAATAACTGCACCATCTATGGCAAGAACTACATAATCGGGAATACAACCAGCCATTACACCATTGGAGATTCAGACAGCGATGCCGACAACTATATCATCGGGGATCCAACCAGCCACTACATCGTTGGGGATTAAACCAGTCACTACACCTTCGGGGATGAAGCCAGCGATTCCAGCCACTAGCTTTTAATTTTTGAGATCCCCTTGAAATAGGCTATCCCATATGTATATGTAAAGAAGGAATTAGTTATTTTTGAAATAAAAATGAAAATAGGGCACACATCATCATCATCATAGGCGCTACAGCCAGCCCGTCAAGAGCCTTGGCTTCCTCCAGGAAATGTCCCCATGCAGCTCTGTCCAGTCTCCACCAGCCCACCGCACCAAACCGTCTTGCGTCTCTGTTCACGGTCTCCAGCCATCTTCTTCTGGGTCGTCCCACTCTTCTCTCCGGTGAGATGGGCTCACATTGCGGAGTCTGGCAACTCTAATCCAGTGCGACAATTTTGGCTCTGCATAGAGTTCGTACAACTTCTGGTTGTATCGGATGCGCCAGACGCCCTCCTCCTGGGTGGGACCGAAAATCCTGCGGAGTATTCTCCTCTCGAAGATGTCAAGAGGCCTATCTTCTGCCACGGTGAGGGTCCACGTCTCCGACCCGTATGTCAGCACTGGCCTCACAAGCGTCTTGTACAGCAGCACCTTCGTGTCCCTGGGGAGCAGCCGGGAGGCCATAGTAACTCCGGCTGGCCGCCAGTATCCGCCGGCTCACCTCTGCGCCGACATCATTGGCCCGATCTATATATGAGCCCCAGGTAGACGAACCTCTTAACCGTCTCGAATGAATACTCGAAAATAGGGCACACAATCTATTTTATTCTATTTATACATACAACTTTGTTCCATCTCGTTACGATTAATTGTTCAATAGTTAAAGAAGAGGGGAGAGCAATCGTGAACTTTTCTGATTGAGAAATACTCTCAATCGTCTAGAGTGTGATTGTGTGAAAAGATTCGATGAGATGGAAGTGAGATAAGGCGGAGTTTTCAATCGAAACTCTTTGATTGTAGGGGAGGGGTGACGAGTTTGAAGGTAGCTGTGCAGTTACCTACGTAGGGCAAACAGGTCGATCCAATTGGAGCTGGTGCGTTACGCCGTCCTAATGCTGGCCACGTGACTCGACGTAGGCCCTATTGCACGCCCCCTGTCAGCATCATCCGCCCATCTCTACTGACAGACTGATAGATAGTCCTTTACCTGTCATTTAATGAATAAGCCAAATTCTTTTCAATTATCTCTATTTATTAGTTTCTCTTAGAAGTCTACAACATACCTACTTGACATTTGATTGCTGATACCTCGATATTAATTTTTAGGGTTCCCAAGGTTGATGGCTAGGTTGAGTATTTGTATGTCGCTGGCTGGAGGATTGTGTAGTGGCTGGATTCATCAGAATGCATGTGCACAATCCAATAATTCGAATCCGTATGTCCTTATAAGTCTTATTATTGTTGTTCTTTATATATTCATCATTAAAAATGTTGTGTGAAGAAAAATAATAATAATAATAATAAATAATCATATATATAAAGCTGAAAATGTCTGTGCGTTGTACCGCTATAACTCACGAACGGCTTGATGGATTTGATTAATTTTTTTTTTAATTTGTTCGTCATCGTCTGTGGAAGGTTATAGGCGTATTAGTACCTCAATATCTGGTCCATCCCAGCATCCACTCACGCAATCTTTGTAACTCGAAAACCATTGCAATGATTAATGAGAAATCTTTTTGAATAAATTAGTTTTAGCTCCAAAGCTAGCGTTACTACAGTTGAAGGACTATAAGCCTTATTCCGTATGAATAATTGAAAATTATAACATCATGAATGTACTGTCGAGGAACTGAATAGCCTTATAGAAGATATTGGGAGAAAAGTCAAAGTTCCCCGGGCAACGCCGGGTATTACTGCTAGTTAAATAAAAAGAAAAAATTAATAAAACGCCCAAAAAATAATAATAATAATAAATAAAAATTAATAAAAAAAATAAAATAGATAAAAAATATTAAAATTAAAAACATATATATATAAAATACAAATTAAAGTATTATAATTAAAGTACAGTAGAATCCCGATAATTCGTATGGTCAAGGGACTGACGGTTTGGTACGAATTATCGGGATAACCAATTATCGGGAGTACAAAATATAAAAAATATATATTAATGCAAATATGTATGTATTAAGAAGTATGTACAATGTGGTAAGAATAAAAACTATGCAATAAACACTGCTTTATACTAAACTATACAATAAACAATACGTGCAATAAAAAATATGTACATATGTTCTAGATTAAATAAACACAAATCAAACATGTGTTCGAAAAAATGTTAGACAAGATCAATAAAATTGCTAAAACTTTCCCCCTCTCCTCTCCTCTCCTCATTTCCTTTCAGTGAAAAGAGTACGAATTACATGAGATAATATGAGATTTCATAGAAAACTTATCTCTCTCACTCGCTCTACCCTTTGCATCTGTAGGAATCACGTGATTTCCTAGAAATCATTTATCTCGCACTCATTCTGCTCTCTCGTCTCCCACTGTCCTCTCTCCCCCTCTTGAAAACAGTACGAATTAAAGAGGTTTTTAAGCTGGAAATACGAATTATAAGACGTTTTAAGTGACCTCGAGCATAAAAATAATACGAATTACCGAGGGGTCCGAAATGCATTGTTTTTATACCACTTATCGAGATTTTCTCTGGGGACCGGCAAATTTGTACGAATTAGCCGGAAATGCGAATAATCGGGATAAGAAATATCGGGATTTCAGTGTATATACAAAATAAAGTACATTATGGTCCTTTTTGGATTGTGTAAGAAGATTCTTAATTCATATATAATATATTATTATAGCATCACTTCTCCCATTTATTGTTTGCCTTTTCAAAAAATAGCAATTACAAATGTTTTGACTAGTTATTATAGACATAAATGATGGGAGCTTCCCGAAACGTCTGTAATTGCTATTTTTTGAGAAGGCAAAAACAAATGGGACAAGTGATGCTGTAATAATATATTTTATATATTATAATCTGTTTGTTCTCAATAGAATGTCTGAATATTTACGATAATTAATAAAATTGACAATAATATGTACTAATCAAAGTAGAATTATTAGTAATAAAAGTAATTTTGATCAACAATTCAGATCTCGTAGATACTGAATGAATATGAAATGCATTTTTATTAAATTTTTTTTTAAAGAGTGCCGATAGCTCAGAGATGCATGCTTGTCTACTGAGAGATGGTCCCGAGCCTATGCGATGCAAGGTACTCGTTAAAAAACCATTATCCCAGGTAACTAAACCTGAATAGGCAAAATATACGACTCTCAGATCGGGCTCATGTCCACCAGAGAGCTCTAGTAGTAGGTGATATGAGCTCCGGACATTTTTTTATTCTAACTGCCATCTTAGTTGCTGCTGAGTCTTCCAAATATACCTCGTTCACATCACTCGAAGTGAGAGCTGGTGCAACACTTGAAAAAATTAAACACAACACTGACAAATCACCACATATAACATTTACACTAAGACGAGATATTTAATCTCCATCAAGCCCCTCTCTCAGTCTAACACCGTCAGATATTTAGGACTTAAGGGTCCTCACACTGGCAAAAAGTTTGCCCAAAAATTTGAAGATGTCGGTTTTGTGCAAAAATTATGAGTGTGAGGACAAATATTGTGCGAAAAAAGGGGTATTCAATATTTTGAGGGGCATTCAAAAGTTTTCTGAAAGTTTAGAGAATTTTTGCGGACCTGTCAATATTTTGTAGCATGAGAGCGCAGTGTGAGGAAATTTTGATAAAGTGTAGGTTCCAAGCTCAGTTCGCGAAGTAGGTTACGATGACCATGGGTCGGACGCTTCTTCAAATAATTCCTGACCCACACTCTTTTCTTCTTCGTCTCCCACTGTCCTCTCTCCCCCTCTTGAAAACAGTACGAATTAAAGAGGTTTTTAAGCTGGAAATACGAATTATAAGACGTTTTAAGTGACCTCGAGCATAAAAATAATACGAATTACCGAGGGGTCCGAAATGCATTGTTTTTATACCTCTTATCGGGATTTTCTCTGGGGACCGGCAAATTTGTACGAATTAGCCGGAAATACGAATAATCAGGATACGAAATATCGGGATTCCACTGTAGTATAATACAAAATTATAACTAATAAACCAAACCCAATAATTTACATGTTCTGGGATTAAAATGTCGCTATCCCGAATTAAACGGGTTTGAAAAAATGTTAGGGGATTGAGTCCAGTTGGAATATTGTAATGCTGATGCTAGTCTGTGATTGAAGTGAGATGCTCCATATTGATTGGAGGGAGTGCTCCTGAGAGTTGCTGAGGGGGAGTAATGAATTCTGGCGGCCCGGCCCGTTCAACAAGTGACGGAGGAGAGACATGAACCCCTCATATCGCCGCAACTTCTCCACACCCTTCTGCCTCTTACAATATTTTCATAAGATAAACTTTTTATTGTACTAAAGAATACAATCTTTATGGCAATGAATGGTTTTTTTTATTTACAAAATATATATTTTTATAGTTATAGAAAAAAAATATATATATATTTATTTAAAATATATATATATATATATATATATTTTGATACTCATATGTTCAAGTATTTATTTATTAATTTGATTTTATTTTTTAGTAGTACTGTTAACTCTAATCCATGTTTGTCAGACATATCATATATATAAAGCTGAAAATGTCTGTGCGTTGTACCGCTATAACTCACGAACGGCTTGATGGATTTGATTAATTTTTTTTTAAATTTGTTCGTCATCGTCTGTGGAAGGTTATAGGCGTATTAGTACCTCAATATCTGGTCAATCCCAGCATCCACCCACGCAATCTTTGTAACTCAAAAACCACTGCAATGATTAATGAGGAATCTTTTTGAATAGATAAGTTTTATCTACCGGAAGGTTAAGGTCTATTTTTTAATCAACCCCTGGTCCATCCCAGCATCCACTCACGCAATCTTTGTAACTCGAAAACCATTGCAACGATTAATGAGAAATCTTTTTGAATAAATTAGTTTTAGCTCGAAAGCTAGCGTTACTACAGTTGAAGGACTATAAGCCTTATTCCGTATGAATAATTGAAAATTATAACATCATGAATGTACTGTCGAGGAACTGAATAGCCTTATAGGAGATATTGGGAGAAAAGTCGAAGTTCCCCGGGCTACGCCGGGTATTACTGCTAGTAAGCAATAAGTTAAATAAAAATGTTCCTAATTTCTAAGTCTGTAATAAAAAATAAAAATAAATTGTTGATTTTTTTAACATCAACATAATCAAAAATGTATTGCTGTTTGGTCTATTTGTATGATATTTGAGGAGAAATGTTTGTCTGGGGATAATCAAGGAAGGACAATGAAACAAAAAGGGTCGTCCCTTTTCATCTAAGGTACAGAGCCTGTACACATTTTCAGGACAAAACTGATGCCTGAAGCTTCCAAGTAGTTTCTATTACTATTGTTGATATCTATTTGGGTCAGCAGTCGGCATTTTTCAATATGACAGTTTATTGAAAGGTACTTTTCTTGGGATCCTAACGCACTGACCATAGAGGGAATTATATTTAGAGTTCAATATAAATATAGTGCTTATGTCCTGACTGACTAGATGATTCCTTATGGCTGCTACCAAATCACCACGGAGGGGCTGGACATCAGGAAGAGAGGGATTGTCCAGAAGCTGGTCAGCCCAGATCACATATATATATATGTGGTGGGCTGGTGTTTTACACCTAGGGACCTAAGCATTCAGTGCTCTTATCCCTTCCCTGGAAGCGCTGGGTTTCCCCCTTATTATATTAACTGTATGTTTATACTTATACTACCTGAACCAATCCCATGAAGTGCTCAGTCTCCCAGTTTCCTTAATGAACCTGAGAATGCTCTCATAGTCCAATCTTCTAAAGTCCTCCTCTGCGATTGTATCTCCACCAAAGATGCGGAATCTCATTCGAGCATATCCCGAGCAGATGCCCAGGAAGTATGCCGCCGTTTCGTCTTCTTCCCCACACCTATCGCAAGTAGGACTGTCCTTGACTCCGACAGTGTGCAGGTGTCTAATGAACGGACCATGTCCTGTGAGAACTCCAGTCAGTTGCCTAAGCTCGTTCCTTTTGAGGTTCAGGATCCCGTCTTTCAGAACTCTGGACTCCCCTCCCAGGAACATCTTCGACTGCCTGCATGTGGTCTTTTCTCTCCAAGTTCCTCCAACGCTCCAAAAGGTCCTTAGTCCATTCTTTGATTCGGGTTCGGTATGTCTCCCGAGATACTCCCAGCACCGGCTCTGGCCCCATAAAAGGCTTACTTGAACCTTCCTTGGCTAGTCGGTCTGCCTCAGCCCAGATCAAGGCCGGGTAACACCTGAGTTGGGTGACCCAGTTGAAGGGCAAAACAGAACGTTGGCTGAGTTGAGGGAGGCGAAGGAAGTAGAGTCTGGGGAGACGGCCAAGAGTTGCCATACCAGCCTAACATCCTTCAGTTTGGTGTGGACCCGGCCTAGGCCCTGGCGGCCCTAGAACTGGCTTAAAGAAGTCCAGCTGACCCAGTACTCACATCCTGGCCAACCTTCCCGCTTCCCGCCAAATTGATACGAAATTAACATGGGCTGAAGGTTAGGTTAGGTTTTATGACCCATACCCGGGCTTTAACTACGATGTCATATCGCCTACTACCAGAGCGCTCTGGTGGACATGAGCCCGACCCTACTGTGGGAGTCCTAAATTTTGCCTACCCTAAATTTTTTATTCACCTAGGGCAGGGGTCTTTAACGAGTATCTGACATCGTACAGGCTCGGGACCATCGCTTAACGTCCCTTCCGAAGGACGGCGTGCTTGAGTTTATTTTACCTCCCAGATAAAATAAACTAAGGGCCTCGGTCGGGATACGAACCCGCTATCTTGAGCTCAGAAGGCAAGCACGCATACCACTGAGCTACCGGCGCCCTCTACATGGGCTATACGTCAGTCACAGATAAAGAATTGAGTTCCGTTTGTTTCCGATTGACAGGGTTGGCATTCGCGGCTGCTCTAGAGACTAAGAAGTATTCTTCCTTAATTACTACCTTATTTTAAAGTCCAATGTTACATATCGCTACTACTGTGTTCATCATGGTAGTGCACAATCCTCCTCCTTCCTCAGCTAGCTGGTGTTCTCCAAAGGAATCCTCAAGCTAGACTTAAAAGACAAGAACTTAATCGACGATACAAACTATTATAACGACTTTTAGACAACAGATTAAAACTTACATTAAGTAATAAAAGATTCATTTAGAACCAATTACTGAAGCCAATATAAGCGTAAGGAGCTGAACTCTGGGGCTCAACTAAACTTTCCAATTTTTATAGAATCCTAACGTCTCTTGTGCTAACTTTCACAATTATCTCCTGATTATCTTTGTAAGGGATGTACCTACTTAAATTCCGCTATAGAAAATTCCATTCTACGCTGTCCTTTCCCCCTAATCCTTTAATCCGCAGACTTGCCACAAGAACTCTTCCATGTCTCATCTTCATGTTCGGAGGCTGAGACGGCAATGGCCTCGAGACCTACTAGTTGTTTGAAGACTTAATAATCTTCACACTTTTTATGTCATAACTTTCTTTTATCATTTAACACTTTTTTTTTATATTTTAATTTATATTTCTCCCATCAGGTCAGTGTCCCATCAGGGAGTGTCATCATTGGGTGATTTCTCTCTCTTGACATTTTGACATTGCCATTTTTTTTTCTACCTTAGCACATTTGCTTGTTGTACATATTTTTATACAGTTGTAAATATCTCTTTGTAAATAAAAAGAAAAAAAATCTCTCAGCTGATTATTACAAGATAATGGAATATCATGAATGAATGTTTTCTCTTTCCATATCCAAGACATTTTATTTATTCATGTACCACATTTACATTATATATATATATATATATATATATATATATATATATATATATATATATATATGTAAATATAAAATTGAAAAAAAAAAAAAGTGTTTCTTATTTTATTTTATTTTTGCCTTATGTTTGATGCATATTAGCCGTGTCACTGTTTTATCTAATTATTTACGACATCCATGGCCCCGGGAGGGAGTTCTATCTACGAAATAAATATCACTCCAGGACAGGATTCGAACCCGCAAAACCATGGTGAAGACAATGCGACCTAAGCCACATGCTCTAGCCCGCACGGCCACCATTATGTAAATATAAAATTAAAAAAAAAAAATGTGTTTCTTATTTTTTTCTATTTCATTTTTTTTTTTTTTTTGGCCTTATGTTTGATGCATATTAGCCGTGTCACTGTTTTATCTAATTATTTACGACATCCATGGCCCCGGGAGGGATTTCTATCTACAAAATAAAACTCACTCCAGGACAGGATTCGAACCCGCATATCCATGGTGAAGACAATGCGACCTAAGCCCTATGCTCTAGCCCGCACGGCCACCATTATTTTTTAATTTTTATAATTCACGTTTTATATATGTATAATATCTTTAATTTTTATAATTCACGTTTTATATATGTATAATATCTTTAATTTTTATAATTCACGTTTTATATATGTATAATATCTTTAATTTTTATTTTCTTCGCAGAGGTCTTCCAACAATTTCGTATAATTGCTATCGTAAACACTTTTAAAAATAAAGAAAAACCTATGTTTTTTTAAAAAATATTATCTATTTCACAAAATATATGGGAGTATTTTCGGTATTGGTACCATCTCCAGCCAGGACTTAACAAATACTGCATTTGTACTCCCATATATTTTGGGAAATAGACAATATTTTTTAATAAACATACGTTTTACTTCATTTTTTATCAAGTGTTTCACAATATCTCTGCAAAAAATTTTAAGTATCGGTAATTACTTTAGTTTAATGTTTTTAATATTATCATTAATAAGTTTAGTTATTTACTATATAAAATCTTTTTTTATTTTTTATTCTATATTTCGCTTTTTTGTGACCTGAAGAATCGCACCGAAATATCATCCTGAAAGAAGATTTATCTTGAAGAAATATAAATATAAATTATTTATAATTAAAAATATAAACAGTGCCTATTGTATTAGACATTTTATATTATTTTATCTTCTAATATTTATTTATTAAAAATATGTGGTCATAACAGGACTTTCTTATACTAACTACTTTTGTGTAGTTCACTCTCGCTCCACCTCAGCCCTCTCGCACACGAAATTAAGTATGATGAAACAGAAGTCCCTGAACAAAACATCTATTGATTTTCAACCAAATCGAAAACTTGGAGGACGAAAACTTTGTCGATTAATTCGCGTTGGGGAAGTATAATGAGGAAAAAAATTGATATGGCCACCTTTTTTGTATCACAGTTGCCTCCAAACAATCAATTTTTAACCTATTAAGAATCCTTGCGCCGTCTTCATCCGCTTACCAATGTAGTGTCATTCATCTGTACTTTAGCAATTGTATAGAGGTATTTACTAGTCTAATGCAGTTTCAACCTCAAGATCTATCCAAACAAGCATTAGGGAGTGCTCATACAGTTTACCATCTAATGCAAATCAAGACAGCAGACCACATAGTCTCAGGATTACCATTAACCCTGGTAATATTGTTCTATCAATCAAGTGAGCTGTGAGCGCTGATTCATGGCTGGCCACCCTCCTAGCTTAGAGACCATTACTCCCTCCTTATTGCTTCCTGGGGGGGAAGGGGGGGGGGGGGGGGGGGGGGGGGCTTCCACACACACCTACGCCGCCTCGTCCGGAGGGCATAATCTGCCAATAGGAAAATAAAGTCTTCAGTGAATCACCGGATATCTACTTCCCCAGCTCGCATTAATCATAATACCGGGTGATTCATTTAACCTGAAAAACAAGAATAAATCGAAAACGTGGACATTCGACCCATCTACAGGCATCAAATATCTCCATTATTGCCCAAAAAGCAGGCTACTTAATAGCTTAGAGCAATTAGAAATAAATAAAGCTAACAAAAGGAACATTTGTATGAATGACCAAATTTATTTCAACTATTCCCCTTTGTTAACACCCTAAACCAGTTCTGTTTCCACATATATGTTTGTATTATCTGTTATTTATATTTGGTTCCACATATATGTTTCAAGTTATCTAAATCTTAACATTATAATTAATTTTATTTCTATTTTTATTATTTACTTGTATTTGTACTTATTTATTTGTTATTTTTCCACGTATTAGTCTAGTGACATTGTTTTATGTAAATTTAGAACTAGGTTTTGTTAAGAAATATTTCATGAGTTAGCTAACGGTACAGCCGGGGGACTCCCAAGTTTTAATAGCACCCTTTGACCTGAGATGTATTTGAAGGGTCGCTCTCTGCAAACTGACTTAGTTCATAACTAGACCTGACGATGGTATAAAGCCGAAACCGGTAGTTATATATGTATATATATCTTTAGTGGAATAGACAATATTTCAAAAATAAGTTTGTTTTATTTATTTATTACAAGTTTCCACAATATGTACGCGTTTCTCAACTTAGAAGACTCAAATAGTTATAAATCTAATTTATAAGCTATCTTATTGTAAAAATTCTTTTGACGTATCCTATTACCATGTATTGGTTTAACGGAAATAAATGTATTATTATTATTATTATTATTTACCTAGAATGGGGGTCTTTAACAAGTACCTGAGGGCGCCGGTAGCTCAGAAGTAGCGTGCTAGCCTACTGAGCTCAAGATCGCGGGTTCGAAACCGAGGCCCTTAGGTACTTTATGTCCTTCGGATGCAATGGCCCACGTTAAGGAATGGCCAACATTTCGGTTAGGAAAAATTTAAAACTCCCCTTACTCGTTAAGGACCCCTAGGCAAAATTTAGGATTCACACTGTAAATTCCGGGCTCAAGGGGCCCTCACACTGGCAAAAATTTCGCTCAAAATTTTGAGCACAAATATTGAGCTTATTTTTGTACAAAATATTGAATGGTCATGGACTCCTCACACTGCACAAAAATGTTGCACAAAATTTAAGTGTCGACTAAACATTCGTGATGGAAGCACGGCGCATCGCGTTGTACTCAGCCATAGCCGCATACGTTTCTTTGCCCAGGACAAACCCGGAGGTTGAAAGTAGCGTAGTTGTATTGTGTGCAGTGTTGAAGGAGTCTTTAAAATAATAAGAAGAAAAGAGTGTGGGTCAGGAATTATTTGAAGAAGCGACCGACCCATGGTCATCGTAACCTACTTCGCGAACTGAGCTTGGAACCTACACTTTATCAAAATTTCCTCACACTGCGCTCTCATGCTACAAAATATTGACAGGTCCGCAAAAATTTTCTAAACTTTCAGAAAACTTTTGAACGCCCCACAAAATATTGAATAGCCCTTTTTTTGCACAATATTTGTTCTCACACTCTCAATATTTTTGCACAAAACCGACATCTTCAAATTTTGAGCGAAAGTTTTGCCAGTGTGAGGGCACCTTTATATGGTTGAAGCCCGGGCGGGAGTCATAATAACTAACTAATTTAACGATTACCTGACATCGCACAGACGTATCGCTTAACATCCTTCGTGCTCAAAGTTTTTTCACTTCTCAGATAAAAACCTGAGGGCCTCGGCCGGGTTTCGAACCCGCTAGACAAGAAAGCTACCGCTGAGTTACCGTCGCCCTCAAAATCAATAGGTGCCCAATAGGAAAAAGTGCCTCTACTATATTGTATTAAGAAACGCGTCTCTGAAAAAATAGAAATTACCCATAAAAAAAGATAATTTTGAAATATGTAAATATGTTTCAAAATGAGAAATAGGATAAATCAAACTATTGAAACTGAAGATAAAATAAAAATAGAAGAATGAAGTGAAGTGTATCAGATAGAATTCGTGCAGTTCGATGTATAAAGACAAATCAGAACGTAAGTTAAGAGAAGAGTCATGAAATAAGGAAAAAGGGGGAAATTACGATTATGAAATAAGGAAAAAAAAGGGAAATTCGCTAAACATATCAACGATGTTCCACAATCCCGTGTTCAACAGGAATAAAATACCTCCATCTTTGTGAAAAAAGGTAGCTCGACTCCCCAGAACAGTTACAAATTAATAGAGTGTTAGAACGACCAAACTCACTACAAATTCTCACCTCAACGCCACAAAGTTAATATAATATATTGTGTATGTTTTTATTATAAATAGTATGCACATAACTATTTATTTTATTTTCTTCTTGTACTTCGATATTACATCATACAGCCATTAATGGTCCGTTAAGGGTGGAGTTCCCTAGGGGACAGGGAGTCACAATGTTAGGTAATCTCAGGTAGTGTATAAATATGACAACCTAGAACCAATATCACTTTAATATTTTGTGCTGACGATGGCGTAAGTCGAACAAAAACATGTGTAGAATGTCGAAAAAATGTGGCCTGAATTTTTCCAGATTTTTTAAATCATATTAACCGGTGCCTGTAAGAGGTCGAATTTTAACATGGATTTTAAATGGGGGTTTTGAACTTTCACCGACTTTTGAGCGTAGTTTCAAATGTTTCAGACACAAAAATCTGAAAATTTACATATTTATGTATTTGGGTCCGCTGAATTGAAATTCACCGTCAAAATTCAATTTTGACAGTTGTAACTGTCAAAAAACTGTCATTAATTTTTGAAAAATATCAATTTCATGAAAATATCGATGATTGGCGTGATTTTATATGTTTTTCGGATCGCAGATTACACATTTTTGGTCAAAATTCGTTTTTTGACAGTTAAAGCTGTAGAAAACTGTCAACAATTCATATAGATCGACTATTGCACGATTATATAGGTTTTTATTATTAGTATTAGTATTTTGACAGCTTGAACTGTCAAAACTTACCTTACGATATTGAATTCAAGTTTCGTGACCTAAAAACCTATATAATCGATTTTATAATATTCTTATGATATTCTTGCGCAATAGTCGATCTATATGAATTGTTGACAGTTTTCTACAGCTTTAACTGTCAAAAAACGAATTTTGACCAAAAATTTGTAATCAGCGATCCGAAAAACATATAAAATCACGCCAATCATCGACATTTTCATGAAATTGATATTTTTCAAAAATTAATGACAGTTTTTTGACAGTTACAACTGTCAAAATTGAATTTTGACTGTGAATTTCAATTCAGCGGACCCAAATACATAAATATGTAAATTTTCAGAAATTACCCTCAAAAGTCGGTAAAAGTTCAAAACCCCCATTTAAAACCCATGTTAAAATTCGACCTCTTACAGGCACCGGTTAATAATATGATTTAAAAAATCTGAAAAAATTCAGGCCACATTTTTTCGACATTCTACACATGTTTTTGGTACCGAAGCAAGAAAATTTTAACTTTTTTAAAATAGCGGCCACCCTAATGTACATACCTATTTATTTTATTTTCTTCTTGTACTTCGATATTACATCATACAGCCATTAATGGTCCGTTAAGGGTGGAGTTCCCTAGGGGACCGGGAGTCACAATGTTAGGTAATCTCAGGTATTGTATAAATATGACAACCTAAAACCAATATCACTTTAATGCTTTGTGCTGAAGATGGCGTAAGTGGAAACCGGTAAACTGTATATATATTTTTTTGTGGAATTAGACAACATAAATATTAAAGAAGTGCATTAAAATTTTCATAAACTTTTATACATTTGAATGTACTCATCCTGAAGATCAACAAAACGCGGATCTGCCACTTCAAAGTACATTCAAAATGTATGTACTTTTAATATTTATATTGTCTAATTCGACAAAAAAATATAGGTACATATAGTTTACCGGTTTCGACTTACGCCATCGTCAGCACAAAGTATTAAAGTGATATTGGTTTTAGGTTGTCATATTTATACAGTAGAACCTCTTTAAGTCGAACCTCGATAAGTCGAAAACCTCCAAAACTCGAAAAAAAGTTTTGTTCCTTTCCGTTCAAGCCCCAAAACCTCCATTACTCGAAATCTCAACCCTCCATTAGTCGAAATAATCAGTGAGTCCCTACAAGCCATTTTGGTACATATTTTCCCTCTATAACTCGAAAAAATAAATTGGACCTCTGTATCTCGAACATAGCAATGTTTTATTTTACAACCTTTACAACTCGATTATTTGAAACTTATTACCTCTATAGCTCGAAGAAAAATAAGTTACCGACTTTAAGAATTTGCCGATAATGTACACCATTGTTTCTTAGAAAACAATTTAGTATACAATGAATAGGATTACCAATTATCTAAAGCAAAAAAAAAATTACTGACTTTTTTAATACCTACATATACTACGTATTTTTTAATTTAAGGATGTTTTGAAATAATGTTGATTTATAATAAATATAAATATGTTTGTTACCTCTGTAACTTGAATTTTTATTTATTTCACCTCTCTAACTCAAAATTAGTTAGAATGAATCTTAACCTCTACAAGTCGAATCAAAATCCGCCTGTCGAAATCCTCCATAAGTCGAAAACTCTATAACTCGAATTTTTTGGCGTCTCCCTTGATGTTCGACTTATAGAGGTTCTACTATACAATACCTGAGATTACCTAAGATTGTGACTCCCTGTCCCCTACGGAAGTCCTCTCTCCAATACAAATTGGCTCCCATGACAAGGTTTAAGAAAATGCAGTTTTTACAGATGTTCATGGATCGAATTCCTCACTTTCTCTCCATTACTCTCCCATTTTCGCGAAACCACTTACATATGGACAAAAATTAAATGTACAGAATTAAAGAGCGTACAATTTTACTTCCCAAGCTATACGAAGTATAGGGGAAGTAATGTAATCAGCCAAAGATTCGAAGCCGAGTTTTCAAAGGAATTTGATGTTTTCCAACCGCCTGTTTCCAAAAATGAAAAAACAAAAGTCTGTCTGATATTTAACATTTTTGCAGAGATATTGTGAAACACTTGATAAAAATAAATAAAACTTTTTAAAAAATATTGTCTATTTCACAAATAATATATAATATGGGAGTACTTTCGGTATTGCTACCATCTTCAGCCACGACTTAACAAATACTAAATTGAAGTTCAACTAGGTAGTTTACAATCCAAACGGTAGGTAGGTATCCTTTTTCAGCCCCTACGGGGTTTTCCTATCCTTTCTGTACAGTTAATATTTGAAATATTTAAAAACAGAAAAAGTGACATTTCGTCCCGAATTGAGATCCTAAAAATAAAAAATTTGAAATAGTATGTGTACTAGGGTGGTCCTTAAACAAACAAGAAAAACATGTTTTTAAAATTTTTTTGAAGTCATTTATTGTGCCTCTAGATAAATGAATTTTCAAAAAAACTATATTTTCCATATATTATATATATATATATATATATACGGTATACGATATGGAAAATATCGTTTTTTTGAAAATTCATTTATCTAGAGGCACAATAAATGACTTCAAAAAAATTTGAAAAACATGTTTTTCTTGTTTTTTTATCTCAAAAAACCGAAATTCAGCCTTACAAAAAAAATGTATGTTTAAGGACCACCCTAATGTGTACACATACTATTTAAAAAAATAAAATAAAAATATTTTTAAGATCTCAATTTGGGACGAAATGTCATTTTTTATGTTTTTACATATTTCAAATATTAACTGTACAGAAAGGATAGGAAAACCCCGTAGGGGCTGAAAAAGGATACCTACCTACCGTTTGGATTGTAAACTACCTAGTTGAACTTCAATTTAGTATTTGTCAAGTCGTGGCTGAAGATGGTAGCAATACCGAAAGTACTATATATTATTTGTGAAATCATATATATAAAGCTGAAAATGTCTGTGCGTTGTACCGCTATAACTCACGAACGGCTTGATGGATTTGATTAATTTTTTTTTTAATTTGTTCGTCTTCGTCTGTGGAAGGTTATAGGCGTATTAGTACCTCAATATCTGGTCCATCCCAGCATCCACCCACGCAATCTTTGTAACTCAAAAACCACTGCAATGATTAATGAGGAATCTTTTTGAATAGATAAGTTTTATCTACCGGAAGGTTAAGGTCTATTTTTTAATCAACCCCTGGTCCATCCCAGCATCCACTCACGCAATCTTTGTAACTCGAAAACCTAACAATGAGAAATCTTTTTGAATAAATTAGTTTTAGCTCCAAAGCTAGCGTTACTACAGTTGAAGGCTTGGCCCCCACAAGGGTGGGGCTGGGGCAACTTTGGTTGCAGGGCCCGGGCCCAAGGGGGTCCGGGTCCAGTCCTTTTTATTTTTTTATTTTAGTAGATTTTGCAAGGGATCATAGCTTAAAAAGGCAAAATATATAATTATAAGAAAATTTAGTATATTAGATACATATTCTAGTTGTGCGAGTTATTAAGTTATTATTTAATTAGTTGCGTGTATGGATAGTTACTCTTGTTTGCAAATTACTAGTATAAAACAGTCCGCACGAGACAGATATAGACGGGCCCCACGCACTCCCTCAACCCTCCCCCACTCCTATTTCCCAGCCTATTGTCCAGCTGTTTCCCTCAGAGCAGTGTTCTAAAAATAGACGCATCGACGCATAGTATCAGTTTGACTGATTGAAAATGAATTGGCCAAAACTATTGACTTTTCAGATGTTATTGATAAATTTAGTCAAAAGAAAGCTAGGAAAGCTATGATAATTTAGGGCAGTTAGGCTATAAGTAAGCTTTTGTTGTAGCCAGTGTATTAAACACACACAAACATCGTAATTTTTAGAGCTCTTAATGTTATTTGTTTTTAGATCGTAATACTAGTTTTTGTCAATTTTTATTTTAATGTTAGTGAGTCAAAGAAATCTCCAGAAACATAGTACTAGGGATGAGCATGGATGGTCGATTGTGAAAAAGCCCAATGTTTCGATGCTTTTACCATCGATGGTTTTGAGGCCATGGTTATTCGTTTGAAATTTCGTTTAATTTTTGATAAAATTATAATTACTCTTCATCATGAAGGTGGTTTGATAACAAATTGGCCTCAAGTCTCCAAAAATATATTTATAAAACTTTTATTTCAATTATCATTATCAAAACTATAAGAACTATAAGTAATATCATTTTGAAATTAAATTTTTATTGAGGTTTTTATCGATTTATATATTCTAATTTTGTATATATTTATTATTTTGTATATCCATTAGTCACACAGTCATCAAATTTACTTATGGTTTCTTGTAGCCGATTGTAAATATGCAAATAGAATCATACAAAAAAATTATTATTTAAAAAAAATGTCTGCTTGGGTGAAAGGGGGGGGGGGGGGGGGGGGAATGGGCAGCTTTATTTCACGCATTTCCTCCACTCCGAGCGAATATGTCAAACTATAATTTAAAAAATATATATATATATGATGATTTCTACTAAAAAAGCTTTTTCCAACGATACATCACGTGTATACTTGAGAAAAAAAAATAGATTTCTTCCACTTTTGAATATACTGGAGTGGGGATGTGCATCGAAATAAAACCATGGATTTTTTACATCGAATATAACATCGAAGTGCACCCTCGATTCTGAAAACATCGACCTCATTGCCTTAATAAAAATGAGAGAGACACAGAAAGTAAAAATGAAAGAAAACAAGAATTACAACTTTTGGTGTTGGTATCTAACTTGAACTTAAATGACCAAAATTCTTTGTAGACTGAATTTAAAAAGGTCGTCGGTGAAAGAGTTAATCAATTATATTTTCGCTTCCCCTCCAATCGGTCGTTTGGGCTAAAACTCAATATTTGACTTGTATAATGGCTTCCAAATCCTCAGTAAACTTTGTATCGATACATTCATAAAATTAGCTATTATTAGGGTATCTAAGTCGAGCCCCTTAAAAAAAAAATGCTGTCTGTTTCTATGTCTGTGAACCCAATAACTAATCTCCCGATAGAATGAATGTATCAACACGAAATTTTATATGTGTTGTTAGAACCTTCAAACGATGACAGCTATTGTTTTTCAGCCAAATCGACTAAGGAGGATTAGGGGGAAAGCTTGACATAAAAACTCTAGTAACTGCCGATAGAATGATTGTATCGACACGAAATTTTAGATTTGAGTACATAACCTGTCATATTTGAGCGATATCGGCTGAAGGGAAGGAGGGGTTTAGGGGAGGGGGCTCAATTCAAAAACCGTAACAACTGCCGATGTAATGAATTTATCGACATGAAATATCATATTTAAGGTCAAAACCCAGTGAGGACATAACCTGTCATATTTGAGCGATATCGGCTGAAGGGAAGGAGGGGTTTAGGGGAGGGGGCTCAATTCAAAAACCGTAACAACTGCCGATGTAATGAATTTATCGACATGAAATATCATATTTAAGGTCAAAACCCAATGAGGACATAACCTGTCATATTTGAGCGATATCGGCTGAAGGGAAGGAGGGGTTTAGGGGAGGGGGCTCAATTCAAAAACCGTAACAACTGCCGTTGTAATGAATTTATCGACATGAAATATCATATTTAAGGTCAAAACCCAATGAGGACATAACCTGTCATATTTGAGCGATATCGGCTGAAGGGAAGGAGGGGTTTGGGGGAGGGGGCTCAATTCAAAAACCCTAATAATTGCCGATGTAATGAATTTATCGGCACAAAATTTAGTATGAAGATTTAGGAGCCCCTATGTATGTTAACTGTTGAATATTAGAGCAAACGGTCGACTGGTTTTGGAGGGGAAGCGAAAAGTTAATTGATTAATTCATTCTAGGGAAGTACCTATACGCCGGTGATTCACCGACGAATTTTAATCTATAATTCCATCAAAAATGCAACAAAATTTCAAAAGAATAACCCTCGTCTTAAAAACATCGATGACAGAGATACATCGATACAGAACATAGGCTGCAAAACAATCGAACATCGTCTATTGATGCTCATCCCTATACTAGAGCCAATAAAAATGGTCATCATTTTATATAACTTGTGCAAATTTCATGCATATAGCATTCATAGTTCAAAAGTTAGAAGGTGATGGACGGTCGCGCCAGCTAGAGTAAAAGGATCTATCCTATAGAACCCTCAGAACACAGAGAACTTCGATTCCCTTTTCGCCTGGATAAGTCACTTGTTGATCTTTAGCCATATCGGCCGAAAAACAGTGGATGTAGAGTAAAGCTTATTCATTTATGAAGAATAATTCGTATTGGGGAAGTACAGTGCCGAACATTCCGGGGACGGAAAATACGATACTCTGGGATTGACCCAACATCGGTCTTTTGACCGATTTCACTCTTTTAGATGGGGATATAGTCCTCACACGTATAGCTGGGGAAGTAACAGAGGATGTAGGGTAAATAATAGAGTCAATCAATTAATTGAGGGGGCGGGGGGGGGGGGGGGGGGGTAGTAATGGGGATGAGGTGGGGGAAGGAGGGGGGATGCAAGAACTGTGTGGGCGCGAAAAAGAGAAGGGAGATTTAAAAAAATTAAGAAGCAAGGAATTAGAGGTGCAAAACACTACATACAAAAAATTGGGGGATGCGAAAGTGGGGTGCAAGAAATGGGGGCGCATGAAAGTAGGGATGCAAGAAATGGGGGGCGCAAGAAACTGGGGGTGCAAGAAATGGGGGCGCATGAAAGTAGGGATGCAAGAAATGGGGGTCGCAAGAAAAGTGAGGGTTCAAGAAAATGGGGAGCGCAAGAAAGTAAGGCGCAAGAAATGGGGGCGCATGAAAATAGGGATGCAAGAAATGGGGGGCGCAAGAAAAGTGAGGGTGCAAGAAATGGGGACGCATGAAAGTAGGAGTGTAAGAAACTGGGGGCGCATGAAAATAGGGATCCAAGAAACTGGATGTGCAAGAAATGGGGGCGCATGAAAGTAGGAGTGCAAGAAACTGCGGGCGCAAGAACAAAGCGGACGTTAAGGGTGTACGGGGGGGGGGGGGGGATGAAAGGAGGTTAGATTGTCAGAGAAGATACACTCTTCGCAATATAATAATGTATAGAGACCCTTAGAGAAGACTTAAAGAGTTCCCAATAGAAATTTACATGGGGCATATTGAATGAGAAAGGGAGGCGTGGCCTCTCCCCCCCCCCCTCAACCCATGCTCCGCCCCTCAACTCCTCAACCAATGACAAGGCCGGATGAGCGCCCCCCCTCACCCCCCTGCGCGGCCCCGTCTCCCCCCTTTGAGTTCTCGTTCAGTCAATGTGGCCATATCAGGAGGCGAGTGTTCAGCCCCTTCCCAGCAGTTCCCCATTCACTATGATCAACAATCTCAGCCTCATCGGCAATACTAATATCGGTATGTTACGCCATTTACTAAATTTTTCAGTGACATAATTTTTTTTTTTTTTTATTTTTTGGTCCATTTGAAACTGGAAAAAAAAAAAACAACCCGAAATTGTTTTCATTCAATAATTTTCAATTATATATTAATAATTACCTAATAAGACTTAATTTTATTTTATTTTTCATTCAAACAACTAAAAATAGTCATTAAAATGAAATTATTCTTTTATTATCATTTGATTTATTTCATATGATATATTTTTCCTCATATTCCACCAATTGTATGGACTAAAATATATCATTTTGTTCCATTTGTAAAGAAAAAAATGGAAAAATGTGTCTCAGACATTTTTCATTAATTGTTTTTAAATGTAAAATAATATATTAATTAATTAGAGACATATAATCGGGGCTATTTTTTTAATTTAAAAAATTGTAATATAAGTATATATTATTTTCTCATTTTTATTTGATTTATTTTATACATTGTTCGAAAAATGAATTATAATAAAAATTAGCATCAGTGTTCTTCATTAATTATTAAGTCTTAATATAACTTATTTGAATTATTAATACATAAGGATTTTAGGCTAATTAATCACATTCATTAGGACAACTTATTATACTTTTCCAAATGTATGAAATGTCATTAAAATATTAATTATTTTCTTATTATTACTTGTTTAATTTATTTTGTGTATTGTTTTAATCTTACTTATTACAGAATTGATTTTCATTAATACATTGAATAATTCATAAGATGCATTAATCGGGACTATTACTTTTTTTCTTCTATTATTGCTGGGTTTGCATTATCCACTATTAAAATGTATTTTATTTATTAAGAAAACGATTGATTCAACTAAGTAATTTCCATTAATTAAGTATTTAATAAGATAATTAATAGGGGCTTCTTTATTTATACAAGTAGCCAATTGCAGAATTGTATATAACTGAGGTAGAGGTTCGAAACCCGGCCGAGGCCTTTAGGTTTTTTATCTGGAAGGTGAATAAACCTTGAGCACGCTGTCCTTCGGATGTATCTCAAAGACTCCTACCATAAGTGAATAAACCTAAGTAGGCAAAATTTAGAACGCCCAAAATAAAGTCATGTACACCAGAGTGACAAAAGATCGCCCTGGTAGTAGAGGAAATGACCTGGTAATTAAAGTCCGGGCATGAGTAATAATAACTAACTAAATCCAAATAAGATAACAAGAGTAATAAAAGAAGGATCTTGGTTAAGTTAAACAGAGCTATGATCAAACACTACCTCTAAATTATAATTTTTTATTGGGAGGTTTGAATGACACCTCTCTCGGTCTTCTAGCGCAAAGTTGACATTTGTATACTCTGTGTGTCGCTGTACTGCTGAGGTACATGACCGAAGAGGAGTCCAGGCTAGTCCTGGAGCAGGTCCCTCTGCCATGCCCGCTTTAGAAGTCTCTCACATAGTTGAAGATCAAACATTTATAAAAAAGTTTCCTAGAATAGAAAAAACAAAGGTACCGACCCGTCCTTGGCACAACAATATCTTCTTATCGGAAATGAACACTTAACTAGTAAAGTCAGTTTAATTTTTTTCCACAGAAACCCTCTCCTCCAATTTATTTTTGCTTTACACCAGTTCTTTTTTTCTCAGTTTTAATTTGATTCTCCTAGTGAAAACAATCGGATCGTTTTTTCGTTAGTGAAATTGAATGTTTAAAATTTTATTTTACTCACGTGCGACGTTTTTGTTTACGGACGTTTTGTACGGCCGGTGCAGGATAGTGAAGTCTTTTTTTTTTTTTTAATCAAGTTATAAAGTGATAAAACAATCACCTAAAAACACTTTTTTTTAAATGCTTTAATTGATATATTTTTTCTCATTAATTGATATTTCCGTTATCCGGCGTTTTCTGTTATCCGACGTCACGTCGGTCCCTGCAACGCCGGATTAGGGAGAGTCTACTGTACATTTAATTTAAAAGTTTTTAAAAATGACTTTTCCAATGATTTTAAGGGCGTAGAAGTGGTGTATCACTTAAAACTAAATAATGGTGAGCGGGAATTCAGATTCTAACATACAGGCCACCCCAAATTTCGCTACACCACTACCGTTTGTTCTTTTGACGTTTTATTGCTCAAAATGTATTTTCAATACTTTCCAATGGTGATAAAAAATAAATTGGGTTTATTGTTAAAAAGAGAAAAAAACATTGGCTATGTACCTACTTCCCCAGCACGAATTAATCAATTAAATTTCCTCTCTCCCTCCAAAGCCAATCGAACGTTTGGACTAAAATTCAATATTTGACTTACATTGTGGCTTCTGAATCCTCATACATAATTTTGTGTCGACAGATTCATAACATCGGCATGTGGGGTATTTGAGTCGAGCCCCCCTTCCCTTCGACCGATTGTGCGAAAAATTGAAAGGTGTCTTTCTTATGAGGTTTTAAATTTAAATATAAAATTTTATTACATCTGTTATTGGGAAATGGGAGTTGAGCCCCTCTTCTGATTTCCCCTTCCCTTCGGCTGATTCTGCTGAAAATTAATAGGTGTCGTTCGTCCTTATAGGGTTCTGATTTTAAATAGAAAATTTCATGTCAATACATTTATTATAACGGCAGTTATTATAGTTTTAGTATTAAGCCTCTCTCCTAATCAGCCCGATTTGACTGAAAATCATTAGGTGTCGTCCTTTTAGGATTCTGGATACACACATAAGATATCGTGTCGATACTTTCATTCTATCGGGTCCAATTGTGGAAAATTGTTTAACGATACTTTTGTGTATTTTCAAAACTTCTGATCTCTAAAACATATATATATGCTTTTAATAATAATTATTAATAACATATGGATATTAAAACCTAACAATTCTCTATTTGTTTTACCATACATGGTTATGCAGAATTCAAATGTGATAGAATAAATTTGATATTGTCGGTCAAAGCCCTCAAAATTGAGTGTATAAACCACATTTTACAAAGTAAGTAAGTAAGTAAGCTATTATATGGCATCAGAATTGAGTGCGGCGTACGTTGATAGGTCATGAGGAATTCGGAAAGGCATTTTTTGCAAATTATGAGATAAGTGCCGCCTTTTAATCCATTTTTAAATGTTGCACCATGCCAACTTGCACACACAAGTTTATAAATTCTTCACTTTTCCTACAGACCTTGTCCTACAGAGAGGCATTCTTTTGTTTTCATTTTTGAAATCAGGAGATCGGAAAGATTAAATTCCGTTAAAATCTCAGCATCAAATTTCTAATCGATTACATAACTTCCCGTATACTTGTGATGCTTTCAAAGGTCTTGTTAAGAATATTTTATTATAATAAAAATATCTTAAAATTTAAGAATTTATTTTCATAGCAGAACAAAAACCATCATTGCTTTTTTTGCTGGATTTGAAGACGATCTCCTCATATCCAAGTAAAGTAATTCACTGAAAATGTCAGGTCCATGAATGTATGATACTATCGAAGAATGGCGTGAAAGATCCTCAGGCAACGCCTTTACCTAGCTATATTAGTTACACATGTTTAAATGTTCAGGAAAAATATAGTTTAATATCCTAGATTTGAGACCAGTTTAAAACTATTTTTATAAAGTTTTTTTTTTTTTTTTTTTTTTTTTTTTTTTTTTTTTTTTTTTTTTTTTTTTTTTTTTTTTTTTTTTTTTTTTTTTTTTTTTGGCCAATGCATATCAGCCATGACACTAATGAGGCACAAATGTGGCAAGGATGGATTAAATAAGTTAATTTAAAAATTTTGCAAGAGGGGGGACTGAAAAGAAGGGACTAAATAATTTTACAAGTGAAGAATTATTTGCAGAAATATAATTGATAAGAGCGTCTAGAATCTCAATATTTCTAACTCTACTAATTATTAATCTGATATCGGTAGGTAGGGGGACACGATGGGATATTAAGGTATGAAATAGCTGGTCTCTGTGGAGGGCAGTTAGTGGACAGGCTAACAAGACATGATTGGAGTCAGCTGGAGTGAGTCCGTCGCAGCTACAAAAAGGATGATCTAAAATTTTGATTTTTTGAAGGTGGAATGGTAATCAGTGGAAGTTAGATAAACAAACACTTTCTTGGCCTTTATGTCTCTCAAAATATATTTTTATTGAATGAATAAGATCGAAATGAAAATATAATCAAAAAATATATTTTGGGAGATGTAAAAGACAAGAAGGTATTTGATTATCTATCTTTATAGTTAGATATTGAGAGCGCCGGTAGCTCAGTGGTATGCGTGCTTGCCTTCTGAGCTAAAGATCGTGGGTTCTAAACCCGACCGAGGCCCTTAGTTTATTTTATTTGGGAGGTAAAATAAAATTAAGCATGCCGTCCTTCGGATGGGACGTTAGCGATGGTCCCGAGCCAGTACGATGTCAGGTACTCGTTAAAGACCCCTGCCCTAGGCGAATAAAAAATTTAGGGTAGGCAAAATTTAGGACTCCCACATTAGAGTCGGGCTCATGTCCACCAGAGTGACGAGAGAGCGCTCTGGTAGTAGGCGATATGACCTCGTAGTTAAAGCCCGGGCATGGTCATAATAACTAACTAGTTAGTTATTATGACTCATGCCCGGGCTTTAACTACAAGGTCATATCGCCTTCTACTAGAGGGCTCTTTTTGACATCATAAGCTTGCCATCTAGAAATTTCTTTCTACTCTTCTTTCTCAAAATTCTTTAAATAATTATTTGTCTCTTTTTGAAAATTCTTAACACCTTCTACCGAACAGTTTTTCTTCTTCAGAATTTTCCTTATTTCTTGTTATTTTTCTTCTTTTCCTTTATTAATTCGCCTTTTCGTAGTTTTGTTTTCTTCTTGGATGTCTGTTTTATATTTTCACTAAATTTGGTTTCTTTTGATTCCTGTTCAGTTGATAAATTCTTCTTGGAAATACAATCTATCTGCCCTCGTTTTCTTACAGTTGCGTTGCAACATTGATCTATTTAATGAATAAATTTAGTGTTTCTGTTGTTCCCATCTTTTAGCTTATTAAATTTTCTTTCTCCTTGATGTTATCTTTATATCTAATTTTGCTATTTCGGTTTGTTATTACTGTTAAACATGTTCCACTGATAACACCAAATAAGGGTTAGAAGTTCATTTCATTTTCTTTTGATTGTTTTTTTTCTTTCTAAAGTTTTTTTCTCATGTTGTTTACTTTTCTGTTTGTTGATATCTAAAATTCTTCCTGATCTGATGTTTGAATTTTTCCTTTTCTTAAGTTTTTAAAACGAAAATGTTCCATAGTCCCTTGTTGCTATGGCGACGATTGTTTATATTACATATTATGACTCATGCCCGGGCTTTAACTACGAGGTCATATCGCCTACTACCAGAGTGCTCTTTCGTCACTCTGGTGGACATGAGCCCGACTCTACTGTGGGAGTCCTAAATTTTGCCTACCCTAAATTTATATTCACCTAGGGCAGGGGTCTTTAACGAGTACCTCCGATGTGTATATTTTTAATTTAATTTTAAATTTGTTTTTTTAGTTGCTTTCAAGAAGTGAAATTTTGTAATCCAGGTTTGGTTACTCAAGGAAGGGTCTTTAGTGAGGACCTAAGTTTTCGATCACGGGATTTTGAGCTCAGTAGGTTGGTTACCTCTCAGCTACCGGCGCCTCTAGACGTGGGTCACTTATTAGTGTGTGTTCTGTCGAAAAGTAAAGACTTATTATTCTTTTAGTTTTTCGAAAATTAGACTTCGAAAATTTTTAGGGGCCCCCTCCCTGCATCACTGGAAAAATGAGGTGGACAGCAAAGCGCAGGTCCACACAATAGGCGTGTCTGGTCTTCCTCAGCTACCATCCTGTCTTGGGGGTGGAAGCCAGTCACGCTAACCAACCTCTTTGGAAGAAATTCTCTTTTAAGAACAAAATGGTTATGTTTCCAAAAGTATAACTTAGTTACACAACAAACGGGATATAATCACATCTATAGTGACAAAAAGTTGTCGGTGAATCACCGGCTATGTATCGCTCTCCCTCTAGAGCCAATTGACCGTTTGGACTGAAATCAGTGTTGCCAGACGTACGATAGTTATCGTACATGTACGATAATTCAAGCAAAATTAGGAAAATGTACGATGTACGATTATCGTACAATTTTTGTATGATATTAACAGAAAAAGTACGATATTGTACGATAAAAAATAAAAATGTTTACTTTATTCAAATTCAAACCATTTCAAAATTTCCCGCATATTTTATGTAACTGTAGGTCTCTATATGCAGCGATAGATCGATGTTCAGAGTATCGATTCAACACTATCTTCATAGTTGTATTCAAAGAGCAAAGTATTTGAATGTCCTCTGCTAATCTTATCGTGTAGAAAAACCAAAACAATATTTCGAAAACGGCTTCTTCGGGCACGTGCAACTTTTTTTAATTTTTAATTTTAATAAGAAACTTGTATAATCATTTAGTACGATTTAAAAAAAAAAATATACGATAAAACGTAGGATAATTTCATTTTTCACCGTACGATAATTTTCGATATCTCGATACGATATGTTGTAGTCAAGAATCTGGCAACACTGGCTGAAATTGACTTACATTGTGGCTTCTGAATCCTCATATTAAATTATGTGTCGATATATTCATTACATCGGCAGTAATTATGGTTTTTGAGTCGAGTCCACCTCCTCTGAACCCCCCTCCCCCTTTAGTCGACTCCCGGAAAATTGATATGCAGTCCTTATAAGGTTCTGAATTTAAATATAAAATTTATTATAGAATTTGTTTGATCTGAAATATTTTCTTAACTTTTCAATTACAATACCTTACTTAATTATTACAACTCATGCCCAGGCTTTAACTATGAGGTCTCATCGCCTACTACCAGAGCGCTCTTTCGTCACTCTGGTGGACATGAGCCCGAATTTACAGTGTGAGTCTTAAATTTTGCCTACGAAAACCTGACATCGCACAGGCTCGGGACCATCGCTTAACGTCTCATCCGAAGGACGACCTGCTCAAGGTTTTTTTAGTTATCGTCGCCCCAGTAGTAAAAATAAAATTATTAAATTCTAACAATATAAACTAATTTATATGTGATATGTGTGAAATGTTTGTGGATTTAGTAAAATGATTACCGATGAGATGAGAATATTATTAAAGTTAAAATCTAAGGCCATTCCTATCTTAAAAACTAACTAAATAACGAGGGCGCCGGTAGCTCAGTGGTATGCGTGCTTGTCTTCTGAGCTCAAGATCGTGGGTTCGAAACCCGACCGAGGCCCTTAGTTTATTTTATCTGGGAGGTAAAATAAACTTAAGCACGCCGTCCTTCGGATGGGACGTTAAGCGATGGTCCCGAGCCTGTACGATGTCAGGTACTCGTTAAAGACCACTGCCCTAGGAGAATAAAAATTTAGGGTAGGCAAAATTTAGGACTCCCACAGTGAAGTCGGGCTCACGTCCACCAGAGTGACAAAAGAGCGCTCTGTAGGCGATATGACCTCGTAGTTAAAGCCCGGGCATGAGTCATAAAACCTAACCTAACTAAATAACCATAAAGTTATACATTAAAATTATAACAAAATAAAGAAAATTACCAAATAGTGATGATATATACTGACTACCATTTATGATAGTGCATGGAATAAATATCACCATCAAACTAAATACATTCATAGTTTTTGTATCGATTAATATCAATCTCTAGCTCTGGTCCCTTTCTAAAGCGTCCTCCCCATGTGGCGATTTGACTGAATTTGTCTTTGCACTATTCCAGGTAAGGAGTGCGGTGGTGGGGATGACTCGAAACGGCACCTCCTTCAGTCTGGGGGTGGCGCCCTCAAGAATGACCACCCTCCTCACCACCATCACCACCTCCACCAAGGAGCCGCAGCGGCGGCAGCTGCCGCAGCAGGCCGACTGGAATTCCAGGCGGCGGCTGCAGCAGCTGCAGTGGCTGCGGCTGGCCTTTCGCTAGGACCACCCTCTGAGGATGGCTCCAAGCCTTCCAAACAGAAGAGACATCGAACCAGGTTCACTCCAGCTCAGCTCAACGAACTGGAGCGGTGTTTCTCCAAGACCCACTACCCGGACATCTTCATGAGGGAGGAGATAGCTATGCGCATCGGTCTCACTGAGTCCAGGGTACAGGTGAGTCAACACTATCTACTTCATTTAGTTCAGGGTTGGGTCATTACACCTAGAATATGTAAACAGTTATGTAGAATATATGTGTTTTTGTACTTCCCCAATTATACGATGACATATCGGTAGAAATTTGGTGTTGAAGCTTTATCAGAAAATGAGATATTATCTTTACCTCTCCTGAATGATTGGTTAATTCAAAAATTCCAACTTTTCAGGAGAGACGTTTCAAAGTTTGATTTACTTTCCCAAAATCGGCCGTTTAAGAAATAACCTTGGAATTCACATCGCGATATCTCCCCACCACTTTGGTTTCTGACTTAGCCGTTTATACACAATGTAAAAGTCACCTTTTACAACCCAATGGTGGACCTGACATTTTCAATATAATTCGAGTTAACAACCATTCATTCACCGGGGGTACAGATATATATGTTACGGGTAAAGTTAGATTAACAGTTAAACCTAGGATTACCCGGGTAAACTGCGTAGTACCCGCTGCCGCTTGGTTAAAGTTGGGTATACTAATAATGACAAGGCCGTTAGTGGACGTATGTTCCACTATAAAGATTAGGTACTTATTAATTAGCTCGACCACACCTCAATTTCCATTGTTGTAAGCTGTCTAACAGCGATAATCATTCATCTGGGTACATAAATTCCTAGAACAAACATAAATCGAAATATTACAAAATTTGGGGGCGTATTTGCCGGCGTTCCGCCGGCGGGACGATATATCTGCCCCTCCCGTCGTTCCTATATTTGAAGTAGTACAGGTTCTAGCTTTAACATATACTTTACCCGGGTAAAGCCCGAAACGTGAACTATTTCAATTATATTTCGGACTTTAACCAAGCGGCAGCGGGTACTACTAGGTTTACCCGGGTAATCCTAGGTTCCGTTAATCTAACTTTACCCGTAGCATATACACGTATACCTACAACAGAATCCTATCCTTTCAATTCAAACTTCTCGGACACATCGCAAACGCTCCTTTCTTTGTCACTAACAAAATCTTTCAAAAGATCTCACGTACACCCTGACAATCCTCCACATCGTCTAAAACGAAGTTGGCCACGGGACCTGCTATGAAATTAACTTTCTTCAAGAGTGTCAGCACTTGCTGTTCTCACATCTCATGTATTCTTGTTTTATATTGTATATAGTCACATCTACCTATTGTATATACTGTACAGATTATAGATCAATAAAAAACCGAGGATGGAGGTGTTGAATGAGTAGAAACAGCTGATATAGAAATTATTTCTTCAAGAGGTGTTAAAGGCCTTTGTATGAATGAACTAATATTCTATATGAGTGATTCAATAAAACAATTATTCTGTATGACGTACTCTATGTAGAATATAAACTACGCCATATTCTTCTGACCCAACCCTGATTTTGTTTCTTAGCATTCTTGATTATTCATATTCTAGGCAAAGATTTTCGAGAAGTGATCTGAGGAGGGATTTCCAATTTCGTAACATTTTTTTCTATCCCGGTATTCTCATTGAGTATCTCAGAAATGCTGGAGGGGTCTCGGAATAGCGATTTCCAAGGCCCACTTTCTATCTCGAGAAGTACTCACTAAAAGGGTAATCCATAGGTAAGGAGTGCGGTTGTGCTTCAGTCTGGGGGTGGCGCCCTCACGAATGACCACCCTCTGACTGCCCTTTATTCTGACTGAATGATATTCCTTTACGACTCGTTGCGCATGTATTATAGATTGTTAAATATTTTAAATAGACTTATTTTTATGCATTTTTTCTGTCTCCCTGGATTGGTCTATGAAGCAGATTTTTTTCATCAAGTAGAAGTCCTTCTCCAACATTGATATTTTAAGCCTTTTGGGACTTATTGATAACTAATTTTTATAAAATCGTGAAGATTTTCAAAAAAATACAATATTCAAAATTTTATTTTTAAAAAACCCTATAAATAATAGCTATGACCATCGTACTTACGGTGAGTAACTCTTTAACAGTATACGCTTGTTGACGCACGAGTTCAAAAGAAAACTTGGGAAATTTTACCTGTTTAACTAGTTCAAGATGACATTCTTAACTGATTTTTTATGTTGGAATTTTGGGTTCGGTGACAGTTTTTGGCCGCAAAATAATTATTATTAATATTTAAAAAATGTTTTTCACAAATAGTCCAGAAATCCAGGAATATGCGAGATTGAAACTAAGCTGAGATTCCAGATTCCCGGGATTGCAAATCCTAAAAGGGATGTACAGGCCTCACGCAATATCGTTGAAGGAGTGACATCTCTGGAAGAATTTTGCCGAGAATATGAACCGAACTATTTCTTGTACGCTGATGTAGCTAGCAGTTGACTGATGTATGTCATCAAGCCTCAATCTCTTTACTTTGTCCAAGATCTTATTCTGGAGTTTTCAAGCTTTGTCGCACATTCTTCTCCTTGGAGCTTAAAAAATACACGGGAGTCCTAAACCATGTATCTTCGTCCATAGCGGAGCCATAAAATGTATTATCTGTCTCCTGAGAGCTTAAATTTGTATTATGGATCACCGGAAAGCCTAGATATGTAATATCGACCCCCTAAGAGCCTAAAAAATACATCGTCTAAGTAGAGGGAGAATGACTTTTGGCGGAAGATGGCGGTCGTCCTAAAATGGGGACCTCAGCAGTATGGTAACTTGGGGTTGGTATTCCTTTTGAGTACATGATTCACCTATTCCTCCCCTTTGGACACCCTCACTTCCACCCAACCAGAACTTCTTTATTTCTCCTACAGTCATGTCATCCCTCATCTCCACCTTCCTCCTACGTCCCTGTATATCTTCTTCAGCTCAGACCCTTCCACCATATGACGTCACCGTTTGTCCTACGACACCTCCCACCTACGCTCCTGTACTTATAATTATTTTAGTTCAGACAACCTCATCCTAAGACATCACTCCTGGGAGCCTAGAAAGGGTGTAATGGATACACCCATTCATTCAGTCTGAAAATATATCATCGACCCCTTGGGAGCCTAGAAAAGTTTCGCCCCTCTTAGATGATTATCACACGTATGGCAGGTGCCATAGTTAATTCACTTTTATTTTATAGGAAAAAAAAATAAAAAAATTAACATTGCAAGTTATAATTATTTATTTTTTACCAAAGCATTATGTTAATTATTCCAAAAATTCAATTTTTGTTTCAGAATGTTGAGGATGTGATTTTTGTAATTTAGTTCCATCCTGTTAACTGTGGCCCCCCAGGAAATATTTTTTGGGCTTAGTCCAGGAGGGGCCAAGTCTCAAAATTGAATTTGAAAATTTACTCAACTACTAGTCACTGAATCAAGTACACATTTTGTGTACCCCTTTTCGAAAATTTGTTAATAATCACGAACCGTAAATCCCTGGCCCTTTTAGAATGTGTTGAAATTTGGTGGAGACCCACGAAAAAGCCAAATTGCTATGTATGTATATCTTCAATTTTGCCGGATTTACGGACATTTTAAATTTGAGCATAAAGTGAACTAATTACTAACTTGAGCCCGGATCTTCGAAAAAATCACTGTTTTTGCCTCTTCACTTGTTTTTGAAACATAAATACTAAAACATACATTACTCCTTGTTTTGCGTTTCTCACTACTTTTCGACAAAACTGCTTTTACTTAAAAAAGGCTTAATGCCTATTTTTCGACAAGAGTGTCTTTTTTTTAAAGGGATTATTTGCCTCCTTATTCTATATACCTTATATTATTATAGTATTATATACAGGGAGGCCCAGATAAGCGGGCCTTAAGTGAAATAACTCCTAAACGGTTAGAGATATCAAAATTGTGCATAGGACTAAAGTTGTAGCACTCGCCGAGCGCTATAGTATGGCGTCCTCGAAAAGACATAAATGACCCTTTTAATAGCTCAAACAGCCCTTCGAAGGGCGGGGTTCCCTTTTGACCCTTAAGTTTCATTACATTTTATTAAAGTACTGAAGAGACAAGGAAGAACTGTGCAAACAGATTTTTGTTGCGTCAAGTAGTTCTCGGAAAAAAAAACGTTTTAAGTTGCACGTTCTTCTTATTCTGAAGTTATTAAATTCCAACTAACTTCAGAATAAGAAGAACGTGCAACTTTAAACGTTTTTTTTCCGAGAACTACTTGACGTATCAAAAATCTGTTGGCACAGTTCTTCCTTGTTTCTTTAGTACTGTAATAAAATGTTATGAAACTTGAGGGTCAAAAGGGAACCCCGCCCTTCGAAGGGCTGTTTGAGCCATTAAAAGAGTCATTTATGTCTTTTCGAGGACTCCACACTATAGCTCTCGGCGAGTGCTACAACTTTAGTCCTATGCACAATTTTGATATCTCTAACCGTTTAGGAGTTATTTCACTTGTGGCCCGCCTATCTGGGCCACCCTGTATACTCTATAGTTTATTATAAACACACACTATAATACACGTAGAAAAATATATTCTTACGGGAAGAATAATATTCTTGTCGCAAGCAAAAATGTCCTTGCGGCAAAGCAAATTTCTTCTTGCGGCAAAACAGTTTTATTCTGTATTTTGTGTCGGTGATAGGGAATATTAGACACCACTAGGTGATAGGGAATAGTAGAGACAAGTAGGTGATAGGGAATAATAGACACCACTGGTGATACGGAATAGTAGTAGACACCACTAGATGTTTCTCTCGATGAAGAAGAGTTTTACTACCCAAGCTATAACTTCACATTAAAATAGTTCTTGTAAAAGGGATCAAGTTCATTAAAGAGTAACAATGGACCATCGGAAGGTAGGGAAATGGGAAACCGAATTTTTGCGAATAATTTTGCATCACACTTTATATTTTGCAATTTTTCCACAGAAACATATTATATATGGTATTTTCTTTAATTTAAGCCATAGGTCCATTTGAAACTGAGATAAGCCGTCCAGAATACTAGCGTCTTACTTCTAAACGAACAGCTTCTTTTAATTAGTAAATATTAAGTTTTGCATATCCCATCTTTGTATCTGGCCATTTTTTTGACTATTCATGAAGAAAAAAAACGTTGTCAAAAATTAGATGTTGAATTTTCATATTTTCTTTGCATTTGTTTTACAAATAGATATTCATATACTTAGTTGAGCCTTTTAAAGTTCGTCTAGGTCCATTATAAGCCGTAGAATAGTAGCGTTTTATGCGTTATAACGCTCCTATATGGATTTTCGCACGATTACAAAACTTCGTATACTGTGCATGTAAGAAATTAACAAAAAGATGAATTAGAACATGACAACAGAAGGTATATATCACCACAAAAGTAAATAATTTATTAAAGAATAAATCAATTAGTACATACAACAATAAAATTTATATATACATATGTAACTACCGGTTTCGGCTTTATACCATCGTCAGGTCTAGTTATGAACTAAGTCAGTTTGCAGAGAGCGACCCTTCAAATACATCTCAGGTCAAAGGGTGCTATTAAAACTTGGGAGTCCCCCGGCTGTACCGTTAGCTAACTCATGAAATATTTCTTAACAAAACCTAGTTCTAAATTTACATAAAACAATGTCACTAGACTAATACGTGGAAAAATAACAAATAAATAAGAACAAATACAAGTAAATAATAAAAAATAGAAATAAAATTAATAATACTTAATGTTAAGATTTAGATAACTTGAAACATATATGTGGAACCAAATATTAATAACAGATAATACAAACATATATGTGGAAACCGAACTGGTTTAGGGTGTTAACAAAGGGGAATAGTTGAAATAAATTTGGTCATTCATACAAATGTTCCTTTTGTTAGCTTTATTTATTTCTAATTGTTCTAAGCTATTAAGTAGCCTGCTTTTTGGGCAATAATGGAGATATTTGATGCCTGTAGATGGGTCGAAAGTGTGGCTATTGTCAATTATGTGGGTCGCGAATGTAGAACGGTTTCCTCGGTTCTTTATTTCGGCCGTGTGTTCTTTAATTCTTTCCCTAAAACGACGTCCTGTCTGTCCAATGTATAATTGACTGCACGTCGCACACTCTAGACTATAAACACCGCTTTTATTTTCAATATCTGTTCTGTCCCTACCTCTCTCTAGGCACTGGCTTATGGGATTGATAGTTTTAAACCCGATATTGAAACCTTCTTTTTTCAACTCTTTACCTATTTTTTCTGAAATTTTTCCGTGGTAAGTTAAGCTGACCCATTTATTATAAACTTTATTTTGTGTTTCTAATTTGGTCAGTTTGTTCCTAAAATTATGATTTTTGACCTTCTTTTCAATTTTATTTATTGTTTTTTGTGGGTAGCTATTGTTTTTGGCTATTTCCTTAATAATCTTAAGTTCTTTATCTTTTGATTGTTGGGTCATTGGAATTGAGTAGGCTCTGTGGAACATGGAATAAAAGGCCGCGTATTTGTAACTGGAAGGACAGTTAGAATATGGGTGTATTACCGTGTCTGTTGTAGTCGATTTTCTGTGAATGCTAAATTCGAATTTCTTGTTATTAATTTTGATCTCCAAGTCCAGGAAATTTATGGTTTGACCTCCTATTTCCAACGTGAATTTTATTTTGTTATGGACTTTGTTGACAAAGTCAAAAAATAAGTTAATTTGTCTTTCTGTTCCGTTAAAAAGTATCAAAATATCGTCCACGTACCGCTTCCAAAACATGATATTACTGATAAATGGAGACTTCTCTAGAATTTCCCTATCAATTCTATCCATGAATATATCAGCTAACAGGGGAGACAGGCTGGACCCCATCGCTAGCCCCTCTTTCTGTTTATATAATTCACTATTGAAGATGAAATAATTTTGTTCTACGCACGGTTCTAAAAGGTTACAAAGTTCTATTTTTTCAAAAATGGACCTATTTGAGTTGTTTATTAGGCCCCTAACTAACTCTAGACATTCGGTTACGGGGACATTCGTAAAGAGGTTAGAGACTTCTAATGATATTAACTTGGCTCCGTGAGGTACCTTTACATCTCTAATCTAATTGACGAGATCTAATGAATTGATAACGGTGAAAGGTGGCGAAAAATTGATAAAATGCCTTAATTTTCTATTGACGAATTTCGATAATTTATATGTAGGGGAATTTATGTAAGATACCACCGGTCTAATGGGGGCATAATTTTTGTGAATTTTGGGCAGACCAGATAATTTGGGGGGTGAAGGGTTCATTACTATTAGGTTCTGTTTCCACATACCTTTCGTGATTATCGTGGCTTCTGACACAGCTGCTCGGACTTGTTTTTGGAATAGAAGCGTTGGATCTTTTCTTATTTTCGAAAAACCATTCTCTTGTAGGAAACTGTCCACTTTATTGATGTAATTCACACGTTTAATTAGAACCGTCGTATTTCCTTTGTCCGCTTTCACTGTTAAGATGTCATTCTCTTTGAGTTTTTCACTAAGTTTCTTCAAGAGTTTCTGTTCCGTTCCATTCCTCTCCTCTCTGTCGCGGAAATTTTTTATCTTTCTCGCGCACAGTGACTTGGCTTCCATCTTGTTACCCTCGCTGAGTATGGCATCCGCCTCGGCGGCCAAACATTCCATATTATTCCATGTTCCACAGAGCCTACTCAATTCCAATGACCCAATAATCAAAAGATAAAGAACTTAAGATTATTAAGGAAATAGCCAAAAACAATAGCTACCCACAAAAAACAATAATTATAACAATAATAATTATAAACAATAATAATTGAAAAGTTTATTATTATAAACAATAATAATTGAAAAGAAGGTCAAAAATCATAATTGTAGGAACAAACTGACCAAATTAGAAACACAAAATAAAGTTTATAATAAATGGGTCAGCTTAACTTTCCACGGAAAAATTTCAGAAAAAATAGGTAAAGAGTTGAAAAAAGAAGGTTTCAATATCGGGTTTAAAACTATCAATCCCATAAGCCAGTGCCTAGAGAGAGGTAGGGACAAAACAGATATTGAAAATAGAAGCGGTGTTTATAGTCTAGAGTGTGCGACGTGCAGTCAATTATACATTGGACAGACAGGACGTCGTTTTAGGGAAAGAATTAAAGAACACACGGCCGAAATAAAGAACCGAGGAAACCGTTCTACATTCGCGACCCACATAATTGACAATAGCCACACTTTCGACCCATCTACAGGCATCAAATATCTCCATTATTGCCCAAAAAGCAGGCTACTTAATAGCTTAGAACAATTAGAAATAAATAAAGCTAACAAAAGGAACATTTGTATGAATGACCAAATTTATTTCAACTATTCCCCTTTGTTAACACCCTAAACCAGTTCGGTTTCCACATATATGTTTGTATTATCTGTTATTAATATTTGGTTCCACATATATGTTTCAAGTTATCTAAATCTTAACATTAAGTATTATTAATTTTATTTCTATTTTTTATTATTTACTTGTATTTGTTCTTATTTATTTGTTATTTTTCCACGTATTAGTCTAGTGACATTGTTTTATGTAAATTTAGAACTAGGTTTTGTTAAGAAATATTTCATGAGTTAGCTAACGGTACAGCCGGGGGACTCCCAAGTTTTAATAGCACCCTTTGACCTGAGATGTATTTGAAGGGTCGCTCTCTGCAAACTGACTTAGTTCATAACTAGACCTGACGATGGTATAAAGCCGAAACCGGTAGTTATATATGTATATATATCTTTAGTGGAATAGACAATATTTCAAAAATAAGTTTGTTTCCACAATATGTCCGCGTTTCTCAACTTAGAAATAAAATTTATTTGGACCAGCAAGATGATGCTTTACACAAATATATATAAAATAAAGGGTTTAAAGGAGGAAGTGCTGGTACAGTCTTTGTTTGAGTCGCCTCCCAGGAGTAGGCGCTCCAAGAATGTAGTGTACAGCCCCGGAACAATGCACAAGGCCTTCCTGGTGATTCTTCACAAGCTTCTCAATGTGAGCTGCAAATAGAGGAACTCCCAGTTCTTCGTGGATTTTTTGACAAACCAGGGTGCGTTTGTTGCTATTCGGAGTACTTTATTTTGAAATGTTTGTAGTCGTTTCATGTTAGTGTTGCTGGTACCGATCCAGACTGGACAGGCGTATGTTAGAAGTGGAAGTAGGAGTGTCTTGTATAGCAGAATAGTACATGTGTGTTTAAGTGGCGTGTTTCTGTTTATGAGAGGGTAGAGGGTGTTAAAGTCGTGAATATGCTAGATGTAGTTTTCTGTTAATGTGTAGTTTCCATGTGAGTCGTGTCTCCAAAAGTACTCCAAGATAGCGTACACCCTGGTCCTTGAGGTTTCAGAGAATTGGGAGGTCATCAATTTGCAGCTGACGTTGTACATACATGTTTATTTTCTTCGCCCTCAAAAACGTATTTCTGAAAAATAAATTTTTGTTAGATTCCGTAAAAAGTATAATATAAATAATTAATGATGACTTTCTAAACAATACAGAATCTTCCATGAATAAAATTCGCAACTTTTGAGTGTGTATAAAAATATTTTTTATTTTTAATAATTTTGAAAATGTGATTTGATATTCATTAAAAAAAAATTATGATTTTGGAATGCAATTCTGTTAATTTTAAAACAAGGGAACAAATATAGGTTATGTATGAGTAAGCAGAACACTTCAAAGATATATAAATTGCGATTAATTGGTTCCATCATTGTTTGCACTCCTTTCATTTACATGTATTTTATTACTTTGTTATTAATGGCATGTAATGAAACCACTTTATTCGAATGGAAGGGCTCTTACCCCCATGTACAAATTTCATAAATAATTAAGCCAACAATATAGAATCAAAAATTCCTGTATATGATTATATATTTGCAAGATTCCGGGGCTGTGGACAGTGGCGGATCCACATTTTAGGGGCCCTGAGGATTTACCTTTGAAGAAGGTCCCCCTCCAAAATATTTTTTAAGGTTTTGGATGATTTATGCCATGGGGTAGGGCATGAAGTAAATAAATATTTCAAAATATGTACTGCCGTACACCACTCTATATTAATTGCTTTTCGTATTTATAACAGTGGCGTATATAGGAAAAAATTTCGGGGGGGCCCACGGATAAGGAAAAAAAAAAGTATCACCTTGTATTACCAGAGGTAACATCGGTAGCAGGATTGGCGGTCCCATAGGGACTTCTCCCAGAAAAATTAAATTTTATTGTTTTTGTTTTTAACTTTTTTAATTTAATTTGAAGCTTTTTTAAAAAATGAACTAGTTAAGTATATCAGTTATACTGATATTCTGGTTACTTTTATATCAATGTAACCAGAATATCAAACTACTATATACTTTTTTTTTACTTTTATATTAATATTTTTTTTATTTCCATATATACGCCACTGATTTATAATAACTATAAATTAATAATTGCTTCATTTATACAATAATAAAATATGAACAAAGTCGTGGTGAATCCCCAGCTATGTACTTCCCCAGCACGAATTAATCAATTACGTTTTCGCTCTCCCTCCAAAGCCAGTCGACTGTTTGGACTAAAATTCAATATTTGACTAGTATAATGGCCTCTGAATCCTCATACTAAAGGAACTTACTTGTACATTTTTTCCCCTATTTACAGTATGAAGAGAACTTACATGTAAAATTTCAGATTTATAAACCACGTGGAAGTTCTTTAGAATTTTAATTTTAATTATGGATGCACCATTGAATGAGTGATATTGAAGTACATAGTTTCAACCCTTCAAATTGTATAAACAGATTGTCAAAATATGTATGAATATTTAATGATACATTAAGAAATGTTTGGTAAAAAAATAAAAAAATAAATATAGATATTGTTAGGGCCAGCTCTGCGGCCCCTTCATGCCATTCAACGGATTTTCATATTTCAAAGTCTCCTTAGTACGTTTTGACCATTTTCGCGAAGACGTCTGTCTGTGTGTATGTGATGAGAACTTTGTGAGCGTTCTAACTCAGAAACAATTATAGCTATGAACTTTAAATTTAAAATGAAAATGTCACATGTGCTAACTTAGATCTGATTAGATTTTGGCAAAAATCTTGCGAAAACAGACCACATTACTTCATAAGTTCATCAAGATCATATTTGCATTTTACAAGACCTCTTATATTTATGTTCTAGTCAATAATCACCACAAATAAAAGTTGTAGAGAAAACTGGAATGCACATTTTATATATATAATAATTTTTCGCAGGTCGCCCTGTTTGCGACATACATGCCGAAAACCGTCCGTGTTGTTGCAAACACACGGACAGTCAAAACTACTTTATATATGGGTGTAAAAACACTATTGAAGGCTGTCTGTTATAGATAGATATATATGCTGTCGAGGACTTTTTTGTAGAATTTTTTATTCCCAACCATTCCTCCATACATCATTTTGATATATCTTTAACGGTTTAGGCAGCTTATGTAATAAATGGCGTCCGGACCGCTGTTTCTACTTCGACTTGTTTCACTTTTAGCATCACTGCTCTGCTCCCTTTTGATAAAGAGTGAAGATATATAGCCTATGTCCACTGGAAAACGTTGAAGAAGTTAGTAAGGCTATCCACGTGGAGCAGAAAGTAAATGTGGGAAGCTAGAGGCATCTAGGGTCCGCAGTAACTCTGTTGGAGGAGGTGGATAGAAGACTTCTGCACGCCCAAAGAGCGTACTTATCTGTTATCAAGCTGCAACGGTCCAGAGCCCTTTCGAGGAATCTGAAGCATAAGATTTACGGTTCTGAGCCACGTGTGTGAATCCTGGACCCTGACCTCCCTTCTGGAGATGTATTGATGTCCGGTCAAGGTTGGAGAAACCCAGGAGTGGAGGATCAGAAGAAACAGAGAGCTGAGGGACATCTTCTGGTAATATCCGACCGTAGCAGCAGACATGAAATCAAGGCGCTTGCAGTGGGCTGGGTATCTGGAGAGAGGAAGCATCATGGACGATCAGGTCCAAGGAGCCAGATCACGAGGAAGACCACGGCTGAGATGGACTGAATTGGTGAAGAAGGATTCCTTGGAGCACCACGTGGTGATCTGGCAACCGGAGGCTGGTGTAGGCAGCTAAGGATCTTCAGGGTCCGTTGCGAACGGAGTGAGAGTAAGTGACAGTGAAAGAATTATCTAAATCGGTTAAATAGTTTTCAAGATTACCTCAAACACACAAACAAACTTTCTCTATATAAAAAATAAAGAGAAACATACTTTTTTTTTAAATATATTTTTATATATGTATATTAGTATATACTAATATATTTAAAAAAATATATAAACAAAATATAAAAAAACTGTTGTTAGAAAATATATATTAGTATAGAGGGCGCCGGTAGCTCAGTGGTATGCGTGCTTGCCATCTGAGCTCAAGATCGTGGGTTCGAAACCCGACCGAGGCCCTTAGTTTATTGTATCTGGGAAGTAAAATAAACTTAAGCACGCCGTCCTTCGGATGGGACGTTAAGCGATGGTCCCGAGCCTGTACGATGTCAGGTACTCGTTAAAGACCCCTGCCCTAGGTGAATAAAAATCTAGGGTAGGCAAAATTTAGAACTCCCACTGTAGAGTCGGACTCATGTCCACCAGAGTGACGAAAAAGCGCTCTGGTAGTAGGCGATATGACTCCGTAGTTAAAGCCCGGGCATGAGTCATAAAACCTAAACCTATATTAGTATAGATATATAATGGATTATAATTATATATATTATATTGGTTGGCTATTTAATTATGAGATATTTAGATATTGTACATCTATGTATGTAAATATATTTTTGAGTTGAATACCTACCCTGTTGACTTCATACATAATTAAATAGCCAACATTTATATTATTTTGGGGAAAATCAGTTCTGTTTTGAATTGTGTTTGAATAATGCAGTTCTGAACAGGCATGCATTCCCCTTTTAAAAGCTAGTTGAAACTTTTGAATGACATCTTTATTGGAAATATTTGTTACTCCATTATCGGTATTAATAATAAACCTATTTGCGAGGTGGTTGGTTGAAGTGTATTTTTAATTAATTTTAATTCTTGTATTCAGTATTCACCCTCGTAATGTTGAATTTCAGAAAATAGCTAATTTGCAGTATCAATTTAGTGATTTATTCATGATACATGCATATATATCATTTTTAGAATCTTGTTATCAATTTGTGAGCATGTATCATTCAGATTTATATATTTAAATAAAGTTTCCCATTGTATTACTCCCCAGGGTAGGGAAAGTTATGAAATCGGTTTTCACTAAATTTGTTTTAGTTTTTAAAGGAATTTAATGTTTTACCGTTTTCAGAATCCATGAATTAATTATTTAAAATTTTGCTCTCTCTCTGAAACAAAAGCAATTTGATTGAAAGTCAATAAGTTAGGTTAGGTTTTATGACTCAGAGCGCTCTTTCGTCATTATGGTGGACATGAACCCGGCTCTACTGTGGGAGTCCTACCCTAAATTTTTATTCACCTAGGTCTTTAACGAGTACCTAATATCGAACAGGCTCGGGACCATCGCTTAACGTCCCATCCGAAGGACGGCGTGCTTAAGTTTATTTCACCTCCCAGGTAAAATAAACTAAGGGCCTCGGTCGGGTTTCGAACCCACGATCTTGAGCTCAGAAGACAAGCACGCATACCACATAGCTACCGGCACCCTCAATTGGTGTTGTTGAATTATTTTCAAATAACATTTCTAAGTCATAACTTTCGACTGCGATTATCGTTGCCTAATTGATTTAATTTTTACAAAAAAATTAAAAATCCTTTAAAATCAGGATTTTTGGGATTGAAATTTAGCCGAGATTCGAGATGTCGGAATCACTAACTCTAATTCTAAGCAAGTGCAGAATCTGATGTCTGCCCGTTGTGTACAATCAAGTGGGCGAGTGAGTTAATTTAACCACCTGTCCTCTCATGGTTGGTCCCTAAAATTTGATGCACTGACTGCACTTTATACCCTGCACTTTGCACGTTGCACCCAGCTGCACTCTAATGGACGGCTTCACTGTCTCCCGTCACTCTACTATCATTAATTCACAAATCTCTCCAGTTCTTTTTATTACTATCTTATTAAATTGTTTTTAAATTTTATCAATGGCACGTTATGAAGGTCCGGTTACATGGACGTCCGTTAATCATTGCCAATCTACTTCCCCAGTTTGAATTATTGAGTAGACTAAGTTTCTAATCATACTAGGTTAGGAGCGGCGCTGGGACTTCTCAATCCACATGTCATTGAGAGTTATTAGAGTTTTGATGTTAGACCTTCTCCAAATCTCCCTCCCTTTTGGTCGATAATCAATAAGTGTTTTAGTCAGATTCCGTGGTTAGCGTTGCAGACTTTTTGTTATTAATTTGGGAGACTCGGACCTCTAGAAGCTCCCCCTGAGGAAACCACTGACTGTAATACTTAAGTTGACTTTACATGAGCAGCCAAAATGCAAAGCGCAGCAGCAGCAAATGGACACTGTGGTTTCTGTGCTTTTAGAATTAAATGACTCACATCCAATAGAGTGCATTTGCTGCTGCTGCTGCTCTTTGTATTTTTACTGCGCATGTAAAATCAGCTTTAAGAGTATAAAAACAACGTAACTTGATGGGAGAAGCCAGCCAGCGCTGACACTCCCTCGAAAGTTAATTTTCATTATTCACTATCCTCAGAGAAGGCCACGCGAGGCCACCTCCTATTCAAGCGGCGGGGAGGATTGTCAGGATGGGAATGATAGGATAGGGCTTGAGCGAGAGGATTTGATTGATAAGAAAGGTTTCTGTGAAATGTTTGGAATCGGGATTGGATTAGTTCGTTGACAGTGGGAATATTGAGATCTCTGTGTAGGACTTTATTGGTAATGTAGAAAGAAGCGTTGATAATTCGTCGCAGGAGTTTGGACTGGAATGCTTGGATACGATTGATGTTCGACTGTTTAGCTGCACCCCAAAATTCGAGTCCATACGTCCAGATGGGATCTTGTAAATCGTAAGTTTGTTGTTAGTTGTCAGTTTTGATTTTAGTCCAAGTAGTCGAGTTTTGATTTTAGTCCAAGTAGTCGAGTTTTGATTTTAATCCAAGTAGTCGACATAACAGTCCATATCTTCGATTCAGTTCTTGTCGTTTAGGTCGTGTATGTGGGTTCCACGTTAGTCTACTCTCTAGGTAAAACCCGAGGTAGCGCACTTGGTTGGAAGAGATATCATAAATAACGTTTTTGAACGAGAAAATGAAATGATCGAATTCATATATATTTAAATAAATGTAATATGACGTGTTTTGTACAAGTCATATTGCACGCGCCCCCTTCCCCTGGCTACGCCCCTGGGTACTCAACTTGAGCCCCTCTTCTGATTTCCCCTTCTTTTCGGCTGATTCTGCTGAAAATTAATAGGTGTCGTTCTCGTTCTTATAGGGTTCTGAATTTAAATAGAAAATTTCATGTAAATACATTCATTATAACGGCAGTTATTATAGTTTTAGTATTAAGCCTCCCTCTTAATCCCTCTTGAAAATCATTAGGTGTCGTCCTTAGAGGATTCTGGATATACACATAAGATATCGTGTCGATACTTTCATTCTATCGGGTCCTATCGTGGAACATTGTTTAACGATACTTTCGTGTGCTTTCAAAACTTCTGATCTCTAAAACATATATATATGCTTTTAATAATAATTATTAATAACATATGGATATTAAAACCTAACAATTCTCTATTTGTTTTACCAAACATGGTTATGCAGAATTCAAATGTGATAGAATAAATTTGATATTGTCGGACAAAGCCCTCAAAATTGAGTGTATAAACCACATTTTACAAAGTAATGAATATCAATAGTACATTAATTTTTTTTTTTTTCCTAAACGCTATTATATGGCATCAGAATTGAGTGCGGCGTATGTTGATAGGTCATGAGGAATTCGGAAAGGCATTTTTTGCAAATTATAAGTGCCGCCTTTAATCCATTTTTAAATGTTTGGACTATTCGATTGAAGATCCTGTTGGTAACTTGCAAGCAATCCATTTCTAATAAAAACTATTTTTTTAGTATATTTAATTTTTATCTTGGTTCTTTGCTGTGGCCCTGGCTACGCCCCTGCTCTCAAGCACCCTATATATTTATTTTCCTGACCCCTTGGAAAGCTGTATAACAAAATTTCATTGCATCCCTGTAAATTCAATGTTAATTGAGAGAGTTAAAAACGTTATTAAGCTACATGATGTACTTTACTAAGTTTCTTAACATGTATCTAATTGAAAACAAATGGAATATCGCTGTTCTTGTCAGCGAGGGGGGAGAATGCTTTTCTGCTTTTTCACACTCCCCTCTCTCCCCTTTTCCCATGTACTACTCATTTTACATATGGGGCTATCTGTAAATATAATATTGGTAAAACTGTAAAATTCACTTTTCTCAATATCATTTGTCAAAAAATATTATGATTAAAATATGACCTATATTGAATATTCCCATGACTTCTGGTCATAACAGGACTTTATTATGATATTTAACATTTTTGCAGAGATATTGTGAAACACTTGATAAAAATAAAGAAAACGTATGTTTTTTAAAAAATATTGTCTATTTCACAAATAATATATAATATGGGAGTACTTTCGGTATTGCTACCATCTTCAGCCACGACTTAACAAATACTAAATTGAAGTTCAACTAGGTAGTTTACAATCCAAACGGTAGGTAGGTATCCTTTTTCAGCCCCTACGGGGTTTTCCTATCCCTTCTGTACAGTTAATATTTGAAATATGTAAAAATATAAAAAATGACATTTCGTCCCAAATTGGGATCTTAAAAATAAAAAATATGAAATGATTAAATGCATATACGAAATGAATTAAAGATAACATTGTTAATATATGAATAAAAATAAAATAAAAAGTTTTATAAAATAAAATATACAGTTTTTTGAGAGAGTAAGTACGTATACACATAGGACTTTATTATACCAACCACGTTTTTTCAGTTCACTCTCCCTTCCTCTCTCCCCTCTCAAATTCATTTCTTATTGACGACGACACCACCCTATTTGCGTATACCTACTATGCGTATATCGCGACCTCAAAACAAAACTAAAAAAATGTGATTTTTGAGAAATCACGTTTTAAAATTCACTGATCCCTAATGGTACTTTACTTTTGATTTATTTAGAAAACTGCTAAAGCAATAAGCTTTTACGCGGTTAATAATACTTAATTTTAAGCCAATTTACTTAATGTCCGAATACATTTTTTGCGTTCTGTGTTGATATAGTGGAAATACTAATGAATAAAATAAAATGATAGATAAAAGACTTTTTTGAACACTTATATTGTCTAATTCCACAAACATATACTTAAATGTGTACCGGTTTCGGCTTACGCCATCGTCAGCACAATAATTGAGATATTTGCCAGGCACATTATTGTTGAACATTGTGCTGACGATGGCGTAATCCGAAACCGGTACACATTTAAGTATATGTTTGTGGAATTAGACAATATAAGTATTCAAAAAAGTGTTTTATCTATCATTTTATTTTATTCAATTTTACTTAGCTTTCACCATCAAAACACCCTTTAAAGCCCTTAAAGCCCAACCTTTTCGTACAATGGAAGATTGACACATCTGCTCTCTGGTGGCCAGAGTTTGAAGTTACAATTTGTGACACTCTTTCATAAAAAAGTATACCATACCATTCTTCCTATGAGTTTAATACGAATTCGATATTTTTTGAGTTGTGACAGTGTTGTTCTGAGGTAGTGATATACCCAATATGCGTATACTTTTTTTTTGGGGGGTGGGGGGGGGGGGGAATTACCTGAAATAAAAGGGTTTGAAAACTTTTGTTACCTGACTCCACCTAACTCCGATTCCATCTTGCATACGGAAAAAAAAAAACTTGCCATCATGCAGATATACATCATTTATGCAGATTTGGGTAGTACACATCAGGAGACCAACATTGTTCCAGGAGTATTTGCACTTTTGCCAAACAAGTTGCTAGTAACTTATGAGAGGATGTTCCGCCTCATTAAAGCTCAAGTGCCTCATTGGAGCCCTGAAAAAGTGAATATTGACTTCGAACCGACTGCAATATTGGCTCTGAAAAAAATCTTCCCTACTCCTCAAGTGATAAAAAGAGTGTACGCATAGTGGGTATATTTCGTAGGTGTACACATTCTGGGTATACGCCAATAGGGAGATACCACAGGCGACTATCCATGGATGATATAACATCGGTCAGAAATTCGATGCTGAGTTTTCAATGGAATTTCATGTTTTCCGACCTCCTAACTCAAAAAAAAAAACATTTCTGTATGCCTGTGAAGACGATTACTCCTGAAAGAATGAATGTATCGTCACGAAATTATATGTGTGTATCTAGAACCCTCTAAGGACAACACCTATTGATTTTCAGTCAAAGGGAAGAGGGGGAATACTCTTAATTTCCAGACAAAATTTCATATGTGAATTCAAAACCCCAGAAGGACGACACTTATTAAATTTCAACGGAATCGGCAGAAGGGATGTGAAGATTAGAGGGCTTAACTCAAAAACTCTAATAACTGCCGATGTAATAAACGTATCAACATATTTGAAATCAAAACTCAATAAGCACATAACGTGACAAATTTCAGGGATATCGGCCGATGGGAAAGAGGAGTCATGGATGGGGCTCAATTCAAAAACCATAATAATAATTTATTTCCGTTAAACCAATACATGGTAATAGGATACGTCAAATGAATTTATACATTAAGATAGCTTATATATTAGATATATGACTACTTGAGTCTAACAAATCTATGATTAGTAGTAACATAAAAACCATTAAAAAAAGTAAAATGAAATTAATAAAAACTGTACAAATAAATACTTGAAAATATATGAGTATATAAAAAAAAAAAATAATAATAATACAAGATACGTTCATAATAAGTAGACACATTTTTCAATTTAATACAAATTAAGATAAAATAACTTCCGATGTAATGATTTTATCGACACAAAATTTAGTATGAGGATTCAGGAGCCCACAGATAAATCAACTATGGATTTTTTGGAGAGGGAGCGAAAAATTAATTGATTATTTCGTTCTAGGTGTAGTGCAAGTGATTCACCGAATACATTTTTATTTTAAATTGAAGGTATAAAATAAAATATATTTTTTCATTAATTATTATGAAATAAATTATTATATACTAGCAGTAATACCCGGCGTTGCCCGGGGAACTTTGACTTTTCTCCCAATATCTCCTATAAGGCTATTCAGTTCCTCGACAGTACATTCATGATGTTATAATTTTCAATTATTCATACGGAATAAGGCGTATAGTCCTTCAACTGTAGTAACGCTAGCTTTGGAGCTAAAACTAATTTATTCAAAAAGATTTCTCATTAATCGTTGCAATGGTTTTCGAGTTACAAAGATTGCGTGAGTGGATGCTGGGATGGACCAGGGGTTGATTAAAAAATAGACCTTAACCTTCCGGTAGATAAAACTTATCTATTCAAAAAGATTCCTCATTAATCATTGCAGTGGTTTTTGAGTTACAAAGATTGCGTGGGTGGATGCTGGGATGGACCAGATATTGAGGTACTAATACGCCTATAACCTTCCACAGACGATGACGAACAAATTTAAAAAAAAATTAATCAAATCCATCAAGCCGTTCGTGAGTTATAGCGGTACAACGCACAGACATTTTCAGCTTTATATATATGATAGTAGTAAATATCAGACGGGATGTAAAATTTAGTATGAGAATTCAGAAGCCACTATTTAAGTCAAATATTGAGTTTTAGCCCAAACGGTCGATTGGCTTTGGAGGGAGAGCGGAAACGAATTTGGAATTTATCGTATCGAAGATTCATCATTCCCACTGTTTTACCTCGACGGAGGTTTAAAAAAGTCCCCTTACCCCGGGACTATAGTCATAAGTAAGGTTTTCATTTTACTGTCTCCAGTCTACGGAACCCTTCTAAGGGAGGAGGATTAGGGTGAGATTTGGGAGTAAGTGAGTGTATAAACTCCAAGAGTCTGGAACAGAGAAAAAGGAAAGATTGAATAGAATACGGGAAGTGAAGTGAAGTCATAAATGGAAAGGGCAGAAGTGAGTCTTGACAACGGAAGGGGGGTCTGGAGGCGGGGGTGGAGGCAGCGGGCTGAGGTAGCTTTTATTACCCAATCCTACCTCTGTTTACATTGCAAGTTGTAAAAACAACAGAAGGTTACTTTGTTTTGAGTAGATCCACTTCAATTGATAACAGACCAAGTGTATCAAGGATTTGCAAGGCTGTCTACCTTCGTGGGGTTAAGAACGGAAAGGAAAGCAGCTCCGCCTTTCAGTTCAACTCATTCAATATTTTATTTATTTTCCTTTAAACCATAACATGGTTATTTGATACCTCAAACAATTTTGTACATGGAAATTGCTTATAAAATAATAATTTATTTAAATAATAATTTATTTAATCATGTATATAAATACATCAAACGGTATTAAATTATAGAACAAAAACGAGATGAATAATAATTGTTTTAAAAAAAAATGTGATGTGGCCACTACAGGACTTTCTTATACCAACCACGCTTACTGATCACTCTCACTCTCTCTCTCTCACCCCTTCTCAGCACAGCTTAATCTTGAGATTAGAACTTATTTTACCCAGTAATGCCGCTATGAAATAACTTTGAGAAGGGGAAGGAGGAGAGAGACTGATTTGTAAATGTGGTTGGTATAAGAATGTCCGTTAATGGCCACACTTATATTTTATTTGTTCTCAATATTTTTATAATTTTTCAAAAAAAAGTACCAACAATAAAATCATATTTTAAAATTCGTTGCTATAAGTGACGATCTAAACATTACTTATGTTAGATATATTTCTTAGAGACTTTTAGCTTTCATAATTCGAGCCGCTATAATTTTTGTCGTATGAATCCTATCTCATATTTGAGGACTTCAAGCGATAGGAAATTTTATAAGAAACATTTTTGGTAAGAATCAATTTTTCGATAAAACTAACTGTTTTCGGGTAAATCAAGGAAACGTCCAAAAATATTTGTTTCAAACCTACATTTCAAGACGGTTTTCGGCATATACCTCAAAAATCGGACGACCTGCAAACAATTGCATTTTGTATACAATATGTATTTTAATGTTCCCTTTAACTATTACTTGAAAAATTTTTTATAACCATAATCGGTATCTTGTAAATGTACTTAGGCCATGGAGTAAAGTGGTCTCGATTTTCGGCTGATTTCGGCCAAAATCTAATCAGATCAGTTAGCACAGGTGACTTCATTCAAAATTTCAAGTTCATAGCTACCTACAATCGTTCTTACGGTAGAGAGCTCACAACTTTTCAATCATCTTATACTAACTATACTTTAGGTTTAAGAAAGTAATAATAATAGTAGGTGATAAATGAATATAAAATTCCTAATATTAATAAAAACGAAAGAGGAGAGATCAGGCTTGTGGTCGATAAAAACAAACTTGTAAAACTTCAGCAGAGCTTTTGACACTGAGTGTGCCTTCTTCAGGACTTCATTCTGTCAGGACGTTTATTTATTCATCAGTAAAAGGAAAGGAGATGGGAGTAAGCAAATACAGAGATCTGCTTATCAATGAATCATTGTTAACAAAACCATAATTAATAAAGCAACCATATTACAACATTGCAAGACCGTCCGAAATATGTATGGTCTCGCAATGTTGTAATGTGGGTTGCTTTATCAATTAAGGGCTTGGTAGCAATGACGTATTCATTGATAAGCGGATCTCTGTATTTGCTTACCCCATCCCCTTTCTTTTTACTGATGAATAAATAAACGTGCTGACAGAATGAAGTCCTGAAGAAGGCACACAAGATGCCGAAAGCTTGGCAGAAATTTTACAAGTTTGTTTTTATTGACCACAATCTTGATTTCTCTGCCTTCTTATTACATCATTGGTCAATCCTTTATCACTCACAATCAGTAAAATAAAATCTACTTTACTTTCCCTGGCGCTACGGTCCTTGTAGAACCTGGGCCTCCGCCAAGTAAAATCAAACCATTAGTAAATTTGATGCTAATGATTTAAAATGGCAATATGTACAAGATAAACAATGTAACAAAAATAAAAAAAAGTAATAATAATTACAAATATAAATAAAAAAATAAAAATGTAGGCAAAATTAAAAAACGTTTTTGTACATTTTTTCTTGAAAAACTCGGAAATGGCTAGTCCTATCAAATAATTTTTTGGGTTAAACATCGTAGAACATTAAATTATGCGTCGATTGAGACCATACACAGCTCAATTGGAACAATAGTTAGCTCATAAATCAATTTTGAGTTATGATGCTTCAGGGAAAGGATTGTGCAAAACCTTTCTATCGGACAAGGTTTTAAATTGAAGACTATATATAGGTATTATGTAGGCCCTCTGATCCCTTAAGAAACTGTGAGCAAGAGAGTAAAAATATTGGGATATATAACTAAAATACAGCGGGATGTGAATAGTTTTTTAGCAAGCGCAGAAAATAAAAGTGAATTGGTTAAGTGCAAGAAATGCACGTATAAAATCGTACTGAAGTTAATTCAAGAATATTCAGTCATGCATTTTATGCGCCTAGTGTCATAATATTGCGTAGATGTAATACCGAAGTTTTCGTTCTTTTCATTTACTTTTGAGAGGAATTGAGAATACGAAGCTGTGTTGGTTTATGGATGAAGATAACCTACAGGACCGAGGGCGCCGGTAGCTCAGTGGTATGCGTACTTGTCTTCTGAGCTTAAGAACGTGGGTTCGAAACCGTTAAGCGATGGTCCCGAGCCTGTACCATGTCAGGTACTCGTTAAAGACTCCTGCCCTAGGTGAATAAAAATTTAGGGTAGGCAAAATTTAGGACTCCCATAGTAGAATCGGGCTCATGTCCTCAGAGTGACGAAAGAACGCTCTGGTAGTAGGCGATATGACCTCATAGTTAAACCCCGGGCATGAGTCATAAAACCTAACAATTCAGAAGTTAATTTCTAAGGCAACTACTAGAGGGCGCCGGTAGCTGAGAGTGCTAGCCTATTGAGCTCAACATTGAGGGTTCGAAACCCGGCCGAGGCCTTTCCGTTTTTTTTATCTGTGAGGTAAAAACCTTGAGCATGATGTCAGGTACTCGTTAAAGACTTAGGTAACTAAACCTGGGTAGCAATATATAGGACTTCCACAGCAGAGCTAACAGGGAAGGGATACGATTATTGGATGCCTAGGTGTACATACCAGACCTCCCAATATATCTAACGCAACTATTGATTTTTAGACAACACGGTTAATAGATGTTTGAGGGAGAGGGAAAACTTATTCAATTTATTCGTGCTTCTGAAATACTTTTTTTCATTTTTAGAATCAGAGCATTGGAAAATATGAAATTCCACTGAAAACCCAACATCGAATTGAGGGGCTGATATCAAAAACCACCTTAGTCCAAAAAATGAAATTTTCAGGAATTGAAAAAAACTGTGTCGCTTCTAATGAGATACATTCATAAAATTTAACCTGTATATAGTTTAAGATATTGCTTATACTGGGCTGTTATTGTTTTAATAAAATATTGCTGCTTCTGAGCTATGTACTTGCTGAAAGTTGGAAGTTGCTGGACATGGGTTGTTTTTGTCGGAAATCCAATGTGACATAGGTTGTTTTTGTAATAAATATCACTACCTCTACCCAATATCTTATTGTTTGCAATAAAATTTTTATAAAATAAAATATTTAACTCAAAATTATGAGACAAATAAACATGTAAACGATAATCATAATATTATTGTTCTTCCCCGCTGTTGTTATCACTGTTGTTTGCTTCTTCATTAAGTTGGGCGTTTCCTTTTAATGTATAATAAAACGCCCGTTTTTCACTGCTTATATACTTCAATAAATCGTTGACATCATTAAGTTTAGCTTGATTTATCTGAAGCTGTTCATTGTATGCACGACTGAGGTCAAACACTTTTGGGAGTTTTGTCTTATTATGGATGTTTACTTGTCTCCAGAAACCATGGTAGGAATCTTTGATCATCTCAAACGGAGTTTTATAATCAACTTTATACATTCTGAGTTGTTTTAGTTCACAAGTCCCCTCTTATTTTTTTGCAAAATAAGGTTCCACTGTTTCTTTTACATTGAAAACTTTCTGTCAAAAACAACCAATGTCCAGGACTAAGGTTGTTTTTGCAGAACAACTGTTTTTTTCAAGCTCTGTATCACAGGACTAGGGTTGATTTTGACGAAACAAATACCATATGAACTTGAAAGAAATAAAACTTGTTTATTTATGATATTGTCTAATTTCACCAAGTATATTTACATGGGAGTACTTTCGGTATTTCTACCATCCTCAGCCAAAAGCATAAGAGATAAGACTTCAGTTCAAATTAGACAATATCATAAATAAACAAGTTTTATTTCTTTCAAGTTCATTTGAATTATTTCACAATATCTCTGCAATAATGTCAGTTTTCATTCATATATACCATATGATTGTGAGTTCCATCATCTATCAACAGAATGCGCTCAAATCTCAATTTGGATAAATTTGGACTAAGGTGGTTTTTAATATCAGCCCCTCAATTACAAAAATTAGTCTGGGGAATTAAAATCAAAAATAAGTTAAAAGTTGTTTATTAAGTTGGAGAAGCCCCCGGACTGTCCAGAGGTGAGTGAGAGCTGGATAGAATCAATATCAGGAACTGACTTATAGTAGAGCCAAGTGAGTCGGCAGATCTGTGATGGCGTGCTGCATCTGCCAGCCTCAAGCTAAACACAGGGGTTCGCTTCACATTACCCCCTTCCTCATCAATCAAAAATATTTTACTATCTACTAATTAATAACTTAAACTTCCGTGATTTTCTCTGATGTAAATAATTGTATCGACACTTTAATTTTCAAAAGAAAAGTGACGAAATCACAATCCCGAAAAGAATTTTACAGTAAATCATCTCCAAAGTCCTCCCCAACTCAAATTATTTGCCATGTAAATAAAAAAAAATATTATCACATAGTTAAAAAATAAAATACGTATAATGAGTGTATATGTTACGGGTAAAGTTAGATTAACGGTTAAACCTAGGATTACCCGGGTAAACTGCGTAGTACCCACTGCCGCTTGGTTAAAGTTGGGTATACTAATAATGACAAGGCCATTAGTGGACGTATGTTCCACTATAAAGATTAGGTACTTATTAATTAGCTCGACCACACCTCAATTTCCATTGTTGTAAACTGTCTGATAATCATTCATCTGGGTACATAAATTCCTAGAACAAACATAAATCGAAATATTACAAAATTTGGGGGCGTATTTGCCGGCGTTCCGCCGGCGGGACGATATATCTGCCCCTCTCGTCGTTCCTATATTTGAAGTAGTACAGGTTCTAGCTTTAACATATACATTACCCGGGTTAAGACCGAAACGTGAACTATTTCAATTATATTTCGGACTTTAACCAAGCGGCAGCGGGTACTAGTAGGTTTACCCAGGTAATCCTAGGTTTAACCGTTAATCTAACTTTACCCGTAGCATATATAACAACCAGCCAAAAAAACTTTTTACAACAGGAGTGGCCAAACCGCGGCTCGCCTTGAATTATTTTACTGCCCGCGAGATTCATCACAATTTTACAAAATATGTGCAAATACACGCATTGATATCGACTTGCAAAAGCTAAGTGAAAGAGTTGAGAAACAAATATCTCACTAATTAAATATTATTCGATCATTTCATTATTATATTATCTATGTTTATATGTATGAATAATAATAAAAACAATAATAATAATTCATTTTGTTTTAAATTTTCTTTTCAAAAAATGTTTGTAGTGGGTCTAAATCTAATTATAATATATAATTTTATATGCGGCCCTTAGGAGTGTAATGCATTTCCAAAGTGGTCACCCCTGTTTTACAATATATCTCCTACAGGACAGCTACTTGCCTTAGTTTGGAACCAGTCTCTCACAGCAGGTAGGTCAGGCAGGAGAAGGGAGTTTTAACCTCTACTTTTTTGTTAAGACTGTTCGTATCCTCATATAAAGAAAGTCGGATCTCCAAGCCTTCTAAGATATCCATACATCTTCCCTTGGTACCCTTGTGCAAGAGTGCCACTCTATGGGTACCAGTATGGCCCTCATTTTGACAATGAATAAAGAACTCGGAATTCCTTCTTCATAGATGTTTCTTAGTTCGTATGTGTAGTTTCCATTTTAGTATTCATTGACTTTGGGAATAATTTTCATATTTCGTTTGGAAGTCTATATGTATTAACATTAGAAGTGGAGAAGTTTGTGAGTGCGGAGTGTGAACAGTTTCATAACCGCTGCTCTAACGGGAACTGTCTAAACAAATGAAAACCTGAAAAAAGTCAGTTTCTTCTTCCTCCGCTATTTGTGGTACAGAGAAATATAAGTAATCGGTCAAAAATTGTATGTTTAGTTTTCACCACAATTTCATGTTTCCGTCCCTCTCACTACAAATGTACTTCCCCAGCGTAAATTTGAAAATCAGCAGGTCTCGTTCTTAGTTACAAATTTGTTTTCCGATCTGATCTATAAATTTAAAAAAAAAAATCATCTGTATGTGCTTATGAGCACGATAACTCCCGATAGAATTGACTTCTTCTTCTTCTTCCTGCGGCGCTACGGTCCTGAAAGAACCCGGGCCTCCGTCACAATCCTCCTCCATTCGTCTCGATCCAAAACCTTCTCCCTCCATCCTCTGATGCCCAACACTCGGAGGTCCGCCTCAACGTCGTCCAGCCAACGGAGTCTCGGACTTCCTCTTCTCCTGGCACCGCCTGGCCTACCGTAGAGGGCCTGTTTATAGGGAGTCTTCCTCCTTCCATTCTCTCTACGTGGCCCAACCAACGTAATTTCGCCTGCTTGATCACGGAAACCAAGTCGGAATCCCCGTAGAGGTCTCTCAACTCTCTGTTCTTCCGAACACGCCATCACAGTAGCAGAGTCTCTTCATTTTCTTTTGTCAACGGCCAAGTTTCACCAGTGTAAGTTACAATTGGACGGACAATAGTTTTATAGACAATTAGCTTGGCCCTCCACGTTATTGTGCGGAACTTGTGTATTTTTTGGACAGCAAATAGACATCTCCCTGCAGCAATGCGTGCTCTTATTTCGTGGCTAAAATCATTATCTTCTGTGATCAGAGTTCCAAAATATTTGAATTCCTTGACTACTGGAAATTGGTGCTCATTAATAGAAATTACTTCAGGAGCGTCTTGCAGAGGGTTCCGTGAGGTCTTCATGTACACGGTCTTATCTACATTCAAATCAAGACTACGTTTCTCTGCTTCTCCTCCGAATTCCTGTAAAGCCCCGGCCAATGCTGCTATTGTGCTTGCTGTGACCGCCATGTCATCAGCATACCCCATATGCTAGAATTGACACGAAATTTTATATGTGTATCCAGAACCCTCTAAGGATGACACGTATTGATTTTCAGCCAAATCGGCCAGAAGAAAGAGAGAGATCAGAGAAGAGAGATTTGACTCAATTACTCTAACCATTGCCGATGTAATGAATATATCGTAACAAGGGTTTATATGAGGATTCACAAGCAATACGTAAATCAAATATTGAGTTTTAGCCCAAAGGGTCGATTAGCTTTGGAGAGAGAGCTTAAAGGAATTTAAGGGAAGTACATAGCCCTTCTCGGGTGATTCACCGACCACGTTTGTGACTTTGTCCCAATGAGAAAGTCTCTGTCAGTCTCATTTTGTTTCTTCTTCTCAGTTTCAGCACAAGAAGTGTGCTGAAGAAATAGGAAGAAGACTCCAGGAAGATGAAGGATCTAATTACGTAACTTTCCAAGAAGAAAAATAAAATGTGGCTACTTCATCTCTCAGATGCGCCCCACAGAGAGTTAAATTAAGTATTAAGTGGGATTATGGGGTTCTTGTTTATCGGTTTAGCACAAACTCTACAGAAATATATTAGTGAGATACTAAGAAATTATTAAAGTTTCAAATTGTTTGATTAAATATAGGAGAAGTAGTAATAATCAAGAAATAAGGGTAGGAGGAAGGGGTCTTTAAAGAGTACCAGACATCTTATAGGCCTAGGACCATCGCTTAATATTCCATCCGAAGGACGGCGTGCTCAATGTTTTCTTACACCAGCTATGTACTTCCCCAGCATAATTAATCAATTACGTTTTCGTTCTCCCTCCAAAGCCAATCGACCTTCTGGGCGAAAAATTAATATTTGACTTACATAGTGGCTTCTGAATTCTCATACTAAATTTTAGATACATTCATTACGTTACATTATGGCTTTTAATAGGGTATTCGAGTCGAGCTCCCCTATGATCCCCCCTCCCCTTTGTCTGCTTCCGCTGAAAATTAATATGTGTCGTCCTTAGATATTATTAAAACGGGAGTTTTTGTACTAAGCCTCTCCCCTAATCCTTCTTTTCCTTAGGCCGATTTGGCTGAAAATTAATTGATATCGTCCTTACAGGGTTTTGGATATACACATAAAATGTTGTGTTGATATATTCATTCTATATGTAGTTATCGTGTTCACAGACTCACAGACAGACAGCAATTCTTTTTTTGGAATCTGTAGGTCGGAAAACATGAAATTTTGTTGAAAACTCTGAATTGAATTTCCGACCGATAACACAACGCACCCTATACTTCGCACAGCTGGGGAAGTACAACCTACCCAGGATGTTGAGCTCAGTAGACAAGCTTCCTCTGATCTACCGGCGCCCTCCATATCCTCGATTTACTACAGTCTCTGGAAAGTGTTTACTTCTCAGATTTTCCAATCCCCTGCGTTCCCAATTCCTTGTCGGAATACCCGGAATACAGGTTCTATCTATGTTCCTCCGGTGTGATTTCGACAGACCTTGCCGCCAGAACCAAGGTCACCCCACTAAACCCTTCTCTGTGCCTCTTAGTAATGATATTTATTTGCGTGAACCCAATACATCGTAATAGGATACTTCACAAGAATGTATAAATTATTCTTACATGTACACTTATAAATTAGATACTATAAACATCTATAACTATTTGAGTCTGAAATACATGTGATTAGTAATAACAACTATTAAAAAAATAAAAAATAAATAAATAAGTACTCGAAAATATATAAGTACAAAAATAATAATACTCACCAATACAATAGATACACTTTTTAATTTAATAAACATTAAGACAAATAATTTTTAGAACTCTTCCGGAAGTAACTTTATCACGACGATATTTCGGGACGTTCTTCTCCCTTCAACATGTCCCAATATGAGAAATATAGAAAACAGAAAGAAAACAATAACAAATATAAATAAAATAAAAATTAACAATAACAAATTTAAAAATATATATATATTAAACAAAAATAAATGAATAAATATAAAAATATGAATCAATGAATTTATAAAATATAAACCGATAAATAGAAAAACAAATTTACATAAAATAATAATAATAATAATACAAAGAAAAAAAACTATTGCACAATGCCACACCGGTGTCAAGCGTTTGGACATACGAAGGCTTATTGTCACTGCCTTCCAAGATGTGTTAAATGTGCTGGAGATCATTTAACACTGGAATGTCAAAAAGCACCAAGCAACCCTCCTAAATGTGCCCTCTGCTTGGAAGCACATCCTGCAAGTTACAGAGGCTGTCTGGTCCTGGGGACAAGACAGGGGACGTTAGCCCGGCCGGCCCTAGCTCCAGCTCCAGCAGTAGTGCAGAGTCCACTGGCTCCTCCTCCGGCCTACAAGAAGCTTCAAGATACAAGAAGACGAACTTGACATACCACTGCATGACATACGCATATATATAGCACCCTTGACAGAAACAAATTTTACTGACAAATCATACTTTAATATGACTATGTCACGTATAGGGCAGACCACCCGGACAATACATCCCATGGGGATACAGCCATTTTGATTCGAGAATTCTTGTCTCATTTCCTTATCCCTGACACTTGTACCGACTACCTCCTATCCACAATTGTTGCCGTTAATACCCAACACTTCCAGTTTTCCATAGCAGCTGTGTACTGTCCTCCTAACAAGCCCATATCACAGCTCCAGTTCCAATCCTTCTTCAGTAATTCCCTTGACTCTCGATTCATTTCTGGTGGCGACTACAACGCAAAACATCCCCTCTGGGGAAGCCGCGTGACTAACCCACGAGGCCTCACCCTCCTTAGATCCCTCAGTTCTATTAATCCTCGGTTCCTCTCCCCTCCAGAGCCGATCGTACAGGCCTACATCCCTCACAAGACCTTCTGATCTCCTGGATTTCTTCATCTCCTCCCAATCATCCCCCTTTCTTCATCTTCACCCCCAAACATACAATCTTTGCCATCCTTCCTCAGACCATAGTCCAGTTGTTTTTTTCGTCACTCTGGTGAACAATGAGCCTGACTCTACTCTGGGAGTCCTAAATTTTGTTTACCATAAATTTTTATTCAGGATACGGGTTTTTAACGAGTACCTGACATCGTACAGGTTCGGCACCATCGCTTTACTTCCCATCCGAAGGGCGGCGTGCTTAAGTTTATTTTTACCTTCCAGAGAAAACAAACTAATGGCCTCGGCCGAATTTCGAACCCGCGATCAGTAAGCAAGCCCACATACCACTGAGCTACCAGCGCTTTCATGCTAGGGTAATGAAATATACAGTGATGAAAATATTAAACAAAAGGTAATTTTGACAGACCTTGTAGGAGAATAGATTTTTATATAATTTTATTATTTTTGAACAAAAAAAAAAATCTGTTGTTATAGAGTTTCCTCTAACATGAACATTATTAGCTGACGATACTTAACATTTTCTGTTTTTAACATTTCTTATAACATGTTGACATAAATACAGGCACACAATATCTACATTTTTGTGACAAAGGTACACTTACTCAACTCACTGGAACAACTGAAAATAAACAGAAAAATACTATAAAAAGGACATTGTAACAACCAAATTGTATGAACGATCAGACCAATCTCAAATATTCACCCTTTTCTCTGTCTCTGCAGTAATACGTACTTACTTTCTCAAAACTGTGTATTGTTTATCCATGTATTTGTTACTGACATCTTTGATTTATTTCATATCTACATATATATTTGTATTTTAATCAGCAATTATATTATTTCAAATTTTTCTTTTATTAACAAAATTTCAATTTGAGAATTATTTTCAATGTTTTTCATGTTTTTAAGACTTTACTGTACAGGACAAAGGGACAGGGAGAACAGGGCTGGAGAAGGGACAATTCGGAATATAAACTTGTTGAACTTCCATTTAGTATTTATCAAGTCTTGGCTAAAGATGGTAGCAATACAGAAAGTACTCCCATATATGTGAAATAAACAATATTTTTAAAAACATGCTTTTTTCTTTAATTTTTAGTTGGTTTAAATTTTTTTATTGTTTCTATTGCCTTCAAAAAGTGGAGAAGGGCATTAAAAAAAATTAATTCCTTTATGAGTTACACTTTAGTCTTTCTTCTGAGTATCACAATCATGATTGTATTGATAAGTGAAAAAATATTTTTATTTTTCCTGATAATCATTAATGTTTCATATATAAACCGTGCAGACAAAGGCAAGACTTGAATAATTTTTTTTTACGTAGAACTACGTCTTTCTTTGCTCGGTAACATCGGGAGCACGGAGGCAACAAAAATAAGTCACACTTTGAACACTTATAGGTTAGGTTAGGTTTTATGACTCATGCCCGGGCTTTAACAACGAGGTCATATCGCCTACTACCAGAGCGCTCTTTCGTCTCTCTGGTGGACATGAGCCCGACTCTACTGTGGGAGTCCTAAATTTAGCCTACCCTAAATTTTTATTCATCTAGGTTAGGGGTCTTTAACGAGTACCTGACATCGTACAGGCTCGGGACCATCGCTTAACGTCCCATCCGAAGGACGGCGTGCTTAAGTTTATTTTACCTCCCAGATAAAATAAACTAAGGGCCTCGGTCGGGTTACGAACCCACGACCCTGAGCTCAGAAGTCAAGCACGCATACCACTGAGCTACCGGCGCCCTCTTGAACACTTATATCTTCGAAACTAATAATCGTAAAAACATTTCAGATAGCTTATTGAGTCAAATTCATAAAAAAAAGTTTCAATCCTCCACCCCTTATCCCTTTGATACACTCGTTAAAGTAGCTAAATTTCACGCGATTTTTGTTTTGCCGCACGCCATTTCAAGGCTGATAACTAGTGAATAAATAACGATAGCGATGACCTCAGCCCCGCATTCCATACCTGACGGTCAGAGCTAACAAACGTATGTGATAAACCGAAATAAAGTGGATTCAAGATTTCTGGCAACTATGGCACAGTTCTCACTACATCGACAGTTATTAGGGGTTCTCCCATTGGGCCGATTTCGAGGAAAATTAATAGGGGCCATCCTTGTGTGGTTTTCAATTTTATTCTTTGATTAATATTATTTATTATTCTTAGTGCTTTCTTTTAAAGTCAGAAAATATTCTTCAATGTATTAAACCCTAATTAATTATAAAATGTAAATATTCATAATATAATGTAATTTATGTTTCTTTTAATACGATATTTTTGAGATTTCGAAGTAAGAGACAAAGAAACCTTAATGTAGAAAGAAATCGAGGTTCTGTCGTGTAAAAGAAAATTCAAAATTTGGCCAACGTTTCGAAAACTATTTATTTTCTTCTTCAGGGCGTACAGAATATAAACAAACAAATTAGCCATTATGGACAATGATATAAACCGATACATTATAATAATTTGAAAAGGGGTGGAAACAATTGTTTTTAAACATAAATGAAGGAGAAAAAAATAATAATATTAAATAAATAATACTAATTTTGAAAGTATGTAGTAATAAAATAACCTATATAAAACAATATATATCTCTCTAAATAACTAATAAATAAAAATTACCTTATAGAGACTTGAGAGGATGTGTGTGGTGAATATGTGATTTTTCTCTCTTTCATTTATGTTTATAAAAATTGTTTCCATCTCTTTTTCAAATTATTATAAAGTATCTGTTTATATCATTGTCCATAATGTCTAATTTGTTTGTTTATATTCAGTAGGCCCTGAAGAAGAAAATAAATAGTTTTCGAAACGTTGGCCAAATTTTGAACTTTCTTTTACACGACAGAACCTCGATTTCCTTCTACATTGAAAAGATACTGTCGACTCCATTAATCATTAAAGAAACCTTAGTTTCCAAGTTTATTAAATGCCTCTCTGCATCTTGTTCTTTGATTAATATAGTTTATTATTCTTAGTGCTTTCTTTTGAAGTCACGAAATGTTCGCACTAGGGCTACAAGCTACCCGATATATTAAACCGTAATTAATTATAGAGTGGAAATATACATAATATAATGTAATTAATGTTTCTTTTAATAAGATCTTTTTGAGGTTTCGAAGTAAGAAACAAAGAAACAACATAATGTAATTAATGTTTCTTTTAATACGATCTTTTTGAGATTTCGAAGGAAGAAACAAAGAAACAATATAATGTAATTAATGTTTCTTTTAATACGATATTTTTGAGATTTCGAAGTAAGAAACAAAGAAACAATATAATGTAATTAATGTTTCTTGTAATACATCTTTTTGAGGTTTCGAAGTAAGAAACAAAGAAACCTTAGTCTCATCTAATAAGTAGAGAGAAGGATACTGTTGAAGAGTACTATTGAGCTATGGTGGTTGGTGGTTGATGGTTGAGTTGTGTGGAGCCCACCTACCTAGTGGCACCTGATCCTCCTGCATATATTACCTGCCTCCTGTTTACTCTAACAATTACATGCTAGGTTGTGTAGTGTCTTTAGCTGACTTCCAACCAGCATACACCAACAACACACACAACCAACACCATTCACCTTTTTGGGACCTTTTGTTCCACCTCACATCCCCACTCGCCGTCTCTTTTTGGAAATTCCATTGGAGGCTCGGACTTGGAGGAGTAAAACCTACTCAACATCATAACGGAAGAGGAAAAATGAACGTTTATATAATTAAAGAAAATAAAACAGAATTAAGAACATATAACGGTCGATTGGCTTTGAAGGGATTACGAAAATGTAATTGATTAATTTGTGCTGTGGAAGTACATAGCAGGTGATTCACTTTTTATTGTTATTTATGAGTGAATAGTTTGGCGTTTACACTATTTTTGTTAGTTTTGCATTGATAAATAATATACTAAAAAATAATTTAAAAAACCGAAGATCATAACTCCTTCCAACAAGACTGTACTCCTAATGGAATAAAAGACCGTCAGTTTGGTTAACAAACTGCCCATTAAATTTAAAATAATTTTGTTGTAAGCACAACTCCAGCGCATCAATTAATTAATTTTTTTTTTATCACCCCCCTCCCAAGGATTTTCCTAGTGGGGCAGGGTGTCATAGTCTTAGGTAATCTTAGGTAACCTGAGAATTGTATAAAAATGACAACCTAGCAAACTTTTTTTTTTTTTTTTTTTTTTTTCGCCTTATGTACGGTGCATATTAGCCATGTCAATGTGTTATATATAATTATTTAAGACATCCATGGCCCCGGGAGGGAGTTCTATCTACGAAATTGAAAAAGTATTCAAATAAAATACCATTTTTATTTTTGTTTTCATTTGTTAATTAACAGTTAGGTTCTATATTACTTTGTATTTTATTATTATTATTATTTTCTATTTTCATTTATTTGTACTTTTTTTTAACTGAATAATGTATATATCAGGCCGAACCCTGAGCCTAAAAGATGTATTTCTTAAAGGCTAATAAAGAATTGAATTGAATTGAAATAAAACTCACTCCCGGACGGGATTCGAACCCGCAAACCATGGTAAGACCATGCGACCAAAGCCCTACGCTCTAGCCCGCACGGCCACCATGGCCCCCTCCTAGCAAACTTAAATGTCACTTTGCTGTAATCCGAAACCGGTTCACTTTATATTAGGGATGTGTATCGACCAACAAAACATCGATTAATGACATCGATTATTACGTTCTACTAATTAATCGATGTACTTATTAATGGTTGGTTAAATAATCGATTAATCGAACGCACAAACAAAAGTTAATATAATCAGTCAATCACAACTCACAAATGACAAAACACAAATTATTAGAAATTAGAAGTAGACTATTAGAAGGTTACGTTTTACTTATCACCAGTTCACCACAGAGGCACTGTGTTGTATCGATAGTCGATACGATAGTCTCCTCCCACTTTTTTAGGCGAGTTGCACTTCGGATGAATTATAATTAATTCATTTTTCTTTTTTTTCTCCTGTTTTTCGGATGAGTTGTGATTTTAATTAAAAATTTAATAATCGTTAAATAATCATCGATTATCCGATTAATCAAACCCAGATGACATCGATTAAAAAAACACAGATTATTTTACTAAAACATTGATTATTTCGATTAATCGGTTAATCGATACCTATCCCTACTTTATATATATATATTGTAGCATGTCTACCCTATAGATAATGCTCAGAACTGGCGATGTCTACGAGAGGATCGCGATCGCTAGGAGCAAAGTATGGGTTGTGTGGTGTTGAATAAACGAGAATTGCATTTGGAAGAGCATGCTCGGAACCAATGATGCCTGCGAGAGAATCGCGATCGCTGGGAGCGAAAATAAAGAATAATAGAGACACAATGGAAAGGAAGCCAAGATAATTGTCTACATCCGGTGTATAATGAATAAGCAGTAAGGGTTTTTTTTTTACTCCAGGTTTTCACACAACTAGAGGCAGATGTTAATTGGTAATATGCGATTGGCTGGAAATAAAATGGGCGGAGTCCGACGACCAATCAGACCTCGGGATCCGTTCCCACACCACGATGAGGCACGGAAGTCACTCCCCGTTTTGGCACAGTCTTTGCTCATGTCTTGGTGGATCACCACGTTCCTTTCTTTGTAAAGTTTAGTTTGAATATGTGAAATTACCAGTCTTTGCTCATGTCTTGGTGGATCACCACGTTCCTTTCTTTGTAAAGTTTAGTTTGAATATGTGAAATTAACAGTCTTCACTCATGTCTTGGTGGATCACCACGTTCCTTTCTTTGTAAAGTTTAGTTTGAATATGTGAAATTACCAGTCTTCGCTCATGTCTTGGCTGGTCACCACGTTCTTTTTATATTGTACAGTTGAGTTTAAATATGTGAATTGAGTCACTCTGCGTCCATGTCTCGGGTGATCACCACGTATATTATCTGTTTTAATATCAGTTTGAATATGTGAAATAGTCAGTGAGATACACATTTTGAATTCGGACGCGCCGGGTCAGTGAGGGGCGTGAGTTCTGCCGTGACATCGAAACTACGCAGATCTTCAGGGACTATGTGAATAGACGATTTCTACGGGAAGTCCAGAAAGGGTGATCACGCCGTCATTCGCCATGGATATCGTATCGAGGTACCTCGTAATTAAGTTATAATTCAGTCCTTCAGACACACGGCCAAATTATATATATTCAATTGTTGTTTTGTAAATATATTCTCATTAAAATAAATATGTTAAAGTTATAGGTTTGATTCATTTCATTCCCCCCCACTCATGCTTCTTCTGGTTGACAACAGTAATTAATTATTGTTAATTACTGATGTCAACTAACCGTTAGGAACTTGTAACCGTTCTTCCCGTGGGAGTGCTTTCAGCTATTCAGGCATTGTTTAATTAAAGTCGCGATTTAAATAATTTTCAATTTTAATAATTTTTCGATCTCAGTTTTATTTATTTTATTAATTACGTGATTTGCACTCACACAGGGAGGGAAATGGTTTTTAATTGGCGCCCGAACAGGGACTTGATTTGTTTATTAATTATGCCAATTAGTATAATTAATGAACCCCACTAATCGGTCCCTTATTAATTAATTAATTTTTTTTAATTAAAAAATAAAAAAAATTTTTTTTTTGCTTTTTAACGTAGATTCCAGCCTATTAGGCCACAATGTTATATTTTCACTTAAAGTCGGTATTTAGAATCAAAACGGAAGAAGGATGGGTGAGGGTAGGGACAATGAATGACATCATTTATTGAAATAATTTTATTTTTTTTTTTGTTTTTGATTTTTTTTTTTTTTCTTATGTAGATTTAGTAGGCATTTATTTTACATATTATAACTATTGTTGTATTGTGATGCCATCTGACAGGTCACCATAGAAATTAGGTTAGCACCAGACCTCCCGTATAATTCATTTAATTGTTTTGATATATATTTCTTATCAGAATGGAAGGGAAAGAGAAGTCGGAGATAGAACCGATACAGACACGGTCTAGGAAAACCATTCGCACTCCCCCGGAGTCCCCGGTAGGAAAGCCTAAATTTGACCTAGAGGCAATGCTTAAGGCCATGCAGGAACAGATGGGAAACTTGGGAAATTCCCTAGGACAGCAGACTTCGGAGATAAAGGAACAAATTTCGGCAATGGCAAATAATATCGAATCCATTAATCGCGATATGGGCACTCTACGATCTGAGTCCGGAGAATTGAGAACTAGACAGGATAATTTAGAAGGGAAATATGACAAACATGTTTCTGAAGTTAGGGACATGGTAGATGTCTGTCATCATGAAATGACAGGTAGGATCATGTCAGAAACACAACGTTTAGATAAGGAGGTCGAGGAAATAAATTCGAACCAAAATCTTTTTCGTACCGATTGTGAGAAGAGATTCGCCAATATCTCGAAGAGAATAGATACTGTTTCGGGTCAAACTCAGATCTCAACCCCAAAACAAGATGACCGAATGACCGTACCCGAAGGACATAGGAATTGGCCTACGAACCAGACTTTTGCTCGCGAACAGCCTAGCAATGTCACCTTCCAAGATGTCTACGTGAAAAATTACGAACGTGGTGAGGTGGCGTTACGTAATAGCGTTTTGGATTTGCCCAACCATTTTGTATTTAAATTCTTACTATTCTGGGAAGGACCTTACCAGATTTTAGACAAGGAAAGTCCTCAAATTTTTATTTTAGGACATCTCGGCAGCGACGTAGCGGAAGGAGGAATCTTTTATACGATCTTACAGAAGCCGTATATTAGCGGATAAATTTACAAGCAGGCTAGAGAAGCGCTAGGGCTCTCTTTGAGATTAACGATCTTACTTCAGCCGAGTTAGGGGGGCGATTATTGCAGACGAGATCGCGGCCCTAGAGTCAGGGAAGAGATTTGTGACGTCTCTATGGGTGTCCATCCCCAGCTATCCCAGGAACAGGTAGACAAAGTCACACACACATAAAACAGACACTATTCTTTATTATTTGGGAATTATTTATTATTTTACACTAACGGCCAACACCTCATTATACAACAACACACAAAGAATCACACATACACATTTATTGGGGACACGGGATTTATTATTTAGTTATTTTTTTTTGTAAATAGGATAAGGCAGACGGGGACATTCTGGCACTCCCCTGGGGCTTAACATCGAGCATACCCCCCTTAGTCGAGCTCAAAGATTCCAAAGTGAATCGCCAGGTTGTAAATAGTATAATAAGTTAGGGTTAGTTTTTTTTTTAATTCTAGATATTAAGTTAGTATAATTTTTTGTTTATATTTAGTAATAGGATATTTTTTTTAAATAGTATTAGTAAGTCTTTTTCTTTTTATATTGATAGATGGGATAATTTAATTTAGGTAATGGTGTCATTTTTAATTTAACGTAATTGTAGGACGGGGCAGACGGCATATGGACTGGCCATCCATGGGAATTTACCTACGTATTTGAATTTGATTAGTAAAGCAGATCTGACTAGGCTGACGGCGAGGTGATGGCACACACATTGGTGAATGGTCCTATATGGTAAATGTACTTCCAATTGTATTTATCTTCTTTTTTGTAATGATCTATAAATGTATTTCTTCAATTTTTTTTTTTTTGTTGTTTTGTATTTTTGAGTAATATTTGTATTAGTATCCGACCGTGTGTATCTATTGAAAATGTCACATTGACCCATATTTTATCTAGTGACCATGATGGGCTATGTTAACCCAATGAGAGCCTTGTAAATATATTTGTAACATATATTCAGGTATGGACCTTACTTATTATGATGCAGTGTCGACCACGGTAGGTCAAATGTCAATTTTGTTATTTTATTTAAGAAATCCTAGGGCAAGGTGCCGAAGCATACATGACTAAAGGGGGAGATATATTATAAACTGGAGGGGATACCCAGAATTGAATATTTAATTATCGTACACACGGAGAAGGGGCCACTCCATTGATGCTTGTAGAATCCATTTAAAGGGGCGGGAGTTTGTTTAATTATTTTTTTATGCCATGAACTGACTGTTGAACTGAAGAAAGGGTTTCGCTACTTGATTAATGCGGATGCCGGAATTTACATATATTTATGAAACTGAGATGGGATTTGAGTGGGCTTATTTTTCTATTTTATATTTCGTCGTCGTTCCGGCAGAAGGTAAATACCTGTCGAAGGCCTAAGGAGGCATATGGTTAGGGTTTGGTCAACCCAAATTTTTGTTGAAGCGGATTAGGTATATGGGAATTCAGTTGAAACATTGTCGAGGCGTGGGGCCTTTTTGGATGTTTTAACTAGTCAGTGAATGTATGCTAGAAATAGAATCGTCGTTATTTGCCAATGGAGAGGGTCAACTCCAAGAAGTACAGCGTAAAGTAGACTCATGCTTTGGTCACGCATGCATAGGCAAGCCATGCCGAATAGAAAGGAAATTTAAAATCATGTTTTGGTCACGCATGATAATGAGGTCGATACCTGAGTATTTGTGATATATAATTATTTTATTATGACTTTGGGCAAGTCTTCTTTTAATGAATATTGGTTAAGTGTATATGCTCAGTGAACGAGCAAGTGTTAAGTGAAACTAATAAAATATGTGACTTCCAATGGTCATTTAGCCGACATATTTTATTTTAATGGGAACGGGGGATATTGTAGCATGTCTACCCTATAGATAATGCTCAGAACTGGCGATGTCTACGAGAGGATCGCGATCGCTAGGAGCAAAGTATGGGTTGTGTGGTGTTGAATAAACGAGAATTGCATTTGGAAGAGCATGCTCGGAACCAATGATGCCTGCGAGAGAATCGCGATCGCTGGGAGCGAAAATAAAGAATAATAGAGACACAATGGAAAGGAAGCCAAGATAATTGTCTACATCCGGTGTATAATGAATAAGCAGTAAGGGTTTTTTTTTTACTCCAGGTTTTCACACAACTAGAGGCAGATGTTAATTGGTAATATGCGATTGGCTGGAAATAAAATGGGCGGAGTCCGACGACCAATCAGACCTCGGGATCCGTTCCCACACCACGATGAGGCACGGAAGTCACTCCCCGTTTTGGCACAGTCTTTGCTCATGTCTTGGTGGATCACCACGTTCCTTTCTTTGTAAAGTTTAGTTTGAATATGTGAAATTACCAGTCTTTGCTCATGTCTTGGTGGATCACCACGTTCCTTTCTTTGTAAAGTTTAGTTTGAATATGTGAAATTAACAGTCTTCACTCATGTCTTGGTGGATCACCACGTTCCTTTCTTTGTAAAGTTTAGTTTGAATATGTGAAATTACCAGTCTTCGCTCATGTCTTGGCTGGTCACCACGTTCTTTTTATATTGTACAGTTGAGTTTAAATATGTGAATTGAGTCACTCTGCGTCCATGTCTCGGGTGATCACCACGTATATTATCTGTTTTAATATCAGTTTGAATATGTGAAATAGTCAGTGAGATACACATTTTGAATTCGGACGCGCCGGGTCAGTGAGGGGCGTGAGTTCTGCCGTGACATCGAAACTACGCAGATCTTCAGGGACTATGTGAATAGACGATTTCTACGGGAAGTCCAGAAAGGGTGATCACGCCGTCATTCGCCATGGATATCGTATCGAGGTACCTCGTAATTAAGTTATAATTCAGTCCTTCAGACACACGGCCAAATTATATATATTCAATTGTTGTTTTGTAAATATATTCTCATTAAAATAAATATGTTAAAGTTATAGGTTTGATTCATTTCATTCCCCCCCACTCATGCTTCTTCTGGTTGACAACAGTAATTAATTATTGTTAATTACTGATGTCAACTAACCGTTAGGAACTTGTAACCGTTCTTCCCGTGGGAGTGCTTTCAGCTATTCAGGCATTGTTTAATTAAAGTCGCGATTTAAATAATTTTCAATTTTAATAATTTTTCGATCTCAGTTTTATTTATTTTATTAATTACGTGATTTGCACTCACACAGGGAGGGAAATGGTTTTTAATATATATATATTTTCTGTCGTTTTTTTCATAAAGGAATGTTTTTTTTGACTATAGCGTCTTTGTTATGATTCTAATTCCAATGTGACCTTTGCTAATGTAAACAGCATTGTTTACTATCTATGAAAACAGTATAATATTTTAATCCAGTCACTCACTGCTAGACGTTCAAACGAATTTATTAAAATGGTTTGCATTGAAATTCAAATTCGGTCGATTTTACTTTATGAGTTTAAACTCGGCTTAAAAGCTAATGTGGCCACTCGAAAAATATGCTCCGTGTTTGGTGAGAAGGCTGCCTCTGAGCGTAAAGCTCAATTTTGGTTTTCCAAATTTCGTCAAAGCGACGAAACGCTCGAAGACGGGGCTCGTCCTGGAAGACCTCAAGTTGCTGAAGAACAGCAAGTTCGGGAACTAATAGAGTCGGAACCACGTCAAACATGTTCGGAAATAGGTAACTAGATATTTCAGAAGCAACAGCCTACAGATACCTACATCAAATGGGAAAAATAAAAAATCTTGACAAATGGGGCCCTCACAAGTTATCGGATGCCAATAAGATGATTCGATTAACAACATCTTCATCTCTAGTTACTCGGTTAAAAAATTATCCATATTTAGACAGAATAATCATTTGTGATGAAAAATGGGTATTATACAATCTTTTAGGCGGTGTTAACAAGCCTAACAGCTGATGAAGAACCAATAAAATTTTCGAATCCTGATCTTCACCCGAAAAAGGTGTTATTGGTTGTTTTCTTGTTGGTTGTTCATGCACTATAAGCTCCTAAGTCAGGTTCTCTTAACCTTTTTCTCTTTTTCTCAGTTTTCATTTGATTCTCCTAGTGAAAAGAATCTTTAGATCGTTTTTTTCGTTAGTGAAATTGAATGTTTAAAACTTTATTTTACTCACGTGCGACGTTTTTGTTTACGGACGTTTTGTACCTACTGTCGGTGCAGAATAGTGAACAGTATTTTTTTTTTAAATCATCAAGTTATAAAGTGATAAAACAATGGCTACCACTTCAAAAAGAAAGAAAATTGTTCTTTCCATTCAACAAAAATTGACGGCAATTGAAAGGATGGAAAAGGGTGAAACAGCTGCTAAAATAGCCAAGAAATTAGGGGTTGGTGAGAGTAAAGCGAAAGATTGGAGGAAAAGTAAAGAAAAATTGAGGAAATTTGGTTCTAGTGTACCTTTAGAAAAACGACACCTCAATGCCAGATCAACTTTAAAGAAACCAAAATTAGAGAAACTTGACGAGGCAGTATGGATGTGGTTCGTGCAGAAACGCAACCTAGACTGCCCTATAAGTGGTGTCATTTTAAAAGAAAAAGCCATTTCATTGAATCAAAGCATGGATGGGGATCCTACCTGTGAAATACATACGTGTTTTATTCCTTAGCTCACCTAAAAACACTTTTTTTATGCTTTAATTGATATATTTTTTCTCATTAATTGAGTGGTTGACGCGAAAAAGGTTCTAAGCGCCACTTTAGTCGAAAATGAGATTTCTGTGGAATAAGGTTCTATAGGTTTCTAGGGACTGGGTAGGGAAGTTTTTTTTGCCGTTACAGCAGCAGTTGGTAGTATTGAGCCCACGTCAGCGTTGAGCCTCATGGAAGAAGGTTCTAACAGCCACCAGTAGTTCTCAACATGGCAGCGGAAGGAAGTGTTATTTTGGCGTTTAGAACCTTTTTCGCGTCAACCACTCAATTGATGATTTCCGTTATCCAGAGTCACGTCGGTCCCTGCAACGGATAAGGGAGAGTCTACTGTATATATATTTCTGGAATTAGACAATATAAAAGTTGAACACGTTCTTCATTTTTATTTATTTTATTAGATTTCCACTACATCAATAGCACAAAAGTCTTTCGGATATAACAAAATAATATAAACTAAGGCTCTAGCCGTCTGTCGGGTAGGCCATGCCAGGCGCGGATTCAGAGGGAAGTTTTGAGGAGGGAGGGGGCGGGTGCCAAGGAGGCTAAATTTCATTAATCTCTTTTAATTTCATTAATCAGAGAGATTCCTTCGCAATTCCAAATGAAGATTGAATCTGCTCAGCTCACTGAATCAGGGGCAATTTATAATTATTGTTAGTTTGAATTATCCAAAAAAAAGTATAATACATCATTTCAACAAGAAAATTCTCATACTTATAAATGTTAAAACATTAAATTATTTATGAAAACTGACATTATTGCAGAGATATTGTGAAATAATTCAAACGAACTTGAAAGAAATAAAACTTGTTTATTTATGATATTGTCTAATTTCACCAACTATATTTACATGGGAGTACTTTCGGTATTTCTACCATCCTCAGCCAAAAGCATAAGAGATAAGTTAATATTACAGAATGTCAGCCTCTCGAGGAACCCATTACCCTCCCCCCTGGTGTTCCCCATGACGTCAGACATTCCTAACTAAGCTAAATTGTCAAGCTGTGAGATATTTTATGACAAGGCGGTCCCCATATTTCAAATGTGTGACCCCTTCTAAGATCTAGGTATAAAGCATTAACAATGAACAGGCGAATAATATAACATTAACAAATCAAATAAATTGGTTCCAATTACATCCTAATTAAAATTATTATACTGTAAATTATATATATATATATACATATATATAGGTAAATTCTATGTATATTTAAACGTACCTGTGCACATCGCCTGGAGGGTCATATTATTGTGACAGTAAAGGGGAATATTTTAGATTGGTTTGGTCGTTCATACAATTTCCATTTTTTAAAGTTCTCGAGAGGGGTTCCTCGAGAGGCTGACATTCTGTAATATTAACTTATCTCTTATGCTTTTGGCTGAGGATGGTAGAAATACCGAAAGTACTCCCATGTAAATATAGTTGGTGAAATTAGACAATATCATAAATAAACAAGTTTTATTTCTTTCAAGTTCAATTAAATTATTTGATAATTATATTGAAAATCCTTAAAAATTAATTATAATTAACTTTGGAACAAAATCCCGCTCGGAAATAAAATCCCTAGTTATATAAATAAATATTGTTTGTTAAAATTAAAGTTAGTTATTATGACTCATGCCCGGGCTTTAACTATGAGGTCATATCGCCTACTACCAGAGCGCTCTTTCGTCACTCTGATAGACATGAGCCAGAATCTACTATGGGAGTCCTAAATTTTGCCTACTCTAAATTTTTATTCACCTAGGGCAGGGGTCTTTAACGAGTACCTGACATCGTACAGGCTCGGGACCATCGCTTAACGGTTTCGAACCCACGTTCTTGAGCTCAGAAGACAAGCACGCATACCACTGAGCTACCGGCGCCCTCGGTCCTGTAGGTTATCTTCATCCATAAACCAACACAGCTTCGTATTCTCAATTCCTCTCAAAAGTAAATGAATAGAACGAAAACTTCGGTATTACAACTACGCAATATTATGACACTAGGCGCATAAAATGCATGACTGAATATTCTTGAATTAGCTTCAGTACGATTTCTTGCACTTAACCAATTCACTTTTATTTTCTGCGCATGCTAAAAAACTATTCACGTCCCGCTGTATTTTCGTTATATATCCCAATATTTTTACTCTCTTGATAACAGTTTCTTAAGGGATAAGAGGGCCTACATAATACCTATATATAGTCTTCAATTTAAAACCTTGTCCGATAGAAAGGTTTTGCACAATCCTTTCCCAGAAGCATCATAACTCAAAATTGATTTATGAGCTAACTATTGTTCCAATTGAGCTGTGTATGGTCTCAATCGACGCATAATTTAATGTTCTATGATGTTTACTCCAAAAAATTATTTGATGGGACTAGCCATTTCCGAGTTTTTCAAGAAAAAAGGTACAAAAACGTTTTTGAATTTTTTGTGTTTTTACTTTTACTTTTTTATTTATATTTGTAATTATTATTATTATTTCTATTTTTTTACATTCTTTATCTTGTACCTGACATCGTATAGGCTCGGGACCATCGCTTAACGTCCCATCCGAAGGATGGCGTGGTTAAGTTTATTTTACTTCCCAGATAAAATAAACTAAGGGATAAAATAAACTATGCGCCGCGGCGCCCTTAAAGAATACAAGCTTGAAATACATTTTTTTTTAAATTCCCCAACTATACGAAGTATACTGGAAATTATGTAATTGGTCTGAAATTCGATTTTAAGTTTTCACCAGAATTGTTTTCCTGCCTCCTGGTTCAAAATATGTATGTCTGTGAACACGATAACTGCCGGTAGAGTGAACGTATCGACATGAGACTTTATATGTGTATCCAGAACCCCATAAGGACAAAAACTATAATAATTGCTTTTGTAATGAATATATCAGGAGGAAATTTCATGTAATATGGATATTTCATATGGATATGGAATATGAACTTTCAAACCCTCATAAGGACGACATCTATCATGTTTTTACAGATCATTCTCCACCCCCCTCATCTCAAACTGCCATTACTGGATATATGAAAGGTTAGGTTAGGTTAGGTTTTATGACTCATGCCCGGGCTTTAACTACGAGGTCATTTCGCCTACTACCAGAGCGCTCTTTCGTCACTCTGGTGGACATGAGCCCGACTCGACTGTGGGAGTCCTAAATTTTGCCTACCCTAAATTTTTATTCATCTAGGGTAGGGGTCTTTAACGAGTACCTGACATCGTACAGGCTCGGGACCATCGCTTAACGTCCCATCCGAAGGACGGCGTGCTTAAGTTTATTTTACCTCTCATATAAAATAAACTAAGGGCCTCGGTCGGGTTTCGAACCCACGTACTTGAGTTCAGAAGGCAAGCACGCATACCACTGAGCTACCGGCGCCCTCAATATTATATTGGGTAGTATATTATTTTGTTTCATTTTACCGTCTAATCCTCAGAGACTCTTTCTTTTACTCAGTAATGCCTGTATGGAATAAATTTGAGGGGTAAGAAGGAAGAGTGATAGGTATGTAAAAAGGTGGTTGGTATATGGAAGCCTATTTTGGCCAAATCACATATATTTTATTTTTTGTTTCTTTTTTTATCCTTTTTAATAAAAAAAACATTAATAATAAAACCATATTTTAAAATTCTTTAGTCGTGTTGGTCCTACCTTAAATCTGTGGACACTTGGGCGTTTTTGCTGGCCGCAAAGCAATGTTGCGTTGTCTGAGCAATGTTGCAGGTTGCCGGTTACTCTGGTGTGGGAGCTACCTTACAGATACATCAGAAAAGATACCGATCGATAATCATAAGGTAATAAGTGTTGGGAAGAATATTTTGAAGATTGAAACTGACGTGATAGTCAACGAAAATGTTTGCTTGTTTCAACCAGTTCTGCAAAACTCACATCCACAATCTCATCCTGTAAGCAATTTTGATAAAACTTCGAAAGTGAATTGAAGTAAATTGTTTTTCAAATCCTGGCAACTTTGCAACTTAAACCAAGTCTACAGATACCTGGCTTAACTCTTACCTCTCCAAAGACACTTACAAAGTTCTTAAGCTCATGGACTTACAGATCCAAATGTTCTCTACAACTTAATCCTAAGATTCCAGGATTAACTTTCACTAATTGTATATTATTAATATGAACTAATTTCAATTTAATTTAATAATATTACAATATTTTCAACAGTAGTTTTAATTTTGGTTTTGGAGCATTCCCACTCAACGCTGATTTAGCTGAAAATCAATGATATGGCATACTCATGGACTTTTAAAAATGCATATAAAATTTCGTGTCGATGTATTCATTTGATCGGGAGCTATCGCTTAAATTAAATAATAATTATGGACAATATATTCGGCAATCCTTAACACGCTTAATATATCTGATGTGGCCATAACTAGACTTTATTATACCAACCATGTTTTTACAGAGATCCCTCTCCCTCCCCCACCCTCTCTGAAATTCATTCTGATATTCATTCATATGAAAGTAATGTGTTGACATATGTTTTTTTTGTTTCATTGTACAGCGTTATTCTGAGAGTGACTTTCTTGTACCGTTGTATTGTTTGTGGGATGTTACGAGTCCCGACTACAAAAACCGGGTAAAAAGAAAAGTGGCCCTAGAATCTCTGGCTGCCTAGGTCCAGAGCGGTCTGCGAGCACTTCGCGCGTCCACCAACGTTTACGTTTTCGCGTTCTTTCACTTGTAATTAGCACTAAGCAGAAACTCATTCCACACAAAACAATGTCCTCCATGGTGGACTGCGAAGATGAGACTGAGAAATTCACATAGTAGTGTGGACGCTAGACGAGACAAAGAATGGTGTCTCTAGACGGTCTATAGAACGTGTCTCGAGACCGCCTATAGAAAAATCGTGCAACATGGTCTACTAGTGTGTACTAGGCTTAAGGGCTCATCAATATCTGCTCCTAAAGACGTATTGCATCTACAGAAGTATGAGGCTATATGTTCTTTCCAAGACCAAGTCTATGGGAGGAGGGGGTCATTCAGTCAAATCAATGGATTGAGTTGATCGATTCGGTCTGGGGAAGTTCATGGAGGTGATTCACGGACGTCTTATTTTTATTGTTATTCCAAGGAGATTAAGCGCAGTAGCAAAGTAGGTATTTATATGTAGAAGGTGTGGGATGAGCGATAATTCAAGAAAAATAACTGGGAGGGGAGTTGTAGGGGTGGGGGGGGGGGGGGGGGGGGGGTAAGATTCAAAAGTTAATAATGCATGTTGATGGGGGTAGGGGGCGTGGACCCTAAGCCAGGCTTACCAGCTAATATCTAGGGTCGAGGGGGCCCGGAGCCCTAATTGCAAACTAACCTAACCCCAGCAAGGGCAATAAATAACAAACACCATCACCATTACAGTACAGCTCAGCATATGTCCTGTCTGCAGCGCGGCTCCCATCAGGGTCCACAGCCCGTCTTATTATATACAAATTTACGAAATATCCTTAATTAATCACCGATATAGTTTCATCAATGTTCCAATACCTCTTGGTATAAGAAAGTCCTGTTATGGTCATACCTTATATATCGTCACCTCTGAGGACGATCAGGAGAAATTGTTGGGTTAAAAGCTGCATACTCCAAACGGCTTCCTATTTCAGTAAACGAGTACAAAGACTTGAACAAATTGTGTTCAAAAGAAATAATTCCTAGACGATACCATCAAGAATATCGCGAACTGCCAAAGACAAATGATACCAGGGATTGTTTAAACGAAACTGATGAAGAAGAATCCTTTGAACATGATGACTGACATTTTAATTTTGTTTTTTCTGATAATGACTAAAAAATGTGTTTAAAAAAAAAAAATTTTTTTTGTATTTCTATAAAACATAAAACCTAATTATTAATATTTACATGGTTTTACAAAAAAGTTTAATGAATTGCTAATAAAATAGTAATAAAATAATTATTCAAGAATTGAGGGTTACTTTCTATTTTCCCCGCAAGTGTCTGTGGTAAAACCCTGTAACCCACACTTTTTACAGTTTTTTTAATGTGGTAATTGATATAAAATCCCAATGCAATATATTTTTACACAATATGACAAAAAAATATAACGTTTACAAAAAAAAAATTAATGTAGCTTCCTAGATAAAAAAAATAATTAAGAAAACAAAAAATTGTTGCTCCTGTAAAATTTACAAATTGAGGGTTAAAGGCTTCTACCTTAGAGGTGACAATATATATTAATATTTCCAAGTAAGTGATAGTTTTTTTTTGTTGAAGATGATTTAGAATTTATTTTACATTCTTTGGGGCGTTATAAATTTGGTAAATGGCGTTATAAATAAATCCATGGACAGACTTGCGATTGGAAGTTTAGGAAGGAACATTTTTTGTAAGGACCAATGTTTCGAAAATACTATCCGTTTTCGCGTTAAAGGTGTAATGTAAAAATGTGAATTATTATGGCCGCATCAGATATTTTTATCCATCTTAATTAGAAAATTAGCAATAATAACTTCCCATGCGTTACAATTTAAACATTACTTTGAGATATTTCCTATGAAAATGTATTATTTATTTATACTTTCTTAGTTAGAGCGCTCTAGAAGTTCCAATCACACACGGACAGACATCATCGTGGTCAGGGGACCTTGAAACATGATTACTTTGAAATCTCGATCTCGAATTTTTGCACGATCATAATACTTCCTTATAATAACGTATATGAAAGCAAAAAATACAAGAAAAAAATAGATTTCTAGGTTCGGGGTATGTTATATACTTTAGCACAATAGTTCTCAACATTTTCTACACAACCTTTTTTGCTGGCCTTAACAAGGTGACCCCCTTTTTTGTTGACATTGAAGAAACGCTCCCCGCCCCCTCCCCCTTTGTGAGCAGGCCTTGATAAGGCGACCCTCTTCGTGCAGACCTTGTTAAGGCGACCCCCTTTGCGCAGGCCTTGATAAGGCGACCCCCTTTTTGCAGGCTTTAATAAGGCGACCCCCTTTGTACTGGGCTCCATCTTGAGACGACCCTCATCAATTTACCACTGTGAACTTTTAGCACCCCAAGATTTTTGATGAGTTCTAGTAGCACCCATAATAGTTCTATAGTTCTTGATGATTTTCAACAATATTTCTGCTCATTAGACCGAAAAAACGCGATCTCTAATAATGGGGTGCTAACTTTGCGTAGCACCCCATATGTCATAAAACCATGTTCTGAAAGGAGTTCTCTATAGATAATGATGAGTTCTAGAGTTCTTGATAATTTTTAACAATAGTTCAGGCATAGAATGTTTTAAAAAAATTAATAAAGGTGACCCGTCAGCAGAGTTAGGCATTAGTTAACTAATTTTTTAGTTAACTAAATTTGTAAATAAATAACTAATAGTTGTTGAATTAGTCGCAATTGAAATGCAATTGATTTAGTTTTTAGTTAGGTACTGTACGGCAACTAATTTTACAGCAATTAAATTAGTTTTAGTTTGGGTGGACAGTTAATTTTTTTATTCGTGAAAAACTAGTTGTAATAACTAAAAACTAATTAGTTTTTTTCGTAGTTATTAAATAACAACTAAAAATTGATTGCATTACCAAACCACCTTTGATGTGCTTCCAAACTGCTCACTTAATTGCTACTACTGACAAGTGCAATGGTTTTAAAAAGTTTAGCCGTCCGTCACAAACATGTTTTGGCTAAGTGGAATTTTGCATTCAGGCCGAAGACAGCGGAAGTAGTCCAAGACGTATTGGGTCATACCTTATCGAGGCCCGGTGAAATGAGGTAGAACTCACTTTTCGTGTCTCTAAGGCAGATGCACAGTATTAAAGAAAAATGCCATCACCTCTAGCCTCTGTCCTGAACATTCTCCAAGGGGAAAAAATGTTTTCTTTGGCATGCTACTTCCTGCTTTGGTTGCTCTGCGTCGGAAACTTGAATCACTCAAAGAAAAATCTTGGATATATTGTGGTCGATTGATGTGCATCTACATTTCAAGTACAGAGAAAAGACTTCACGAATTCTTCAGTATCAGTTCTTCTTCAACAGAGTCAGCAGCAATAGCGGCTTTGGCTAACCCTACCTTTAAAAAGAGGTGGTTAGTTGCATTGATGCACAACATCACGAGAGAGTACTAAAACTATTCAAAAAGCTCTTATTAAAGAGATAGCGGAAGACAACACCAATAACACGCCTTCTTCATGTAAATAATAATCCTCGTATAATGGCATTCTTCGATCTTGGGGGAAATAGTTTGAAAGTAAGGTTAAGGCCGTCAAGAGAAGCGGAAATGCAAATTTCCAATAACTTTTCCGGCGGTTATATGGAAGTTGAAATAGTTGAAGCTTTCCCACCCATTAAAAAGTTTTCCTTTGAAGTATAATACTCCTCTGCCCTCTTCTGCGCCAGTTGAGACTTTTTTTTATTTTGCTTCTATCACCAACAAGCCAAAATCAACCCGTTTATCTGACAAGAACTTCGAAATGTGAGTTGTGCTGAAAGCAAATTCTTTCACAACTACAAAAACTTAGTTGTCCATTTCAACTGATAGGTAACTAATTCAATTACAAAAAATAGTTGTCTGCCAACGAATAACAACTAAGAGTTTAGTTCGACTCGAATACAACTAATGCAGTTGTAGTTTTTAGTTATTAGTTACAACTAATTGTTGCCCAACTCTGCCCGTCAGCACCCCACTTCCAATGGTAAAAAGACTCCCAAGGAACCGGGCACCAAAGATTTTCGATGTGTTCTAGGTCATCATAGAGTCGGGCTCATGTCCACCAGAGTGACGAAAGAGCGCTCTGGTAGTAGGCGATATGACCTCGTAGTTAAAGCCCGGGCATGAGTCATAAAACCTAACCTAACCTAACCTATTTATATTAACCTAAGAGTATTAGAAGAAAATTTGAAGTGTGTCTGGTCATTTAAACAAATTTTCTCCTTTATTAATCCCTCTCAGTTAACAAATATCCATGGCAATATTAATCTAGGTTGAATAACTTCCTACATAGCTATATATTGTACATTTGTTATATTGTTTTCTTGTAATGTTAGTTTTTAGTTCTATTTTAATTTTCTTTTCTTGGTTTTCAAATAGTGTACAGTTAGCTATTACAGTTAGAATATAGACTTCCACCCTCCTGGTTTTACCAGAGGAAGGGGACCCTTTCACCTCAGGTACTCTTAGGTTAATATAAATATGTATGCCTGGCAAATATCTGAATTATTGTTGAACATTGTGCTGACGATGGCGTAAGCCGAAACCGGTACACATTTAAGTATATGTTTGTGGAATTAGACAATATAAGTGTTCAAAAATTTATTTTATATTTATAGGGGTGGGTATATGGGGTCAGTTTCCATATATGCTTAACGTGGAGCTCCCATCTCATTCCGGTATCACCAGGTCATCAATAGGGCGTAAAACAATGTTAATACTAAGAAGACAGTATTTAGGTATCCTTTGGGTCAGGCTTAATATTGACGGGAGAGCCGAAAAATTTAATTGGGTGGCTCCTGGTGGGTAGCCGCTAGCCGGTAGCTTCTATCCGGGGCCCTACTACTGTGGGGTTGTGATACCCCATTAATCTGGTAATGGTGCGGGGATGGCCAATGATCCGGACCCCCCTAACACCTATTAAACCAACAAATCACAACCCCCTTCCCTAACAACAACACCAGCCCTAACACTAACACCATACCAACCCTAAACCCTCTTTTCAATACTAAGTAATCAACCCTGGTCATATTTCCTTAACACAGTTCCCTAAAATGTTACACAAACATGAATGCTGTGCACCGTTACGCAATACCGGCGGTGGTAAATTGCGGCTTACAGGGGCAAACCAAAATAATGTAAACTGGGCGTAGAAGGACAAACCAAAATAATGTAAACTGGGCGTAGAGGGACAAACCAAAATAATGTAAACTGGGCGTAGAGGGGCAAACCAAAATAATGTAAACTGGGCGTAGAGGGGCAAACCAAAATAATGTAAACTGGGCGTAGAGGGGCAAACCGAAATAATGTAAACTGGGCGTAGAGGGACAAACCAATATAATGTAAACTGGGCGTAGAGGGGCAAACCAAAATAATGTAAACTGTTTATGCATTTTATATGCAGGACTCAATAAGAACAACTCCTCTTGATTTTCTGCGAAATCGGTCTAATTTCTTTTATTTTGAATATTTATATAATATTATATCACCATAAGTGACCACTATACCGACACCTATTGATTTTCAGCCGAAACAGAGGACTGGTTTTAGAGGGAAAGATAAAACTTAATTGTTTAATTAGAAGATTGCCGATTCACCTGACTTTTTACTTCCCAGGCACCGATGACATTACTTCCCATAAACGTCCTAACGTCTAAGGGAAGTAATGTCATCGGTCAGAAATCCGATGTTGTGTATTCAATGGTTTTTCTGTTTTCCGACACGATAACTCCCGATAGAATGAATGTATCAACACGAAATTTTATATGCGTATCTAAAACCCAATTTGGACGACATTTATTGATTTTCAGCCAAATCGGCCGAAGGGAGGAGGCTTAACGCAACTCTAAACAACTGCCGTTGAAATCAATGTATTGAACAAAAATTTTTTAAATGTAAATTCAACACCCCATTAGAACGATCAGCTGGGCGTAGAGGGGCAAACCAAAATAATGTAAACTGTTTATGCATTTTATATGCAGGACTCAATAAGAACAACTCCTCTTGATTTTCTGCGAAATCGGTCTAATTTCTTTTATTTTGAATATTTATATAATATTATATCACCATAAGTGACCACTATACCGACACCTATTGATTTTCAGCCGAAACAGAGGACTGGTTTTAGAGGGAAAGATAAAACTTAATTGTTTAATTAGAAGATTGCCGATTCACCTGACTTTTTACTTCCCAGGCACCGATGACATTACTTCCCATAAACGTCCTAACGTCTAAGGGAAGTAATGTCATCGGTCAGAAATCCGATGTTGTGTATTCAATGGTTTTTCTGTTTTCCGACACGATAACTCCCGATAGAATGAATGTATCAACACGAAATTTTATATGCGTATCTAAAACCCAATTTGGACGACATTTATTGATTTTCAGCCAAATCGGCCGAAGGGAGGAGGCTTAACGCAACTCTAAACAACTGACGTTGAAATCAATGTATTGAACAAAAATTTTTTAAATGTAAATTCAACACCCCATTAGAACGATCAGCCAAAGGGAAGGGGATCAAAGGAGGGGAGCTCGACTCAAATACGACCAAAAATGACCAACATTTGATATGAGGGTTCAGAAGTCCCTAAGTCAAATTGCTTTTTTGCCCAAACGGTCGATTTGTAAAGAGCGGTAAATTAGCTTTAAAATAAGTTCACTTTATTATTACAATTACAAGAATTTGACAGTTTATAGGCAGCATAAACTGTCAAATTCTTGTAATTGTAATAATAAAATGAACTTATTTTAAAGGTAATTTACCGCTCTTTATGATGGTATAACTAACTTTGTGTTGTTAGCTCTTATACTTAAGGAGGAATAAGAGATTTTATGAAAAAAAATAGTGCTAAGTACAAAAATTGGAAGATGTTGAATATTTTTGAAACGGTTCCGAATCGGACCTATGTTTATAGGAAATTTTTTGTTCAAAATTAAATTTCCTTTAAGACCTCAAAGTTTTTTTACCTCCATGCTGGGACACCCTTTATATATATTATATTGACTATAGCCCCCTGGTTAGTTCTCAACCAAGATCCACTCTCAGGATTGGTCGGTTTTACTAAAATTTCCGTCCCTAAGAGAGCTGACTTACGCACATGCGAAGCAGGCTTGTAGCACCAAATTGAAAGAGTCTTGAAAATTAACATTTTTAAGTATTTGTTTTATTATTTTCCATTTTCATTTAATTTTAATTATTCACTACTACTAGAGCGCAAGGATATGTTCATTATATAAGAAGACCGAAGACCGGAACCCTTATAGTTAGCTGCCTATGACTGTGTGTGTTTATAACATGATAACTCCCGATAGAATGAATGTATCAACACGAAATTTTATATGGGTATGTAGAACCCCATAAGAACGACACTTACTGTCATCAGCTGATGATAAGGGGTTCAAAGATGGGGACGACTCAAAAAATCTAATAACTGTCGATGTAATGAATGTATCGAAACGAAATTTAGTATGAGGATTCCAAACTCACTGTGCAAGTCAACTAAGTATTGAATAAAAAAGCCAATTGTTATTAGAAGGAGAGCGAAAACTTAGTTCATACTAGTGCAAAACTGGTTGTGAAATAAAACATTTTTGAACAGGAAGAGTATGAATTTTATACACCAGGAGCATCCGGGAACATCGCTACTGACCGAAAATTTCACCAAAAATTGTTTTCCTAATCCACACGTCAAGATACTCAATTTTCTCTTGAAGAACATTTTGTTCCTTATGGGAATTTGAATTTAAATATAAATTTTCGTTTCGATACAGTTAGTTATGACTCATGCCCGGGCTTTCCTACTATCAGAGCGCTCTTTCGTCTGATTTGGCTGAAAATTAATTGGCATCGTCCTTATGGGGTCCTGGATACACAATTTATTTTTAATTCATTCTATTAGTACTTATCGTGTTGACAGATAGTCACAAAGCCAGCAATTGTTTTTTGGGTGTTTGGAATCAGGGGGTCGGAAAACATGAAATTCCGATGAAAATTCAAAATCGAATTTCTGACCTATTACATAACTTCCCCTATACTTCGTAATAACGCCCAACACTGGCATCAACGTGGATCTAGGCGTGTCAAAATAAGAGACCTGGCTTGGGTCGGTCAATTAACAGTTCCTTTCTTGACTAGCTCTCTCCAGTCTCTCTGCTATCCGCCCCCCGCCCCCGGGGACCTGCCCCATCCATTATGGATCCCACCCCCATCAGACATATGAATGGTTTTGGTTGCTTCTGTCACTACCGCCCCTACGATGTCATCCTGACTCACTCCAGCGACCCCACCCCCGCCAACCTGCTAATACACAACTCTTCGATTAGACATACGCCTCCCCCGGGACCTCCACAACCCCTCCATTTAGCATACTTTCTTGATTTTTAGTTTTTACTCCCCAGCTATACGAAGTATACGGGCATTTATGTAATAGGTCAGAAATTCGATGTTGAGTTTTCCACGGAATTTCATGTTTTCCGACAACCAAAAATGAAAAAAAAAAACAATCTATCTGTGTGTCGTGTGGAATGTATCGACATAAAATTAGGGGAGAGGCTTACCTATATGCCTTCCTTTGTAATGAATGTATCGACATAAAATTAGGGGAGAGGCTTACCTCTAATACCTTCCTTTGTAATGAATGTATCGACATAAAATTAGGGGAGATGCTTACCTCTAATACCTTCCTTTGTAATGAATGTATCGACATAAAATTAGAAGAGAGGCTTACCTCTAATACCTGCCTTTGTAATGAATGCATCAACATAATATTTTATATGTACATTCAAGAGCCCAATAAGGACCACACAAATTTAGGTCGTGTCGATACATTCATTCTATCGGCACTAAGAGTTTTTATGGTAAGCTTCCCCTCTAATCCCCCTTTTTTCTTTGGTCGATTTAGCTGAAAAACAATAGGTGTAGTCGTTAGAGGGTTCTGGATTCACATTTGTTTCGTGTTGATACATTCATTCTATCAGGAGTTATTGTGTTCACAGACACACACAGATCTTTTTTTTCATATTTGGAATCTAGAGGTCGAAAAACATGAAATTCCGTTGAAAACTCCGCATCGAATTTTTGACCAATTACATAACTTCCCCTATACTTCGTATAGCTGGAGAAGTAAAAAAAAAATTCGTCAGCTTGAATAATCAAAATTTGTTCATTAATAATAATCCAGAATTATTGAGTATAAATGTAAAATTTGATTGGAGAATAGCACAGGGTTCAACTGGTGAATGGTTGGGCTGATGTGATGAGGTGGTGTTGGTATACTCGTATTGGTGTGGGGAAGGTCCATTAGATGCACCAATACGTTAGCTGGGGTTTAAGGCTTACGTTATTGGTCCCCTGGGAAATGAGATCTGGCTTCCTCCAGCCTAGCTCCCATCGGCAGGCCGTTCTGGGGATCGCCCGGGTATCAACCCAAATGTGGGCCTCAGACCTCATAGAACCAGCCAAGCGAGCTCTCTTATTTTAACAACATTATTTGTTCGTGTCGTCGTGAAATAGACACTTCCGGAATAGTTATAAAAATAAAAAATTATTATCTTAATAAATTAATATATACATTAATTTAAAACATGTATTTACTGTATTTATTTATATTATTATTTTTGCACTCATTTTTCAAGTATTTATTTATTAATTTCATTTTATCTTTTAGTAGTGATGTTAATTCTAATCACATATATGTCAGACTTTGAAAGTTAATATCTGTTTATGTATCTAATTTATAAGCTATCTTAATGTATACATTCTTATGTCGTATCCTATTACCATGTTATGGTTTAGCGCAAAAAAATATTATTATCATTATACGAAGTATCGAGGAAGTTATGTCAAAAATTCAATGTTGGGTTTTCACAGAAATTTCAATTTTCCCCGCACTATATACAAGAATTAAAAAAAAAATGTTAATGAATAACCGGCAGTGTACTTGACCAGCATGAATTAATCACGCTCCCTCTAATCAATCGGCAATCAACCGGCAATGTACTTGACCAGCATGAATTAATCACGCTCCCTCTAATCAATCGGCAATCGGCAACCAACCAGCAATGTACTTGACCAGCATGAATTAATCTCTCTCCCTCTAATCAATCGGCAATCAACCGGCAATGTAATTGACCAGCATGAATTAATCACTCTCCCTCTAATCAATCGGCAATCAACCGGCAATGTACTTGACCAGCATGAATTAATCTCTCTTCCTCTAATCAATCGGCAATCAACCGGCAATGTAATTGACCAGCATGAATTAATCACTCTCCCTCTAATCAATCGGCAATCGGCAATCAACCGGCAATGTACTTGACCAGCATGAATTAATCACTCTCCCTCTAATGGCTAAAAATCTATAGTTGACTAGTACAGGGACAAATAAATAAAACAAACCTTTTTTTTTTAGTATTGTCTACTCAAAAACATTTATAAAAAAACTACCGGCTTTGGCATTAAACCATATTTTCGCGTTGATGTCCGTCTGTTCTTGTGTGTGTGTATGTGATTGGAATGTTGTGAGCGTTCTACCGCAAAAACGATTGTAGCTGTGAACTTCAAATTTGGAATGTAGAAGTCACATGTGCTAACTTAGATCTGATTAGATTTTGGCCGAATCGGTCGAAAATTGAGACCACTTTACTCCAGGGCCTAAATACATGTCTTTTTTAAAATCCCGAGTTTCTCGAAACTTGAGCTTTCCCAATATGTCAATATATGCACACTTAACTTTTCCACGTCTTATTTAGTCTTATTGTGAGCCATTTTCGAGGATCCATCGCAACGACTAGAAGTGAACTGACTGCCGATAAGTGCGAAATGTAGAGAAACCCTGTTCAAATGAATACACAAATGAGTAATTTTCTAAGATCTCATACAAGAGGAATCTTTCTAAGAAAACAGAGGAAGAGACCATGACTGTCCATTGTTAGGAGGTTTAATTGATCTATCTCTAGTCTTTATAACTGTCTATGTCCGCTATTGGGAAGTTTCACTAAATAGAGGGTAATATATAATAATAATAAACTGTCCTTTGTATAATAATATTAGAGAAAGATATTTATCTAAATATATTAAAAACTCTGATGAAGATGAAAGTAATATTATTTGAATATTAGAGATTGTTTCTATAGAGCAAATTAATTATGTCTATTACTATATTCTAAATTTAAAAAAACAAACATTAAAAAAAAAATCTAACACAATAAAAAAAAAAAAATGAAATTAAAATTAAGAATAGAGGACAAAAAATAATAAAGATAATGAAAAATGAATTAAGAGAGATTTTCATATTAAGTATTTGTTAAATATTTGATATTTACAGTTTATCAGTAAGTACAAAGTGGTTTGACTTAATGTTTATTACTTTGGTTTTATTAATATGTTTATGTGTATGTATGTATACAAAAGTATATATTTTTTTCTGTTTTGCATTTCTCTTGGCTGTATGTATACAAGTAAATGTGCGCATTTATTATTATTATTTATTATTATATTTAGATATTGAGAAATTTATTAAGCTTTATTATTATATCGGATGTATATTCAAATTGTACCCCAACTCGCTACAATAAGCCTTAATAGGATTCAATGTAGTAATGAATAAATATATAATAATAATGCATTAAAATGCTTGTGCATTAAAAATTTCCCTGTATTGGGGTACGTTAATTAGAGGTTTTACTGTATTATATTGCAATTTTTGTTACTACGTTATTTTGTTCTTTGGAATCTACTTCAGTCCTGTCGAAAAAGATAAATGGCATGAAAAAACTGGATGAAGGAAGGCTTATGGTGAAATGTCGTTGTTGTACAGTTCCAATGGATCTGTGTGTTTTATTGTTATTATTCAGAAAAGCCACAGTCGGGATTTGTAGCTAAAATATCTACACATTAGCTGATACAATCCCATACCTCTCTCTGCCTTCTACAGGCTGACTAGCTATAAACCTTACTCCATAAGCAACTTAGCTCATGTTACACCTTATTTTAAACCAAATAAATATTATTTAAACGATGTTCTATGTAGATTTTTGATTTTTAATAATTGTTTTTTTCTTATACTGGTATTTTAAGGAAGTATTGTAATCGTGAGGGTAACGGCCGGGAATAGATGCAAACGGTCACTGCAGAAGGTGCTCGGATCGAGGACTGTGTCCCGAGACGCCAAAATAACAATTTATAAAACAGTCCTCAGACCGGTCGTCACATATGCGAGTGAAACCTGGGTCCTGACTAGGAGGGACGAAGTCTTACTCAATACGTGGGAGAGGAAGGTATTGAGAAAGATATACGGCCCTACTCCAGAGGGGGATAGATGGAGGATACGGACCAATGGGGAGCTGAGGGACCTGTACAAGAGCCCGGACCTGGTGGCCTTAGTGAAGCAGGGACGGCTGCGATGGCTGGGGCATTTACAGAGGATGCAACCAGATAGATTGCCGAGGAGGATACTGGAGGGACACCCGGGAGGACAAAGAAGAAGAGGTAGACCCCGCTTACGTTGGCTGGAGGACGTGGAGGACGACCTCAGAACGATGGGTGTGAGAAGATGGAGACGGGAGGCCGAGGACAGAGTAGAATGGCGGAAGATTGTCGCGGAGGCCCAGGTTCTACAAGGACCGTAGCGCCAGGGAAAGTAAAAGTAAGTAAGTAAATTGTAATCGTGAAAAAATCCGAGATCGAGGTTTCAACTGATTTTCACGTTTCAAGGTCCCCTGAATACGTTTTGACCATTTTCGCGATGATGTTTGAAATTAAGGGTCACATGTTCTAACTTAGGTCTGATTAGATTTTGGCCGAAATCAAACGAAAATTGAGACCACTTTCCCCCGGGACCTAACTACATTTTAGAAGATACAGCTTATGTTTATGACCTAATCAAAAATCTTTACAAGTAATAGTTGTAGAGAATATTAAAATACATAATTTATATGAAATAACATTTTTCACAGGTCATCCGGTTAGTCTTATCAAAAAATTGATTCTTAACAGAAATGTTCCTTATAAAATTTCCAATCGCTTAAAGTCCTCAGATTTGAGATAGGATCAATACGACAAAAGTTATAGCCCCCCGAAGAATGTAAAATGTCTTACTTAGTGTATAAAATAAAATGATAGATAAAACACTTTTTTTTTTGAACACTTATATTGTCTAATTCCTTAAATGTGTACCGGTTTCGGCTTACACCATCGTCAGCACAATGTTCAACAATAATTGAGATATTTGCCAGGCCTACATATTTATATTAACCTAAGATTAAGTTATTAAAATTAATTATTGTTGAACATTGTGCTGACGATGGCGTAAGCCGAAACCGGTACACATTTAAGTTTATGTTTGTGGAATTAGACAATATAAGTGTTAAAAAAAAAAAGTGTTTTATCTATCATTTTATTTTATTCATTAGTATTTCCACTATATCAACACAGAACGCAAAAAATGTATTCGGACATTACTTAGTGTAGCTCTACAAGCTTGGCTTCCTCCAACATCAATCCCCCTGTGTCCCTGTTTTGTGCTGCTGTCATCCAGTTACGGAGCTCGATGCTCCTGCCGTCTTTTGCCACGCGTCAGACCATCGCAGCCTCTGTCTTCCCACTCTTCGACGTCCATATAAGGACTCAGATAAAAGTTTCTTCTGGGTAAAATGTCTATAAAGAATATATCCAAGTAATTTTTCAATCGTAACTCATAGCAACATACTTTAAAATATGGTTCATGTAATGGTAGTTTAATGAAAAATTATAAAAATTAAGAAAAATATATGTGATGTGGCTATTATAGGTCTTTTTTATACCAACCACGCTTACTAATCACTCTGTCTCCCTTTCCTTCTCAAAATTATTTCATAACGTTGTACAATGAGACAAAATGAAATAATTTTGAGAAGGGGGAGAGAGAGTGATTTGTAAGTATGGTTGGTATAAGAAAGTCCTGTAACGGCCACATCACATATTACTTATAATAGGTATTGTAATAGTGCGAAAATCAATTTCGTGATTTTTTATTTTTCACTATTTTTTATTGAAATACAAGCCGAAACTAGACACTACGACCTCTTTTTATTTTTACTTTATTATTAGTAGTATTGTTATTGTGTGAAAATCCGAAATTGAGTTTTCAACGGAATTTCACGTTTTGACCAATTTCGCGATGATGTCTCTCTGTGTGTATGTGATTCGTTCTGACACAAAAATGATTGTAACTATAAACTTCAAATTAGAAATGAAGATGTCACATGTGCTAACTTAGATCTGATTAGATTTTGGGCCGCAATCGGACCAAGAATAATACCATTTTACTTCGGAACTGCATTTTACAAGATATTGTTTATATTAATGACCTAATCAAAAATCTCAATTAATAAAGGTAGTAGAAAAACTGAAAACTGGGGTGTAGTCAATGGCGGGCTACATTACTGAGGTCATATACAAACATTCATGGACCCGGTAGAGAAGTTTTATCTATGAAATGAAACTCTCCCCCGGATGGAATTCGAACCCTCGCTTGCTATCAAAGCCCTTGTCGGGCTTTCCTCAACATATTGTGACCGGTTTCACGTTAAATCTCAAATAACCAGTTTTTATATAATAAGAATTGTTATTAAATATACTAAAATGTTGGCAAAAATTAGTAAGAAGAATCAGTATTGAGTAGAACCTCATTTTAAAGATGCTTTACTTTAAACCAGTGTAAATTATAAGACTAAAATATACACGTAAGAATCATTGCGTCGGTGTAATTAAACGTGCATTCATCTGGGAAATTTGAGAAAATTCTGACTGTAGCTTCACTCCAATTTTTTTTTTTTTGAGGTTTCACATTTTGCATTTTTTTTCATGGCGCAAAAGAGTACAAAATAGTGTATGTAAAAGAAAATCAAAATTAAAGTTGTTTTGCCAATGATATCGAAATGTTGACCATTTGTGCGACTGTTGGTATACCCAGCTCTACATGATAATCTGGGAATGTAAAAAGTTGTAATCGTAATTCATTCAGATTTCTATGGAACATTCACAATCAGAGAAAATGAATGTCACTATTTCAATGACGGGGCAACATACTACAGAATGTCAGTATAATTGTCAACAACGCCCTCGATTTGAAGTGCATACATATTAAATGCACTTCTGCACCCGGTCTATTTTAGAATATGCGATAATTTGTCGACACATGTCCTCTGAATATTTTAAGCATCTCGAGAACAATGTTACCCATTAATAAATCCATAAATAACCTGTTTTTTCAATTTATTCATACTTTTAATTAATAATCAATGGAATTGTAGCTTTAAATGATCTCCCATTTATTGAAACAATTATTTATATACTCCCTGAGGCCTCAGAGAGTTAACATATATCGATGGCGTTGAAACGCAATTTAAAAAATAAAAATAAAGTTTGGTATGGATGCCGTTGAAGGAAGTTATGATGCATCTTCTGTAGGAAGTTGTAAAGTGAAAATAATATTAAATATGAACTTGAATGAAATAAAACTCGTTTATTTGTGGTATTGTCTAATTTCACAGAATATATATACACTAAAGAGGGCGCCGGTAGCTCAGTGGTATGCGTGCTTGACTTCTGAGCTCAAGGTTGTGGGTTCGTAGCCCGACCGAGGCCCTTAGTTTATTTTATCTGGGAGGCAAAATAAACTTAAGCACGCCGTCCTTCGGATGGGACGTTAAGCGATGGTCCCGAGCCTGTACGATGTCAGGTACTCGTTAAAGACCCCTGCCCTAGATGAATAAAAATTTAGGGTAGGCAAAATTTAGGACTCCCACAGTAGAGTCGGGCTCATGTCCACCAGAGTGACGATAGAGCGCTCTGGTAGTAGGCGATATGACCTCGTAGTTAAAGCCCGGGCATGAGTCATAAAACCTAACCTAACCTATATACACTAAAATGCTTTTGGCTGAGGATGGTAGAAATACCGAAAGTACTCTCATGTATATATATTATGTGAAATTAGACAATACCATAAATAAACTAGTTTTATTTCATTCAAGTTCATTTGAATTATTTCACAATATCTCTGCAATAATGTCAGTTTTCAATATTAAATATATTTGATATGACCATTATTGGACTTTCTTATACCAAACACTTTTTTACAGATCACTTCCCCTTCCTTCTTTCAAATTCATGTCAAACTCGCATTACTGGGTATATGAAAGTAATGTGTTGGTAACAGCGGTGTTTCATTGTATGGCGTTATTCTCAGAGTGACTTCTCTTATACACTGTAATGTCAGTATGAAATAAAATTGAGATGGTTGGCATAAGAAAGTCCTATTATACCCACATAATTGTCTTTATTTTTCATCCTTTAAAAAAAAAAAAAAATTTTAAAGGTATTTTAAAATTTGATGCTATATATTACATTTATTACATTTTAAACATTACTTTGAAATATTTCGTATTGAAATTTATTGTACATTGCACATCCGAAGTCGCCGAAATTTTGGGGCAGTAAAAGAAATAAAAAAATAAGTAGTTAAAGTGTTTTTTGAAAGTTGGCTTTCCAGGGCCCGCAGTCGATGAATCGTTGAAGGAGGAAAATAGTCAAGAACATGAAGTACAATAGCTCCCTTCGAGATGGAAGAACGGAATGGAAGACGGAGAGGGAGACAACACCAAACGTGACACCACAAGAGGCATTACATTATGCTAATATCCTGCATACATACTGCTTAAAAAACACTCCTAATGCACCTGGTTCTCAACTTCAAGATGTGATTCAAGAAATCTTGATTGAAGATCAAAAACAGACAACTATATTGAACTTTTTTAAACCAATTTAATTTTTTCTTAATACATTTTTTTTTTGACTTTAGCATTGAGCCATTAGCGACTTCAAAAAAAATGTTATATATGAATGGTCTCTAAAAAGTGAAACTTAAAAATCCACGCCTATCTCCTGGAAAAATGAATATAAATTATCGGAATGGAGATTGGGAAGCCTGAGCAGGTCCATGTAACTAGGAGTATCCTTTGTTATCTTCCGTACCTTATCTATAAATTTGGTCCTTGCATACGAATATTTACTGCAACACATGATAACATGCTCTGGATCCTCGGTCATTGCACAATCCTCACAAAAAGGAGTCTCACTTTTGCCGATCCTATGCAAATATTTACGACAAAGTGCATGATTTGATCTGACTCTGCAGAGATTTTTGACAAATCTTTGAGATCTGGAAGATTTCCAGAACCAGGATGGTATTCCTACCAGTCACTGGGACTTTATACCGAGAGCTTATCTCCTGGTTCTCAGTAGCTTACTTTGCCAAACTGTCAACCATCTCATTCTTAATACATAATTATACATAAATTAATCTTTTCCATTTCATTGTTTGCACATATGTTTTTTTACATTTTTGGAGTCAGGGAGTTGGGAAACATAAAATTCCGGTGAAAACTCAACATCGAATTTCTGATCGATTACATAACTTCCTCTATACTTCGTGTAGCTAAGGAAGTAAAAGATGGAAATTTATCGGCATCGACTCGAAAAGGTGGAAAATAAAGCTGAAAAAAGCTAATACTGGAAATGATCATTTTTACGGACGATATCATTTTGGACAAAAATGGTCAAACAGGAAGCTGCTGGTCCTATTACAATTAAATAAATTAATATACTCGTATATATCTCCGTTAAACCATAACATGGTATTGGAAATGTCATAAAAATGTGATTAGTAATAACTTTAATAAGTATAAAATAAATAAATACTGTAGGATAAATTAGTATACAATTTTTTTTTTTTTTAATTCTTTATATTTATATTATGAATATTTACAATCAGTATAAACTATAAGTAAATTTGATGAATGACATTAAATACATTTAAAAAAAAAAAATTAAAAATATATACAACGAAAGCAAATAATTATGTACAAAATAATAGGTAAAAAAAAAAATAGGTATATATACATAATACAATAATAATGGTCTCTGCAAATTTAAATAATAATAAACATAAACAATAATAATAAAGATAAAATAAAATCAACATGAAAATCCTTCAACTTGAGACTCCTCGAAACGCCCCCGGTTCTCTGTCATCCACATCACTCCAACTTAATGGGGGGAAACCGCGGGGACTCGAGTGACCCCCCCTGCCTTCTCGCCCCGCCAATCATTGTCCAACAGTGGAGGCAGGCCAAGAAGGAGGAGAGTTGAAGGTAAGAGGATTACATGAGAGGAGAAGCTGGTCATCATTGGACACTCCCAAAATATTGTTGCTAGATTACCGTAGCAGGTCTCTCGGCCAGCGCCGCCTCAGTCATCGGGGGGGATTATCTGGATGGGAATGGGATGACAAGAGTCGAGCAACTGGATTGACATGGGAAGAAAGGTTAGAGTGGAATTTGGAGAAGCGGGACTTGAGGTCAATAACATAGGGGATTTTAAGTTCATTATGGAGGGTAAGGTTGGACACATAGAAGGGTGCATCGACAATTGTTTTTAGGACTTTGGATTGGAAGGACTGGATACACTTGATGTTAGATGGCTTGAGTATAAAAGTAATACATAATATATACAGGAGACACAGTTTTTTATTATAATTAAATTTATATACATATATAAATTTAAATTCTCTCAGAAGTGTCTTTTTTACGACGATATTTCGGAAGATTCTAATGTCCTTTCGTGCAATATATAGGGGGGAAAATAAATATATGAAAAAATAAACCAATAGAAATAAAATAAATTATTAAATAACTAATAAAAATAAAGATATTAGTACTAAAAATATTATGCGAAAGTGGATTCGACAGGCCTTATAGAAGGATATTTGTGGAGGTACTGCCAAGAAAATAAAAATTAAAGCTATGTATCAAATAATGGTTTTTTTTTCATGATATATCATGGTTATTTTATTATTTTTGAACAGTGAAAAAAAAAATCCGTTTCCGCATAGAGGGTTTCCTCTAAAATTTTTAGTTGAAGTTAAAACTTTTTTATTGTTTTTTATTGTCTTCAAAATGTAGGGAAAAGCATTAAAAAAATTAATTCCTTTTTGAGTTATACTTTTTTCAAAATGTCGGTTACTAACTTTTAAAAACTTCTTCTTCTTGAAAAACTTTAAAATGATGTACATCTTGACCCTCCTTTCTTCTGGAGATTTTAAAATTAGAGTGCATGCAGCATCCCTGGTGGAGGGCTGAGACAACATAACACCACCAACTCTTTGGTTCTTTGGTATGATAAGAATGTACTTTGTCCCATTTTGATATAACCACTCGTTCAAAAGTTATGTAGGGTGGGTCATTACTTCTGGGACATATGAAATATGTAGCTCAAATCGGTCACGTTTTTTAATGCAATATTCGATTTTCTTGTTTTTTTTTTTTTTTTTCTTCTCACTTCATGTTTATATTGATGCTATTATACAGGGCACATACTACCTGCGGTGATCTGCGTTGCTCGGCACATTCACTCAATCCATATGTAAAATTTCGTTTGAATATATTTTTTCGTCAAGAGTCGAAAGAGTCTCCAGAACAATTTCAGGCGGGGGTTGCATTTCCAGGAGTAGTGGGGGTATTCCTGGAGTTGATTGAGACTGAGTAGTAGGAGATTTTGACTCCTAGGAGTAATTGAGGAGATATAGCTTTTTGTTTCAAATAATAAATGGGCATAACTACTATATGATAGAGGAAGGATGTCCTAGATTTGAGACTAGATGTAACTTCAATAGAAAAGGTGGTTGATAAACAACCCTTAGTTCCTTAAGGTCTAACTAAGTTTTTAATCTATAAACAAGAATAATTGATAACTAGCCATAGTATATTTACACATATTGAAAATACAGATCTAAATTAACTTAATTTTCTCCGTGTATAAATAATTATTAAATTGTCAATCTCATTGTCAATAACTCCGTAAACTCTTGTTTATATGAAAATGCCCGAATGGCTGAAACGCTATCCGATGTGTAAAAAATAAATATTTTTGGGTGTCCATAAGGCCAATTAAGTGTTGTTTATCACGACGCTATCAATTTTTTATTTGTTCAAATTTTTGGCAAAACGGGAGGGGGGGGGGGGGGGAAGGTTGAAAAAAAATTCTGGTGAAAACTCATCATTAAATTGTTGACTGATAACTGCGAAATTGCATTTGACACATTCATTCATACGCTGATAAAAATTTGTTGGTGTATCCCCGGTAGGGTTCAATCGATACCACAAAGTAATGATGTTCACGGTTCTGTTCAAAATCAAACAAACTTATACCTTCATAAACGATAAACCATTCAATGTAAATAAGGTAAGAAAAAAGGACGCATCATGCAGACTGCGTGATCACATCACGCATGAGGTTACCATCGATATATATATAATTTGTCCGTGGACCGTAGTAATTTCAGTTCAGTATTTTATTGCAACAACAAATGAAAGAAAATTGTAAGAAATTAAACGGTGAACGATTTTGATGAATTGAAAAATCTATATAATTTTTTTTAATTATTGAAATTTGAAACGAGTACTTTGAATCGATACAAGTAATGAATATTCTATACCTACATAGTATCGAGAGAAAAAGTATCGATAGACCCCTAATCCCCGGCCATGTATTTCCCCGACTCGAATGAATTGTACTCAGCTAAGTTTCCACTCTCCCTCTAAACTCTCCTCCTCTTGAGCCGATTCCACTGAAAATCAATAGTTGTCTTACTAGGGAGATATCGTGTCCAGATTAACTTTGATATTTTTTCAAAAATTTTGGATTAAGAGTCGAAAAGCATGAAATTTCTGTGAAAACCACATCAAATTTTGACTAATTACACACCTTTCCATTTAGCTAGGAAAGTAAAATATAAATTTATTTTTTAATATCCTGGTTAATATATAATTCCATTTAATTAGAATGTGTCAATTTGTTTGCGTAATTTATATTAAATTTTTTTTTTTTTTTTTCAGTATACTGTTTAACCGTTTTGACTCAATAAGCCCATCAAGTACTATATATAAAATTTGAACAGTTTGCCTGTTGTTTTCAGTCAACTTTGTCAATCACCCACATAATTGATCGCGCGGCTGTCAACCCTTCAATTATTTTTATTTTTAATTAGTTATTTTGTACTGGAAATTGGCCGAGCCGTCAATAAGCCTTCTCTATAATTCAGCTCCATGTCATTATCTCCTTTTTATTTTTTTTTTTGAAATTTATTTATCAGATTAATTAAATATTTGTTTTTTTGGTGAGACGTCTCGGCAAAATGAACACCAACATTTTCTTTGTTATTTATTGAAATTATTATTATTTAATTAGGACAGCTTCAGCTCTCCCTCTAAACCCTTTTTTGTCTTTCGTCAGATTTGGCTGAAATTAGTGTTTTTTCTCAGAAGTATATTCGTTATACCCAGTGTTATCAGAATTTAAGAGACACTTCCAGGGGCGTAGCCAGTATTTTGAGCAGGGGGGGGGGGGGGGGGGGGGGAGGGGGGTTAAAAAGTAAATTATTTTTTTTAGCTAATTTCAAAAATTCATTTAACATATCAATTAATAGATTTTTTCTAGTCTGTGGCGGGGGTAAAATGTTTTTTTTTACATGTTTTCCCAAGATCACGGACCACTACGTAGACTACTTGGACCAAAATCAAAACTTTCTACTGCCAACAAACTGACCATTTACAAGACTATAATACGCCCAATATGGACATACGGCCTCGAACTATGGGGTACAGCCAAACAATCCAATATAAACCGCATCCAAGCTTTCCAGTCCAAAGTCCTTCGTCAAATTGTAAATGCTCCCTTCTACGTCACCAATAAATTACTCCATGAAGACCTAAACATCTCAACCGTCCAAGAACTCGTCCAATCCCGATTCTTAAATTTCCACAATAAACTTTCATCCCATCCTAACCCATTTGCACAAGTCCTATCCTCTCAATCCCCCACGCCGTCTGAATAGGAGGTGGCCTCGAGATCTTCTAAGGGAAATCTAAACATTGTACTGGTATCTAGGGAGTGTCAGCGCTGGCTGACCTCTCCCAACATGTGACATAGACACTCAGGCATACAGTTAACATATTTGCTCATTATATAAAATGGATATAGATTGCAAATAAATAAATAAAAAAAAAAAAAAAAAAAAAATGTTTTCCAAGCATTTTCACCTTTAAAATTTGAGATGTTTGATGGGGTACCTTCTTTTTGTGCCATGGAAGCTTGGACTATTAGGTTATCTGTCTGAATCTCTAGGCTCTTCAATTCAATTATAAAATAATTCAAGATACTTACTAAAAAAACTTCCTAATATCCATGCTAATTTTAATAATTTTATGCAAATATGGAAAACAGTCAAAACGGAACGGAACTGTTAGACGAAAACATCATTCAAAACCTCAAAACAAACTGTCACGTGAACACAAACACAGTGAACAGTTACAGCACATGGCCTGCGGCCTGCACTTACAACAGCTGATTGCTGATTTAGGAGTCAGAAGAACGGGAAATTTGATGATCCTATGGTAACTTGCAAGCAATGCATTTTTTTGCATGCATTTTTAATAAAAAGTATTTTTTTAGTTTATTTAATTTTTATATCTCACGCACGTGCCCCCTCCCCTGCCCCCCCCCCCCTGGCTACGCCCATGGACACTTCTCAACTATTATGGAAATAATAATAATATTATTATTATTATTATTATTATTATTTCCGTTAACTGGGGTTTTCCCCGGATTTATTATCTGTTACCCTCGACCCTTCTGTACCCTTAGTTGAACGTAAGACCTCACAGTCTTCATGCCTTCTCCTCAACCATCTATATTCATAGTAAGTTTCCTTGTTGTTCATCAATGTGTATGTGTATGTGAATGTATTAGGATGTATATATGTATTTATGTGGAGTTGTATGAGTGAATGTATATTTATGTATCTATATATAATTTTAATCGATCACCCATTATATTTTTCTAATCTTGATACCCCCATGTTTGTTAGGCCCTGATGATGATATGAAATATATCGAAACGTTGGCATTTGAATAGTGTTTTCTTCATTGACTGACCCTCAATACCCCCAGAATTTTGAAATCTACAGTCGCTAGCAAACATCTACAATAATAATAATCTTTATTCCATTTGAAATAAAATACATTTCATTGGAAGGAGTTCAGCCAGCCTTCTTAAATAAAATTGAAAAATATATTTAAAAAAAAAAATATATATACAGTAAATCAGCTACAGTGAAAAAAAAGAAATGAAAATTGACATGGTAAAGTATTGAGATGAAATAATTATAAGTATTCAAAAAATGAAATGGGTAAATATGGAAATACAAATTAAAAATGGCTTCCTCTTGAATTTTGAAATAAGGCAATCAATAATAATATTAAAAACTATATTACAATTAATCCTGAGATTAGAAAAAACTAAAAAAACACGTTCACAGAAAAATTGGAGAACAAAGAATGAAACATTATTGCTTATACAGATACGAATCCCTTAGCAAGGGTTGACCTTACTGGTCCACACATAAATTGTATATACATATACATACACATATATACACATACATACACACTCACATGCATGTATAGAGACAGATACCATAATATATAAAAGTTTATACATCAAAAGAGAGAAAAAAAACTCTTATGGAAAATTAAATATTGAAATGTTTATTCTGGTGGTTTAGGGTTTTGTCGTTAAGCCTTTTCTTTGAACCTCAGCGTCACTTTGACCGATTTGGCTGAAAGTCAATAGGCATTTTACATATGAAAAACTTTATGGGAGGGTTCCATTCTCTTGTACACCGAACTCTTATAAGGGTAATTCCACACCAACTCAGCATGACGTTACACCCACCGATTTTTTTATGGATAACTGATGTCATTTTTGGATTCCTCATCCAAAAATAAGCTTAAATACAAATTTTCAGCCTTTTTTGATCGATCTTTTTTTCTACAGAAGTTAGGACACAGTAGAGTCGTATGTAGGTCATATGACTTCGTTGTTAATACCCGGATATGTTAAAGAAAAAACCCCAAAATCCCCCCAAAAAAACATTTTTTGCGACCATGTACAAAAACTTCTATTACTGATGAACTAAAAATAAAATGAAACATAGTATATTAAAGTCGTTCCAAATAAGTAACAATTTTATCATCGGTATTTTTTGAGTTAAGCCTCTCCTCTAATCGTCCCTTCTCTTTAGCCGATTTGACTGAAAATTTATAGATGTCGTCCTTATGAGATTCTGGATACACATATAAAATTTGTGTCGATATATTCATTCTCCAAGGAGCTATCGTGTCCACAGACACATGTCGATGTTTTCCATTGTTGGATTCGGGGTATCGATGATGATGAAATTTTGGTGAAAACTCAACTATAATTACATAACTCCTCTTATATTTTAACGGGTTTCTCAAATTTTGAAACCTGCTCGTTCCTCTCCACTTTCCTAACTCTTAGATTATCTGCAATTTTCGAATGCTTGGTTTGCGAGGAAAAAAATGGCCTCTACTTCCCTCAACAATTTCTCTCGATGTGGATTTATGGATTCCGATATACAATTTCTTTACTATATTTTCAGACTTATTAAGTTTTTATTGTTAAGTTCTCCCTCTAAACTTTCCTTCTCTTTTACCTACCGAGTTCACTGAAAATCAAAAGGCATCTTATATCCGAATTTCTAAATTCAAATAAAAATAAAAGTCGTCGGTGAATCATCGGAAGTTAGGACAGAAGTTAGAACATTTTGATTTTGTTCTCTTTTTTCGAGTTTTTCACAATACGATTTTTTATTTTTTGATTTTAACTATCAATATCGGCTGAAAAAATATGTTTTACAGATGATTTCATTCGGAAATTTTCTGTAGATTTCGAAAATGTTATCGAAAATATAAAAAAAATTGATCTTTTCACTGAAAATGGCAATTTATAATTTTTTTCACATGTTTTTCATGATTTTTTTTCGACATGCTAGTACACCTATTTTTCATCCGTAACATATAGAAATTGTTGTTCGGGAGTTGAACTTCCATAGAAAAAATTTTTTGTTCTGGGAAAAACATTTTTATGAACTGTATAATAGCAATTGAAGTAATTATCGATTTTAAGTGAAAAACTCGAAAAAATACAACAAAATGTTTTCCTTCTGTAGAAAAAAATATCGATCGAAAAAGGCTGAAAATTTGTATTTAAGCTTATTTTTGGATGAGGAATCCAAAAATGACATTAGTTTTTCATAAAAAAAAATCGGTGGGTGTAAACGTCATGCTGAGTTGGTGTGGAATTACCCATAAGCAATTGGATCAAAAACAAACCAGAAATTCATGGACGGGGTGCGAAAATTGATAGTGTGTTGGGAGAAAAATGTGTCATGTGTCAAGTGTCGCCCTTATGGTGTATTGAATTCACATATGAAATTTTGTTTCGATACATTTATTACAACGGCTGTTATTAGAGTTTTGAGTTAAATCTCTCTCTAAATCCCCCTCTCTCTTTGGTCGATTTGGCTGAAAAACAATTGGTGTCGTTTTTAGAGGGTTTTTGATTCACTTATAAAATTTCGTCTTGATAAATTCATTCTATAGGGAGTTATTATGGTATTAATTTTTAGTGGAATCGGCGGAAAGGAGGGGGGATCAGGGGAGTGGGGCTGCCAAAGATGTTTTGTTTTGTTAACCCTATCTCAGTTCGTAGGTCGAAAACTTAGATCTACATACATATACATTATGTAGTATTGGAAATAAAATTAAGCTGAAGAAAAAGGTGTATTTATGAGGAAAAAAAAGTCGCTGAAATATTTATCATGTGCATTTTACTGCAAATTCCGTTTAATCCGGACTTCCGGTGATCCGGACGGGGTCCGGTCCCATCTAGTCCGGATTAGCAGGACTCTACTGTAGAATACGATTTTTCGCAGGTTACAAAACATCTGGTTTGCGAGATAAATACCGAAAACCGTTCAGAAACCTATCTTTTTAGAGATTAGAAAAGTTAGTTCTCATCAAAAATATTCCTTTTAATTCCCCAGTTATAAGAAATTTAGGGGAATTTATGTTGAGTTTTCACCAGAATTTCGTGTTTTTCGACCTCCTGATTCCAAAACGTAAAAAATAAAGACTGTCTATCCGTGAACACGATAACTCCCGATAGAAGTGGCGGATCAAGGGGGGCGATGGGGAGATCGCCCCCCCCCCCCCCCCCCCCTGAGAGATTTTGTTTTTCAAAAGATGAGTGTAGCTTCCGCGGAACGGAGTTTCTCTGCTTTACGCAGGATCAAAACTTGGCTAAGATACCGAATGTGCATTTGCATCAGGATAAGGAGATGGATCCGGCGAACGTTTTGACTCGATTTGCATCGTCGAAAAGTCATCGCTTAAATTTCATTATGTAATTATATAATTATAAAATATATAAAAAAATAACGTAATTATAACCGTAATTATGACGAATATAAATATAACCACGAATAAAAATAACTTATCAACGTTTCTGGCGTTTTTGTTGTTTTTATAATAATCATCCGCTAATTCTTATTTAATTCACTTAATCATAAGATTCAGTAACTTAAAAAAAAAAAAAAACTCGCCCCTGAGAGATTTTCTGGATCCGCCACTGAATGTATACATATGTATACAACACGAAGATTTTATATGTGTGTCCAGAATTCGATAAGTAGTTAGTTAATTATTGTCCGAATAGCACAGAGGCAGGTACTGGAGGGAGAGAGCTAGTCAAGAATGGAACTGTTAATTGCCCGACCTAGATCCATGTTGGTCCCGGTGTTGGCGTTATTCAAATAATTTTTACTTCCCCAGTTGTAGAGGTATAGGTAAGTTATGCACTAACAAACAAATTTTATGTTAAGTTTTCATCGAAATTTCTTGTCCCCCCCCCCCCCCCCCCCCTCAGAAAAGTGCGATCTAATGTACCTAATTGAAAAAAGAATTATAATATATGCCTCCACCACAGACCATTACAGTCAAGACATTAGAAGGATATTGCTTCAGTTCCCAGTCAAAATTATTCGATTCAAATTATGCTTCCTTGAAGTTTGGACTCCAATGAATGCTGCCAATCGGCGAAGTATGAGTTTAGCGAACAGATCGTCTTGCGTGTCACAACAAAACGCGAGGCAATTTTAAAATCTCTCCCAAAAACTCAATTCTCTCATGTGTCATTGCAGCACATAGAGAATGAAATAGTAAAAAAAATTGTATTTCAGCTGAAATGTGTTGGACCGATTTGAAAACCAAAAAAAAATTACTGTCTGTATGTGTCTGTGAACACGGTAATTCCCAGTAGAATAAATTTACCGTCACGAAATGTTTTATGTTTATCAAAACATGATATTCATTGGCGTAGGTAGCATTATTCTCTGGGGGAGGGGGGGGGGGGGGGGGGGGGGGGGGGGGGGGGGGGGGGGGGGGGGGGGGCAGTCAACGCGACCGAGATAATAAAAACCATAATTTACATTTTATAATCATATTTTTAATTTAAGTTTAATTAACAATCAGATACCATACACAAAATATTATTAACTATGTTCTAACAAAATAATCAACACAAATTTAAATCAACAATAAAGTTTTCTTCAAGCTAGTCATATACAGTAAGTACCTATTAGTAGTAAGTATCCTCAATTAATTAAGCCTTAATTTTCTTTTTTTTTTTTCACCAAATCGGTCCAACACTTTTTCAGCTGAAATTTTATTTTTTACTATTTCATTCTCTATGTGCTGCAATGACACATGAGATAATTGAGTTTTTTGGGAGAGATTTTAAAATTGCCGCGCGTTTTGTTGAGTCATACTTCGCCGATTGGCAGCATTCGGAGTCCAAACTTTAAGAAAGCGTAATTTGAAGCTGAATAACTTTTGACTGGGAACTGTAGCTTTCTATATCCTTCTAATGTCGACTGTAACGGTCTGTGGTGGAGTTTTCGTTATATTTTTTTAATTAGGTACATTATTAGATCGCCATTTTCTGGGGGGGGGCACCGGGCAGCCGTGCCCACCTCTGCCCTCTCTAGCTACGCCAACGATGATATTCATAGCTGGGTGAGTTAAAATTGTAAACAATATTGGAAAAGGAAATTGACTTCCATATAAAATTATTATATAAAAAGTTTAGTGCAATTCAACTGAAGTGGAAACTCAAGTGAAATTGATAAATAATTGAAAATACCTCTGTAAGGGGGAGGGGGTCCATAAAAGGAAAATGGCGACTTGAAGATATAGGAAATGGAAGGGGGTAAAGGAGGGGGATAAGCATGTGGGGGGAGTGCCATTTGCCAATCAAAAGGGATTGATAGGAAGTGGCTCAAGTAACTGTAGGATAAGGGAATGTTGGGGGGTGGATGGGATGGGGGGGTTAGTAACGCCTGCGCAATGTTCCATCACCATGGTAACTCTCCCTTTCCGTTTCCGCCACTATTCCCCCCCATCCCCCCCCCCCCCCCCAGACAGCTAACGAAAACTTAATCAATATAATATTACTGGAGCATTAAGCTCATCCTGTCTTCACGGCTACTAAGAATAGGTTTGCCAATCTAGTCCGCGACTATGACTAGTCGTGGTCTTGGGGATATGTGTCGAATACGTGAGGGCAACCACTATTCGCCATGTTAAAAAATATAATACAGTCGACGATAACGAAAAAACTCGATATTACAAAATGAAACCCTGATCCCTGGACAAAAACTCGAAATAGCGCAAAAAAAAAAAACAATGCATTTCTGTAAACTCGGTATAACCAATCGATTTTTAAGGTATTTTGTTTTAAAACACGCAGTATTATGAAGTAGGAACGTATAAACACGCTGTATTACCAAGCCAAATAAATTTTAATCCATTTTTCACATCGTTTATGTACATAAAAGTTTTTTTTATTTACATCATTCCCTTTACATATTTTCAAATTTATTTTGTTTCTCGTCAGTATCAAGATGACACCCAAACTTTTGCGTAAAAATTTGTCTTTGTCCGAAAAAAAATTAATTATCAATGCGGTGGATAGTGGAGAACGAAAAAAGGATGTTGGTGTTTTTCATTGTCTACCATTCTCAACCAAAGAGATAAGATCCTGGCTTCCCAAGTTGACCCTCGCAGGAAAAAACATCGTCAGGGTTGAGTTTCCTCGTCTTGAAGACTGTCTGGTCAAATGGTTTATGTAGGACGGTACTTATCAGTTTTCAGCAAAATCAGCTGATGCTTAACTCAGAAACCCCAATAACTGCTGTTGTAATAAATATATCGGCATGAAGTTTCATATTTAAAGTCAAAACCTAATGAGGACATAACCTGTCATATTTGAGCGATATCGGCTGAAGGGAAAAGGGCTTCAGGGGAAGGGGCTTAATTCAAAAACCCTAATAACTGCCCATGTATTGAATTTGTATGTACAAAATTTAGTTGATTTAGGAGCCGCTATGTAAGTCAACTGTTGAATATTAGTTCAAACTGGTTTTGGGAAGGGAACAAAAAGTTAATTGATTCATTTGAAATACTTTTTTTTCTGATGAAGTGTCCTAAATATAATGTTTTGTGAGGAGAGAGAGATAACTGTTTTTGGAATTTATTTATTTTCAAGAAGGACATTATGTTACGTTAGAAAAAAAAAAAAAAAAAAAAAGGACATTATGGTAATTGACAATTACCCCATTTAGCTACAGAGAGTAGATAAGGGGAGGAGGATGAAGGCGTAGTTACTCTTCTCCGAAAAAATAAATCTAATTAGTATTCTCATAGTTATGTGTAAACATCGTGTGTGTGTGTGTGTGTGTTCTCCAGAAAAAAAACGAAGGAATGAAATCTTAATGTGAAAATATTTTATTTGTTCAAAACATGTTTGGTAAAATTGATGCAATCGGCTTATGATTGGCTGGCCACCAGGGGCAATCAAAGGCTGACGCGATATCGAAGAAAAAGCAGAGCATATATTTGCTTTTGCGTACTTCTACGTTTGCTCTCAGCATCCTCAATGCGTCCTCCGTGGATCTTTTTTTTTTTTTTTTTTTTTCGGGTGTTCCTGCTAATCACTCCGGCCCGCTCATTGTCGGGGAAGGAGGTAGTACAAATAATTTTTTTTTTTTACACTATTAGTTGCTATGGGTGTCTGGGGGCGACAGCCTCTCGTCCCTTGCAGGACAGACTGGCGCTCCCAGACCCCCTCGTGTTGCGGCTGCCTGGTGGCACCGAGAGAGCTCGGGATCGGTGGAATGGGGCTGCTTCTACTTCGCGGTCGCCGGGGGTAGACATCGGGCCGCGGCCCGTCAATCGCCCCCGATCCTCCATGGATCTGCCCCTCAAGCAACCGAATACGGCATGAACTTTCGCTCGAATCGCATTGAAGATGAGGGTTTCCAATACCTTGCCAAAGACTGATTGATCTGTAACTTTTTGCCAAGGCATCTCCCCGAGCTTAACAAACGTGCAAACAAGTGCTTCGATGCACATTTTTTTAACCCATACGTCCATCAGCGTTATTCTCCTTATTTATGTGAAAAACATAATATCATAGAAACATAACAAAATAGTGATCATATGAGAAGAAAGGCCCTTGGAGCTGGCTTACCAATTGAGGCGGTACTGCTGATATCTTATGTATACTAATTGGACCATTCTTCTTTCTGTCCAGGTATGGTTCCAAAACCGAAGAGCAAAGTGGAAAAAACGAAAGAAGACAACGAACGTGTTCCGGAGCCCAGGATCTCTGCTTCCCTCCCATGGGCTACCTCCCTTCGGCTCCATGACTGAGTCCATCTGTCCCTCTGGCATGTTCACTAGCCCCGAGGCCCGGTGGGGCTCAGTCACTTCTGGTAACACATCAACATTTAGATATCGTAATAAGATATTTCAAAAAGTAAAAAGATAAGTGCGTACTATTATATAACAGAGGTTGTTTCCTCTTATCTTAATTAGTTATTACTTCTTATTTTATTATTTATTTTGTATTCAAAATAGTAAGAAACTTTTTGAGGCACTTAAACTAAAAAAAAAATTGGGTTTTCGTATTTTTTCTTCAACTATACATTTTATTTTATTTGACAAGAGAGTAGACCACGGTTCCAGACCCGTCCTCGGTTCGACAGTTCCCAGACCCACTTTCGGGTCAACGGTTCCAGACCTGAACTGGGTTCACGGTTCGAGTACTGGACCCGGATCCACTGTTGTGGACTCTACACCGGGTATTTCGGGTATCGGTTCTTGAATAAACGGGTGCCCAGAACGGAATATTTATCGAAAACTGGGAAACCGCGAAAAATAGTATATCATATAAAAGTGCCTTACAGTTTTCTCCACAACTTTTATTTAAGAGATTTTTGATTAAGTCATAAATATAAACGATATCTTGTAAAATGTACTTAGGCCCTGGAGTAAAGTGGTATTAATTTTTGTCTGATTTCTGCAAAGATCTAGGTTAGCACATGTTATCACCTTTTAAGGTCATTGCTACCATCGTTTTTGTCAGAGCTCTTCCACAAAGTTCCAATAACATACATACAGATATCATCGCGAAAATAGCCAAAACATGTTAAAGGGACCTTGAAAAGTGAAACTCCGTTGAAAACTCGATCTCGGCTTTTCGCAAGATTACAATACTCCCGTATACTAACTACATCCTTGGGTCAGTCTCCATTCTGGACCTTGAGGCGGGCGGTTCTTACATACTTAGCTGTTTCCAAGCGACACCACCAACTGAGCATAGATTCATAGTGATTGTGGTTACTGGCACCAGCACCGGAAGCCAGTCCCGAGGGCCAGAGTGAAATGTCTGTCGCTGTTCCAATTCCCTCCCCTATTCCAACGAACTAACCCCACTTTAGACCAATTTCCACCCCAAATAGGATGTCCTTACTATTTTAGAAGGTTGGATTCTATCCTCGGCGGGGCATGGGCGAGAGCCTCGGTACCGCTGATGAGTGATTTCTACCGACTAAAAAAAAAAAAAAACTAACAACTTCCGTATACTAGAGGTATAAAAAAGTAAAACGAATGTCGTTATATTATACTCGTACATGGGTAAGTTCTGTATGAAGGTCATGTTGGGCTTTGTTCAGTGACTTAAGTTATTTATGTTAATTTAATCATATATTTGTATTTTTTGTTATAATAAATAAAGTTCATCACATTGTATTTCTACAAAACCAGAAGAAAAAAAAACACATCACTGTAGAATACTACGCAAAATCTACTTGCTTGGATTCTCACACAGAAACAACTGAAACGTTTCTGGAAACAACCATAGTCATGCGAAAACTCAAATTAATTCAATCATTCTGAAATTTGCCATTCATCATTCCATTTTCGTTATAAATATGTTAGTTTCATTTAATAACTTTGATAGATGTATATGTTTTAACTCCAGGTGAACGGTCAACTGACAGCCAACAATGAAGGCTGCTGTCACGTCTAATACGACCTTTTTAGACGCGATCTCAAACGCACTCTAGTACTACTTATTTCAAATGATTAATTATGATTTATGAATAATTTAATATGCAAATTAGATATGAAAATACGGCTAACGACATCCCAAAGTCTAGTTCACGTGTGGCACCGTCGCACATAGGTTGATTTAAAGGGTTTAGACGCTCAAAAGTCAAATTTTAAAAGTGATGTTAAAAATACCAAAATAATCCCATAGCCAAAGGAATGTATCAGTAACAATAATTTATCATCCCCACTCCCGAATCTTTTACCGCGCACGTCCGCAAGGTAGTTGAAACCTGCTCTTCTCACTGTTTACATATTGTATCAGCGCTCTCAAAAGTAGTGAGCAGTAAATATCCTTACGATCAAATGCAACAGCAAGATTTGCCTAATTTGGATGAAAAAATGAAATATCTGGAAAATCACCTGTTGTCCTGTTATGGTGACACACCAGATAATCTAAGCAGTCTAAAACACTTCTTTTGTACCACTTCGAATAATTTGTGGCAAAGAAGGCAAACAAATAATTTGACCAATACGATTTAGGTTTGTCAATGAATCGACTGATGTAACAAAGGAGGAAATCAGTTACGTTGAAGAATCTGCCAAGAGGTTAACACCTACTGAAGTAATTTTGCATGGGAGTAAATTCATGTTTAAACATGTCTTGAAGATCAAGATGAAGGGGGGCCATGCGGGCTAGAGCGTAGGGCTTTGGTCGCATGGTCTTCCCATGGTTGGCGGGTTCGAATCCCGTACGGGAGTGAGTTTTATTTCGTAGATATAACTCCCTCCATGGACATCGTAAATAACTACATAATAACACATTGACATGGCTAATATGCACCGTACATAAGGCCAAAAAAAAAAAAAAAAAGATGATTGATGGCAAGGTGTGTAACGCTGCAACCGATACAAAATCTACAAGTCTGTGTTATATATGCGGAGCAACATCTAAAGACTTTAACAGTCTGACCCAAAAGTTAAATACAAGTTCAACGGCTATTGAATTTGGGCTATAGGCACTACACGCCAGGATTCGATTGTTCGAAAGCGTTTTGCTGTATTAGTATAATTGCCAGTAAAAAAGTATAGAGAGGAGAGAACTGACGAAGAAAAGAAGTTAGAAGTGCTTACGAAAAAACATATTCTTTTTATACATATAATTTTTTTTTTTTCAAGATTCTATCTTTTATTTATAATTTTTTTCACTTTTTAGCGGGGAAAATATGCTAATTTTACAAAGGGCAATACTTTACAATAAGATATATGATTTAAAGTCAAAATATACTGTAAAATAATTTTGACCGCCTAAGTCCTTTAAATCAACATATGTGCGTCGGTAGTTCCCGCCATAATCTGTGACACTTTCCTCCTTCCTTCTCTAACAAATACAAAATAATTGTTTAATAGAAATAAAAGACGTTGTCTTCCCACTGTTTTATTTATACCAGAACCGGTTTTCGACGCAACAGCGTCATCATCAGTGGTTCATCCCACCACACAGCACAGCGGTTGGAAGATAACTGGCGATAACTTCCAACCGCTGTGCTGTGTGGTGGGATGAACCACTGATGATGACGCTGTTGCGTCGAAAATCGGTTCTGGTATAAATAAAACAGTGGGAAGACAACGTCTTTTATTTCTATTATAAATCTAGTCCCACAACATCTTACTACCACATATGAAATAATTGTGTTGTGCTTGTGCCAGGTCTGAGCCAGCTAAGCCAGCCTACAGTCCCCATGAGTAGCTTTGGTCAGCTCTCCTCCCACCAGGCTGCCCTTGGTTCAACACTTCCTATATCTACCTCCATGGCGGCCTCCAATGGATCCACCGTCTACCAGAGCCATTACGGCATCAACCCTTTAGGTACGTATCTTAGTAATATATTATAATATATCTATAGAGACTACGAGTGAAGGGAATAGAGCGGTGAGGGAGAGGCAGACAGTCCTTTCCTCCACCCAACTCTCTTCCTCATCTCTCAGGAGAAGCCCTTCCCCTACCTTTGTGAAAAGGGGGTGAGGTCTCCCAACTCCCTCAATTCCTGGTCTCTACTTTAGTTGCCTGTCGCAGCAATTTATAAATTTAATACATTAAAAACTTCGTTTTTTTAAATATTATCTATTCCACAAGAAATATGTATATATGTTACGGGTAATGTCCAAAATTGGGTAATGTGTACATTACCCACCAAGGATGGGTAAAGCCCGATGAAAACTACGTTACCCGGGTAGTGTGCACTTTACCCAAGGCCTGTTGGGTAAAGTGAGTGAAAGTGGGTAATGTGACAAAAACAAAATTTCAATTCTCAAAATTTTAATATAACGACTTATTTTTGCAAGGGTTGCTGCCGTGACACTTGGAGTTGCACAACATACCTGCGGCTCTGCATTTACACTTTTTGGTTGAACACTTAAGCTTGCAATGACATTTAGTAAATCCTTGTCCGCCAGAGAACGATTGTGCAGTAGCCATCTGACGTAAAGACATCGTTTCATGACTAACTGAAGATAATTCGATTAGTGGTTCTGGACAAACTGTAAACTGGTTTCTAGTAAATAGGTCTTTACAGGTCCCATTTTCATTTGCTAGTTTGTATAAGCCCTTGCTGGAGTCAAAATCCACAATTGTAGCAATGATATTACGAAAATCGTCTGTACTGTAAGTTAGTCTTAGTAGTGACTGTATTGGCTTCCTTCACTTCTGCAAGAACTTCTTCATACTTAGCAGCACTCAAAAAACAGTTATTAGAGTTTTTTTATTTAGGATTTCTAAAAACTTTTCCTCAAACTTGTCACGATTCATTTTAGAAAAATAAAAAGAAGAATACAATTACTTAATTTATTTGTTAATTAAAACAATTTTAAACTTTAATTTATTATTGGAATGTAATTTCACAAACAAAAATAGAAAGACGAGCAAGGCAAATCGACTGAAGAAAGAACAGAAAGAGAGGGGAAGCGAGATTGTGAGGATGACGAGATAAGGAGAATACCTCACATTACCCAAACACCCCTGGGTAATGTACACACTACCCAATTTTAGTGTGTTTTTATTCAGTTTTTGCACATTACCCACATCGATAGGGTAATGTACACATTAGCCAATTTTGGACATTACCCATAACATACCTATACATAAACTACACCCTTCGGTATTACACCATCCTCAGGTTTAGTTATAAACTAAGAAGAATTTGCTGATTGCGAATCATTTATATAAATACTTCAGGTAGGTAAGGAAGCCATATGTGGAAACAGAACTGGTTAGCAAACTAGAACACGTTACGGACCAACTTAAGCGACGTGTACGAGGGCGCAACCCAGGGGATGCAAAGGCGTTTAACCGACGTGATTCATGCCAAAGGTGGAAACGCTCGGTATTAAACAGTAAAAATTATGTTTTTTTTTACAAGTTTGTCTTATTTTTTCTTTCACTCAGCATCTATTTCTCCATAAATTATAATTAAATTTAATTTTCAAATGACTTATTTTTTCAACCAATAATATTTTTGATATGCAAAATATGAATAAACCTTATTACATCAAAAAGTTTAAGGTGCGTTAATTTTGTTCATCAGTAGATTAAAAATAAGGTATTTATTCTGTGAGAATAGCAAACCGAATTCTCCACTTAGCAGGTCTCTGCATCTATATAAAACTTTTTATGATTTAAGTTAATATATAATTGCAATTCTTGTATATAAATTATTACATTCTTAGTATGAGTATAAAATGTGCATGTACACATCTCTATTCTTGCTGTCTCTCTTTATGAATGATGTATTGTATTTGTCATTCCTTTCTTTATTCAACTTATTTATTATTATCTTATCTTTCCAATTTATATTTATTTATTCTTTTTTTTTCTCTTTGGCATGGTACCAGATTAATTTTATTGAACATCCATAGTTTATTCTGTTTGTACTATGCATATGTACAGCAGTTTCCTACTCTCTCTTAGCCACATTATTACTTTTCTTTATTATTCTGACATTACCTATGTATTTATTTTTTTGTATTTAATATAATTCTAATGTTTGGCTGTATGTCTCACTCCATTGTAAGGTCATGACCCTAAATGCATTGAATATATTTACTTTTTTGTTTCACTTAGAACTTACCATTCTAATATTAAAAAAATTACTAGGGAGCTATTCGGTTAACTTTAAGAAAACTGGTGGAACCAGTGGCGTAGCCAGAATGTTTTTATGGGAAGGCCCAACAAAGAAATGCTTGATGATCATTTTTTAAGAATATTGGAGGGGTGTTCATTTATCCGTTTTAATGGCCTTTTTTTTTTTTTCTTTCTTTCTTTTTTCTAGACGAGGGAAGGGGGAAAAGTATCAGCTATCCGGATTTGGACAGAAAAAAATATTGGCTTGGAGATTTCGGGGGGCCAGACCCCCTCGCCCCCTGCCTACGCCACTGGAATCATTCCCCTGTTTAATAAAGTAAGTTAAAAAATAAATAAACGAGTAAAAGATAAAGGGTGTTCCATATTCGAAGGATCAAGCACTTTTCTCTGAAATTGTTGGTCCGATCGAGACCACATATAACAAAATCCACACTTTTTTTTTTTTTATTGCACATCCAGTAGTAAACTTGGTCTTAAAAATTCCCCAACACGTGTACTTTTCAAGATATTGATGCGAACTTTTGTTTTTCAAATGAAATGGTATACATTTTCCTTCGGATTGTAAAACTAAATTAAAGGGTCTCGCCGGATAAGAGTGGGAAAACTGCCCCCAACAATTTTCGAATGGGCAATTGACCGACAGTTTGCACATATAAAACGAAAATTTTCCTGTAAATTTCAGCTCTCAACTCCCATTATTCGATGAGAAAAAAAAAAATGCAATTTTCTTTTTTTTTTTTCTTTTTTTTTCCCTTGCGATTATTGGGAATATGCAACTGTCGATTTTTTTTAAAGTTCTTATGTATCAAATACACCTCTATATCATTTTTTTTATTATCTTCCGATTTAAATGTGATTTTTGATCGAATTTAGAAAAATTCAAAATGGCCTTTTCGAATGTTATTTTTGAGTGACACTCACCAAATTTTCACAGAATAGTGTTTTTTATATTAAAATATAAACTAATTTTTTCAAATTTTTTGGTGTGGTGCAACAATGTTAAAAAAATAAAAAATCATTTTTTTCGGTTATTTCCGTTTATATATTTACATATATGATATTGTGAATTTTTATTAAAATAATATCGTAAAATATACATAGTTTTTATTTTTGCAAAATACAATATATAGCAGTAATTTTTTGAACGGTTGTTAAGAGTACTATTTCAACTTAATTTTATGAAGAATTTTTTTTTAATTCGATTTTTATACCGCAACTTTTTGCCGTGGTCGGAAATCGAACCCTAACCGCCTGCACGAGAAATTGCGCACTACCTACTCAATAACTATTATTCTCATAATAATAATAATAATAATATTCATTCCTTTCTTATCCCTCCCCCCACTTCCCTCTAATCATCATGCATGCAGTTGACAAGTGATGGTACGCTTCACGTAAAACCTTTCCTTTCATTGTTTCGAAACTCTGAAGACAACAAATGGAAAATAAATTAAGAATAACACACATTGACTGACCCTCAATACCCCCAGAATTTTGAATTCTACAGTCGCCAGCAAACATCTATTAACAATAACATTTTCATTATTCTGTACACAGTTGCATATTCGCAATAACCGCAAGGAGGAAAAAAAAAAAATGAAAATTGCATTTTTTTTTTTTTCTCATCGAATAAAGGGAGTTGGGAGCTGAAATTTTCAGTAAAATTTTCTTTTTATATGTGCAAACTGTCGGTCAATTGCCCATTCGAAAATCGTTGGGGGCATTTTTCGCACTCTTATCTGGCTAGACCCTTTCATGTAGATTTAAGATTTTTTTTTTTTTTTTTCGACCATTCATTGTGGAGATATTCAGCTGAAATGTTAAAAATCTTAAGAGAAAATTTCGAGTGGGATGCTTGCTTTGTGGTCAAATTTCACATTCAGCGTGGATTTAAAAAAGTCGAAGAACCCATAATATACTTCCCTTACTCCAATATTGGGATTAAACTAAGTTTCCGCGTTCCCTTTCATCGGTGGTTTTGAAGTTAAGCCGCCCTCTAAACCCCTTCCTCCCTTTAGCCGATTTTGCTGAAAATCTCTAGGCGTTGTTCTCAACCCAGATATGAATATTCGTGTTGGTACATTCTTTCTATTGGGAGTTACCGGGTTCACAAATACATGAAGGCAGACAAAAAAATGTTTGGAATCAGGGAGTCGGAAAACGAGAAATTCTAATGAAAACTCATAATCGAATTTCTGACACATTAATAATAATAATAATATTGACAGACAATACTAATGGTCAAATTGACCGTCTGAGGGGTTTTAGAAATAGAAGAGATAACCCCTCAGACGGTCAATTTGACCATGAGTATTGTCTGTCAATATTATTATTAATGTACATCTGTAAAAATAAAAAATAAATAAAGACGTTTATTATTATTATTATTAATGTGTCAGAAATTCGATTATGAGTACACATAATACACATACATACATATATAACACACACAAACACAGACAAAATAAAAATAAAAAACATTCAAATACAAATGCAGTAATTTACAAAATTAACTTAAATGATCCTTTAAAAAAAACTAACAAAAAATAAAAATAAAAAAACATCTTCCTGTTTATATATTATTAATAATTAAATTGTGAAACTAGCTCAAATCTATAATTCCAGGCAGCTTTGCAATAGTTAATTAAACTTTTGTAATTTCGTCCATTTACATATTCAATAAACTGAACATAGCTCAACTCTGCTTTACTAAAATAAAAAAAACGAAATTCTTTTAAGATACGGCAATAAAGTGAAACACATCTTCATCTTGCTTGTTATTACACAAGGAACAAAGTTTGATTTCCTTAGTGTAAGAATACTTATTTAAATAAAGAAGTTCACCTCGTACCTTCAGCACCCAGCTTATCGAATTTGCATCCATCTCTGAGAAAATAACTTTATTACCTGTATATAACTATATAAAGTATGCTTGGTACTATTTATTGATTTTAAGTTATATTAATTAATGAATTCATTTTGTACTTTATTTACAATATCATTCCCTTTTATTCTGCCATCCAAAAACTCAGTTATATTAACATTACAGTTATTACAAATAGAGTGCACTTCGTTATACCAAAATACCTTTTTATCGAGTCGGAAAACGAGAAATTCTAATAAAAACTCGTGATCGAATTTCTGACACATTACTTTCCCTATATACTGCGTTTAGCTGAGGATATAAGTAATATTTTTAGCAGTTATTAAAAAATGTCTTCATTTTTTAAGAAATTTTAATTTAAAAATTTACTTTTTTGTTGTTGAATTTGTTGCTAATTGAAAAAAAAATGAATTTTTTGTTACAGATCCAGTATTTTATGGACATGAAACGAGCACAAGCGACACGTTAAATTAAATCGATAATAATTTAGAATAAAAAAAAAAAGGTTGAGGTGTCATGTTTTTATTGAAAAAAGTAAATTCAAAAATTTTAGAATAATGGCCGTACAAACAAAAATAATTGAACCAATAAAAGGCTGGTAATAAAAACATTGAAATGGAAAAAAAAATACAAAATTAGTTCAAAAACGTTCTCAATAATGGAAGATGACCTTGATGATTGAAGCCCTGTACTACTCATTAAGAATAATGTGTATATACATATGTATCGGTTAGAAAAAAAAATATAGTAAACAGAACTTTCAAATTTCACTAAAAAAAAATACTTGTTTCAAAAATAAAATTTGAAAGTATAAAAAAATGTAGGCACATTCCATTTCAAATCATGCAGCAATTTAAGAAAATATAAATTTTGAAATGAAACATATATAATCTATGAATAACCTATTTTTGTTTCTCGATTTATTAAACTTTTAATTCATTTTTTTAGCCCCTTATATGTTTGTATTAGTTCTTTATGGTCTAAAACAAGGAACCCCGATGTTAAGCTCTTAAATAAATAGAATGAATAAGCGGAAATAGAGAAAAATAAATGTATTCATTATTTATCGCTTAATGAATAAATTGCTTTCATCTATTTTTCCTGATATTAAGCATTCAAAACCACGACTACTTATTTTCGACTATAGAGTTAGTTATTAAGACTCATGCCCGGGCTTTAACTGCATGGTCATATCGCCTACTACCAGAGCGCTCTTTCGTTACTCTGGTACATGAGCCTAAATCTACTATGGGAGTCCCAAATTTTATCTTGAGCGAACTTGAGCTCAGTAAGCAAGCACTCATACCACTGAGCTACCGGCTCCCTCCTTCTTTCGACTATAGAGAACTGTTGTAAATCTTAGATATAAGTAAGACTGTTGTCATACCTTTCGGTGGAAACTGTCGTCACTGGCTGCTGGTCGAGTACTGTGGGCGAGCTCTTTCGATGTGAAGACATCATCTTCAAGCCACTCCAGTACAACATTAATAGTGGCTTGAAGATGATGTCTTCACATCAAAAGCTCGACCAGCAACCAGTGACGACGGTTTCCACCGAAAGGTATGACAACAGTAATATATTTACTCGCGGAACTAACCCCTTAGATTATATTTAAGTAAGACATAAATAAATATACAAGACACGTTGTTCATTGATTGATTCATTTGTATCATCCTGCATGAATTGAGATGGAATTAGCCTATATTCAAAATACTAAAATACTTTAAATAAATAAATGTAATAATCTGTAAATATTTTTAATATTAACAAGACTGCATTATATGCACTATTAAATATTTAATTGTTTAATTGATTTTGTATGTACTGTGAATTCCATTAATATAAAATAATTATGTTTCTGAATGGGTATTATATTTGTGTATTATAGGTATTATATATCTCTATATGTGTTGTGTATGTACTATATAGCATATATACATGTATATAAATTTATGTATATACTATAAAGTATACATATAAAAAATAATGTGAAAATTAAAAATGTATGTTTGTGTCCGCAGTATTTAAAACATTCATAATGGTTGTCAGTTAAAATTCCTTGTGTTTTTCTTGATTATAGGTGATTCTTCATAAATTGTTATTTTGAAATTGTCCTTTAAATGAGCGGTTAATTTAAAGTTGTTTAGACATTTTAATGATGTTTTGTCCTCAAAATAACTTTTTTTGTATTGAAATTGTGTGTGATGGTGTGGACATTTCTAAGGATCGGGTGAAAAAGAAAAGACCGGCTTGGCTTGGTCTCAAAAAAAGCAAAAGTACTTTTTTTGAACATTTTGCACTGATTGAGACTTCTCAGAGAAACTTTTATTGTTTATTGTAGATTAATATTTCTAGAATAGGATATGTGTGGTGAAACTGCAATGCCGCAGGCTAGGTGAGGCCACCATTCGCAGAAAGTGTTATTGTGATTAGAAGTATACATTACTTAAATATAACTGCAGAACGAGGTATTTTGCGAACAAGTTGACCGTTTAAAGTCCTGAAGACCTTGGGAGGGCCGGTATTGTATTGCGCCAAATCGTATACCTCCAAATAATCCTTGTATTGAACTGCGCTCATTTGAAAATAGGTATAAATTGAAAAATATTGAACTCCGCCAAAACACATTTTATTAACACTGCCTACGTACTTATTATATATTACCTTACAAAGTAACAAAGTTTGTATAAATTACAACAACGTATTAGGTATCACTATAAAAATGTGGCATAGAAACCACTTACTTTTTGTAAATCCAGTTGATGTATCCGAAGAAATAAAAGTTTGACCCTCCCGTCCGTTCTTTTAGTGAAACAGTCCAGGTTGTTGGTTAATTCCTGCATTTCTTCCAGAGGTGTCTTCTTATTCTTTTTTCCGACAATATTTCGGGACTCTTACAAGTCCCTTCTTCCGGTCACTATGAACCGTTCTTTCATAGAAGAAGGGACTTGTAAGAGTCCCGAAATATTGTCGGAAAAAAGAATAAGAAGACACCTCTGGAAGAAATGTCTCGGAATTAACCAACAATGTAACATCCCAGAGAAGTTTAAGAAACACACAGTCCAGGTTCTCCTGATATAGAGAAACCCCATGAGGGAACATAACAAAAATATCTAATTCAAAATTGGCCAGCGGATGGAATCATCGGAAGAGGTACTAAGGATAGTCGTTTTATTTTTTGGAAAACCCCAAAGAGTTTTTCTAATAAAGAGAATTGAAATTTGGAAGTAAGGTGGAAAAATGTAGAAAATTATGAAAAATTCATCATTAACTAAAAATTAACACTGTAAGTTACTTTTTATTCCAGAATACAAAAAATACATTACCCATGGGATGGGCTGATATATCAACCTTTATTACATATATATTGTGACAATTTTTACATAATCTTTACATGATGGTCATTTGAAAAACGAAGAGTGATCGGCCTTTGGTCTCTTACAGAATATAATTTTATTATTTTTGTTGACGTTTCGCCTGTTGAGACATTCTGAAAACTTTTTGATAAAAAAGTAATACAATTTTTTTTACAATCCTTATCGTTATTTTTTTTTGGTAGTCAATTAAAATTTTTTGTCTATAAGATACCAAGTGACTTTGTAACTAAAATTCAGCAATTACATTATTATTATTGTAGTTACCATGTCACATGGTGTTATTGAGAAAAATTTGAAATCGACTACCATTAAAAAAAATCGTCGGTAAATTTCCTTCAATGTACTTCCCCAGAACGAATTAATCAATTAACTTTTCGCTCCCCCTCCAAAACCAGTCGACTGTTTGTGCTAATATTCAACAGTTTACTTACACCGGTGCTCCTAAATCCTCATCCTAAATTTTGTGTCGATACATTCATTACATCGGCAGTTATTAGGGTTGTGTCCCCCTCCGATATCCCCTTCCCTTCTGCCGATTCCGCTGAAAATTAATAAGACTCTCCTCTAATATCCCCCTCCCCTTTAGCCGATTTGGCTGAAATCGATGTGTTGTGCTTATGGGGTTTTGATCACACATATATAATTTCGTCGATAGATTCATTGTATCGGCAGTTATTAGAGTTTTTACGTTAAGCCTCTCCTTCCCTTTGGTCGATATATTCATTCTATAGGGAGTTATCGTGTTCACGGACAGGCACACATTTTTTCTTCTTCATATTTTGAATCTAGAGGTCGGAAAACTCCGCATCGGATTTTTGACCGATTACATAACTTCCCCCATACTTCATATAGCTGGGAAATAAAACTCTAATAATAGTAAAAAAAATTATTTTTTTTTATCAAAAAAGATTTGAGAATACCTTAATAGGGGAAACGTTAACAAAAATAATATAAATATATTTTGTGGGAGACCATCGATATATTGTTTGTTTTTCAAGCCACCTTCATCAAGTGATTATATTGGTCTCCTCTCACTCTAAATACACTTTACATTTACGTGAGGATGAGATCCGCTGAAACATCTTCATCTGTACAAAGAACTATTGCATTAGTGGAGACCTAACTAGTTCATCGTTCACCCAACTTTTGTGAACGATTAGCCGTTAAAAAAATATTGAAGATAAACCATGTGATTGACTACTTGATACAAAAAAAAGTAAATAGAAAGGACGAATGTATTTTAAAATATTTTTCTTTTACTTAAAACAATTATCTTTATTTAATACTGTAAATAAAAGCTATTTTTTGAAATAAATGTCTCTATTCTATTTACCTTCATGGTAAGAATTGACAGATCACATGGTATTACAAACGTTCTCAGAAAAACAAATGTGTGCATTTCCCCAGCGTGAATTAACTACGTTTCTGCTCTCCCTCTGAAACGAATTGACCGATTTAAATCAGTAGCTATCTTATTCAGGGTCTTCTGAATCCACATACTAAATATTGTCTTTATACATTTGTTAAATCGACAGTTAATCGGGTTTAGTTGAGCCCCCTTCCCTTCGGCAGATTTCGTTAAAAATCGACAGGTGTCGTTCTTCATTAGCAGTTATTAGAGTTTTTTTAGTACAACCTCCCTCCTTTGGCCCCCCCTCCCCTTAAACCATTCGGCCGAAAATTCTAAGGTCTTCCCTATGACTGATATCGCTCAAATTTGATAGGTTATTTCCTCATTGGGTTTTGACTCCAAATTTGAAATTTCATGTCGATACATTTATTACTAGTTATTGGAGTTTATGAGGTGGAATTCCCCTGAGACCTCTTTCCTTCTGCCGATTCCACTGAAAATTAATAAGTGTCGTCCTTATGGGGTTTCCATACTTTCATTACCTTGGCAGTTATTCGAGTTTTTGCGTTAAGCCTCCCCCCTAATTCTCCCCTTCCCTTCGGCCGATTTGGCTGAAAATCAATAGGTTTCGTTCTTGTGAGGTTCTGGAGACATATAAAATTTCGTGTCGATAAATTTATTATATCAGGAGTTATCAGACAGAAATGTGTTTTTTCATTTTTGGAAACATGAGGTTGGAAAATATGACTCTACATCAAACTGACAGATTAAATAACCTCCCCTATATCTGTGGAAGTAAAAATCTAGAAAACTCTTCTTGGCTCATGTCGTAATGGTGACGCAAACTCTTTTTTTTACGGAAGCCCGAATGCTTTCATTCAAAAACAGACCTACCTTTAAATACGTTATTGATTCAAATTAAACAATATAAAAAAGGACCTCTCTAAGCGATCCACTTTCTAGAAGAAAAACATAAGGAACGGTTGAGCTGACATCCTTAAATTGTAATAAAAATCGAATGAAAAGAAACATTCACACTTCATTTTTTTATTTATTTTTTTGTAAATAATATTAAATTGAACTTTAGTCAACGAATTTGAAATATCTGAAATTGTTGTGAAAACCTTTTTTTAAAGTAATTCATTATGTATGATAGATTTTATTTAATTTTGTTTAATTGAATAAAAAAAATACTGAAATTTATTAGACTACTTTTAATCCTAGATCATATTTTTTTATTTAAAAAAAAGTATACCTGTATGAATGCAATTGAAAAAAAAATGTATTCTAGATAAAAATATTATTGGCATGATTATTTAACTTGATAAAATCTATTCTGAAAAAAGGAATGTATTTCAAAGTTTATTTATCTTATTTTGTATTACTTATTTGATAAATGCTTTAGACATTTTATAAATATATATTACGAGTATATATACAACAGATTGAATAAATACTTGTGTACAAGTATTTACTTGAAAACCCAACCTAGTGGATCCTGAACCATTGATGGGCGAAAAATAGAAAAGTAATCTATTTTTATATTTTTTTGGTATTGAATAATGAAAACACAATTTAAGCTTAACTTCAGGTAGGGCAGGCAGCGCTCACTTTTTGTTAGTTCGTTTTTGTGGCTCGTCGCTCTGGTGATGGGCTCGACGACTTCCCGTCTTCGACATCACGCCAGTACTGGTAGCTGCTGCCCACCACCAGAGATATTTAATGACTTCCCGGTCTAGATCCGCCGGACACCACAGAAAAAGCTGTGGGATGCCTGGGGCCACCTCGTAGAGGGTGTGGCTGGTAGCCATGTACGGAGGAGGGTCTTGGAGGAGCTTCCTCGAGAATGATTTCAACACCTCTCAACTATTCCCCTAGGCTTCCAAGCCTAGATGAGGACCCGTACTAGGTCAACCCTAGTAAAGGTACTATCCCTACCCCATCCCATCCTCACTTTAAAATTTAAAAAAAAATTATAATTTACACTCCTAAATCTGGATACTAGCTAATACTTTCTTTCTTTCTTGTGTGCGAATTTAATTTATTTGTAATAAACGTTTCGTCATCTACCTTGCATCACCTCTACATGATCGAAAAAAATGCATTTTTTCCATTACTCAAGGTTCTTTAACTTTTTTTTCATACAATATGAACTTTGAACTCATTATTTAGCTCCGCAAAAATCAACAAGACAATCACATTTAATAAGTAATCACACTTATTTTATTAAATGCTAAATATTTATAATTGATTTTTTATATATTAATAATAATTAAATTCTGAAACTAGCTCAAATCTATAATTCCAGGCGGCTTTGCAATAGTTAATTAAACTTTTGTTATTTCGTCCATTTACATATTCAATAAACTGAACAGCTTAACTCTGCTTTAATAAAATAAAATAAATAAAACGAAATTCTTTTAAGATGGGGCATACGGCAATAAAGTGAAACACATCTTCATCTTGCTTGTTATTACACATGGAACAAAGTTTGATTTCCTTAGTGTAAGAATACTTATTTAAATAAGGAAGTTCACCTCGTACCTTCAGCACCCAGCTTATCGAATTCGCATTCATCTCTGAGGAAATAACTTTATTATCTGTAAATGTATATAAGTATGCTTGGTACTATTTATTGATTTTAATTTATATTAATTAATAAATTCATTTTTTACTTTATTTACAACATCATTCCCTTTTATTCTGCCATCCAAAAACTCAGTTATATTAACATTACAGTTATTACAAATAGTTTGCACTTCGTTATACCAAAATACCTTTTTATCGAGTCGGAAAACGAGAAATTCTAATGAAAACTCATAATCGAATTTCTGACATTACTTTCCCTATATACTGCGTTTAGCTGAGGATGTAAGTGATATTTTCTTTAATATACACAATTTACACTTTTACATCTCATAACGTCTGTTCATTTCTTGTCTTTTCAGTCTCGTGTGAGGGTTCCATGTTAGTCGCTTGTCGAGTAGGAGGCCTAGATACCGGACGTTTGGGGGAATGGAATTATGGAATGGAGGGCAGGTATATTTGCGACGGAGAGTAAAAACCATGTGAACTGACTTCTTATCGTTCACCTTCACTCTCCATGTTTTGTACCATTCCAATTTTCGTAATGTATTTTCAGAAAAAAACTGCTGATATGGTGTCGCACCCTGTATATAAATTGAAAAGAAAGAGAAAAAAAAATCAAAAGGCTTGTAAAAATTTTCATAAAAATTGTATTTAATTAAAAACAACAAGAGGACATTTATTATTGTACATTTAACACGCAGAATCTAATAACATTTAAACATAAATTTTAGCATTATTTAGCTCCGCAAAAATGACGCGAAGCGGACATTAAGACAATCACATTTAATAAGTAGTCACACTTATTTTATTAAATGCCAAATATTTATAATTTTTATTTTTTTGTAATATACACAACTTACACTTTTATATCACGAACAATCCATTTTTTTTTTTAAAGTTGTTTCATTTTACTCATTCCTACATTAATGCTTTTTGAACCAAACATTCTGGATAATTTGCACAAAATCTTTTAAATTTTCCCCAACGTTTGTGAAAATGGATCTTTAAAAAAAAATACTTGCGTTTCTAACATTTTGCGCGGAGTTGTTGATCATTTTTGAATTTCATAAATAGCAGCCGAGCAGCCAGCAGTACGAGACAAAACTCAGTATATGTCTGCTAATCATAACTCTCTAGAAGGATTTCTTTCGTTAAGAACGATAAAGTCCTCAATCGGAGCTTGGGAAACTTCTTCGAGAACATCCCGCCGAGAGGAAGTTGTTCTGACCAGACTGAGGATCGGTCACACCCCCGGCCTGATGAGCCGCAGTCCACCACTAGACCACCACTTGTGGAACCACGCTCACCGTGCAACACCTGCTCACCGAATGTGAAGGTACGAGAGGCTAAAGAGAGGTACTGGACCTTCCAGTGATGCTTTGTGAATCACTGGGTGACGACGCCTCAGATAATTGAGGAATAATCACTTGGTAATGAGGTTCCTACGCCAGTCTCGACTTATCGCAGAACTCTCACAACTACCTGCTCTAACTCTACACTCCCCTGTTTCCTTAATTATAATGTCCCACTAATCCGTAGCACCCAGTAATCCATAGTTTCTCTCCAACTTGCCTGTCCCACTTTACTATAGCTCATTGGCCGAAAGAATAGCTGATAACGCAGATCCATTACGTCTAGGATCCCTCCAGTAGGCAGGAGGGGCGGGGCTTTGTGCGGTACCCCTGGAGTATCTCGATGTGCGGACGGTGGCCGGATTAAAAAAAAAAACAACGAACAGATGCAAAACCGGTAGTCTAAACCACCAGTTACCTAGTTTTATAACATAATAATACCAAAAATTCTCTATTATTTGCTTTATATAGGATGGCTTAGTTATATTTTTCGTGTAGGCTACAGACGACTAATTCTATCGGTTTTTATCGGTTATCTTAAATACCTTTGGACTTCAAAAGTCTGATTAATGATAAATAAGAATACAAATTCCATATATGTGAACCGGGGAGAGTCTCATTCATAGTTATGCCAAATAAACTGACGTTTTTTAAATATACAATGGAGAATATATCTTCTTTTCATGTGCATTTTTTGATCACAAATACATCTTACAAGACAAAATTTTTTTCAGATTGATTTATTGAAACCTTTTTTCTTATTTAGGCCTTAACTGTTTCACTGGGTCACCTTATAAATTCATAAGCAAATAAGTTGTCCTTATTATGATATTTGAACAAGAAATAAATGAAAAAAAAAAATAGTAACAAACATTAAAAAATAATAAAATAAATACAAAATTTGTACATACATTTGGAAAAGTTTCAATTTTCGAAGATATTTCAGATTAAATAATTGATTTACATTATTTACATTTGCGATTATCACAAACAAAAATAAAAATAAATAAATAAAAATAGATACAGAAATATATATATATTTTTTCATATAAAAATAAAAAATAGTAACAAAAGTAAAACTTAACCTAGAACGCATTTCCATATATTATATATATATATATATATATAATGTTTGATCCGACAAATGTAAAACAAGGTTTATTTTAAAGAGAATCGTAAAATATACAACATGAAAACAAAAACCTTCTTCTCTAATTCGTTTCGTTTTCGAGAAAAATTCGAAAACTGGTTAGTTGACTGAAAGTTTGTGTATAAAATGTTGAACAAGTATTTCATTCATAATCTCCAACCAGGCTTATACTTTATATTGTCAATATATAAAATATATTTCCATTTATTCACACCTTTTCAAATGGACAGTTCATTTAAATGTACTAGTGTTTAATTTAATAATAAGCACACCGAAACAAATGATCGAATTTTACACGGAAGTTTTACAGCAACTAAGCTATAGTTTTTACATCAAAAGACATTTAAAGTATGTAATCGAATTATTTAGAATGCTTTTTGAAAGTTAATTCAGGCATTTTTCAGCATAATATTTTTTGTTACAAATGACCAGTAATAAAATTGAGCTTAAATAACAATATTCAAATCAAATTTTCGCTCCATTTGAGGAATTCTACAACAAAATTAGCTTTCTCTTTCAGTACGATTACGGCAAAGGTATAAAATCCCCACTTGAAAGAAGGGAAAAACTCTCAAAAGCCTGCGTTGTTTGTTTTTTTAAGAATTACACTTCACTTTGAAAAGAAAAGATTAAAATGTCATTTTTCTACAAAATATTAATGGAGAAGATAAATGTTGCTGTGGAACTCCTCAAAACATTTCATAACATTCTATAAAGCTTATAAATAACAAGAAATAAAAAAAGTAACACAATGGGAATTAGTATTTTTGAGCTATGAAGCACAGAGATAGAGCGATTCTCACATAGACTGCTCAGAACCTTAGTGGACAAAGAATTTCGAACTCAGTATTTTTGGCATTTTTTTGAATGACCGTAAAACAAATTTGAAACATGTTTCTTAAACAGTTGATATAGTTGTGTCAAATTTTATCTGGATGTCTGTTTTTCTCTAGACATAATTGAGTCGAAAAAGTATTATTTTCACTCTTTTTCCAAGAAAAAAATGCCTAGAACCAAAATCTGAGTTTTTACATTGGTATTTTTTTTTTTACGGAAATGACGATCTTTCGCACATAAAATATAGAGATAAAAAGGAAGAGCTAGTGTCTCTCAAAACCAGGGATTTTTCGAAATGAGTTCGTCCACTTCTTCCCAACGACTTACATGAAATAAACATCCCCTCAAAATATCAGAAAAATCGCAGGAGTACTGAAATTAGATACTTTCTAGTATTTTATTTTTTTCTATTAACAAAATCAAATCTTCAGACATCTTCTCTCAATTTTGCCAAAATTAAAACAATTCACAGAAAAGTATACTACAACCACTTCAATATCCCTGTTGTCTTAGCAAAAGCGTTGATACATGAGCAAAATTTGTTGATGTGTGCGTGTTTTGTGAAATTTGCTAACAGTCATTAAACAATACAACACATTTGACATTATTTAAATAACACAACATTTTTGCAGAGCTATTGTGACACTTAATACAAATAAAAAAATAAAAAATGTTAACAATATATCTATTCCACAAAATGTTCACTAATGGGACATGGTTTGCAATAGCGAAACCTATTTAATTATTTATTTATATTTTTGGAATAGACATTTTAAAACATTTCAAGAACATTCTGTGACACTGAACCGTTCACAAATAATCTTTATTATAAAAATACAATACTGTGAACATCAGGTCTTACTTTAGTGAGATTGAACACAAATTAGAAATGATATTCCCAGAGATTGTATTTTATGTAATCCATATCAAGTTGATCGGTTGGCCACCATTTACTTCATGAATTTTTTTATCTATTTTTTTCAAAAGTTTCATATATCTAGATACAATGTCCCCTCTTCGAAGCACCAAGTATTCTCTATTCTCTAAAAAGGTTATTCTGATCATGACCATATACAAAGTATCTCACTTGAAATGTTCGAACAGTACATACCTTGAAAAGGAGACAAATTATAAAAAAAATGCTAGTGGCAAAAATGTTTTCTATTGTCTCTAGTTTTTAAATATGCAATTAGTTTGTCAAAAAAAGCATAGTGCTCTGAGAGAGCCCTGAAAACATGTTTCCACTTCACCTATTATTTTCTTTACCAAATTAAAATTAAGGTTTCATGTGAAAAACAACAATGAAAGCCGTTTTTCTTCATGTCAAAATAACGACCAAAAGGAAAGTCTGAAGCTAAATTTCTGATATATTTTAATTTTAGTTCCCCAGCTTTACAAAGTATAGGAGAAGTTATGTAATCGGTCAGAAATTCAATGCGGAGTTTTCAACGCAATTTCCGACCTCCTGATTCCAAAAATGAAAAAAAATATTCCTGCCTGTCTGTGCCTGAGAATACGATAACTCCCGATAGAATGAATGCATCGACATGCAAATGTATATATATATATGTGTAGCCAAAACCGTCCAAGGACGACACCTATTGATTTTCTGCCAAATCGGGCAATCGGAAGAGGGGGATTAGGGGGGTGGTTGAACACAAAAGCACTAATAACTGCCGTTGTAATAAAGGTATTGGCATTCACCGGCCTATGAGGACGACACCAATCAACTTCAGCGAAGGGGAGGGGGATCAACTCTTAAATTCCAATAACTGCCGATTTAGTGAATGTATCGACATGATATTTTATATAAGGATGGCACCAATTCAATTCCCGTGAAATCGGTCGAATGGAAGAGGGGACCTGAGAATGGAACTGGACTAGAATGACCACTAAAATAGTTCACCTCTAGAATTTCCTTAGATATTTGAAACGTGAGAGACCCTATAATCTAATTTTTCATTGTGCAAAGGAGAGCTTGATTTTTTTTTTCTGCGATATTGATGCTAATTTTTTTTTTCTTGAGGGAGATACGAGTACAGTTCTGCATTACAACATAGCTGTAATAAAAACGTACTAAAAGTTTACAACTTTTTGGATGAACATCATTTTTCTTTGGCAATGAGACTAAAATCCTAGTCGTATTGACAAAAATAATAATATGACATATATTTTTTAAAATAAATGAACTGTCTGTCCATGATTGATAGGAATGACTAGGCATTACCCACATATCTCGCCAACTTAGCCATATACTATCTAGACTGAAAACATTCATCTTTTTTTTTATGTACCTACTCTTATTTTGTAAAAGCTGAAAAAAATTATTGATGTTTAAATATAACTTGTAAACAGTTGCAGACATAATCTGGAGATACGACTATTATTTTAGGTAGTAGAATAATCATCTCTTTGAAATTCCACTTTTCTCATCACCACCTTTTGTTCCTCTTTACTCATCGTGCGCATTTCTATTGTGAACTGACAGTACTCGTATTCAATTATGCTTTCTATGGTTGTTCTCTTTCACCTCTTCAAAAAACATCCTTTTTCTGACATTTTTTCTTTCTCAAAATAATATTCCATAAATTATTTTTACCGTATGGTTATAGAATGTCCCAAAATGAACGTACTGCAGTCACAATTCGTCTTCAATGAAAAATAGTGTCAAGATCTCGTTTTAAAGGTCTTCAATGGCCCTACCTGGCAGTGCTAGGGTGCTAAGGAGAATACCGTAAACATATGTCACAGCCCAGGGTGTGAAGTAAACAAGTAGACTGACCTCCCTTAGATCCTATCATTTTCTGGCTGTTGAATCATCAGCCTCAGAAAAAAATGCGGCATGGGTCGATAGACACCGTGCACATTAAATAATAAATATGCTCCATGGAAACATAATAAGACTAGGAACTACTAAAATACAGGTAAACGCTTCAGCCGATGGATGGACGAGAACTAATAAAGTGAGACTAGGGTAGACTAATGTCAGTTCGCAGTCCTTAGTGTTTCAAAATCCCTCTTCCCAACGCCAAAGTTTGTGAAAAGCGAATGTATTTCAGCTGTGGGTGGATATCAATACATTTCGAACAGTATCTGAGTAGCATCGATACATTGCTTCCGATCCAAGTAATGAGTAGGAGTTTCTAGATGTGATCGGGCAATGAGGAATGATAAGCGATCTGCAAAAATAATGTATGGGGGTCAATTGAAAAATAGGTAGATTGATAAAATTTGGTTGTGGACAACCTAAACTAATGCACTTGGAATTTTAGAAATATCTTGAATAATGCCTTCCGCTACACTTAACGTGTTGTCTGAATAGAAAGCTCATTAAACTACGTTTCTAACGAGATCAGAACAGGTTTCCTGCCATGAATAGAACTGGAGATGTTACTGTTAGGCCAACCTCACATTAGGCAATTCCGAAGCGACGCGACTGATACTCAAGCATCAGCCATTTGAGTTGCCTGTGGGTATGATACCCGTAGGCAACTTTTCTCCTCACACTGAGGATACTGTGCAGCGACTAGGATCTCTTCAGTCTCCATCTAGCCGTGGCGAGAAGCTGAGTTGTTCACCATGTCAAGTGAAGATTCTTCAAGTGATGAAGATGTCGTTGTGTCTTATTATTATTATAGAAAAAGGAAAATCCGAAGATTATGGCGCCATCCTTACATCGAAAGGAATGTTAACTATTTGTTGGTGCTAAAGAGCTGGAAAAGTCGGATTCCAAGTTCGTAGCATTCTACCGAATGACGAAAGAATCATTCCTACACTTGATTGGCATTGTTACTCCATCCATAAGACAGAGGAACACACAAATGGGAATGTGTGAGTGCAGAAGAGTGTGTTCACTAGCCATTGCGAGGCGACGCAGGAGACTCAAGAGACGGGCGACCTTCCTAGCAGGTCGCTTGAGACTGGTAGGATACGGGTAGGAAACGCGTCTCCTGGGAGTGGCGTCGTTTGTGTCTCCCCACCACTCAACATAGGAAGTGACTTCTAAGATACCACCCTCAAGATACTTGAGTATCAGTCGCGTCGCTTCGGAATTGCCTAATGTGAGGTTGGCGTTACAAGTTGAATCAAAATTTCTAGAAGATTTTCCATCAAACTTAGAGGTAGGACGTTCAAAAATATTTAATCCGAGACCTTACTTTTTCAATTGAATAGAAGTCGATTTGTGACGGTTCATTGTGGGACAGCACGACGAATCAAATGTAGTTTTATAGGTTGATTATATAAAGTATACAGATAGCATTACACAGTTTTACATGTTTAAGGAAGAATCCTTAAAAATTGGCCATATTTTTTTTTTCCTTAAATTGTGCACACTGAAGGGATTTACAATAAAAAAAAATTAAGGGTAAAAAACCTGATTTGTCATAAAGCAAATTATATCATCAAATTACATGTAATTTCATCCAAACTGGTGTAAGATCCAAGGATATTTGCAGCGTTGGTTAGGAGGTGATGTCTTGGATGATCAGGGGGTGCGGGTTCTGGGGGGGTAGCTGGGGGAGGGTACACTTGAAAACCTGTACCGGAAACACAAACACAGAACATACACATATATAGCTAGGGAAATACAACCTTAAATAAAATAGTGGAGCGGAGCCAGCATTTATTTTGATATAATTAATTCATTTATGATACATCTGTGGTAAACATTATGCTGAGACATTATGTTGAACTTCAACGAAATCTAGAAAGAATTTTTTGACAGGTACAATTACAAAAAGTTACTCGATCAAGCGGAAACCGCTTCGCTCCGCCCACTTATAATTGTGGATATTTATTTATATTTCAGAATATTTATGAAAATCGCAAGCATGAGAAAAAATCATAAAATAAAAATAATAAAAATGAAAAATTGCCATCCATAAAAAAAGCCAAGGGAAAAATATATTTTTAAAAAAAATTAAAAACAATAGTAAGTCAACAATAAATACAATTAGCCTATTTATTTCATCATACCAGAAAATGTCATGAGTGGATCACCAATTTTTTTTTTTTAATATACTTGATAATGACCTTTAAAAGTATTAAACAGTAATCAGAGTATCAATGTACTTCCCCAGCTCGTTCTTTGGTAAGATGTTCTCCCTATTCCTCTAAAACCCTCCTTTACCTGATTTGACTGAAAATATGGAGATAACTTTCTTATGGAGTTATAAAGTTTCGTTTCAATACATCCATTCATTCTTTTCGGAGTTATTGTGTTCACAGACATTTCATTCATTCACAGTGGCGCGACAACCCACTTAGTGAGTCAAGGCCTCCTCCAACAGTGTCCGTCGCACATAGGTTGATTTAAAGGATTTAGGCGACCAAAAGTCAAATTTTAAAAGTGATGTTAAAAATACCAAAATAATCCCATAGCCAAAGGAATGTCTAAGTAACAATAATTTACCATCCCCACTCGCGAATCTTTTACCGTGCACGCGCGCAAGGTAGTTAAACCTGCTCTTCTCACTGCTTACATATCATTGTTATCAACGCTCTCAGTGTTAACATTTGACCCTAGAAAAATTTTGTGTTTTCCCTCTAATCTTTTGAAGTGATGGTGATGGATTCGAATAATTCAGGAAAAAATCAATATTTCTTGATATGTTTAAACGATTTTTAACGTTGTTTTATATTATTTGTAGAACTATAAAAAAAAGGTTGTTTTGTAATGGAATTTTTACTTAATTTTCATGTTTATAAGACATTTTGTTATATTATCGCCTCCTACATACCTACTTAAGTAATTTTGCATGGGAGTAAATTCATGTTTAAACATGTCTTTAAGATGACGATGATCGATGGCAAGGTATGTAACGCTGCAACCGATACAAAATCTAAAAGTCGGTGTTATATATGCGGAGCAACATCTAAAGACTTTAAAAGTCTGACCCAAAAGTTAAAAACAAGTTCAACGGCTATTGAATTTGGACTATCGGTACTACACGCCAGGATTCGATTGTTCGAAAGCGTTTTGCATCTGGCGTAAAAATTGCCAGTAAAAAAGTCTAGAGAGGAGAGAACTGACTAAGAAAAGAAGTTCGAAGTGCTTACGAAAAAATATATTCTTTTTTATACATATAATTTTTTTTTTTCAAGATTCTGTCTTTTATTTCTAATTTTTTTCACTTATTAGCGGGGAAAATATGCTAATTTTACAAAGGATAATACTTTACAATAAGATATATGATTTAAAGTCAAAACACACTGTAAAATAATGTTGACCGCCTAAATCCTTTAAATCAACCTATGTGCGTCGGTTATCCCTGTGGCTTCCTGCCTAAACCCTCAGCGCTTCTGGGCCCGGTTAGTAGGCTAAGCCAACATTCACCGTGTCTATACTCGCAAGTGAGCATACTTATTTTTTTATTATTTTTTTTTTTTTATTGTTGATCCAAACATGAAATCTTATGTGTAATTTGAGATGGAACGGTCCAATTACTTTTAGGTGAAAACACATATTAAAATGCACAGCATGCAGTCACCACACAGTTACAAGATGGCGGAAAAGTTTCAAAATAGCTCAATCATGCCAGTTTTTTCTATAAAATATTATACAGAATAGATCCAAGGAGCACAAAACATTCTTATACGCTCTTAGTAGGATATAAGAAGTGTATTTTTCACAAAATTAATTACTCGTGCCAACATAATATTGAATAATTTCACAAAAATCTCTAATCTAATGAGATGTGGATTCGTCTAGTTGAAGATGCGAAGTGGCTTTACCTTGAAGGATTTTGTGTGGGGATGAAGCATTGAGCTTCTGTTGGTTGTCCAGGGGAGAGTAGGTGTCTGACTCCTCACTAGCGCTACCCAGAGTCATCTGTTCGTGCGAAAATGTCGGCGAAAATGAACAATCCTCGTTCTCTTGTTTGTCATAAATGTCTGAAGAAAGTCTAAAAAACAAAGAGATTTATTAAGAAGAGGTTATTCTTTGGATGATCAAAACATATAAATTTAAAAGTTGACTATGAGCGGCATAAGAAATGTTTGACCGCTGACGTTACAAATTGTATATCATTGGTAAATTCGAAACAAAAAATAAAAAGATTAAGGCGTAGTCAAGGTCCACGCCGTAGATTTTCCGTGAAAACGTCGGGATAAAATCATTTTTCATTTTCTTTTCGAAGCTGCCGTAGCTCTTGCATTTGCTCGGCACTAGACTTTTTAGGTTTTTAAAATCCCTTTTGATGCGAGCTTTCGTCTGATTTGCGTTTTCTATAATTCCGCGCATATTTACGATTCATATGAGACGACATCTTTAATTTTTTTGCAATTTTCAATTTAATACCGATTTTTACATATATTTCGGCAAATATTTTTATTGTTTCACTTTGACTCCTAGTAGTGCTCCTCAAGCTCTTTACAATGACACCCGAATCAACGTCCTATCTAAACGCGTTATCACGCTACACTAATTTCTAATTTTACACAACCCTAATTCGCAACAATCATCCGCCGGCGCCCACACTAGCCCGATAACGTCACAGGCCAAACAAACACTGCACAACAAACACGTACAGACATGCTCTATCCATTGTGACCTCAACCGTTATTATCTCATTATTAGTCTCGTAGTTATTATCGATTGAAATCTGACGGTATTTTGTAACACAAGAAAGTTTGACCGGCTATCACTGTGCTTAACGAGCGAATAGACGTTTTCACGTCAATAGAAGTAATAGCTGGTTTGAAAATAAAAAAATAATAAATTAAAGAATAATTTGTTTTTATTATTTTTTTTTTTTTCAAACCAGCTATTATTTCTATTTAATTTTTTTTTTCTCGATTTACTTAAAATCAAAACAAAACTTAAAATTATAAAGATCTATACACATTTGATTGACATTTTTGCAATAAATAACATATACATATTTTTAAAAAATCAATAAACTGACAGACAGTGAAAATTTCTAATTTTCTTTAGAAATTTTTTTTGAAATAATTTCCACAAAAATACCATATTTTCCCAGACGGCAAACAAGAAACTCCCCTTGACAAGTTTCAAAATAATATACAGTATGTATATTTGCTAACTTCAGGCTCATAGTGAAGCCAAAATAACAAAAAATCTTCCACTACATATGGATACTGAAGCGTCTTCTTCAAAAACTATCGCTAAAATAAAATGTTTTTGGATATACATTGAAAAAATAACTCAGTTCGTGTTCGTCTGAACAAAAAAGGATATGTTGAGAAACGCGGGCATATAGTGAAAATTGATAATAAATCATTGATATCATTATTCATTGTATTTTATATTGTACATTTTATGGATAGAAAAAACTTCTCACTTTAATTTTATTACTATTCTTACGTCATCAGTAATCATGATATTAAATATATAAACATAATTTCATGCATGTCACATTTTGTCTTTTTAAACTGTTTAATTTTAGTTTTACCACTGTATTTTTTTGTTTCTCCAACGAATCGGCTACTGAAGCCATTAATTGGCCACTGTTATTGAAAAAAAAAAAAAGCGAAGTAAATATTTCAGAAGAAACAAATTCTCAACTGTAAAGCCAAGGGAATTTTCTAGTTGAAATTCCAACCTCTTCTTACCTTCTTGATTTACCTATAAGAACGGTTTGCACTCAGGAATTTGTCTTAGTTATTAACTAAACCCGACGATGGTGTAATGCCGAAACCGCTATGAATAGGTCAGTCCTGGCAAACAAACATATCGTCACCTTAATACTACAACTAGACATCTCGAAATTTTAGTTTTGAGAAAAACGCAAATATATATATATATATATATATATTTTTTTTTAATCAGCCGTTGTAGAATGACCCAAATTGAACTACTGACATTTTTACATAAGTTCTTAACATATTTTCTTAGAGTTGTCTACTTCTAGCACAACAAAGATAGCTGCAAAATACAACTAATGGTACAATTATCCCATACATGCCGATTTTCGAGTTGTCTAATTGTAGTATTAAGGTGACGATATGACAACCTCCTCTTGTTGTTATCCGGGTCAGCTTGTGTTAGCCGAACCCCGCGAGACCTAATATGACTAGAAATAATAAAGAAAAAACGTATGTTTTTTTAAAAAATATTGTCTATTTCAAAAAAAAAAAATATATATATAATAGGGGAATACATTAAGTATTGCTACCATCTTCAGCCACGTTTTAACAAATACTAATATATTTTGTGAAATAGACAATTTTTTTTTTTTTTAAACATGTTTTTTCTTCATTTTTTATTACGTGTTTCACAATATCTCTGCAAAAAATGTTAAGTATCTCTAATATGACTAGTTTGATGAGAACTTACCCTTCTTTAGATGAAAGTTTGATGTGATATGTGTTTCGAAGAGGAGGCAGAATATCTTCATCCTCTGGAGCCAAATCTGTTCCCAGAGGTTCCTCCAAGTGAAAAGCCTGCTCTATTTCAGGTTTTTTATCCCAAACTTCCTTGAAAAATGGCGTATAGAAAGCCGCTACAAGAAAAAAAGTGTATATTATAATAAAAAATATATATATATATATATAATAAAACTTAAAAAAAAACCATGGCCAATTTGCTGTGTAATCAATCCGAATAATGATGCCAATGTCCAGTCAAATGACGACATTGCCCACCAATCTCGGAAAATTAAGTTAAGAAAAAAATATACGTTTTACTGCCCCAGCTATACGTAGTTTAGAAGTTACATAATGGTCGAAAATTCGATGTTCAATTTTCAGCGGAAACCAATGAGGACTACGCCTAAGGAAAATCGGCCTAAAAGAAGGGAGAATTGGGGAGGGGTGGGGGGCTCAACTAAAAACCCTAATAACTAGCTGAGAACGCTAATGGCCACAGCACCCGATGCGTTGAAAAAAAAAAAAAAAAAAACTGGTTGATGTATTGATATGGAATTTTATGTGTTGATTCAATCCCCCATAAGGTCGATAAATACTGTCTTTCAGCCGAATACGCCAAAGGGAAGAGAAGGGGGGAGTTGAACTCTAAACCCTTAAAAATTCGTCGAAAATGCACTTTCTCCGCTAGAATTATTTGTAATAAACTAAGGTTCCGCTATGTCTACTTCTCATTTTCCCTGATTTGGCTCAAAGTCAGAAGGCGTCTTACTTATGAACTTGAAAATCTACGTATAAAATGTTCAATCCATCGCAAGAGTTATTGGGGTTTTAAAGTTAAACCCTCCTTTTCATAACGCCCACCCTTATAGAATTTCCTTCCTTTGGGCTGTGAGGGTGAGGGAGTATATCCTATTTTTATTTTGGCACCACAGAAGCGGGCTTAATTACCTGAGTTAATTACAAACATCCATACTACAAATAAAGTAAAACGATATGGTTACCTTTGTGTTGGAATGAAGAGTTAGTTGTGGTGAAGTGTGCCTGAAGTCTGTCTGCGGTAGCATTCCCTTCAGTGATCAGCAGATGGCAGAGATCATTGGTGAAGAAGGCATTCACACCTCCAACATCCGTCACTGCCATTATCTGGATCGGCAGGTTCGGGATGTTCATCGAGAACGCACTGCAAATAAACACAGTAAGAAATCATAGAGCGTTTTCAGAAATTTGGGACAGGGCTAGTTGGAAAGGTAGTAACCAACTTTTTCTAACTGTATTATACCTCTGTTTGAAGAAAAAAAAAAATCATAAAGGAATTAATTTTTTTAATGAACTATTCTCCTTCTTGAAGACAATAGATACAATAACAAATTTTAAACTTCAACTACAACTTCAGCAAATAATAAGAGAAACTGAAGGCACCATCTCTGGATGTGATTGCAGGTTGAATAATTGACTTGTCCATACGTGACAGCAAATCATTTTCGAGTAATGAACAATTAAAGGAATTGGTAAAAAATGTTTTCCAAGGATGCCCTTGTTCAAAGAAAGACGACTTAAAATTGTCCAAACACGATACTAATCCGATCGGGAACCTTTCGAAGCTCTGTTTCCTCAACTCATTGGGGTTGAGGAACGCCTCATTGAAGGTGTGAATAACCTTCACATTCGCCTAGTGTAGCGTGGTTTCCTTCATAACTTCACATCTTCTGCAGAAAGGATCCGGAACAAGTTCCATTTTAAAGAGATGTTTTCTTACCGAGTGTCTTGTTAGATATTCGACCACTTTTCTCAGCGTCCTCCGATGTTGGTCAAGACGACCTTGTTCTTCTTTGGTATCCAGTCCTCTAATCTCTTTTGACTGTCGACAACCCGGATGTTCGCCCTAAGATAAGTTTCCTTTCCTCCAGGACTTTTTTGTAATGCGCGCGCGCCTTCGTGATCCTTATTGAGCTTCACTACAAAAAGGTCCTCTTCCATTGCTGCACACTGTGTTTACAATCAGATACCTGTCTGTGAAAGTATTAGACATGTGTGAGAGTTAACTTTTGGATTAAGTTTGTAAGTAACGAAAATAGAGGGGTGACTAAATTTTGAATTGCGGTGGTGGGGAGGTGATGTGCGTAAGACAGGGGTTGTGTGGTGCTGGTTGAGAAATGTGGCAAGTTGGCTGGCCGGGGAGCTTCCTGAGAACCTCCCACAGGCCCACTCACCTGAGGAGGTGGGGCGGTGACCAGCCGGCTACCCGCCTTGGTCACTGGTACTGGGGCACGTCGACTGCCAGTGCAAGCCACTTCCCATCTACCTGAAGACTAGTGTCAACTTCCGTGAGTTGTGCCAACAGCTCAATAGTAGCATAAAGCCAAATTTCAATGTAAAACTCTTTGATCATCTATCAAGACTCGCCGGAGGCTTATAGAACGACGGTCACAATATTCAGCGAAAAGGGATACGAGTTCCATACATATCAGTTGGAGCAGGAATGGGCATTCCGGGTGGTGATTAGTCACCTGGATCCGTCTGCAAGTCCGGTAAATATAAAAGACGCGTTGCAGGAGAAAAATTTCAAAGTAAGAAACGTCACGAACGTATTACAAGCGGGAACGAAAAAGCCTCTCCTTCTTCTTTTCGTTGATTTAGAACCTGGAGCAGGCAACAAGGACATATTTAATTTAAGTTCCTTGTTGTACACCAAAAAAAAAGTGGAAGAACCCAACAAGAAGCGGGAGATCATACAGTGTAAAAGATGTATGGCCTATGGTCACTCTCGCACATATTGTAATAAAATGGTGCGCTGTGTCGGGGTTAGCATCCCGCTAACTACAAGGGGTGTATCGTCTACCGGAACCTCAGGAGCCGGCGGAGCAACCCTGGCAGTCGACTTGCGGCCCCAGTACCAGTGAACAAGGCGGGGAGTAGGTTGGTCACCACCCCACCTCCTCAGGTAAGTGGGCCTCTCCCCCCAAGAGAGTGCGACTGCAGGAATTCAAAATTTAGTCACCCCTCTATTTTCGTAACTTACAAACTTAAACCAAAAGTTAACTCTCACACATGTCTAATACTTTCACAGACAGGTATCTGAGTGTGCTTCTATGGAACGCTCACGGTCTTGTTAGACATTCAGATGAACTGACTAACGTACTTCGGGAGAGGCGAATTGACGTCGCTTTAATGACAGAAAATCATTTTAAGGACTTAACCCCATTTCACATAGATGATACATGACATACAGGACGGACCAACCAGACGGGACAGGCCATGAAGGAATGGCGGTGCTTGTCAGAAGTTTAGTACATTACATCACGTGTTGCCTTCGTTCTGCGAGCCCTACCTCCAATCGACAGACCGGTGGCGACTACGATGCTAAGCGCCTGGAGTGGGGTGTAGGGTCAACAACCCGCGAGGACAGACACTACACTACGTACTGACGAACAGACGATACAGAGTCTACTCCTCACAAGAACCCATATACCGGCCATCTAACAGGAGAAAACTTCCCGACCGACATTCTAGACATTTTTGTATCATCGAAATTCTTCCCGTATAATTCAATCGAAATAATTCCAAAAAAATTACACCTTTTAGGTATCAGCGGAATCGGCCGAAGGGGAAGGGAGATCAGAAAGGAGCTCAAATCAAAAATCCTAATGTAATATGCGCCGATGTAATATCCCTATAAGGATGGCACATATTAATTTTCCGCAAAATCGTTCGAAGGGGAGGGGGGACCAGAGAAGGGGGACTCGACTGAAATATTCTAATAACTGCCGATGTAATGAATGTATCGACACAAAATTTAATTTGAGGATTCAGAAGCAATTATCTAAGTCAAATTTGGAGGGAGAGCGAAAACGTAATTGATACATTCATGCAACTAATTGGGTTTTTACATCGGTTTCATACAAATTCTAGAATCTGCGCGGCTCACCCACGGCTACCTGATCGCCAGGGAACAGCCTCCCAGGTGCGATCTTCATCACCAAGCCCCGCAATCTCCACGAATAAGCTAAGTGCTTACATATACTTAAGAGTGGCCTGGCGGTGCTTTGCTGCTTGCCCCCTGGCCTGGCCTGCCTGTTCGTTGGGTGCCCTGGGTCCAGTGCTTTCCTCTTCCCTGGGATCCCACAAGGTAGGGCGATAATAACCTAAGTATTTGTTCGCCCCAAATACACCAATCAACCAAATTCAAGGGGTATCTTGGGTTACTCAAGAGGAAAAATGTTGGAGTACTTCCGCGTGGGCCCGCATCTTCAGAACGGTATTTCGGCCCCTGCAGATCGATTTTCAAAAACAAACATTTTACTAATTTGTACAGAAGAGTTTGAAATTTATGTTTATATAATAGAATGACATTTATTGCTATAAGTAAAAAAAATAATAATAAAAGGCAGGCCTATACGAATGTAGATTTTTTCTTCATTTTTGGAATCAGAAAGTCGGAAAACATGAAATTCCGATGAAAACTCAGCATTGAATTTCGGACAGACTGCATAACTTCCCCTATACTTTGTATAACTGAGGAAGTAAAATATTTTAATTCTAGCCAAGTGTATAAACAATTTGAAATTCTTCTGTAGAAACTGGTATAATTTGTGTTGCCGAGCTGGAGGGGCCAAAATATCGATTTGAAATGGTGGACCCATACGGAAGAACACCCAAAAATGCATCACTATTCCATCGCCAACGTATTTATCAAAATGTTAGCGCAGGGTGGTTGCATTTTTCCTCTTGACTGTCCCCATGCAATTAGAATTTTACAGTTGCTATTCAGCATCTACAATACATATAGTTAAACTGATCTCAACTCACTGACCCTTCAATTGTAAAGTACTTACTTCAAAGTGGCCAGAGAAGCTTTCCTTTTGGTAGAGTAGACCAAGATGAATCCATGGACCAGTTCTTCTCTGAAAGCATTCGCCCCGTGAAATGAAGAGACTATAACTTCAACTTTTCGTTTTGAAGATCCCAAAAATGTCTCCAGGACAATACTCCGCTCTCCAGACAAAAAACAGCATCGATGGTTCAACAGTGGAGCAAGAACATTCTCTACCGAGTATGGGTCTCCGCAGAACAAGCACATAATAATCCTGGAACATATTAATTTTGGAATTAATCGGAGGAGGAAGTGGAAGAAGTTACTAACATTTCAAATATATTAGGTAATGCCCTCAAGGAAAAAACATTAAAATCATTATTTTTGAAATATAAACAACGTTTTTAACCTTACTTGATCCTCATTATGCTACATGGCAGTTGAATACCAAACATGAAGAAAATTGGATCAATAGTAATGATACTGAATTTTTTCTGCGGCCATATTGTGAAACAAAAAAAATAAAGAAAAAACTATTTTTTTTAAAAATATTTTATATTTCACAAAATATATACAATACATGGGAGTACTTCCGGTATTGCTACCATCTCGTTAAGTCGTGGTTGAAAATGGTAACAATCCCGAAATTTCACCCATGTATTGTATATATTCTGTAAAATATAAAATATATTTAAAAAACATTAGTTTTTTCTTCTTAACGAGATGGTAGAATAACGGAAGTATTCACATTTATTATATATTTTTTGTGAAATAGACAATGCTTTTTATAAAAACATTAGTTTTTTCTTTATGTTCAATAGTAAAGTTTCTAGAGAGTACTCAAATTCAATACTTATACCAAAATTCTGGGAGGGCTTCTTGAAAAATCCGCTGCGATTCCCAATTCACAACCTTAGCCACATTATACCATAGGTTCGCTTTGATATCTCAATTTTACAAAAAAACGCTAATTGAAAATTTTATGAGGGACGATCAGTTGTTCGTTAAAAATCACCGCTTTCGCATTAATTTATTGAAAATTTTATGAGGGACGATCAGTTGTTCGTTAGAAATCACCGCTTTCGCATTAATTTAGCGAAATGATCAAAAATGACATCATAGTTGGCATATGAAAGCTATGTTATCTAATAAATTGAAAGAACTACGAAAAATGTATTTTCTAAAAAATGTGCCTTCTAATTCGCTCTAAAAACTTAATTCGAAACACTTTTTTCATTAAATGAAAATTTATAAGAAATATTAGTTGACATGTAGTTAGGCCCTTATGTAAAGTGGTTTTTACTTTCGCTGAATTTCGGCCAAAGACTAATGAGCGCTTTACCCTGTTACAAAGTTAAATATCAAAAATGAAGATAACTTCAGTAATTAGCTGTAGAGAGTATAGGACATTTTCTGTCTCAAAAGTCTTAAATTCATCCAAAAATCTATTTTCAATTTTCAAAAGAATACGTAACTTTGTCTTGTTCTTCTTATGAGAAAGTAAGATCACATATACTTTACATACACTGGCGAAAGAATATTCACCCGTGATAATCCCTCATAATAAATAATAAAATTACCTTATATCGGGTTCCACCCCTTCCATAACTGCCTGATAAATGTTGCCGATGCCAAAATGTTCGTGAATGCTATGTATTAGTCGCTTCAGTGCTTTAGTAACCAGCTGAGAGCTAAATTTCTCACTGGCATAGAGATCATCCTCGAGAGAAACGTCAATAAAGGAGCACTGGAGACTGAAAATTAAAAAAATATCTGATGCAACCATAACATACTGGAATAAATATTTATTTTCTATAGTTAATCATAGTCATTCAACAGTTATGTTTTATGTTTGTTTTTGTGACGCAAGCCCGGGCTATAACTACGAGTTCAGGCATGACTCGCACTTCGGAGGTACCTGTGAGGTAAGTGCGCCAGCTCTTGCCTCAGCCCGAGGCTGCCTCGTGAGGCATGATTCGTACTGTGGACGTGTCTGCGAGATAAGTGCGCCTACTCTATATGAATGGGGTATGGCAATACATTTAAAAAGGTGTTTTTGGCCCCATATTTATTGGACATATTTTCATTATTTCAACGTCGCATTAATCCTCTTTATTACAGTATAATATGTCATATCATATTTTACCTTTCATGAGAAAAATATAGTTTAATGAAATTACCTATCAGATAAGTTCCGTCCTTCGTCATGTAATTTCAGAATTTCTTCCTCCTCGAGATGAGGTTCTGGCACAAATATAAGGACCATCGGCAGTCCCTGGAATGGGAGACGGTCTTCTTTCTCTAAATTCGAGACTAGAGTTTTCTCTAAGCTATCTCGAACGTATTCGAAACTGCAGAAGTCTGAATAAATACAGAAACAACCTAGAAACAAATGGATTTTTTATAATTTTTTTTTTGTATTTTCATCCTGTCAACTCGAAAGAAATATTTTTCTATGGAAATTACCATGAGGCAAAAATTTTGATGACTGGAATGAATTTTGGGGTAAGCCAACGTCGCCGTCGATAATGCGTGTCTCCAGAGTGTATAGGTGGTAGTCAATTTCTATATCATCGTCCTCACACAGGGCCTGAAAAAATAATGTATTAGTTCAAATTAAAATAAAAAAGAAGGAAGAACTTACGTAGCAACTTTATGAAAGGGTTTCGTTGGTTTTATGGTTAATTAACAATCAGTAATTAATTATTTTAGGTTCACACTATTTTTCCGATGTATTTCCCATCCCATTTTTCTCCTTTAAAAGGGCCTCCCTACAAATACGATAATATATTATATATTCTTAATCAGACCATTAACTTGATATCCTATTTATCATGATAGGGAAAAAATCTATTTTTTAATCAGTTACTGTTCGTTTAATATCAATCAGTAATTAATTATTTGGGGTTCCGAAGTATTTTTTCCATGTATGACAAAGTAAATGTATTTTTGAGTAAAATGTTATGTCTCAAAGTCAAATAGTGTAATCACAATTTCTGTCAAACAGACGAGATGAGATCTGGAGAAAGTGGAGGCAAGGGGAGACGTCTTATTCGCAAATCAGCCATGGTGTCCAAAACAATTCTTCCTCTATGTGGGCGTGCATTGTCATCCAAGAATCGAAAATGTTGACCAATCAAATCCCTGGTAGTTGGAATGTATTCGCGGATAATTTCTTCCGAATATCGCTGAGCTGCAAGGGTTCTTTCAATAACGTGGAGGGTTGTACGTCCGTCTAAGTAAATCCCTGCCCACAACATCACGCCGCCTCCACAGTAGGCTGTGAATGGGGCAATATATCGAGGATTGGTACGTTGGATTGCCTCCATGTACACCCTTTGACATTGGCTATCATCATGGAGGCAAAATCTGGATTCAACTGCAAACTTTACAGCTGACCAGTTTGTAATTCTCTTGATGCACCAAGCTAATCTTTGCTGCCGATGACGTTCTGTTATTGCCGGACGCCTTAAGGGAGCATATGAATCAACTCTCCAAAGACGATTTCGAATTGTTTGGTCGGATATTGAACGCTCAGTTACACCCTGAATTTGTTGACCAAGTTGCCGAGATGTCAAAAATGGATTTCTTCTTGCTAGAATAACAAGATTTCGATCTTGTCTAGGTGTTGTTATCCTTTGGGATCCACTTCCTGGTCTTTGAGCAACAGTCCCAGTCTTCTTGTGACGACTTAAAGTACGAGAAACCACAATTTGGGAAACCCCAATCATTCCCGCTATATTGGTCTGAGAAAACCCACGAGTATATAGCCGCACGACTAATTCTTTTTTTCCAACAATAGATGTTGCCTTTCCATGGTTTGAAAGCATTCTGATTAAAAGTGAGACAACAAAAGAGAAAAACAAACAGATAACGTAAACCTACTTAACCCTAACTAGGAGAGAATAGGAATTATTGTTTATCAACCGAGCCAATATTTTATTAAAATATTTAATTACAAAATTTTTTTTTGAATTTCGACGGCGGTGAGCAGAGTTTCAGAACATATCTCTATTCATTTTTTGAGTAGTTTATAAAGTATAGAGAAGGTGTAACGACTGGACAGTCCAGACGAGGATAGCCAATGAACATCATTATATCTCAAAAGACCATAAAATGAAGGATCACACTGTAAGAGTTCAATGCCAAAATAATAAAAACATAGCTCTTTAGCCGATTTTCATCAAAGTTTCAGTGAATGATTAAAATTCATCAAGGGAACTTTCTAGCTTTTCTTCACAACACATGGCGGCGATGTCTATAATCTTGGAGTTGACTATTGAAAAAAAGTATATTTTTTAACATGAAAACGGCTGTTGCAATTGAAAATGGATGGATAAAAAAAATATTCTTGATAAAATACTTGAGATGGCCATAATTTTATAAGTGGGATATGACCATGAAAAGATGTATTGCACGCTTAAATAGAGAAGAACGTATATTAATAACAAAATGTTGTGACACGTTGGTCCAATTTTTGTGAAAACTGTGAGTCCTATCATAAAAATCGTTCTAACAAAATTGTTTCTTATTAAATTTCCAACCAACAGCTTTTCTACAGATTTGGGATAGGACGATCTTGGCAGAAAGTACAGCGATTCTAGGTCAATAGATGCCAAAGTGAAGCTTTAAATTATAAATTTCGTTCAAACGAGAAGTCTGCCAGGGTAGGCGAATAATAATAACTTTATTAATAAAAACTAATAATAATATTTTAAGAAATAGTATTCAAATTTGAAATATATTATTTATTTAATTCATATAATTTCGAGGTTTTCTTTCCTATTTACGATTTTCTGAAGTCTGAATGCTGTTTCCGTTGAGGTCACATCTATTTATCATGACATATATTCTGTTCCCAAGTTAAAAATATTGATTGGATGAATAGCATAATGTTATATTTTTATTATTTATACCTAATTTTATTGTATTTTTTATTACTTTATACCTAATTTTATTGTATTTTTTATTACTGAATTCCATTATTATTATTATACTTTTTTTTCATTATTATTATTATTTTAAATCTGTATTAAAGCACATGCATTTAGGCTGGTAGCACTAGTAGCGTATAATCATATTACCTTCTACTTCCCCAGCTAGAGGGGATGTCATAAAATCGGTCAGAAATTTCATTTTGGAATTTCATGTTTACCGACCTCGATTCCAAAAATTAGAAAAAAAAGTCTGACTTTCTGTGAACATAACTTCCGATAGAATGAATGTATCGACACGAAATTTTATATGTGTATCCAGAACTCTATAATGACGACACTTATTGATTTTCAGCCGAATCGGCCCAAGGGAAGGAGAGATTAGGGGAGAGGCTTAACTCAAAAACTCTTATAACTGTAGTTGTAATGAATGTATCGACACGAAACATATGTATGTTCAAAGCCCTATAAGGACAACAACTAATAATTTTCAGCGGAATGAGCCGAAGAAGATGGAGTGATCAGAAGGTAGCTTAACTCAAAAATTCCAATAACTTTCGATGTAATGAATGTTGTATATAACCTGAAATGTTATATCTAACTCAATCAACTATATCTGACTCAAATACCCTAAAACAGCCGATGAAAGGAATGGATCAACACAAAATTTAATAAGAGGAATTTATTTATACGTCGCATGTTTTGTTAGCTCTTGGCTTTTACACTATTGTTAGTTTTGTATTGATAAATTATATAGTAAAAACAAAATAATAAAAAAACGTTTAAAAACCAAAGGCCATAACAACTTCCAACAATAATGTACTCTTAAACAGTTTATTATTAATGTTCATATATATCATTTATTCAAGTATTTTCACTTACCTTCATTTCGTTGCTAAAGCCTTGGGCTAGACCGTTTATTCCTAAAATGACCAGGTTCAGCTGATTGTTGGGACTATTGAGGGACCAAGGGACACTCTGGTTCCACGAAGGCCTACACAGACAAATAATAATAAAATATTAATAATTATTAGAGCCAGGATTAAAAAATAAAAGTACAAAAGAAACAAAGAGGCAATAAAATAGGCACAAAATTTGAGAAAAATGGGTCTTTTGTGGGAAACATCAGTAGTTACATAGGTACTCTTCATACCAAAGTACGTCCCATTGACTTACTCCATAAGACCATTTGTCTTATTTTTGCGTGATCTAGTTCCCGCATCCGAAGAACGTGAGTTTCAACTCTTTGTCTGCAAACTTTAAATTTATAAAAAATAGAACTCAGCTCCACCACAGAAACCACTTTAAACTGGCTTCAGGAAGCAACCCCGACCCCAGGAAGCCCGTCTACAGAGATCGCCGGACTCCTTCAACATCATCAGACGAAGAACCGCAAGACTTCCAAAATAATATAACAGTGATTACTTTCGTTATATACAACCCTAAATCTTATATTAAGCTTCCTAAATTCAATCCCCAATTAACTTTAAAGATGGCACAAAATCAGGACTCAAAACCTCTTCCCCATGAAATTTTAAAATATATACCACATTATGATGGTACTCCTTTTAAGCTACCCCATTTTATAGCTACGTGCGAAGAGTTATGTAATGAAAATGTTATAGAAAGGGATGGAAACCATTGGCTCCTTTTTAAGGCAGCTATGTGCCGCCTAGATGGCCCGGCCGAAGCAGTAGCTTTTAATAATAGTTGTTCGAATGTTTTAAATTTAATTAGCGCTTTAAAAAATAATTTCGCGGACAATAGATCAATCCCAGACCTAATTGCAGAATTAGCCATAATGAGATCCCATCCTAAGGAACACCCCATAAAATTTCTAAACCGACTGGACGAAAAACGGACTACTGTTATCACCCGATATAAATTAGTCGGCGTAACAGGTGACTTACTGACAAAGACACACCAACTAAATGCTACATTAATCAGAACATTAGTTCACGGCGTTCAGCCCATGCTAGGTTCTCATCTACAGTTACTCCAAATTCAAGACTTGGACGATGCTAGACACAAGCTAATTAATGATTGTACCATCGTGTTACAACAACTAAAATATAGTACGACGATCGACACGATTAACGAAGGAGAATAAAAAAGACATCCCCAACCAACAGCTCCCTATAAAATTCCCCATTATGAACCCAGACAAAACAGACCAATACAAAAACCATATCAGCCCTCATTTTTCCATCAACCGAAATGCACTAATCAAAGTCAACAGAACAGAAATTTCCAACAAGCTCCTTTTATTCCCAGACCACAGTCTTCCAATACTAAATGGAATTCTCAAAATACTGTCTCGATGCGTACGCAAAACAAAAAAACCGACTTCAAAAACCTAATATCCCCATATGAAATTACCTATTTAGAGGATAACCCTCAAGAGATACAGGACGACAACCAAATACAAAAGAAGTAATCGCAAATTATCATACCGGAAAAACATATTATCGCGGAATAAACTAAAATTATAACTTTATCCGAAGAAGATATTATTGGCCCTCTATGCTAAGATACATTACCGATTATGGAAACAAGTGCTTCGTTAGTCTAAAAACGAAATATGAAAGAAAACCAGTTCAAGTAGAGTATAAAATCACACCCACTCCTGAAGAACCTTTTGAGAAACTGCAACTTGATACGTTCCAATACAACAAATGTAAATTTCTAACGATAATAGATTGCTTTTCGAAAAAAATGATGGCCTACCCTCTCAGTAGCCTAAATCAAATAGAAATACAATCTTGTCTTAATGATTACTTTTCTATATTTCCAATACCTAAAACCGTGCAGATGGATAGTGGCCGAGAATTTGATAACGCAGGTTTACGCGATTTTCTAAAATTATACGAAGTGGAACCGTACTACATCACACCTGGTCACCCAGACTTTCAAGGGCTACTTGAAAGAGCCCATTCCACCCTAATTGAAATTTCAAACGCTATCCAACTAGAAAATAAAAGTCAAAAAACGGAAGACAATATGAAGTTAGCCTTAATAGCATTTAACAACCCATTGAATTCTTAACTTAAAACTAACCCCTATAAATAACGAAAACGGAAATAACGTTTGGAGTTTCTAAAAATCCCTTTGTAAGTGAACTATCAGAACCTTTAATAATAGAACAAAAAACTAATCATTATTTAGAAAAATTAAAATTAGTACATAAATTAGTAAAAAACCGAATAGAAGAAGAAAAACAAAAAAGAACCGAAAGGCTGAACACTACTCGCGAAAAGGAAACTGAAATCCCTGTAGAACCCTACATTAAAACAACTTATAATAAAAAGGATAAACCTAAATTCTTTAAAGTAAGTTATGATCAAAACACAAAGGTAGGAACATTAAACTCGAATGCGATTCAAAAACGCACATTTAAAATTCACCCTAATCGTGTCAAAAGGCTAAGGAAAATCACTAAACCTAAGAATCCGTCTGTTTCAGAAGATGTTGTTCCTTCTAATGCTGGTGCCAGTGGCAGCACGTACAATAATTAACTTAAGTAAATCGGCTGCAATCACTCGCATTAAAATACAGGATTCATTTATTATTAACCAAACCTATACCTATATGCATAATATTAACACTAGATTGTTCCAAAATGAGCTAGACAATATTAAAAGATCACTATACCTTATTAACGCTAGGGGTAGTGACGGTAGTCGTTTCAAACTGATTTCGCTACATTTAAGATACACTGAGACAAAATTAGATCATCTCCTCTTTAACAAACATAGAACCAAACGAGGACTTATAAATGGACTGGGTACTGCAATATCCTGGATCACTGGTAACATGGACGCAAATGACAAAACAAAATACGATGACATTCTGCAAAAGGTGAATGAATATAATTTAGAACATAATGTCGAGAACCAACTATCAGTTCAAAGCGCTGAGTCTACACTCCTTCGCTATATAAGATAGCTACAACCTCTAATCTTGTCTTTTGTTATCGATCTTAACGTTGTATGTTAGTGAGTAAGGTGTCTTACATCCTGTAGTTTAAATAAAGTTCTTTTTAAAAAGTGAGTTGTGAAGTTCGATCTTATAACTAGTGACAGTATACGAACTTACCTTTGCAGCTCGTTGGTTAAGATGCGTTCAATGAGTGCATCCATGCAATTGGGAAATGCAGGACAATGTTCTCTGATGGGGCAGTGAACGAACCCTAAATGTTGGAACAGCATCAGCTTCCGGTCCTGGTCCAGCCGATCAAGAGATTTGTACCTAAAATCAAAATAACTATTAAGAACTGATTTAACAAAATACAAATAGTGTTTTAAGGGGAGTACTAAACAATGATCTCTCAGGGGAGAAGTGATACTCCTACTGAGCGCGTCCCCGGGCGGCGGATAGTGGAACGCCCTCCCTGGAACGCCATAGGGAAGGGGCGAAACAAAATAGCTCCCGCGGACCAAACACAACGGCAGAGGGCAGTTCTGAATAGCCGGACCCCCCACCCCCTCCCCCCCCCCCACACGGGGAGTGCTCAACCCCACCAGTGGACTTACCACCCACCGGGGGCAGGGGCTGATGTGGTCCTGGTTCTGCCGAAGTACCGGGAGAATTCGGTCTCGCTAACCCATTCGGGACCTGGTCGGGTTGTGTATACTGGCCGTGGCTGTCGGAGGCTGCGGTGGTTCAAGCGAGCGTCATCCGTCCGCGCAAGCCGGGCCTGTGAGTACACGGTGTTGGCTATCCGCGAGGATGGCAGACAGTTCGCCAAACTGGTGAATGAACTTAAGCAGTACATGGAGACCGCGAGGCCAGGCGAAACCTGCGCAAGGAGATTCAGAAGAGCAAGAGAATCTGCTGGACGGAGCTGTGGGGTAGGGCCTATAATTTCATATGTGAATTCAAAATCCCATAAGGACGACACATCAATTTTCTGCAGAATCGGCAGAAAAGGAGGATCAGAGAGGCTCAACTCAAAAACCCCAATAACTGCTGATGTAATGCATGTATCGACATGAAATTTCATATTTGAAGTCAAACACCAATGAGGACATAATCTGTCAAATTTCAGTGATATCGGCTGAAGGGAAGGGGGTTCAGGGGATGGGGCTCAATTCAAAAACCTGCCGATGTAATGAATTTATCTACACAAAATTTAGTATGAGGATTTAGGAGCCCCAATGTAAGTCTACTATTTAATATTAGCGCAAACGGCCGACTGGTTTTGGAGGAGAAGCGAAACGTTGATTAATTCGTTCTGAGGAAGTACATTACCGGTGATTCACCGTCGACTTTTTTTTGTTAATGGTGTGAACAGAATATAAAACGAACCTTGAATCATCCTTGAGTGCGTCTGTGATCTCTTTAATATCATCCTGAGTTATAGTTCCCGTGGGAGCAACACTTTTGAAATGGTAAAACAAATCAGCATTTTCTAGTAGAAGTTCCTGCAAAATTACCATCAACTCTTTACTTTCAAGTCCTCATCTCGTCAATAATATTAATTATAATTCAAAAATAAGACATTACATACCTGAAAATTATGTTTTGCTTTGTCCACTATGTCCCTTTGATGTCGATCATAAATTTGTTGGCATTCTTGCTCAGAGAGATTTTCAAAGCATTCTCGACCCATAAATAACACGCGAATTTCAGAGAGCAATTTGCCTGGAGTAACATAGCCAGTGTCTTCTAGCAGCTGTTTGAATTGTTTCTTCCATCTTGAAAATACAATAATAATGCATTATAACACATCTGACATTGCGACGAAACTGTATTCATCATCACTGTCTGGGCAAAAGATCTAAATACCCAAATCCTTTTTTATAGCATTGACTCAAGAGCGTTTTTGTCAAGTATTTTTGACCCGAAAAAATATTTCGGATCTTATTTGAAGGAAAATATCAACAAAAAAAAAACTCTCTAACCTATTCCGTTTTCGAGAAGGGGGGGGGGGGGGGGGGGGTTAATCCTACAGAACATGGTACCACCGTAATTCTCAGGACAAAATAAAACTATATACGTTATTAAAACTAAGAGCTCACTCTATCTTCTTTTGTTCTTGCTGAAGTGCATTCACATGGGTCTTGAAGATTGCTTCAGCTTCTGCAGTCTCCAGGATATCGGAGGGGATCCTCCTATCCCGGGTGTCCTGACCTCCCTCCCAGCCGGCTTCCGTCCAGGGTATCTCCTCTCCAGATTGGTAGAAATAGGTGCTGAAGTCCGGATGTTCTCTGATATGCTGAAGAACCACCAGCCAGTCACTGAAAAGAGAAAATTCATATGAAAATATGAAAAAAGAATATTTTTCAAGTGCATGTAGAGTTTTATTTCATTGAAAAGTCGCCTGTGAATCAGCTTCCCCAACTCAAATTAGATGACCAACTTTTACACTCCCCCTCTACACCCTCTTCCTGATTTGACAGTCAGTAGGTGGTTTACTCAAGGAGTTCTGAATCAAAATTTTTAAATTTCGCTCCCTTCCAAGTGAACCACTGAAGACTTATCTTTATCATGAGTTACCTCCAGAACGTCATCCATTTCCCAATTGTCAAAGATCCTGGCATTTCTTTCAATATATGTGGCAACTACGTCAACAGTGTCATCTTCAACATTATTTAATTTAATACTATTACTTCTATCTTTCCCATTGCTATAATTAGAGTTAATGTTGCATATTTCATTCTCTTCATTGACTGGCATTTCATTATTTTGTAAACCATATCCATTATTAATTTCTATTCTGACTCCAACATTTTCATTGACAGTGCTTCTATTGCTGTTCCATTCCACAATTTTATCTGAAGTTTGAACGTTTACATCCTCTTCTTCTTCATCCTCATTTTCGATTCCAATGAGTGTTTTACCATGACTTTCTTTTGTGGGCAATGTAACATTCAAATTCCTTTCATATTTATACATCATCCATTTGTATTGAGATTCCGTAGCAAATTCTCTATCACAATCAAGAGTACTCATTTTACTTTCGCCATCATTTTGGACTATGTTGGATTCTGAAGGTAACTCATGATAAAGATAAGTCTTCAGTGGGTCACTTGGAGGGGGGTATGCTAACCCAAGAGACATATTTCTGCTCGTAGTTTTATAAATACATAATTTAATTTCCCTCCCCTTCCCATGGAACAATTTGGCTGAAGTCCGGTGAGAAATCAACATCGAATGTTTGATCGATTATATTAACTACCTCTAAATTACATATAGTTGGAGAAGCAAAATCGCTTCGAATAAAGTATATTAAACTCAGAAAATATAGTGATAACTAACCAATCTTGAAGCATAGATATATCAGGGATCAGTTCTTGCCATATTTCAGGAAGCATTTCCAAACAATTTTGTATTTTTTTTGCTAGGTGCTCATCTTTCAACTTTTTCACATGTCGCCTGAATATTCGCTGTGTATTGGCGCTCCCGAATTCCTGTGTAAATTTCATTAATTCTTCATGTTTTGAAAACTTTTTGTAGGTCTGACTCCACATCGACTGATGATCAGTGATCTGTAAAAAGAAAATAATTAATTAGATAATGAATATTATCATCCAAAGCAAGACTAAGTATATAATTATATTTTGAACTCTCCTCAAACCGCCCCATCCTCATCTTTCGCCGATTTGGCTGAAAATCAATAGGTGTACGCAGAGAGATCTGAACCAACGCATATAAAATTTCGAGTCGATACATTTAATCTATGGAAAGTAGATAATTAATATAATTAAATTCAGCTTCACAGCACGGCGCGGACATCGTTCGACCTATATTTATATGAACTTGAAAGAAATAAAACTTGTTTATTTATGATATTGTCTAATTTCACCAACTATATTTACATGGGAGTACTTTCGGTATTTCTACCATCCTCAGCCAAAAGCATAAGAGATAAGACTAAAGAGATAAGACTTATGCTTTTGGCTGAGGATGGTAGAAATACCGAAAGTACTCCCATGTACATATAGTTGGTGAAATTAGACAATATCATAAATAAACAAGTTTTATTTCTTTCAAGTTCATTTGAATTATTTCACAATATCTCTGCAATAATGTCAGTTTTCACTATATTTATATGTTCAGGATAAACATAAAAATGGGGGGAGGGGGGGAGAATAATTCAATATTGAATGACACCATTTCAAAGCTTCAGATAATATATTCAAATACTATTTCAAGAGGAAGGGAGGGAGGAGCGGCATTAAAACAATTGAATTCGTCTAGACAGAATGGAGCTAACACTGTTTATCCTAAATTCACAAAATGTTTAATGAATGTTATGGAGTTCAAATGAAGAAAGACCTAAAAAATATTTAACGTTACCCGATCCACACTGTTTGAATTAAACAAATCAGTCACTTTTTAATCAAAGAGCTATCTACATATTGGGAGGAGAGAAGAGAGAGAAGTGAGCCAAGGGTCGAGAGGGCGGAGTCCTTTAAAAAGAGCGAAGCGAGCCAGTGGTCGAGCGAGTTTTCCTAGAAAAAAGTGGAAGCATGAATTTAAAACCACATAAGGATGACACCTTTAAATTTTCCCGAAGGGGGTGGGGATCAGAGGGAGGGCCCAACTCGAAAAATAACTGCCGATGTAATGAATATATCAACATAAAATTTTATATTAGAATTCTAAACCCCATAAGTACAGCCCCTATTAATTTTCTGCAAAATCTGCCGAAGGGAAGGGGGGTTCAGGGGATGGGGCTCAACTCAAGAACCCTACCGATGTAATGAATTCAGTATGAGAATTCAGAAGCCCGTACGTAAGTCAACTATTGATTTTTAGCCCAAACGACCGACTAGTTTTGAAGGGGGAAAGAAAAGGTAACATTTTCATTTCGATGCTGCCGTAGCTCTGGTATTTGCTCGGCACTAGACTTTTTAAATTCGTTTTGATGCGAGCTTTCCTCTGATTTGCGTTTTCTATAATTCCGCACATATTTACGATTCATACGAGATGACATCTTCAATTCTTTTGCAATTTTCAATGTAATACCGATTTTTACATATATTTCGGGGAATATTTTTATTGTTTCACTTTGAGACTAGTAGTGCTCCTCAAACTCTTTACAATGACACCCGAATCAACGTCCTATCTAAATGCGTTATCATGCTACACTAATTTCTCATTTTACACAACGCTAATTCGCAACAATCATCCGCCGGCGCCCACACTAGCCCGATAACTTCACAGGCAAAACAAACACTGCACAACAAACACGTTCAGACATGCTCTATCCATTGTGACCTCAACCGTTGTTATCTTATTATTAGTCTCGTAGTTATTATCGATTGAAATCTGACGGCCGGCTATCACTGTGCTTAACGAGCGAATAGACGTTTTCACGTCAAAATCTATTTTATAACTAGAGGATCACGGCAAGTTTGTAGAGACAGGGCGGAAGCATATAGCACATTGGTCTCAAGTATCAGCTACCCATTGTCGTGCTGATCCATAACGTGTTCAGTATGGTTCAAATATACTCAAAAACCCTAATAACTGCCGATATAATGAATGTATCGACACACCAATTTAGTATGAGGATTCAGAAATCCCCTGTGTAAGTCCATTATAGATTGTTATCCCAAACAGGCGAGTGGTTTCGGGGGGAGAGCAAAAACTCAATTGATTAATTCGTGATGGGGAAGTACATTGCCGGTGATTCTCCAGCGAATTTGTTTTTCTTTTTGTGATGCCGGGTTGTCGGCATAAGGATTGCCACTGTAGCTATTAAAAAATGCCAAATAAACTGTTAAATGACACAACAATTAAATTAATTGTAAACTATTAAATTGTGCACATGATTTTTATCACTGCGTGCACTGCATTTTAATTTAATTTAAAAATTATAGAATGAATGACGGGCTCTGTTATAAGGATATACCTGAGATCGTATAAGTGACTGGAAAGCCTCAGTTGTGAGGTCTAAATGCTCCTTCCGGCTCCGGGCCGACTCAGCATAAGAACACAATTTGATTCTCCCTTTGTTCCTGTCTATCAGCTGAACAAGGCTGATGAAGGCCAGGTCCACGTTGATGTTCTCATGAGCGGAGGTCTCTACAACGGGAACCACACCTCGGTACTCCTTCCGTCCCACCAGCTTCTCCACCTCTCGCATGTATGGTTCGTGAGCATCGTCATTTTTCGTTGTCACCTGAAATGAAGACGAAACTATGAATGAATTAATTTCATATATGATATCAGCAATAGTTTTCCAGATATTCTAGAAGAAGAAAACACACAACTACAGTCAATATTTTCACTATTCTATCCTTATACGACTCGGTAATTCTCATTTTATTCGTTTTTCCAATTGCCTTACACTCCAAAACAATAAATAAATAATGCTGCTCTCATCTTTTAAATGATTTTGAAAAGACTATAATGAAAAAAGTGCAGCCCAACTCAAGTAAGAGTTTTAATCCTTTTCATATTCAATTATGTTATAAAATACATGTATAAATCAAAAGACTTTCTTATACCAACCACAGTTTTACACATGAATATTTCTCTCTCCCTCTCCCTTCTCAAATTCATTTACACTGGCATTACTAGTGGGTATATGAAAGTAATGCTTTGGAGTCAGCGGTTTTCTTTGTTTTATTGTACAGCGTAATTCTGAGAGGAACTTTCTTATACCAGTAATACAGTATGAAATGAAATTGAGAAAGAAAAGGAGAGAGAGAGAATGGTCTGTAAAAGCTGGTTGGTATAAGAAAGTGTGATGGCCACATCATATGTATTTGTTTTTTCTTTTTGTTTATAACTTATAATAAAAAGCTACAAATATGTTTTTTTAAATAATTCGTTGCTACTCGATACAACTTACATACTTTGGGAAGAAGCAATTTTTCAATAGGACTAACCGTTTTCGGTTAATCAAGAAAACATCTAAAAATATGAGCTTCAAGCTTTCAGGACGGTTTTCAGCATGTATTTCGAAAACCGGACGTCCTGCGAAATAGCGTATTTAATTTTAAATGTGTCTCAGTTTTTTCTACAACGTTTACTTACAAGATTTTTGATTAGGTCATAAATATAATATAAAGGCCCCGAAGTAAAGTGGTCTCAATTTTAGTTGGCGATCCCTCAGTAAATTACAAAATTATATAAACAAAGAGCAAACCTACCAGAACGACGGGTTTCTTGGTCTTAATCAGATTGTTCAGGATAGTGCAGACGGTGTCCACTTGTTTTTCAACAGGTCTGTTCGGCACTGCACTTACATCAAAAACGCAAATGAAACCATCGATACTTATTTTTCCATCAGGCAAAACTTTCTGTTCATATTCCTTCTCAATGCCTAAAAATAAATACTTAATTCAGTATAAATCGTACAATTCAATATTAAAACAGGAGTGAGGTGAGTTCTAGCGCTCGACCTGTAGACTTCAACATTTTTTTTTAGGTAAGGGAACCTGGAACGTGTGGTCACAGAAATTGGAGATGTTAAACATTAGTGGAGGCATCAACAGATGGTGAGACAGGAATTATCTCAAATTCTAAAGGCCCCTGGCAACAATGAGATAATATTCTCTGAGGCATACACTACGTAGATTATATGAGTAGATTACGCGTAGACTAGATAGATAAAGATGTTTATTTAGGAAAGATAAATACAGAAAAGTAAACCAAAAATTTTTTAAAAAAACAGTACATCATTAGACAATGGTCCTTTGACAGTCTGTCGGGTTGGACATGTCCTCTCTCCTTGCTTGTAAGTGGAGTTAGTTTTTATTTTTAATTGTTAAAAAAAGAAAGTAAATACCTTCTTGAATAAAGTAAAGAGAATTGTCATGTTACTAATTAAATCAAATGTAATGAAATATATTTAAACATAAAATAACTATAATTGTATAAAAAATAATATATTATAGAGTTTCCCTGTAAACATTTACCCGAATTCAATTAAAGTTAAATTCCTCTACAAGTCTTTTTCTATATTGAGAGGCACATTTAACATACAGATATAATGCGTCCCAGTTCTCCCCATCCAACGCAGCGATGCATTCCCTGTAATTTAGTTTTTTTCTTTTTCAAGAATTTAGTGTGGAATTCCTGGAGAATGGGACATTCACCCAAGAAATGGATTATATTTTCATCTTTATTAAAATTACATAAAGGACATTTAAGGGTATAATTTTTTCGCCAAGGCTGGTAATTAAGGTTTAAAGATTCGCATCTGGACTTTAATAATATTCTTGTTTTTTCTACTTTATTTTCATCTCTTACATAGTCTGCCCTCTGGAAAGAACCCCCGCCCTAGGGACCAGCTCTCTATATATACGATGGAACTTGGAACTGTCAGCCTCTCTAACCAGGCTCTCCCATTTCCTAATTTTCATTTTCTTCAGAAGGCTATCCCCCACCTCCCTCAGTCTCTCTGCATCTCCTCGAACTTCAACCGCTATGGAGTGTTCCTCTCCCAGCCTAGCCCACTGTGCAAACCACCCCTTCCTCTGCCTAATCAATTCCTCAGTGATCTGGAAGATGAGCCTAGTGCTGTCTACTTGCAACGTATGTGCCAGATAGTTCACATGGAGCTTGAAGGCGTACAGAGATACGGGAGCTGCTCCCGTTTCCAGACAAAGCGCATAGTTTGGTATGACCCTTGGCAGCCCTAATATTCTTCTTATCGCGTGCCTTTGTAGTAACTCTACCTGCTCGTATTCTCTGAAGCCCCACACCTGAGCCCCATAGCACACGCGTAGACTATATCGAATATTCTACTGACCCAATCTAGGTTACAGTTATCAAGAGATGAGATTTGCATAAAAATTTCCAGCCTTCAATATTTTTTTTTAATATAAACAATTGTCATACTCCTCTTTTTTAATACAAGTATACCAACATAATAATTTTTAAAAAAGGCAATTCTTACCCAACTGATTTTTACAGATATACATAAGTTTTTCAGCCGATGACAATTTGGTAGCAGCACACCTCTTCACATAAGGCTCCATTTTTCCACCTGAAATGAAAGTTTCGTAAATTAATTAATTATTATTATGTAGCAAATAAAATAATACTATCTTAAGTCGTATATGTTACCTTTGAATGGCTGAAAAGAAGAATCATCAATGAACTCAGTTTGTTCGACAACTTGGAAGTGAATGTCGATACCTTCTTCTGTGGTTTTGATGACATCGCCCCAGTACAGGAAGTGATCATTATTAACAACACGACCGCTAAAGTCACTCTAAAAATGTTTAAAAATATATTTTACTGTTATACAGAATGTTTCAGAATAAACTGTTGGTGTTTAAATAACTCGGGGTTTACTTATGTTAAGAAGTGGGTTCGTCAGAAAGAATGACCTTCACTATCTAATGACATTATTATTATAATATTGACTACACCCTTCACAAAGGGCGCTACATCTCACTAATTTCATAATATAATGAAAAAAACGAAGCTTCATTCAAACAGAAGCAACTCCAGTTCCAAACATTTTTTTGATATATTTTATTATTTCAAAATTGCGGCTTAAAGAAAGAAATTTAACTACTTTCATTTAAAAATTCTCATTTACACTCACCAAAATGGACGAACAAATTAATTAATAGTGTTTTCTAGAAGCTCGCTAAAGTATACGCAACCCCACGGTATTTTTATAGATGTTTATCTAAAGAAAATAACCTAATGAAAATAGTCATTAGAGAAAATATAAATATTTTCCCTCTCAAAAATACTAGTTATGATTATGATACCTGGAAGAAAGACGAATTGAGAATAACTAAACTATTGTCCACTCTTTTTGAAAAAAGTATAACTCAAAAAGAAATCAACTTCATTAATACCGTTCTCCACTTCTTGAAAGCAATAGACACAATTAAAATATTTAAAAATGTTTACGCTAGAGGAAACCCTCTATTCGAAAACGGAATTTTTTCTCATTGTTCACAAAGGGGAACAAAACTAACATAAGAAAGCTTCAAGTTTCGCTTTACGCTTTCTTTGCTGACAGAGGCCCTCTACCAATATTCTATAATTTATATCTTAATAACTTTTGTTTAATATTTTCCTATCTTTAATTTTTTAATTATCTACTATTTACTTGTTATTTGTTAATTAATTTATATTTATATAATTGTTCGCTCTTTTTTTTCTATATTTTGCTCGTTGTGATCTTAAAACAAATAAAAATATAAATAGTACCTATTGTATTTATTAAAAATAGGGATTTTATATTCATTTATTTTAAACTGTATACATAATATTAGTATTAGATTTGATATCGGTTGATGTACATAATTCATAAACTATTTTGACGTACAAAATTGTATGATGTATTCAATCACCATGTTATGGTTTACTGGAAATGTATATTATCATTCTTAACGGGGGTCGACAGACTTATATAAAACCAAAATTAAATCGTGAACGTTGTTATATTAAATGAATGTATTCAAGTAAATGTGTTACAAGTGGACGAGTGGGAAAGACGGAAGCAAACCTCCAAAGCCTCGTTAATATACGTCCATAAAATTAGGAAAACATTGAGATCAAATTGGGAAGGAAGAACAGAGAGAAAGGCCCCTACACAATTCTAGAGAGGGTACAAACAAGGATGATGGAGAACAAAGATGTTAGTGTTGCCGAGATCTTACCTGACTTAGGACAGAGATATGGTCAGCGTTATAGTCATCAGCTAAGGTGCGGAGGAACCTATTACATAGACAGGACTTTCCTATCCCTACTGCACCTTTCTCCTTCTCCGTCCCTGAGAGTCCCACCACAGAGACGTTGAAACACTTCCCCATGTCCTTCCTCGCCATTTTCAACATTGGTACGGATTTTATTCAGCACTGATGTTGCGCATCTTATGGTTGTTGGTAGTTAAACCTGAAATAAAAATAAATAAATAAACATAAGAAATGACTTTTTAATACAAAATGATGAATGGTTTTCATGCCATACTGAACCCTAAAGACTAGATCTTTAGGAAAACGGTCGGCACCACGCGAAAAAAAAAAAAAAAATGTTGAAGCAAAAAAATGGACTCAATCTGAGAAATAATTTAGAGATATGACTTGGGGTATATTTGTTTTTTGATTTCAGTTACTTTTTGGGCATTTTCGAACTACAAAAAAAAAAAAAGTGGTACATCAACACGTTGAATTGAATCACCTGCAAAAAAACACCCACGGATACATAACTCAAACGTTTTCGTTTTTTTACACAAAAAGGTGAAAAGTATGTTGAACCTAAAGAGGAGCTTAACTTCTATAGCAATGTTAATCCAACTATTCGAAAAGAAAGCTTAAATCTCACTAAAAGGTAACTTAACACTTTATTTCAAACATGTTTGAGGGATTCCGACGCTACTAAAACTATATCTACTTCTCTCAAGAGATAGGGTACGTATTTTGAAAATCCAAAGTCTTAGATGTTTCATAACATTAGCTATTATGAGCAAAATACTATATAAAACAGAAAAACACGAGCTATTCACATAACTCAAAAAAAACATGATTTTATGATATTTTTACTTTTTCATTGTTCATAAAAAATTTAATACAAATAATGAATCTTTACCTGAGCAGGGTATCAGCTAAATTGCTGAAAATCTAATGTACTTCAATCTAATTATTTGTGGCAAACAAAAGAATGTTGTGATTTTCATTGAATTAGAAATCAGGTCCAAACACGAAATGGACTGGCCTGGAATGACCCATATATTAACATAAAATATGACCTACGTTTTCATTATAAATTATTTTAAGTGTAATGTGCATTAAAACACTTTATAATGTGATAATCACTTCATGAAAACAACTTCCGAATAAGGAATAATATAAAATTTAAACTAATCAGAAATTTTTTAAACATTTAAATAGACAAATAACCAGAACGGCAAAAACTTTTTTAAAAAATTGCCTCATTTCATTTTGTGCAAAAAAGGTTGACAAGAAATTGTTCAAAAATTATCAATTGAAATTATAAATTGACAAATTCAAAAATACCTGAGGGAAAGAAATTGTAAAAATTGTGAATTGTACTCACTAAAGAGTAAAAAAACACAAAATAAAATAAGACCTAAGACCAAAAATAATTTATCATATTACTTACCAGATTATAGTGTTTGTTGACGAAGTATATGAGTTTCAAATTGAGCATCAGTTGTGTTTTATGAGTACAAAAATTTATATTGAAACGAATAGAAAAATTTAACCATTAAATCATGTTTTATAATAAATAAAATAAGTTATAAACCATCCGCCCTATAACTGTCAGACAATTCGGTAATACATTTCCAGGTAAACTTACCTAGCTAACATCGATTATTGGCGATTTTATTATAAAAACATCGATGTTAATGTAGATTTATAACACGTATGTTCCTAAAGTGTTCCAAAACTATGTTCCGAATGAGCTGATGAAAAATGGCGACATTTATGATGATAGGAAATGGACAAAAACATTAAGGCGTAGGTAGTCAAGGTCCACGCCGTAGATTTTCCGTGAAAACTTAGGGATAAAATCATTTTTCATTTTCTTTTCGAAGCTGCCGTAGCTCTTGCATTTGCTCGGCACTAGACTTTTTAGGTTTTTAAAATCCCTTTTGATGCGAGCTTTCGTCTGATTTGCGTTTTCTATTATTCCGCGCATATTTACGATTCATATGAGACATCTTCATTTTTTTTGCAATTTTCAATTTAATACCGATTTTTACATATATTTCGGCGAATATTTTTATTGTTTCGCTTTGAGTCCTAGTAGTGCTCCTCAAGATCTTCACCATGACACCCCAATCAACGTCCTATCTACACGCGTTATCACGCTACACTAATTTCTAATTTTAAACCACGCTAATTCGCAACAATCATCCGCCGGCGCCCACACTAGCCCGATAACGTCACAGGCAAAACAAACACATACAGACATGCTCCATCCATTGTGACCTCAACCATTGTTATCGCATTATTAGTCTCGTAGTTATTAGTGATTGAAATCTGACGGTATTTTGTAACACAAGAAAGTTTGACCGGCTATCACTGTGCTTAACGAGCGAATAGACGTTTTCACGTCAAAAAAACTCAAATAATCCTGATACCAAAACGGTCTACAGAGAAAGTCGTGGCCCAACGACGTACTTCCTAGTTCGTGTTATTTGTAATAAACCCGCATTTTGCCTAACCCCATTTCTGATTTGGCTGTAAGTCAGTAGATGTCACATTTATTGACCTGAATCCACATTCGTATCGAAATATTCATACCATAGTGAGTAATTAGGGTTTTGAAGCTCCTCTTCGGCTGAAAATCTATAAGTGTGTGACTTATGGGTTTCTGAATTTAAAACACTTCGTCTTGATGCATTCATTATATCTCGAGTGAGTTAATAGGGTTTCGAAGCTGACCTCTTCCCATTGACCGATAGACTGAAAATAAAGATATGCCATCCTTATGTGTTTCTGGATCAGTTATCGTATTACAAGACATGCTCTATCCATTGTGACCTCAACCATTGTTATCGCATTATTAGTCTCGTAGTTATTAGCGATTGAAATCTGACGGTATTTTGTAACACAAGAAAGTTTGACCGGCTATCACTGTGCTTAACGAGCGAATAGAAAATCTATAAGTGTATGACTTATGGGTTTCTGAATTTAAAACACTTCGTCTTGATGCATTCATTATATCTCGAGTGAGTTAATAGGGTTTCGAAGCTGACCTCTTCCCATTGACCGATAGACTGAAAATAAAGATATGCCATCCTTATGTGTTTCTGGATCAGTTATCGTATTACAAGACATGCTCTATCCATTGTGACCTCAACCATTGTTATCGCATTATTAGTCTCGTAGTTATTAGCGATTGAAATCTGACGGTATTTTGTAACACAAGAAAGTTTGACCGGCTATCACTGTGCTTAACGAGCGAATAGAAAATCTATAAGTGTATGACTTATGGGTTTCTGAATTTAAAACACTTCGTCTTGATGCATTCATTATATCTCGAGTGAGTTAATAGGGTTTCAAAGCTGACCTCTTCCCATTGACCGATAGGCTGAAAATAAAGATATGCCATCCTTATGTGTTTCTGGACCAGTTATCGTATTACAAGACCTGGGAGTTACCATCATACAAAAAAAAAAATTATTTTTTAATTCTAGGGATCGGAAAACATGAAATTCCACTGAACACAACATGGAATTTCTAACTGATTGCATAACTTCCCTCATAATTGATAAAGTTGGAGAGCAAAACATTATTAACAGAGCACAAAGGATTTATATATTTCTGAAGCTTTACTTTTATTATGATAATACAGTCATGGAAAAAAGTATTTGAACAAACAGTAATTTGTAAATGACTAGTTCCAATCCATTAGATTTCAATATATACTTCATTTCTCACAGCCTTACTTATAAATGAAAGGGGACACACTATTTAATTTCAATAAAAAATAATATTATTGTCTTAGATATATTTTTTCAATTTCTTACGGAAAAAAGTATTTGAATAAGTGTTTAGTATTGTTTACAGGCTTAATCCTTCCTGAGTAAACAGTTCAGTTTGTAGTGATATCTTAAATTTAAATGTCTAGTGTTAACTATGTATTTAAAAAATATGAAGAATCGGGAATGATTGAAAATGAAAAGAGATCTGCCCGCCCAAGAGCTCTATCAAGGAGAGACGGCAAAAAAATAGAGCGTATTGTAAAGAAAAAAACGTTTTCTAGTAGTTCACAATTACCGCTGACATTGCATCATGTTCTGGAGGGTCAGTTATCCCACGTACAATAAGAAGTTAGCTCAATAAATCTGGTTTCCGAGGTAGATATTGGTATCTATGATGAGGTAGGAAAACCCATTTATAAGCGAAAAAAAAAAATATATATAGAGAAAAAGGTTAAAATTCGCTCAGCAATATCTGCACAAGGTAGAAGTCGAGTCTAGAGAATGAAGAATACTACACTCAAAAAATAAATGTTCTTCCCACGATGAAGCATGGAGGGGCAACATAATGGTTTGGGTGTATGTCGTTCAGTGGAGTTGGATATTTGGTGACTATTGAAGGTGATCAATGGCATTAAGATATTGCGACATAATTTATTTCAAAGAGCAGCAAAATTGGGGTCAACACATTTTCTATTTCAAACAGGACAATGACCCCAAACACACAGCATTCATTACAGGTGAATGGTTGCTGTATAATACTCCAAGAAGACTTGTAACTCCACCTCAATCTCCAGATATAAGCCTCATAGAGAATCTATGGTATCTAATTGACAGACAAGTCAGAAAACCACCCCAGTCAAATAAGAAAGACTTTAAGGAAGCCTTGTTAAGAGCCTGAAATACCATCTCACCAGAAACTACACTAAGTTTAGTGAAATCAATGCCAAGAAGGCTGCAATCCATAATTGATAGTAAAAGACTTTTTACAAAATACTGACATATTTACAATATTGTTTAAAAACTATTGTTTTTGTAAATTTGTTTGTTCAAATACTTTTTTCCGGACAAAAAGTTGAACAGTTTTCTGTTTGAAAGTAATCAATGTGTCCGCTATTGTCTGTTATTAAAGGTGTGACAAATTAAGTACATATTGAAATTTGAATTGATTGGAACCTATTATTTACAAATTACTATTTGTTCAAATACTTTTTTCCTTATCTGTATACTTGAATGGCGATGACTGAAAAATTTATTTTTCACTTCAGAGCACAGGAATGAAAAAGGATGGAAATATTTTTAATAGAACTTTTAATAATTCAACATAAAACAACAGTTAAATATGTTTCGAAAAGAAAAAAAAGGATAAGGTTCCATTTTGTTTATACAAAAACAGGTATATGAATAAAGGATTTTGTGAAGCAATATAATTACAACGACAATAGGGACCACACGTATACGTCCTGAGTAGTGGGGGCGTCACTTGCCAATACTGCTTCATAAATCTTCCAGCAGAGGTTAGAAACCAAACTGATATACGAAAATAATCAAGAACTGATAACTCTAGAGAGTGGAGGAAGGGGGGAGTACTCAGAACGTTTAACTGATGGTCTCGACTAATATAAAACAAAACTAAATCTAATATTACCATTGAAAAATATATATATATATATATATAACATGTGCAGTGACATTTCAAAAGTGGAATAATATTAATTGAAACCAATTACTAAATCAATTTAAATTATGCCTATTTGAACAATAGACAAAACTAGTGTGACGTCACACGGGTTCCAAACAAACGGTAAGTGAACTGTGAAGTCTATTTGCGCTTAACCATATTTAAGAAGGACATTTAAAATAACATAAGGATGACACGTTAGCATCCGTAACCACCTCCAATTAAATCTTAAGAGATACAGTCTATGCCAGAGAGCTGAAAATGTGCTTCCCTGCACTGTTTCAGAGCCTGGTCTGCATAAGTGCGGCCACTCTAAAAGATAAAATAAAATGATAGATAAAACACTTTTTTGAACACTTATATTGTCTAATTCCACAAACATATACCTAAATGTGTACCGGTTTCGGCTAACGTCATTGTCAGCCCAATGTTCAACAATAATTCAGATATTTGCCAGGCATACATATTTATATTAACCTAAGAGTATGTTAATATAAATATGTATGCCTGGCAAATATCTGAATTATTGTTGAACATTGTGCTGACGATGGCGTAAGCCGAAACCGGTACAGATTTAAGTATATGTTTGTGGAATTAGACAATACAAGTGTTCAAAAAAGGGTTTTATCTATCATTTTATTTTATTCATTAGTATTTCCACTATATCAACACAGAACGCAAAAAATGTATTCGGACACTCTAAAAAAGCCAGGGATGTCCTTAGATGTCCGAAGAGAAGTGTCCGCATTGATGCAAGAGTAGGATCCTGGGAGCACTGTAAGACACATTATATAGCTAGTAATATGACTACCAAGGCCATACACTGATGAGTGTGTAAAAATCAAAGAACATCTGAGTGAGTATAAAGCAGTAAGAAATGGACTTCTACCAGACGAGTGACAAACTAGCCACTGCGAGACCGAGTATCCACAGTGAACTAGAATTCGGCACTTTGAATTTATTTTCAATACAAAGTTCAGTAAAAATAGACGACAGTTCTATTGTAAATACCGTTTGTTTGGAACCAGAGTAATGTGGCATATACTTTCGCCAATTTATTATAAATTACATTATGTACATAGAGTTGACATAATCTTCTAGCAGAAACAATGCAATTAACGCCTTCATCAGCAACAAATAAAGTTATATCTGAGAGAACCTCAGTCACAAAAATGCATCAAATAATTTCTGCAGAAGCTTTGAATGTTATTTCTTTGCCAGTTCGTTGGAAAGCCAGTCCAGACCTTCAAACAAGCCGTGCCCCTGAGTAGCGCAAGTTGACTGAATGAACCACTGAAACAAATAATAAGTTCACTTATATAAATCATCTCATTATTGATACTTAAAGAAATGGCTGATATTTAATGTTGCTAGGCAGCAGCACACACCTCCCCAGTCACCTGATATCAACATCATTGAAAATGTATGGCATGCCCTTGATCAGAAGGTAAAGACGCACCACATTATGGGACGAAAACATCTCAAAAACATTTTAGCGGAAGATTGGGAAAAAATCTATCTTTATTCAATAAAAAACCTGGTCCATTCTATGTAAAGGGGTCTACAAGCCGTGGTAGATTCTAAAGGACTGTTTACTAAATATTAAAAATTAAAGTGTTAATTGTAAAAACTTACAGAGTTGTGCAAATACTTTTTTCCAAGGAATTTTTCAATTTATTTTTTATTTTTCTAGATGGTTAACGTTTTATTATTTTATTTATAATAATATTTATTTTCGTTAAATCATAACATGGCAATAGGATACGTCATAAGAATGTTTACATTAAGATAGCTTATAATTTAGATACTTAAATAGATACTCTTAGAGTCTGAGACACATGGATTAGAATTAACAATACTACTAAAAAAGGAAAGAAGAAATGAATAAATAAATACTCGAAAATATGAGTACAAAAATGGCTGATATTTAATGTTGCTAGGCAGCAGCACACACCTCCCCAGTCACCTGATATCAACATCATTGAAAATCAGGGAAAGAAATATTCCTTATTGAATTTCCAAATAATGATCCAACATCAGATTTGCGATGGAATCATCCAAGGGTGGAGCTACAGTTCTCCGAAGTATGTGCATGTCATGAAGCAAGAATTTAAAAAAAATTAGTAAATTTACCTGACGGTTTCGTAACTGCTTGAGACCCAGTTTTTCTGTAAGTTCCGAAGGATTCATAGCATTCGGAAGATCCTGCTTGTTTGCGAACACAAGGAGTACCGCATCTCGCAATTCATCCTCTTGAAGCTAATTACAAACAAAAAAAATCGGTTTAGCAATTAGCAGAAGTAGATGGGTCAAAAGATTATTAAGAGGCAATCCACAAAGTACTAACTTTCCGTTAGAGCAATAGGAGGTAAGGATCTACTGTGGATGGACTTCAAAATGGCCGTCAAATGTTAAGTGGATATCACCATGAAAAATTTCAGTATGGACTGAAGAATATTCAGTGTAATTTACGCTTATATACTAAGCAGAGTATTTCACGAAGAATATTAGGTTTTATTGAATAATCTATTCGTAGAACATTAACTCATTGCAGTCAGAGGCCTTGAAAGCATTTTGGAAAAATAGTTTCTAGCTCAATCCAACACTTGAAGCCCACACTATTGTTTAACAACTCCAACCTCGGTTTCTAGTTCAATATTTTACTTAAAAATTTATTTTAGTCAGTTAGTGTGTAAAGGATATATTTACTGGTCTCTTATTATATATGGAATTGCGGGGAAAGAACAGAAATTAACAATACCTCTGGAGTTACAACTGAATTAATATAAACCCAACATTGATTAATAATTATTAATAACTACATTATTTTAGTAAAGTATTGCAACAAACAAAACAAAAAACAAGACATGAATACTCTACACAATTTCCTACGTACCCTATCTACAATATGGGGCGCCAGTAGCGAAAATCTGGGTATGCAAAATTTAGGACTCCCACAGTAGAGTCGGGCTCATGTTCACCAGAGCAGCGAAAAAGCGCTCTGGTATAGGCTAAATGACTTCGTAGTTAAAGTCTGGGCATGAGTCACAAATACAAACAAACAATATTCTCCATTATGCCGTGTAATTGTATGTAAACAACCTACGATGCACAAAATATTAGCATTACCATATTCTGAAGTTCTTTTTCAGCCTCTGAAATCCGGTCCCTGTCGTTTGAGTCAACCACGAAGATAAGACCCTGGGTATTTTGAAAATAATGTCTCCAGAGTGGCCTAATCTTGTCTTGACCGCCAACGTCCCACACCGTGAAACAGATGTTCTTGTATTCTACTGTTTCCACATTGAAACCTGAAGAAGAAAAAAAAAAAAATGTGACTGTCAAGCGATATGAGAAGAAAAAAATCTTAAGACTTGAAAATAAAAAGTTTCAAATTCAGTGTACCATCATTTATTTAATGAAGAAAGAAAACACTGTATTTCACTCCATGAATTGAGGTGAATAAGGTATTCTAAGCGGTATGAAACTATAATCATGAAGACCCCAGATTTCCTTTTAGGAAAATTCCTAAATTTCTCTACATCAAAAAATATACCTATGTATGTACGTATTTTAAATTGAATAAAAAAATATATAAATAAAAATTACTTATAATATTAATTATAAATGATCGAAACAATCCATAGTTGAAATGGCAACATCTCTACTGTTGAGACCTGTAAACAAGTGTATTTGATGTAGAAATACATTTCTGCAATCTGAGTCGATATAAAGGAAACCTAATAATAGAACAAATAAAAACCAAGAGCATATTTAACTTTTATATAGTCCAATTCCACAAAAAAATTGTGAAATTAGACAATATAAAACATGAGCAAGTTTTTTTGTTTTTATTTATTTAAGTGTATTTGAGACGGACAACAAAATGATTGACCATTTTGGGAACGCGTTCTTGCGAGTTTTTAGTACAGGCTTGTAGTTTGACGTCTAGGACTATATACGATTGTAACAGTAAATAAATGAGTAAACTGTGAGACCAGAGTGAGGTGTATATAACCAGTGAAATTTCACAGAAAACTACACTGGTTATTTTACAGTAATGCCACGGCAGTTAAGACTAATCGCGTAGTGGCTTAGATAGGTACTTCGAGATATTCCTGAAGATACCGTTTATTTGTTCTTCATTTTTTTTATTAAGAAGTTAAATAAATTAAAGGAAAACTGCAGAGACAGTTGAGTCGAGAGCTACGCAAGCGCAGCAACCTGTAAAGAACTCAACCTTACTAGGGGACGAGGGAGTTCATTCACAAACAATTTACACTAAATACGAACATTACATTTCAAGGGATGCGTACCGACAGGGTCCAAATACCGATTGTTCACACTATTATGTCCGTCTGTCACAGCCTTCTAGTTCCTTAACTGTAGGAGCTACAATAATGAAATTTATATATATTTTGTTATAGGGTTCAAATATTAAAATTGTTGAAAATGATCATGTGGGATGCCTATGAAAGATCTTGACGAATAAAGTTAAAACATATATTAATTTAAGGAAAAATTCAAAATGGCATCTTGAGGGGCCCACAAACTGTCAATGTTGGTACTTTATTGTGTCCACCAGTCGCATTTGGAAACTATTTGACCTAGAAACATGGAATTTGGCAGACATATAGTCTTATGAATACAACTTATAACAAATAAGTTTCATCAAAATCTGTCAAGTGGTTTCTGAGAGGAGTGACCCCTAAATGCAGGGACATATTGCTTAAAGATACCTACTAATACAGCTCACCCAGCTCCCGTTAGAACCCGCCAGGGCTTCTAACTCCAAATTATGAACAATAATCAGATGTGTTCTACCACAAATACTCAACCCAACTTAACAACTCGCACTTGACCATCGGCAACAAAAAGGAAAAACCTGAAGTTACTAAGATAAAAATGGTTTTCGAATTATCGACCCTTGTGTATGACTAAAATGAGAATTGTTAGAAAATAAAAAAAGTATTTTTCTAATTTTTAATGTTCAATATATTTCTTTCACACCGATCTATACACATTTCAGAACCATCTGTTTTTTTTTAAAACATTAAATATTGTTTTATCCTAACATAAATAGTTTACATTTCTTACCTATTGTTGGTATGGTTGTTACGATCTCTCCCAATTTCAGTTTATATAGAATTGTCGTTTTACCAGCAGCGTCCAAACCAACTAAAAAACAAATGTATTAACAACTTAAAATATTGATAATTTAACTAAAAACTCATATCCAAACATTAAAATTATTATGTGGTGAATAACCTTTACGATTGTTCAGTTTTGTTTTTCACAAAAATCTATTCAACTAACTTAATTATTCCTGAAAAGTGTTACATTATTACTTCCATATTATGATATGGTTGATAGTTTTGTTAAATAACTGGGAGAAAACACAGGAACGTTGATTAGTATGTAATATACTATTAAATATATTTCTAATCCAGACCGGATAAAGTAACTATCGGATATAGGAATGAAGTGTCAGTGAGCCGTTGAAGGTTCTTATAAAAGTATTATTACAACTCTTCCCAACTGTATAAAATAATAACATCATAAAGCAAAAAAACACTTTTGTTAAAAACAATTAAAATAACTAACTTCTAGACAAATTGTTTTAAATATAGAATAATAGAGGGACTTAAAAACAAGTTAAGAACATTTCATTCAAAACAGGTGGAATTTGAAAAGCAATTGTCACAAATACTTTTTGTGGAAATAAATAAATGAAAGAACGTTAACTACTACATGACAGGACTAACGAATAATTTTAAAATTATTTTCATACATACCCATTAAAATTCTCATTTGTTTTTTCCCAAATAAACGGGATAGAACATTGGATAGTGTCAAACCCATGATAATAAGACTATTACTTTTTAAAAAAATACTAAAAAAACACTAAACACTACTTCTTGTCGAAATTATAAACGGAATTAATAATTCAAAGTGTATTTCTAGCCAGAAAAATCAGAAATAACATAATTGTACAATATCGGTGGACGAAACGTATTATCAACACCGGAAAATACACGTCGAGTAGATGTGGCTTCCACAAAAACGAATTAGTGATCATTCCAAGAATTGTTCCTGTATTCACCGGTAAGCTGTTTAACCTAGTACTTGCAGTGCGTACTTAATAATAAACTAGTGAAAATTGAACCAGACCAACCTAGTTCATAAAGAGATTTTCAGAATATCAATTAAAATTATGATAAAATACCTGAACAAGTTAATTTCATTGAATAGTAAACGAACAAAGTAATTGTTACTCTTTATTCATCTGAAATACTTTTTTTTTTTTTTTTGTTAATACATAGATATTAAACAAGTACTTAATGAAATTACTTATTACTTATTAATTAGTGGCAGCAAGTTTGCGACACAAAACAAAAAAAATTGTATTATCACACCTCTCTCTACCTTTTAGCCCCACTCCTTACCTGGGCCGGCCGCTATCTCTGCAGGAAGAGTGGGGCGAAATGTGTCTTCCATTTCTTAAGCCCTTCCCCTCCATTTAACGGGGCCTTATAATATAGCTTATGACTAATTGTAAGATAGACCTCGAATTTTCAATTCTAGATCTATTACTAAAGAGAGCAGACTAGTCGAAGCGGTATGTGCCGGTGCGGGGAAAGCTGCCGGTTTTATTATTTTCTAGAGAATACTCACACAAACAGAATATCTTTTCACTGATCCTTAACGATCCTTCGTTAAAATCAAAGTTGCGCTTATTAGTGATATTTTATTATGGTAAAATCGTCTATTGTTGGAGAGTGTCCGATAGATCAACCCTTTTATGTGTCTATACCAGGAGTGTCCAACCCAAATGATCTTGCTGACCACTTTGGAAATGCATTATAATTCCCATGGCCGCCTTTGCAATTATATATCCCCATATTAGATTTGGACCCACTACAAACATTTTTTGGAGTGAAAATTTAAAGCAGAATGAATTTTTATTATTATTCATACATATAAACATAGATAATATAATAATGATAATAATGAAATGATCGAATAATATTTAAATTATTTAATTAGTGAGATATTTGTTTCTCAACTCATTTACTTAGCTTTTGCAAGTCGATCTCAATGCGTGTATCATGTTTTGTGCAAAAACATATTTTGTAAAATTGAGATGAATCTCGCGGGCCGCGGGTTGGCCACTCCTGGTCTATACCATTCAACTCTGACCCTAGTGTCTCAATATTATCTATTGTAATAAATTAAGAAAATAAATGAGGCACGACTATGCAATAATATATCGATATGACCGATAGTGCAAAAAGTAGTGGTGTTTATGCAAGACATTATAAAAACCACAGTTTCAATGTCCTACGAATATGTTGAAAAGAAACTGTGAGTCCAATTATTTCTTTTAGTTACATATTCACTGGAAAACAAGAGATACAATTTCAATAGTAACATTTTTAATGTAACAGTATTTTATTTGTTTAATTTATTTAGTAGTCTTATGTGGCGGACTTTTTTTAAAGACAATTATAATAATTATGTGTTGTGGTCAGTAATAAGTAACATAGGTAGTAATATGTTATAGTATTAAATCTCAATACTCAACATTTTTACTTATCCAGCTACACGAAGTATAGGGAAGTTTGTGTAATCGGTCAAACTTCGGTAAGGAGTTTTTAATAGAATTTTATGTTTTCCGACCTCTAGATTCCAGATATGAAAAAAAAAATGTGTCTGTCTGTGAACACAATAACTCCCGATAGAATGAATGTTTCAACACGACATATACGTGAAACCACAACCCTCTAACGACACCTATTGTTTTTCAGCTAAATCGATCAAAGAAAAGAGGGGATTCTTAACATAAAAACTCTAATAACTGCCGCTAGAATGAATGCATCAACTAAAAATTTTATATGTGTGACGAAAACCACATAAGGAAGAAACTTTTTAATTTTTAGAAGAATCGGCAATAGGGAAAGGGGGGATCGGAGGAGGGCTCAACTCAAAAACCACAACAACTGTCGATATAATGAATGCATTTGATAAAAGATGAGTGACGGGTTATGTTTAGACGAATAAAACTGGCTTAAAACACCAGGAGTTATTGATACCAAAACGTGGTCACAGAACAAGAGCTCGGTAAGACCCCAATGGTAACCTCTACTCATGTCAGAGCAGCGCAAGGTTAATATAATAGTAATCTTGAGAGCAGCGAGCTCCAAAAAGGAATCGATACAAGCTAATTTGATATTTAACACCACCCCTCAATTTAAAGATATTTAAAAAAAAAGTATTTTTTTTTTTTTTTTTTAATATTGTCTATGTCACACAATATATATAATATGAGAGTACTCTAGGTATTTCTACCATCTTCAGCCACGACTTAACAAATACTGACAGTTAAACTGATATTTAACAGTATCAACTTGAAATTTCAAATTTGAAGTCAAAACACAATAAGGACACAAATTTCAGCGATATTGGATAAAGGTGGGTTCAGGGGAGGGGTTTAATTCAAAAAATTAATAACTGCCGATGTAATGAATTTATATACGCAAAACTTAGTAAGAGGATTTAGAAGCCTCTATGTATGTCAACTGTTTGATATTAGCGCAAACGGTAAACTTCTTTTGGAGGGGAGCCAAAAGTTAACTGATTATTTCGTGGTGGGGAAGTACATTGCCGGCGACTTAGGCATTTTTCTTCCATTTTTTTTTCTCATTTATTTCGCTATTCGAAATTTTGTGAAAATCATGGTCTTGTATTTTCATGAGAGTATGGTAAAATTAATGTCAACATTCCTTACACAAAACTAGAATTTGAAATGTAAAACTGTCGATTTGATTAGTTTTTAAATTAAAAAAATATATATTTTTTGCCCAGTACTAATGAGTAAATCAGCCATAAATATGTTATATGTTCTAATGATCTGAACTTATACGTTAATAACAATGAGTTATGTATAACTCCGGTGAAAATTGTCAGTGTTATTTTCTATTTAGTTTGAGCCGCACCTCATCAAGTCCCGCTTCTCCAAATTCCACTCTAACCTTTCTTCCCATGTCAATCCAGTTGCTCGACTCTTGTCATCCCATTCCCATGCAGATAATCCCCCCCGAAGACTGAGGTGGCGCTGGCCGAGAGACCTGCTACTGTAATCTAACAACAATATTTTGGGAGTGCCGGTGATGACCAGCTTCTCCCCTCTTGCAATCCTCTTACCTTCAACTCTCCTCCTTCTTGGCCTGCCTCCACTGCTGGACAGTGATTGGCGGGGCGAGAAGGCAGGGGGGATCACTCGAGCCCCCGCGGTTTCCCCCCATTAAGTTGGAGGGATGAGGATGACAGAGAACCGGGGCCGTTTCGAGGGGTCTCGAATTGATGGACTTTCAAGTTGATTTTATTTTATCTTTATTATTATTGTTTTATGTTTATTATTATTTAAATTGCAGAGACCATTATTATTTTATTATGTGTACATAAAATATATATATATTTTTTTTATTTATTTTTTTTATTTTATGTATAATGTCATTCATCAAATTTACTTATAGTTTATACTGATTGTAAATATTCAAAATATAAATATATCTTTTGGAAAAAATCTAGAAAAGTTTGACCATATGTCTAAATACATAAAAGGTATAAAAAAATTAAAATGTAAAAACATAGAAAAAGCTGAATATTAATTAATTCGACTATTTTCACAATAAATAAAATTGCGTACATACTCTAAGTAAGTAGTCTTATAGCCCTTATTTTTTATATACACTATGCATTCTACTATATACCCCATTCGTTAGTTTATTTTTAAATTTTTTATTTGTTATCTATTTATTTTTTAAATTTCTTAATATTATATATTTTTTTTATTTCCTTTATTTTATTATATTATTGACCTCAAATATCCTTTTTGAACTTTGTGCTGACGTGTGGTGTAATCCGAAACCGGTATGCTTTATGTATATATTTTTGTTGAATTAGACTTAATTACACTTTACGTTGAACAAGTTCATTGTTTTTTATTTATTACGTTAAAATAGATTCGAATGACGTCATTCATGATGGATCTGACCAGATCCCATCATAGTCAAAAGATTAGTAATAGCCCTCTACCTTCCCTCTCCCCAATTAACCAGATCTCAAAGATTTTGGGAGAGGGGCCCTTGGCGGTCTTGCCTATGCCATGGGGGTCTTGTTTATATTTCAGCTCCGTGAATTAGTCAAGATGGAGTAGAATGATTACGAAAAACATTGATCTATTTTTACACGGAGTAGTGGGAGAAACGATCTATTTTGGTTTGCTTAGTTTTCACATCATTCGTTTTTGTGACTTTTATTTGCATGTAGAGTGTGCGTTAATTTTATAAAAGGTACGTTTTGCGCAATGTAAATTTGTATTTTAATTTCAATTTTTTTTTTCTGTTTTGAATTAAAAATTTAAACATTTTTCATTGTTTATCTCTTTGAACTAAAAAAACAAAAAAAAAACTATAATAACAATGACGCCTCAAAATCAAAAATAATATATATATTTTTTAAATTATAACATTACAATGCATTACCAGTCTAATATAGAAACTGCTCTTAGTTTTGAAGCGAAGTAGGTCTGCACTTTTTAGAAATATTGTCAATGGCCATGAAAATGTAGGTCAATCTTTTGAGGCAAACTTTTTTAAGGCGATGGTGAAATAATTGGAGTACTTAAATTATGAAAAATTCACTGAAGTAGGAAGATAGGAATCGTCGGTGATTCACCGGCAAAGTACTTCCCCAAGCGCGAATTTATCAACGTTTTCGGTCTCCCTCTTCTACCAATTTGATTAAAAATGAAAAAGTGCCTCAATCAGGGACTTCTGAATTCTCATATTAAATTTCATGTTGATATATTTATTACAACAACTATTTTAGCGTTTTTGTGAGCCCCTCTTCTCACCGCCCCTTCTCTTCAGTCGATTTCGCTGAAAGGTGACGTTTTTATGGGGTCTAAATATACATATAAAATATCTTGACATATTCATTTTATCGGAAGTTATCTTGTTCACAGATACACACAGTTTTTTCTCAAATTTTTTTGGAATCGGATGATCAGAAAACATGAAATTCCTCTTTACTTCATACATATGTAATGTATATTAGAAAGTCTGTAGTAGGCCGTATTAGATATTTTTACCCTAAGTAGTGTAGGCAATCCTTTTTTTTTTTTTCTACCAATTTAGTCACTGTAGTTTCATAATGGAACCTGCACTTTAATCTAAAGGTGGAATCTTTAATCAACAAAATGGATTTATTTTTCATATCACCCTTCACAAAAACAGAAATGTATAATAAACATTAATATACAGGAATTAAAATGTGGTACGCTACATATTACTTTCATATGTTTTATAACACATGTATAGTATTTTTAATTCTCATAACACAATTTAAAAAGTCACAAATTCAATCATGGTTTGAATTTTAGTAGACAATATTGGCTCATAATTTGGTGATTGTTTCTTATTTTTCATCTACTTTCATTAATGTTTCCGAATCAACTCCAAGATTATTCCTTTTTCTCTCTAACAGTTTTCCTAGTCTTAATTGTCAAAACAATTGATAAAATATATGAAAAAATTATAATTTTTGGACTGTTGTGTTACCATAAAATAAAAGGTTTTTTAATTAACATTAATATACATGAATGTCAATATTAATAATATTTCTGAATGTTTTATGATACATATAACATTTTTAATTCTTATAAATAGCATAATAACTTTTGAAAAAACGTCTTTTTGTCAATGTCAGCCTTGAATTTTACAATTTCAGTCATTTTTTGAATTTTATTAGTCAATACTGGCTCATTATTGACTAGTAAATATGTTCCTTAAGATTTTTCTTCTACTTTTTTTTAAATTGCCTATCAACACCTAGATTATTTTTTTTTCATTATCCGACAGTATTCCTAGCCTTAAATGTCAAAACAATTGAAGAAATATATGAGAATAATAGAATTATTATTTCATAACACCATTTAATATTATTACAATTGGTATTTGGACCATAAGTAATGTGATGATAGAATTGGGGGAAAATATATATACCTACATAAGAAAAGTAAAAAAAAAAAAATCAATAATAAAAACAATAAAATAAAAAAAACATGAAAAAATAATAATAAATTTAAAAATATATATATGTATATACGAAAATGATTTACATCGATAACAAAATAATTTACAAAATGTCTATGTACAAAACAATATAATGTATACAAAACAAAATGAAAATATTAAATTTAAATAATAATAAAAATGAAATAAAATAAACATTGATTGCCCTTCAACTCGAGACCCATCGAAACACCCCCCGTTCTATGCCATCCCCATCTCTCCAACTTAATGGAGGCAGGGGAAGCCGCAGGGGTTCGAGTGATCCCCCCGCCCTCTCACCCGGGATGATCAGGATGGGAATGGGATGACAATAGTCGAGCAACTGGATTGACATGGGAAGTAAGATTAGAGTGAAATTCGGAAAAGCGGGACTTAAGGAGGTCAATAACAAAAGGAATTTCCAAGTCATTATCCCAACATAGAAGTGAGTATCGACAATTCGCTACCTCAGAACAAGACTGTCACAGCTCAAAAAATATCGAATTCGTACTAAACTCATAGGAAGAATGGTAATATGGCATACTTTTTTATGGAAGAGTGTTACAATTGTAACTTCTAATGCCTGGCCACCAGAGAGCAGATATGTCGGTCTTCCATTGCACGAAAAGGTTGGGCTTCAAGGGCTTTAAAGGGTGTTACGATGGTGAAAGCTAAGTAAAATTGGCATAAAATTCATTATTATTAACCGTGTAAAAGCTTATTGCTCTAGCAGTTTTCTAAATAAATCAAAAGTAAAGTACCATTAAGGATCAGTGAATTTTAATATATGATTTTCCAAAATTCACATTTTTTTAGTGAGGAGGTAGCGAAATGTTCTCAGAACTTTGGATTGGAAAAACTGGATACGCTTGATATTAGATGGCTTAAATTCTCATAAATAGAATAATAACTTAAAAACGTCTATTTGACAATGTCAACCTTAAATTTTACAATTTCGGTCATTGTTTAAATTTTAGTAGTCAATACTGGCTCATGATTCAAATCAGTGCCAAGAGTATTCCTTTTTATCCCTTAGACAGTATTCCTAGACTCAATTGTCAAAACAATTGATGAAATATATGAGAAAATTATTAATTGGTGCTGACAAACAATGCGAGAAGGCCTTTTTGCCTTTTGCCTTTATTTGATAAAGTTTATTATACACTTTAGTGATATTTTCTTGTGACAATGGAAACAGGAAATAGACTGGTGTAAGGAAGGTTGCTTTGTCTATTATTAGCTTTGTCTTTAGTCACCCTCATTCATTGAAATCTTCTCATTGAGATTTACTTCCCCAGCTATACGAAGTATGGTGCCAGTTATATAATGAGTCGGAAATTCTATGTTGATTTTTCACTAGTTTTCCGAAAAATGAAAAACAATCTACTCTCCGTCTGTATGTGTTTGTGGACATGGTAACTACCGATAGAATGAATGTATCGATACGAAATTTTATATGTGTATCCAGAATCTCATATGAGCGACATATATTGTTTTTCAGATAAATTGGGCGAAGGGAAAAGGGGAATCAGAGGCGGGGGCTCAACTCAAAACCCTAATAACTGTCAATTAAATTAATGTAGCAACAAATTTTGTATTTTCATCCAGAACCCCATATGAGCGACACCTATTGTTTTTCAGCTAAATTGGGCGAAGGGAAAGGGGGGATCAGAGGAGGGGGCTCGATTCGAAAACTCTAATAACTGTCAATTTAATTAATGTAGCAACAAATTTTGTATTTTCATCCAGAACCCCATATGAGCGACACCTATTGTTTTTCAGCTAAATTGGGCGAAGGGAAAGGGGGGATCAGAGGAGGGGGCTCGATTCGAAAACTCTAATAACTGTCAATTTAATTAATGTAGCAACAAATTTTGTATTTTCATCCAGAACCCCATATGAGCGACACCTATTGTTTTTCAGCTAAATTGGGCGAAGGGAAAAGGGGAATCAGAGGCGGGGGCTCGATTCGAAAACTCTAATAACTGTCAATTTAATTAATGTAGCAACAAATTTTGTATTTTCATCCAGAACCCCATATGAGCGACACCTATTGTTTTTCAGCTAAATTGGGCGAAGGGAAAAGGGGAATCAGAGGCGGGGGCTCAACTCAAAACCCTAATAACTGTCAATTCAATTAATGTAGCAACAAATTTTGTATTTTCATCCAGAACCCCATATGAGCGACACCTATTGTTTTTCAGCTAAATTGGGCGAAGGGAAAGGGGGGATCAGAGGAGGGGGCTCGATTCGAAAACTCTAATAACTGTCAATTTAATTAATGTAGCAACAAATTTTGTATTTTCATCCAGAACCCCATATGAGCGACACCTATTGTTTTTCAGCTAAATTGGGCGAAGGGAAAGGGGGGATCAGAGGAGGGGGCTCGATTCGAAAACTCTAATAACTGTCAATTTAATTAATGTAGCAACAAATTTTGTATTTTCATCCAGAACCCCATATGAGCGACACCTATTGTTTTTCAGCTAAATTGGGCGAAGGAAAAAGGGGAATCAGAGGCGGGGGCTCGATTCGAAAACTCTAATAACTGTCAATTTAATTAATGTAGCAACAAATTTTGTATTTTCATCCAGAACCCCATATGAGCGACACCTATTGTTTTTCAGCTAAATTGGGCGAAGGGAAAAGGGGAATCAGAGGCGGGGGCTCAACTCAAAACCCTAATAACTGTCAATTCAATTAATGTAGCAACAAATTTTGTATTTTCATCCAGAACCCCATATGAGCGACACCTATTGTTTTTCAGCTAAATTGGGCGAAGGGAAAAGGGGAATCAGAGGCGGGGGCTCGATTCGAAAACTCTAATAACTGTCAATTTAATTAATGTAGCAACAAATTTTGTATTTTCATCCAGAACCCCATATGCGCGACACCTATTGTTTTTCAGCTAAATTGGGCGAAGGGAAAGGGGGGATCAGAGGAGGGGGCTCGATTCGAAAACTCTAATAACTGTCAATTTAATTAATGTAGCAACAAATTTTGTATTTTCATCCAGAACCCCATATGAGCGACACCTATTGTTTTTCAGCTAAATTGGGCGAAGGGAAAGGGGGGATCAGAGGAGGGGGCTCGATTCGAAAACTCTAATAACTGTCAATTTAATTAATGTAGCAACAAATTTTGTATTTTCATCCAGAACCCCATATGAGCGACACCTATTGTTTTTCAGCTAAATTGGGCGAAGGGAAAAGGGGAATCAGAGGCGGGGGCTCGATTCGAAAACTCTAATAACTGTCAATTTAATTAATGTAGCAACAAATTTTGTATTTTCATCCAGAACCCCATATGAGCGACACCTATTGTTTTTCAGCTAAATTGGGCGAAGGGAAAAGGGGAATCAGAGGCGGGGGCTCAACTCAAAACCCTAATAACTGTCAATTCAATTAATGTAGCAACAAATTTTGTATTTTCATCCAGAACCCCATATGAGCGACACCTATTGTTTTTCAGCTAAATTGGGCGAAGGGAAAAGGGGAATCAGAGGCGGGGGCTCGATTCGAAAACTCTAATAACTGTCAATTCAATTAATGTAGCAACAAATTTTGTATTTTCATCCAGAACCCCATATGAGCGACACCTATTGTTTTTCAGCTAAATTGGGCGAAGGGAAAGGGGGGATCAGAGGAGGGGGCTCGATTCGAAAACTCTAATAACTGTCAATTTAATTAATGTAGCAACAAATTTTGTATTTTCATCCAGAACCCCATATGAGCGACACCTATTGTTTTTCAGCTAAATTGGGCGAAGGGAAAAGGGGAATCAGAGGCGGGGGCTCAACTCAAAACCCTAATAACTGTCAATTCAATTAATGTAGCAACAAATTTTGTATTTTCATCCAGAACCCCATATGAGCGACACCTATTGTTTTTCAGCTAAATTGGGCGAAGGGAAAGGGGGGATCAGAGGAGGGGGCTCGATTCGAAAACTCTAATAACTGTCAATATAATTAATGTAGCAACAAATTTTGTATTTTCATCCAGAACCCCATATGAGCGACACCTATTGTTTTTCAGCTAAATTGGGCGAAGGGAAAAGGGGAATCAGAGGCGGGGGCTCAACTCAAAACCCTAATAACTGTCAATTCAATTAATGTAGCAACAAATTTTGTATTTTCATCCAGAACCCCATATGAGCGACACCTATTGTTTTTCAGCTAAATTGGGCGAAGGGAAAGGGGGGATCAGAGGAGGGGGCTCGATTCGAAAACTCTAATAACTGTCAATTTAATTAATGTAGCAACAAATTTTGTATTTTCATCCAGAACCCCATATGAGCGACACCTATTGTTTTTCAGCTAAATTGGGCGAAGGGAAAGGGGGGATCAGAGGAGGGGGCTCGATTCGAAAACTCTAATAACTGTCAATTTAATTAATGTAGCAACAAATTTTGTATTTTCATCCAGAACCCCATATGAGCGACACCTATTGTTTTTCAGCTAAATTGGGCGAAGGGAAAAGGGGAATCAGAGGCGGGGGCTCGATTCGAAAACTCTAATAACTGTCAATTTAATTAATGTAGCAACAAATTTTGTATTTTCATCCAGAACCCCATATGAGCGACACCTATTGTTTTTCAGCTAAATTGGGCGAAGGGAAAAGGGGAATCAGAGGCGGGGGCTCAACTCAAAACCCTAATAACTGTCAATTCAATTAATGTAGCAACAAATTTTGTATTTTCATCCAGAACCCCATATGAGCGACCCCTATTGTTTTTCAGCTAAATTGGGCGAAGGGAAAAGGGGAATCAGAGGCGGGGGCTCAACTCAAAACCCTAATAACTGTCAATTCAATTAATGTAGCAACAAATTTTGTATTTTCATCCAGAACCCCATATGAGCGACACCTATTGTTTTTCAGCTAAATTGGGCGAAGGGAAAAGGGGAATCAGAGGCGGGGGCTCGATTCGAAAACTCTAATAACTGTCAATTCAATTAATGTAGCAACAAATTTTGTATTTTCATCCAGAACCCCATATGAGCGACACCTATTGTTTTTCAGCTAAATTGGGCGAAGGGAAAGGGGGGATCAGAGGAGGGGGCTCGATTCGAAAACTCTAATAACTGTCAATTTAATTAATGTAGCAACAAATTTTGTATTTTCATCCAGAACCCCATATGAGCGACACCTATTGTTTTTCAGCTAAATTGGGCGAAGGGAAAAGGGGAATCAGAGGCGGGGGCTCAACTCAAAACCCTAATAACTGTCAATTCAATTAATGTAGCAACAAATTTTGTATTTTCATCCAGAACCCCATATGAGCGACACCTATTGTTTTTCAGCTAAATTGGGCGAAGGGAAAGGGGGGATCAGAGGAGGGGGCTCGATTCGAAAACTCTAATAACTGTCAATTTAATTAATGTAGCAACAAATTTTGTATTTTCATCCAGAACCCCATATGAGCGACACCTATTGTTTTTCAGCTAAATTGGGCGAAGGGAAAAGGGGAATCAGAGGCGGGGGCTCAACTCAAAACCCTAATAACTGTCAATTCAATTAATGTAGCAACAAATTTTGTATTTTCATCCAGAACCCCATATGAGCGACACCTATTGTTTTTCAGCTAAATTGGGCGAAGGGAAAGGGGGGATCAGAGGAGGGGGCTCGATTCGAAAACTCTAATAACTGTCAATTTAATTAATGTAGCAACAAATTTTGTATTTTCATCCAGAACCCCATATGAGCGACACCTATTGTTTTTCAGCTAAATTGGGCGAAGGGAAAGGGGGGATCAGAGGAGGGGGCTCGATTCGAAAACTCTAATAACTGTCAATTTAATTAATGTAGCAACAAATTTTGTATTTTCATCCAGAACCCCATATGAGCGACACCTATTGTTTTTCAGCTAAATTGGGCGAAGGGAAAAGGGGAATCAGAGGCGGGGGCTCGATTCGAAAACTCTAATAACTGTCAATTTAATTAATGTAGCAACAAATTTTGTATTTTCATCCAGAACCCCATATGAGCGACACCTATTGTTTTTCAGCTAAATTGGGCGAAGGGAAAAGGGGAATCAGAGGCGGGGGCTCAACTCAAAACCCTAATAACTGTCAATTTAATTAATGTAGCAACAAATTTTGTATTTTCATCCAGAACCCCATATGAGCGACACCTATTGTTTTTCAGCTAAATTGGGCGAAGGGAAAGGGGGGATCAGAGGAGGGGGCTCGATTCGAAAACTCTAATAACTGTCAATTTAATTAATGTAGCAACAAATTTTGTATTTTCATCCAGAACCCCATATGAGCGACACCTATTGTTTTTCAGCTAAATTGGGCGAAGGGAAAAGGGGAATCAGAGGCGGGGGCTCGATTCGAAAACTCTAATAACTGTCAATTTAATTAATGTAGCAACAAATTTTGTATTTTCATCCAGAACCCCATATGAGCGACACCTATTGTTTTTCAGCTAAATTGGGCGAAGGGAAAAGGGGAATCAGAGGCGGGGGCTCAACTCAAAACCCTAATAACTGTCAATTCAATTAATGTAGCAACAAATTTTGTATTTTCATCCAGAACCCCATATGAGCGACCCCTATTGTTTTTCAGCTAAATTGGGCGAAGGGAAAAGGGGAATCAGAGGCGGGGGCTCAACTCAAAACCCTAATAACTGTCAATTCAATTAATGTAGCAACAAATTTTGTATTTTCATCCAGAACCCCATATGAGCGACACCTATTGTTTTTCAGCTAAATTGGGCGAAGGGAAAAGGGGAATCAGAGGCGGGGGCTCGATTCGAAAACTCTAATAACTGTCAATTCAATTAATGTAGCAACAAATTTTGTATTTTCATCCAGAACCCCATATGAGCGACACCTATTGTTTTTCAGCTAAATTGGGCGAAGGGAAAGGGGGGATCAGAGGAGGGGGCTCGATTCGAAAACTCTAATAACTGTCAATTTAATTAATGTAGCAACAAATTTTGTATTTTCATCCAGAACCCCATATGAGCGACACCTATTGTTTTTCAGCTAAATTGGGCGAAGGGAAAAGGGGAATCAGAGGCGGGGGCTCAACTCAAAACCCTAATAACTGTCAATTCAATTAATGTAGCAACAAATTTTGTATTTTCATCCAGAACCCCATATGAGCGACACCTATTGTTTTTCAGCTAAATTGGGCGAAGGGAAAGGGGGGATCAGAGGAGGGGGCTCGATTCGAAAACTCTAATAACTGTCAATTTAATTAATGTAGCAACAAATTTTGTATTTTCATCCAGAACCCCATATGAGCGACACCTATTGTTTTTCAGCTAAATTGGGCGAAGGGAAAAGGGGAATCAGAGGCGGGGGCTCAACTCAAAACCCTAATAACTGTCAATTCAATTAATGTAGCAACAAATTTTGTATTTTCATCCAGAACCCCATATGAGCGACACCTATTGTTTTTCAGCTAAATTGGGCGAAGGGAAAGGGGGGATCAGAGGAGGGGGCTCGATTCGAAAACTCTAATAACTGTCAATTTAATTAATGTAGCAACAAATTTTGTATTTTCATCCAGAACCCCATATGAGCGACACCTATTGTTTTTCAGCTAAATTGGGCGAAGGGAAAGGGGGGATCAGAGGAGGGGGCTCGATTCGAAAACTCTAATAACTGTCAATTTAATTAATGTAGCAACAAATTTTGTATTTTCATCCAGAACCCCATATGAGCGACACCTATTGTTTTTCAGCTAAATTGGGCGAAGGGAAAAGGGGAATCAGAGGCGGGGGCTCGATTCGAAAACTCTAATAACTGTCAATTTAATTAATGTAGCAACAAATTTTGTATTTTCATCCAGAACCCCATATGAGCGACACCTATTGTTTTTCAGCTAAATTGGGCGAAGGGAAAAGGGGAATCAGAGGCGGGGGCTCAACTCAAAACCCTAATAACTGTCAATTCAATTAATGTAGCAACAAATTTTGTATTTTCATCCAGAACCCCATATGAGCGACACCTATTGTTTTTCAGCTAAATTGGGCGAAGGGAAAAGGGGAATCAGAGGCGGGGGCTCGATTCGAAAACTCTAATAACTGTCAATTTAATTAATGTAGCAACAAATTTTGTATTTTCATCCAGAACCCCATATGCGCGACACCTATTGTTTTTCAGCTAAATTGGGCGAAGGGAAAGGGGGGATCAGAGGAGGGGGCTCGATTCGAAAACTCTAATAACTGTCAATTTAATTAATGTAGCAACAAATTTTGTATTTTCATCCAGAACCCCATATGAGCGACACCTATTGTTTTTCAGCTAAATTGGGCGAAGGGAAAGGGGGGATCAGAGGAGGGGGCTCGATTCGAAAACTCTAATAACTGTCAATTTAATTAATGTAGCAACAAATTTTGTATTTTCATCCAGAACCCCATATGAGCGACACCTATTGTTTTTCAGCTAAATTGGGCGAAGGGAAAAGGGGAATCAGAGGCGGGGGCTCGATTCGAAAACTCTAATAACTGTCAATTTAATTAATGTAGCAACAAATTTTGTATTTTCATCCAGAACCCCATATGAGCGACACCTATTGTTTTTCAGCTAAATTGGGCGAAGGGAAAAGGGGAATCAGAGGCGGGGGCTCAACTCAAAACCCTAATAACTGTCAATTCAATTAATGTAGCAACAAATTTTGTATTTTCATCCAGAACCCCATATGAGCGACACCTATTGTTTTTCAGCTAAATTGGGCGAAGGGAAAAGGGGAATCAGAGGCGGGGGCTCGATTCGAAAACTCTAATAACTGTCAATTCAATTAATGTAGCAACAAATTTTGTATTTTCATCCAGAACCCCATATGAGCGACACCTATTGTTTTTCAGCTAAATTGGGCGAAGGGAAAGGGGGGATCAGAGGAGGGGGCTCGATTCGAAAACTCTAATAACTGTCAATTTAATTAATGTAGCAACAAATTTTGTATTTTCATCCAGAACCCCATATGAGCGACACCTATTGTTTTTCAGCTAAATTGGGCGAAGGGAAAAGGGGAATCAGAGGCGGGGGCTCAACTCAAAACCCTAATAACTGTCAATTCAATTAATGTAGCAACAAATTTTGTATTTTCATCCAGAACCCCATATGAGCGACACCTATTGTTTTTCAGCTAAATTGGGCGAAGGGAAAGGGGGGATCAGAGGAGGGGGCTCGATTCGAAAACTCTAATAACTGTCAATTTAATTAATGTAGCAACAAATTTTGTATTTTCATCCAGAACCCTATATGAGCGACACCTATTGTTTTTCAGCTAAATTGGGCGAAGGGAAAAGGGGAATCAGAGGCGGGGGCTCAACTCAAAACCCTAATAACTGTCAATTCAATTAATGTAGCAACAAATTTTGTATTTTCATCCAGAACCCCATATGAGCGACACCTATTGTTTTTCAGCTAAATTGGGCGAAGGGAAAGGGGGGATCAGAGGAGGGGGCTCGATTCGAAAACTCTAATAACTGTCAATTTAATTAATGTAGCAACAAATTTTGTATTTTCATCCAGAACCCCATATGAGCGACACCTATTGTTTTTCAGCTAAATTGGGCGAAGGGAAAGGGGGGATCAGAGGAGGGGGCTCGATTCGAAAACTCTAATAACTGTCAATTTAATTAATGTAGCAACAAATTTTGTATTTTCATCCAGAACCCCATATGAGCGACACCTATTGTTTTTCAGCTAAATTGGGCGAAGGGAAAAGGGGAATCAGAGGCGGGGGCTCGATTCGAAAACTCTAATAACTGTCAATTTAATTAATGTAGCAACAAATTTTGTATTTTCATCCAGAACCCCATATGAGCGACACCTATTGTTTTTCAGCTAAATTGGGCGAAGGGAAAAGGGGAATCAGAGGCGGGGGCTCAACTCAAAACCCTAATAACTGTCAATTCAATTAATGTAGCAACAAATTTTGTATTTTCATCCAGAACCCCATATGAGCGACACCTATTGTTTTTCAGCTAAATTGGGCGAAGGGAAAAGGGGAATCAGAGGCGGGGGCTCGATTCGAAAACTCTAATAACTGTCAATTTAATTAATGTAGCAACAAATTTTGTATTTTCATCCAGAACCCCATATGCGCGACACCTATTGTTTTTCAGCTAAATTGGGCGAAGGGAAAGGGGGGATCAGAGGAGGGGGCTCGATTCGAAAACTCTAATAACTGTCAATTTAATTAATGTAGCAACAAATTTTGTATTTTCATCCAGAACCCCATATGAGCGACACCTATTGTTTTTCAGCTAAATTGGGCGAAGGGAAAGGGGGGATCAGAGGAGGGGGCTCGATTCGAAAACTCTAATAACTGTCAATTTAATTAATGTAGCAACAAATTTTGTATTTTCATCCAGAACCCCATATGAGCGACACCTATTGTTTTTCAGCTAAATTGGGCGAAGGGAAAAGGGGAATCAGAGGCGGGGGCTCGATTCGAAAACTCTAATAACTGTCAATTTAATTAATGTAGCAACAAATTTTGTATTTTCATCCAGAACCCCATATGAGCGACACCTATTGTTTTTCAGCTAAATTGGGCGAAGGGAAAAGGGGAATCAGAGGCGGGGGCTCAACTCAAAACCCTAATAACTGTCAATTCAATTAATGTAGCAACAAATTTTGTATTTTCATCCAGAACCCCATATGAGCGACACCTATTGTTTTTCAGCTAAATTGGGCGAAGGGAAAAGGGGAATCAGAGGCGGGGGCTCGATTCGAAAACTCTAATAACTGTCAATTCAATTAATGTAGCAACAAATTTTGTATTTTCATCCAGAACCCCATATGAGCGACACCTATTGTTTTTCAGCTAAATTGGGCGAAGGGAAAGGGGGGATCAGAGGAGGGGGCTCGATTCGAAAACTCTAATAACTGTCAATTTAATTAATGTAGCAACAAATTTTGTATTTTCATCCAGAACCCCATATGAGCGACACCTATTGTTTTTCAGCTAAATTGGGCGAAGGGAAAAGGGGAATCAGAGGCGGGGGCTCAACTCAAAACCCTAATAACTGTCAATTCAATTAATGTAGCAACAAATTTTGTATTTTCATCCAGAACCCCATATGAGCGACACCTATTGTTTTTCAGCTAAATTGGGCGAAGGGAAAGGGGGGATCAGAGGAGGGGGCTCGATTCGAAAACTCTAATAACTGTCAATTTAATTAATGTAGCAACAAATTTTGTATTTTCATCCAGAACCCTATATGAGCGACACCTATTGTTTTTCAGCTAAATTGGGCGAAGGGAAAAGGGGAATCAGAGGCGGGGGCTCAACTCAAAACCCTAATAACTGTCAATTCAATTAATGTAGCAACAAATTTTGTATTTTCATCCAGAACCCCATATGAGCGACACCTATTGTTTTTCAGCTAAATTGGGCGAAGGGAAAGGGGGGATCAGAGGAGGGGGCTCGATTCGAAAACTCTAATAACTGTCAATTTAATTAATGTAGCAACAAATTTTGTATTTTCATCCAGAACCCCATATGAGCGACACCTATTGTTTTTCAGCTAAATTGGGCGAAGGGAAAGGGGGGATCAGAGGAGGGGGCTCGATTCGAAAACTCTAATAACTGTCAATTTAATTAATGTAGCAACAAATTTTGTATTTTCATCCAGAACCCCATATGAGCGACACCTATTGTTTTTCAGCTAAATTGGGCGAAGGGAAAAGGGGAATCAGAGGCGGGGGCTCGATTCGAAAACTCTAATAACTGTCAATTTAATTAATGTAGCAACAAATTTTGTATTTTCATCCAGAACCCCATATGAGCGACACCTATTGTTTTTCAGCTAAATTGGGCGAAGGGAAAAGGGGAATCAGAGGCGGGGGCTCAACTCAAAACCCTAATAACTGTCAATTCAATTAATGTAGCAACAAATTTTGTATTTTCATCCAGAACCCCATATGAGCGACACCTATTGTTTTTCAGCTAAATTGGGCGAAGGGAAAAGGGGAATCAGAGGCGGGGGCTCGATTCGAAAACTCTAATAACTGTCAATTTAATTAATGTAGCAACAAATTTTGTATTTTCATCCAGAACCCCATATGCGCGACACCTATTGTTTTTCAGCTAAATTGGGCGAAGGGAAAGGGGGGATCAGAGGAGGGGGCTCGATTCGAAAACTCTAATAACTGTCAATTTAATTAATGTAGCAACAAATTTTGTATTTTCATCCAGAACCCCATATGAGCGACACCTATTGTTTTTCAGCTAAATTGGGCGAAGGGAAAGGGGGGATCAGAGGAGGGGGCTCGATTCGAAAACTCTAATAACTGTCAATTTAATTAATGTAGCAACAAATTTTGTATTTTCATCCAGAACCCCATATGAGCGACACCTATTGTTTTTCAGCTAAATTGGGCGAAGGGAAAAGGGGAATCAGAGGCGGGGGCTCAACTCAAAACCCTAATAACTGTCAATTCAATTAATGTAGCAACAAATTTTGTATTTTCATCCAGAACCCCATATGAGCGACACCTATTGTTTTTCAGCTAAATTGGGCGAAGGGAAAGGGGGGATCAGAGGAGGGGGCTCGATTCGAAAACTCTAATAACTGTCAATTTAATTAATGTAGCAACAAATTTTGTATTTTCATCCAGAACCCTATATGAGCGACACCTATTGTTTTTCAGCTAAATTGGGCGAAGGGAAAAGGGGAATCAGAGGCGGGGGCTCAACTCAAAACCCTAATAACTGTCAATTCAATTAATGTAGCAACAAATTTTGTATTTTCATCCAGAACCCCATATGAGCGACACCTATTGTTTTTCAGCTAAATTGGGCGAAGGGAAAAGGGGAATCAGAGGCGGGGGCTCGATTCGAAAACTCTAATAACTGTCAATTTAATTAATGTAGCAACAAATTTTGTATTTTCATCCAGAACCCCATATGCGCGACACCTATTGTTTTTCAGCTAAATTGGGCGAAGGGAAAGGGGGAATCAGAGGAGGGGGCTCGATTCGAAAACTCTAATAACTGTCAATTTAATTAATGTAGCAACAAATTTTGTATTTTCATCCAGAACCCCATATGAGCGACACCTATTGTTTTTCAGCTAAATTGGGCGAAGGGAAAGGGGGGATCAGAGGAGGGGGCTCGATTCGAAAACTCTAATAACTGTCAATTTAATTAATGTAGCAACAAATTTTGTATTTTCATCCAGAACCCCATATGAGCGACACCTATTGTTTTTCAGCTAAATTGGGAGAAGGGAAAGGGGGGATCAGAGGAGGGGGCTCGATTCGAAAACTCTAATAACTGTCAATTTAATTAATGTAGCAACAAATTTTGTATTTTCATCCAGAACCCCATATGAGCGACACCTATTGTTTTTCAGCTAAATTGGGCGAAGGGAAAAGGGGAATCAGAGGCGGGGGCTCGATTCGAAAACTCTAATAACTGTCAATATAATTAATGTAGCAACAAATTTTGTATTTTCATCCAGAACCCCATATGCGCGACACCTATTGTTTTTCAGCTAAATTGGGCGAAGGGAAAGGGGGGATCAGAGGAGGGGGCTCGATTCGAAAACTCTAATAACTGTCAATTTAATTAATGTAGCAACAAATTTTGTATTTTCATCCAGAACCCCATATGAGCGACACCTATTGTTTTTCAGCTAAATTGGGCGAAGGGAAAGGGGGATCAGAGGAGGGGGCTCGATTCGAAAACTCTAATAACTGTCAATTTAATAAATGTAGCGACACGACATTTTATATATGCATCCAGAACCCCATATGAGCGACACCTATTGTTTTTCAGCTAAATTGGCCGAAGGGAAAGGGGGGATCAGAGGCGGGGGCTCAATTCAAAAACCCTAATAACTGTCAATGTAATGAATCTATCGACAAAAAATTTAGTATCCCATCCCGCTCAGAAACCCATCTGTTTGAACGTCTCTCTGTTTTTGTTATAAACACATTTTTTGTTTATTTTATGTATTCATACTATAACTCCCATCTTCTTAATCATTTTTTTATCGCATAAGCTTCGTTATGTTTCGTTAATTATTTCCATTACCCCAACTTCTTATATTGCATTTGTTATAAGCAATCATATCCCCCTCAAAGATCCGCGCCTGGTAGCGGCTAAAAATGCGTCATGAAGCTGACCGTCATACTTGAGACATATATTTAACTAAGTTCATTTAATGAAGCTAACTTCCTCTATTCTATGTTCGTCCTCTGTTTTGTTCGCCAGAAATAGATTTATGTAAGAGAAGTCAGTTATCCCGCCTCCTTTGAGCTTCAACCTCCAGACATTTTAGTTTGTTTTTTTAATTTCCTGTCATCTTTGTAGTAAAAAGGGAACATGTGCTCCCTCCAGACACGTGGTGCTCAAATATAAAACATTTTACAAGCCCTTCAAATGGGCGATCAGAAATATCTTCTTTTTTTACATTGCGCAGGGCGGGGATAATTGCACAAAAATCACTAATAAAAATGTTGAGCCGCCATATTGACATAAGAAAGAAACCTATTAGAAACGTTGTACAATTAATTTATTAATAATATTACTTTCCTATACATATATAGTATAAGGAATCGTGCGAAAAATTAACCCTCGAAATGAGGCTGACTTGGAATCCTCATACTCGGACGACACGACTCACACTAGACCGGCGACTTAGACTATTGTACAGTATTTTGAATAGGCGTTCCAAATTATCTACTCGACAAAAACTGAATTGTTATACCTATCTTCTCCGACCTCTCTGGACCTATGACTTACAAATACATGGTAAAGCCAGTCTTGTTCTGAGGTAGCGATATATACAAACATATGTACGTATATACACCGCCAGCATCTCCTCAATCTTCGGGGAGGATTGTCTTGATGTTAATGGGATGACAGAGATTGGGCAAAGGGATTTCGTGGAAGGAAAGTTTTGAATGGAAGGTGGGACTTGATGAGGTCATTGACATAAGGCATTTTAGGGTCATTATGGAGGCTCAGATTAGAAACTTAGAAGGAACAATACACAATTGTTGTTAGGACTTTGGACTGGATGTGCTTCATGTTAGATGGCTTACCACAACCCCATATCTTATTATAGTTTTGTATATAGTCAACAGAAAGTCTGCACTTTACATTCCCAGCTTTAAAAAATATGTTGTGAAGGAAAATTTATGTAATCGGTAAAATTGGAAAAAAAATGTCTCTCTGTATGTCTGTGAACACGATAACTCCCGATAGAATGAATGTATCAACATGAAATGTTACATGTGTATCCAAAACCCTCTAAATACGACACCTATTAATTTTCAGCAACATCAGAGGGGGATCAACTCAAAAATCTCAATAACTGCTGATGTAATGAATGTATCGAAACAAAATTCCATGTGGACTAGGGCAAAAAGTAAATAAATATTAAAAAATATACTTAGCCCTTGTCAAACGCCTTCCTACAATAATAGCTCTTTTGCATTTATAACGACCATAAAGTAATAATTGATTCATTGATACAATTATAGAGTATACTGGAGAAAAAAACTTCAGTGCCGTTATAACTGTATAAATACATTTCCTCCAGAGATGTCTTCAACATGGTTTGACAATATTTCGGGATACTTTCACGTCCCTTCTTCGGCTCACAATATATCGTGCTTCTAGCAGAGGCGTTATCTGCGTATCCTCAGCCAGACCTGGGGAAATATTATTTGAAATAAAAATAAAAAAATAATCATTTGAAATAATGGGAAGAAATTTTAACAAAACAACAAGATATTTATGTAATGAACAACAGTTTTAATTATTTTTTTCCAAACATAATGAACATAATAACCAATTTTTTTGAAATTTTGTTCTACCCCGTTTGCCCTCTTTTTTCAAAAAGCTCATCGGACAAAGAAATTTGTCGAGGCGCATCAATCATGGTTGCAAATGAAAATAACCCTGGAAAACTAATACTAATCGTTCATGGACATAATCACGAAACAAAGAGAATAACAACTGATATGACTTAATACTTTTGATTCAGCGATAGTGACCTATCAACAGGGAGGATTATCCATACAATAAACATTATGTTATTTGTGTGTCTTTTTTCTACATCGAATTATTTATAGAAACATGATGCTATTGGGAAACATTTATTTTGCCGTTATTTCATTATTTTCAATAACAAAATAAAAATAACTATTTCATATTTTATTCCAAATGAATTTGTTTAGACATAATGTATTTGAAATAACAAAATACTTTTTTGAAATCTCCGCATATTTCAAATACAATTTAAAATAGGTTATTTCAATAATGCCCAGCTCTTTCCCCAGCTATACGTAGTATAGGGGTTATGTAACACTGTTCGACAAGGGTAAATTTTCTTTTATGAAAATACGTTTTTCTGAATGACTTCCATGTGGGAAATTCAAATCTGAAATCAGAAATTCGCTATCAGGCACAGTTTTTTATTTATACGAGAATATTTGTCTAATTTAACTGACATTTTTAAGTCTGGGATAAAGATAACAACAGTTGGCAACAATGAATTTTGTCTTTCATTTGTTTTCATATTCAAAAGTTGACATCCCGTGTCAAATAGATTTATGTTAGTTAATAAGCAAGTTATTGTTAAACTATTTAAAATCGAATTTTATAGTGTGTTAAACTAGCAAATGTAGATGGTAGAGACCTTCCATATCATGTGAGTAAATATACATACTATATTTATATACATTTATGTTTTAACTACAGTATATTATTCTGACACCTGTAGTATACAAAATATGTAAAACTTTCCATATTTCTCTTTTACTGAAATCTCTTCAACCATAGACGTCTTGTTTCAAGAATGTAACACAAAACCTTCTGGGAAGTAAACGAGCTAACAACTACGAACAACTGGTTCAAGAAATGATAAATGCATATAGAGATTTAGGATGTAACATTTCTTTAAAAGGGCATTTCTTGGACTCACATCTACATTATTTTCTTGAAAACTGCAGTGATGTTTCCGATGAACATGATGAAAGGTTCCATAAAGATATAATTACCATGGAAAAGCGGTATGAAGGGAAATGGATGCCTGCAATGCTTGCTGACTACTGCTGAAACATTATTCGAGATTGCAAAATTGAACACAAGAGAAAAAAATGAGCCTTTCAAATTCTTGTGTAAAAGATGATTTTTTTCATATTTTCTAATCTTAAATAAGTTTTTTTTATACAATATATGATGAAATTTATGGGCTCCTTCATGTTTTTCTTTTATACTGTCTAAAATGTTTCTAAATAATTTTATAAGTGACTGAAATATTGATAGTTGCATGTTTTGCCTTTATAAATACACAGCGTGGAAATAAGAAGTGTAAGAATTTTGAAAAAACTGAAATTGCATATAACTTCAAAACTATGCCTGGCACAGAAAAAACTAATTACAGATTTGAATCCAGGAGGCAATTTCCCATAAGAATCAAGAATGATACCCCCAGAAAAATGAATTTAATTTTTTTTTGTTGAACAGTGGTTTTCCGACCCTCAAAAAAATTCATATGTGTCTATGGACATAACTCTCGATATAATTAATATATCAATATGAAATTTTTGTGTATCCAAAACCCTACTAGCACGAAACGTATTGATTTTCAGCTAAATTGGCCGGATAGGAAAACGTTTAGAGGAAAAGTGAAAACTTAGTTGAAAGTGGATAATTTGAGCTGGAGGTGTACATTGCCGTTGATTCACCAACGACACTTTTTGTATTAGAAGCATATTGTCACTGTACTAATTAAAGTGTATTGTGCCCTTAGGAGAGAGAATGCCCTCTATACGACCCAACCTGGAGGGAGGAGGAGAAAAGAGGACCACGTTCAGACCTCCGTGGGTTAAGGATGGACCATGTCCACTACCAGCCCCACCCACGAACCCATGGCTACAGCAAGCTAAACAGGTAATCAGGTTGGCTGGATGAGGAAAGTTTATTGAAGGCGCCCTTAATGCACCTGTTGTGCCGTGATTGCCTTCTTTCGAGGGCAAGGCAACCACACAATGGACAATGTGGTTAACAAAAACATTATTGTATTCTAATACTTTCTTAATTATCATTCTTATTTCAAAACCGATACAAATTTTTGTAGTATTTTTTATCTTAAGTGTTTATTTAACACTTATGCCAGCTGGCAGTCATTTAGGACAATATCTCTTTTTAAGGTACTTAAATAATAATAATTTATTTCCGTTAAACCAATACATGGTAATAGGATACGTCAAAAGAATGTATACATTAAGATGTAGATTTATAACTACCTCTAACACAGGAGTCTAACACACCTAGTAGTAATAACAAAACTATTAAAAAAAAGTAAAATGAAATTAATAAAAACTGAACAAATAAATACTTAAAAATATATGAGTGTATAAACAAATTAATACAAGATACGTTTATAATAAGTAGAGACATTTTTCAATTTAATAACAATTAAGATAACTATTTAAAAAAAAAAAACTCTTCGGAAATGTCTTTATCCCAACGATGTTTCGGGACGTTCTTACGTCCCATCATCAGGTCCCAATGTGCACACTTTACTAACACTTCTCACAATAAAAACACTTTTCTTCGTTAATGGCCAGCACCTAGCCACTGCCAATAAAAAACACTCAACATTGCATTTCCTCATTCGATTTGGAAGTTCACCCAATATTCCATTTTACTTGTACTATTAAATTTGTGTTATCATCATTAGGAAATTGTTAGTGCTGGATTCATAACAAATTCGATCCCAAAGCTAGCTGAAATTGTTGTTTCTTCTTGTTTAAAATAATTTTAGACACCTAAGTCATGTAATGCTGAGAGTCCTTCAATAAATAAATGTATTTAAAGAAACGAATTGTTTTTCATGAGAAGTGAGTTATTAATCCCTTTTCAAACATTGTTATATAACCTAGAGGCATTGACCTAATAAAGTGAAGTATAAAAATAACTTCGAAAAATCGACATTACTTATGTGATGACCTGATACATAATATTATTTATTTCCATTAAACCAAAACATGGTAATAGGATACGTCAAAAGAATGTATTATACATTAAGATATCTTATAAATTAGATACATAAGCAGCTATTAACTCTTACAGTGGGATTATTAATAACAACACTTAAAAAAAAAAAAAAAAAAAAAAATGAAACTAATTAAGAAATACAGTTATAAATTTTTTAATTTAATAAAAATTAAGATAAATATTTTTTGTAACTCATCCGAAAGTATCTTTTTCACGACGATATTTCGGGACGTTCTTACATCTCTTCAACAGATGTCTAGAAAAGAGAAATAAAACGATGTAACAATAACAAATATAAAAAATATATATTTAACAAATATAAATAAATATAAATCAATAAGTGGTGTCTATGACTAACGAATACATTTTCTATATTCCTTTAATTGAATTTCTTTATACAACCACTCAGCTACCAGATTAATTATTTTCAATCATACAGAACTAATGCAAATTTTAGGAGACAAAACATTTAATGTACATTTAACAAAAAAAAAACATTGATCAATTAATTAGTGCCCTTAGATAGTATTATTAATAAACATGTCAACAACATAACATTACATTTATAGACTATATAGAAATAGAGATGACATCTCGAATCGCGAATCTACCAAGAGAATCATTTTCGCTCTTTTATATTTTTAGCTCTCTATAAATAATTCCTTGTCGATCACAATTACTCACAGTTTGTCCGCTTGATTTAGTATCAGCTACTTCTAAAGTTCTTTTGTTTTTCATTTGGGTTTAACGTAAAATCTACTGTAACGGCGGGCTATCTACAGGTAGGCCAACCTATTCTATACTATGCGTAGTCAGCAGGAATATAAATTTTGTTTACATTAATGCTGATCATGGGATTTGACTGATCCTTGGGTTCAGAGAAAATACAAGTAGGTAGTATCCACTCTTCTATTTGGAGGTTTCTTATTGTCTTTACTTTTCTGATTAGGGGAAGTCGTGTAAATTTTCCATTCCAACCTCTAAATCCAAAAATTACAACAAAAAAAGCATGTCTCTGTAATCGCGATAACTCGATAGAATTCATATATCGAAATTAAATTTGTATATACTCTAGATGCTCTTAAGGACAATAATTTGATATTCAGTCTAAGTGGCCAGAAGGAAGAAAGGGATTGGAGAGGTGCTTAACTCAAAAATCCTAATAGCGGCAGGCGGAATGGATTCAAACTTTCTAGAGTAAGACCTCTAATGATTTTCAGCTAAAGGAGAAGAAGGGTTTAGAGAGAGCGCGGAAACTTGGTTTATTACTAATAATTCGAAATGGTAAAGTACTAAGAATTGTAATTTGAAAACTTATTTTTATTTTCTATTTCAGAGTAATTCGGTGAATAACAGTCCTGCTCCGACGCCTGTCAAGAAACCCAAAGAAAAAGTATTATCAATTCAAAGAGAGGATAGTGCTCAAAAAAGTGTGGGTGATATTGTAGATAGTAAAAAGGTTCAGGGAAAACCTCCAGTGGAAAAAGATGTGAAACCTACAGTCGGAAAGTCAGATGTAACAGCTAAAGAGAAGAGCGTGGAACAGGAAGCTGTGAAGCCAGGACTGGTGAAGGGAGCGTCAAAGGACGGGAGGAAGAAACTAGAGAAACAGGTCAAGATAAAGTTGGATGATGAGATGGAGAAGTGTGAGGTGAAGACACCGCCACCACCTCCGCCTATGGCACCGCCTCCCCCGCCCCCGCCTATGGCACCCAAAGGTACTTATCGTTTCATATATTACAGTAAGATGGGAGATATATCAAATGAAACTAATGAGAACTAGTTTTTGTACACTTCACTTTGGCATTTCGGTGGACGCACACTGTAGGGGCCGCTGGGTTCGTCCCTATTTTGTTAGATACCACTAATAATTACGCTGTAAGGTATGAAATCTGGTTCTGGCCTGTAAAATAAGCAGTTGGAAGATAACATCGTGTTCCATTTGATATCATGGGTTTATCGGTATACAAAAGGTACAGGGGTCAAGAACATTTGTATTCGCTTTACCAGGTCTTTGTTAAAAAATTGAAAATAATTCAAAAATATATTTTATTTTAATTGCTTCAAACAATTACATTTCTCTGTTGAAAAAAAAATATATTCAAGACGAAGAAAGGCTTATTAGGTGGATCAAGGAGGGTGTGGTCGTTGGTAGTTACAAGCACAACCTCACTATGAAGCCTCGCTGACGTTTTGTACTGGCCAAGTTGCCTGCCTCTGTGAAGAGTAGTCCGGAGGTTGGCTTCGATCCTCGAGTGCGCCGCGCTTCCCTGTTGGGTCCCCTTGGCCTTCCTGGGAGATCCCACTACATTTATTGATTTACACACATGACCCTGGTGGTTAATATGCTTAAAAAAAAAAAGTAGTTGTATCAAGTGGAAACTACATTAAAAAAACATTAAGGCGTGGTCAAGGTCCACGCCGTAGATTTTCCGTGAAAACGTCGGGATAAAATCATAACAAGTGTTTCGTATTAATATGTAATTTAATTATCAATCTTTTTAATACAATGGTTATACAGAGTAGTATGGTTACAGAATAGATAAATCACAAGTTTTTTCATTTTCTTTTCGATGCTGCCGTAGCTCTTCCATTTGCTCGGCACTAGACTTTTTAGGTTTTTTAAATTCCTTTTGATGCGAGCTTTCCTCTGATTTGCGTTTTCTATAATTCCGCGCATATTTATGATTCATATGAGACGACATCTTTAATTGTTTTGCAATTTTCAATTTAATACCGATTTTTTCATATATTTCGGCCAATATTTTTATTGTTTCACTTTGAGTCTTAGTAGTGCTCCTCAATCTCTTTACAATGACACCCGAATCAACGTCCTATCTAAACGCATTATCACGCTACACTAATTTCTAATTTTACACAACGCTAATTCGCAACAATCATCCGCCGGCGTCCACTAACCCGATAACGTCATAGGCAAAACAAACACTGCACAACAAACACATACAGACATGCTCTATCCATTGCGACCTCAACCGTTGTTATCGCGTTATTATCGATTGAAATCTGACGGTATTTTGTAACACAAGAAAGTTTGACCGGCTATCACTGTGCCTAACGAGCGAATAGACGTTTTCACGTCAAAATGTTTGAGTGAACCGAGTGTCATGTATCGAGGTTGAAATAGCTGCGTCCGAGAGGGCTGTACCCTTATATGCTATCAGCATTCTTAAGTTTTGCCGAGGAAATTCATGGAAGATAGCTAATTTGTAGGGCCAATTAATAGTTGATTTCCGACCCTTCCCCCTCCAAGACTTGATGTCAATAATAAAAATATGTGTGGTAGTTCACAGAATCCGCAGATTCGGAGTGAAACTGGTGCAGCCCAGGACCCCCACTGACATTCCCATTCTTCAGTAGCTCAGGGCCACCAAACACCTTAATCCAACACTGTATTACTAGTAGGGTGGTTATTTTTTCCGGACATGAGCAGAAATATAATCTATAAAACTGCCACACATAATTTCTTGACACCCTATATTGGTTTTGTATACTTTTTTACAGATGCAGAGAGCAAAAAGCCAGTAAGCAAGGAAAGAGCAATGAAGCTGGAATCTCTTCGAAGTCGGCCAAGAAGAAGGCCGGACTGGACTGACATGATGAAAGAAGTGGAGACTGGGATCAAACTGAAACGAGTCAAGTGCAATGACAGGAGTGCACCCATCCTCCCTAAAGCTAAGGCAAAGGGACAGGTAATTGCTTAACATCCTATGTACTCTCAATTAGGGCAGAAATTACGAATTTTATTATCTAGCCTTTTCTAGCTCTAAAACGTGACTCCATTTTGTTTACTTAGTTGTACTATATATACTTACCAGGGACGTAGCCAGAATTTTGAACAGGGGGGGGGGGAGTTAGGCTACGAGGGTGGGGGGTATATACTCCCGGGAGCCCAGCCCGCAGTTTCCGTGGTTAGCGTTGCAGACTTTTTGTTATTAATTTGGGAGACTCGGACCTCTAGAAGCTCCCCCTAAGGTAACCACTGACTGTAATACTTAAGTTGACTTTACATGAGCAGCAAAAAAGCAAAGCGCAGCAGCAGCAAATGCACGCTGTGGTTTCTGTGCTTTTAAAATTAAATGACTCACATCCAATAGCGTGCATTTACTGCTGCTGCGCTTTGCATTTTTACTGCGCATGTAAAATCAGCTTTAAGAGTATAAAGTATAACATAAATGACGATTTTGAGCGAGGAAATGAAATGATCGAATTCATGTATATTTAAATAAATGTAATTTGACTTGTTTTGTACATGTACATTTATGTAACAGCTGATTGAGGATTTAGGAATCAGACGCACGGGAAATTTGAAGATCCTATTGGTTACTTGCAAGCAATCCATTTTTAATAAAAACTATTTTTTCAGTTTATTTAATTTTTATCTTGTTTTTTTGCTCTGGCCATGGGGGCCATATATAATTAATATATACATATAATATACATAATAAATGAATAATAGAAAATACATGAATATTATATTCCTTTCTTTTACAGGATGTCAAATATAAGATAGTCTGACCTCTCACAGATTTTTATTGGTAGTAATAGCTATTACTACCAATAAAAATCTGTGAGAGGTCAGACTATCTTATATTTGACATCCTGTGAAATAATCACTTCTCACTACATCAGCCATCTTCATATTATATTCCTAATACAGTAGGTGCTACTCATATTTTTAAATATAAATATTTTATATTTCTATAAATAAATCTTCTTTCAGGACGATATTTCCGTGCGATCATGTGCCTCTGTCTCAGGTCAAAAAGAATGAAATATAGAACAAAAAAGAAAAAAAAGAGTTAAATATACAAAAAAATAAAAAAATATTAGTAAAGTAAATGTAGTATAACTAAAACAATTGATGATAATAATACAAATATTAAACTAAATAAGAGTAACTATAATAGAAATTATAGGGAATTGGTGGAGGAAGTCTGCCAAGAAAATGAAAATGAATGAAAAAAATAAAGCTTATATATATGAATGTATATTTATATATATTCTTTCATTTTTGATCAATGAGAAAAAAATTCCGTTTCCGAATAAAGACTTTTCTCTAACGTAAACATTTTTTTTTATTTTATCGATTGTTTTCAAGAAGTGGGGAAGGGCATTATAATGTTGTAATATTAGCAGTGTAATGTTCTTAAACATTTGTTTTGTTGCAGTTTGTTTATGAATCCGAAACGCATAATGCTCACAACCTGCTTTTAAAAGAAATTCAGTCAGGAGTTAGACTGAAGAAAGTCAGAACGAATGATAGAAGTAAACCCATATTGGAAGGTAAGACCGGAAACAGACATTTGTCAGTTTTAATTTATTTAGACAGTTTTATCATTAATTTAATTTCCTATTGTGACTGTTGTTTCATTATATTTACTACAAGTTATGAAACGGATTGTAAATATGCAAATAATAAAAGTAAACACATAGAAATAGCCAAACGACTTCCTTCATATTGTCAACTTTCATAAAATTATGCACAAATATTTATTATTCCTCTATATAGAACCCTAAACTTTTGGATATGATGCGAATAGCATAAGTTATTTAAATAAGTGTTTATAGTCAAAATTCCCCGAAAAATCATAACTTAACCGTGGAATGAGAGTTAAATAATCCCCGAAAATCATGACTTCTATCCTAGCGTAACTGCATGAAAGGAAAGTAATCCACATAAATAAGAACAGGAACCTGCTTTTGTAGTCGTAGACATTTTCACTTGTCTGAAAAAGGGTCTAAAAAATATATATATCTCTGGTTTGAATCCAAGTCTATGTTAATACTCTTATGTCGTTTCTCCGTTCCTTTTTTTTTTTTGGTCCCTATTTTTTGATTGGTGCCAAAATATTATGTCTAGACACATTTTGAAGCCCATACAAAAAATATCATTGCTAATGAGTGTAAAGGATACTTAATTTCATTACCTACTAGATACCTCGAAATTTCAAAACTTAACTTCAGTTTCATTTCAAAACTTAACTACAAAATCAAACCAGTTTCGTTAAATTTAGCTCAGTATTTCAGTCGTAAGAAGACTATTTCTATGCTCTTAGCAATAATTTTTTTAAAATCCAATGTCAATAAGTCTATGTTGATTTGTCCGAATACATTTTTGCGATCTATGTCGTTATAATGGAAAATTAATAAAATAAAATAAAAACAAAGAACTTGTTTAAAATTTATATTGTCTAATTCATAAACAACATGGTGAAAACTGAAACTGGTATATTATATTCCTAATACAGAAGTTTTTAATTATAAATATTTTATGTTTATAAAGATAAATCTTCTTTCAGGACGATATTTCCCTGCGATCATGTCCCCTATCTCAGGTCAAAAAGAATGAAATATAGAACAAAAAAGAATTAGAGAAAATGTTAAACAAGTTCTTTGTTTTTATTTATTTCTATTTTGATTTATTGATTTTTTTTTATTCTTCATTGCAAATAGTATCATTAAAATGTCAATTGTAACGGATATATTTGTTAGGAGGAAGTAAATATTTACTCTACAACAGCTTATATGAAGCTAAGCGTTTTGTGGAGTAAGAACGGGTTCTTATATATTCTATAATTACATTATTCAGCTGTAACATAGAGTTAATTTTTTTTCATATTACATTTCGTCAATACGCAATTTATTGAAATGCAATATCTGTTGTAGGTTTAAGGAAATTCAGGCGACAAATGACCATCGAGGAGCTTATAACCAAATCAGCCTCAGTAGCGGATGTAGTGGCAGTGGCTGCCGAGCCGGACGAATTGGACGACATAGACAAAGTTAGGGATGACCTCCAGTCGACCAAACAGATGCTAGCTCTGGAGATGAGAAATAAGGAAGGTCTGGAGAGGGAGAACAAACGGCTTCTGGCAAGACTGGCCAACCTGGAAGCAGAACTTGAGAAGGAAAAGGTGGAGAGGCGACTGACCCAAGAGGGAACCGCAGTCCAGACCAGGTCGAAAGAGGATGACAAGGTAGGGAGATGGACCAGAGATAAGGAGAGAAGGGAGTTGGGAGAACCCCCACACAAAAAATGTTGGTCATAAGTTGAGTAGAAGTTAGTCAAAAAGGGATCACAAACAGGAGAGTGACAAATAGTAATATATACAGGGTGTAACAAGTCGAGAGGGCGATACTTAGGGATCTTATAGCAAACTTAATTCTGAATAAAAAAGTTTCTATAAACATAGGTCCGCAAATGATTTGTTTAAAAGTTATAATCAAAAAACTGCAGGGCAAAGAAAGAAACACCTGCAATTGGTATAAGAGATTAGGATCTGAATAGGGTTCAAAGTTCAATACCACTCATGTTTATGAATGTTGGGTTCTATTTCAATGCAACTAATCTCATTTATTGTGAATCAGTTTTGCATAAATGCATAACAAATGCTGCGAATGTTCACCTCTATCTCCTTTCGCCAATATTTCTTCCTGCCCGATTCAATTCGGGTGCAATGCTAAATCTATTTGAAAATGACCTAGTGGATATCCTCGAGGATGAACCTGCAAGTACATAGTTGGTTTCAAATGGATGGATGTCCAGCAGGTAATGGCAGAGTCATTCGTGATTGGATGGACAGAAATTATCCAAGGAGATGGATCGGACGCTTTGGACCAGTAAGAGGGCCTGCAACAAGTCCCGACTTAACGCCCATGGATTTTTACGTTTGGGGGCGTTAAAAACTAACGTTTATTCGCAATCTGTAAACAGTAGGGAAGAACTGGTTCAACGGATTCAGAGCGCTTGTGACGAAATGAGAGGACAGGAACAAGAGGTACTAACAGCCATAAATTCAGTTGCCCGGAGGTGTCAATTATGTGTACGACAACAGGGAAGACATTTTGAACAATTATTGTAGACTCTTAACTTTCAAGTGGTTAGTGTTGTATTAGCGTTTTTTGATTATAACTTTTAAACAAAGCATTTGCGGACCTATGTTTATAGGAACTTTTTTGTTCAGAATTAAGTTTACTATAAGATCCATAAGTATCGCCCTCTCGACTTGTTACACCCTGTATAATAGCAAAAAGTTATCAATACAAATTATCAAATTTGTTTTGTTCAATCAATTTTGGTTATACTGAAGTATAATCATTGTATTGCAGGTTAACCAATCTATTTATCTATTCATGCTAAAGTATTACTTGATTTTGACTATGGCTTATTAAAGTCAATATTAGTTTGTATTTAAGGACACCATCGGAGATATGACCAGTGATCCTAACCACTAAACTATCAGGGATCCAGCTAACTTGGAATGATAGTGGCTTTCATATCTGACTAGTTTCCAGATTGCATAGTCCTTAGTACAGCTGGCTAAAATTAACTGGTTAATTACCTGCCTTAAATGGTGTTAAGGCTAGCTTTGCTGGTGGATCCCTTTAGTGACTAGCATGCCTCTCTGGATCCCCGATGATGTAGTGGATAATTTCGTTGGCTGGATCCCCGATAATTTAGTGGCTAGCATCGCTCGTTGGACACTTGATAGTGTATTGGCTATCATCGCTGACTGGATTCCAGATAGTGTTGTTTTTTTTGTTGAAGGTTCTCTTAAAAAGAACCCATTTCTAAATAAAACGCCCCATCAATTTATCTTGACCCGTTCAAAAGTTAAGGGTGAGATCCTCCATAACTGCATCTAAAAAAAGTAACTTTTTTTTCAGTTATTAACCAGATTAAAGGAAGAAGCAGCAGAATCCGCAAAAATGACGAAAGAAATGGAGGGCAAGTATCAGAAAACCGCTGAAGAACTGGATCTGACTCGGGCAAAACTGGAGAGCGCTTGGTTGAAGAACACACAGCTTGAGATGGAACTAAAGTCAAAAGGAAACATGGCGGCGGCTTTGGCAAGGCAGCCGTCTTCAAAAAAAATACCACATTCGACCTCCCAGCGGAAGTTCAGCTCAGTCAACAACGAACCTGTGGAGTCTGACAGTTATACCGAGTCTGAAACCGAAGGTAACCTAATCCAACATTACTTCATTAACTTTCAAAAAGAGTACCTTGAAGCCTTATTTAAAAAAATATATATACATTAAGTTGTGCTCATTTAGGTGCAAAGCAAATCATTTTTTTTAAATGAATGTAACCATATGTATACAACTATTGAAGTCAGGTAACTGGAGTGTCAAAAATCACTTCTAGCTTAGCAAGTAATAACCAAAATATTCTAGATAAAAACCTGAGAGAAATTTGTGTCTGACTTTCAGATTATATTTGATGGCAGCAGTGCTGTCAGTGGTTTGAATCCAGTTCACAAGACTAACAATAAGTCAATTAACTAATTGACGAACGTATTTCCATCATGGGACCGATAATGAATAACGTTACGCATCTAGGGGGGTTTTGGAATTATTTTACGTAATGCAATAAAACTCTAAATTTTCATTATTTCACTCGTCTTTTAGTAAAAAAAATTAAATTTATGTTATGTTTGGGGCGATGTTAAATTGATGTTACAATATGAGGGAAATGTTCTACATTTCATGCTCTCAGAAGAATTCATCTTATACTGTTCAAAAATCTGTTACACAATAATATCTATACTCTTTTACTTCTACCACCTGAAAAATTATTGTTATCACATTTAATGTTTCAAATATTCGATTTTTTTTTTTATTTTAAGCCTTTTTTTCGCATACATATTTATAAAACAAATAAGTAATGCCAAATAAAATGCATGATTTACTTAGTTTTTCGACATTTTTAACGGTTTTGTGGATCAATCAAGGAAATTCGAATTTCCAGGATGAGAATCTCCTAATGGCACTGGTAAATCGGAAGTCTACCATAGCTAATATTTATAGCTTTTAAATGTCAAACAATGGTTTACGAATATCTAATGCTTGGAGAAGTAAAATATTTATCGATAAACAAAGGAGATTTATCCTCCCAATATCTAAAAAATATTTTTAATTTATATTAATGATATTTTTTTAAATTTATAGATGAGGATAGCGATGAAAAGGGTGAGACAAAAGTGGTGAATCAAGAGGAAAGAGAATTCAAATTGTTGACTCAAAAATTAAGATCGATCAAAGAGAAGCGCGCTGCAGCCACCAAAGAGAAACGGACCCTGAAGTCACAACTGAGTCGGCTCCATCAGATGTTGAGAGAGGAGAAGAAGAAGTACAAATTGCTACAGAAGGAGGTGGAGAAAATGGCCAGTCTGATGAAGGATGTGGAAGAGGAAGGGCAAGAGGAACAGGCTGAGGAAGAAGAGGATGAGGAGGAGGAGGTAGTATTAGGAATTATATCGTTATTAGCATTGGTCTAGACCATGTATGGGCAACCTTTGACATGTTGCGGGCCAAACTTTAGTGTGCAAATACGTTCGCGGGCCGCGTAGATGGTTCAAAATAAAATAACGTCGGACTTTAAAGTAGTGTTCATAATTTTTAGCGATAGATATCAGACATGAAATAATAAGACAATGTTATTATAATACAATTTATTAAAATAACAAAATCGAATGAAAAAAAATTGGTACAATATTATAATTAAATCGTGAAATTTGGAATTATTACAAACTACGAAAGTTAAGTAGCGACACCGAAATCAATGAGACACTTGAGCTTGAATTTGGGAAACTAATCCATTGATGTTTGAATTAATTCCACTGATACAAAGACGTAAAGAATTTTCCAAATTATTTTCAGTGAGCCTTGTACGATGTTTTGATTTATTAACTTTCATCATTGAAAAGAACTGTTCGCATTTATAAGTATTGCCAAACGCACAAATCAATCTTCTTGCGAATTTTCTAAGCTGCGGAAAATGGTCTTCTTCGAGGTATTTTTTGTAGAAATCGCACAACTCCACGTCTTCAAATTTAGATTTTAGGAGTGAGTTTTCTTGAATCTCGATCAACTTCATTTGCAAGTTTATTGGAGCATTTTGTACATTACTTTTTGTTGGATTAGCAAATAAATTGAAACAGTCTTCCATGTTTTTGAAATCCGCAAACACGCACATTAAAAACACAAAAAAAATACGCAAATTTATTGACCATAAACAAACACGCGATGACATGAATTTTTCCTCACTCGCCTTGCTCGCTCACTTGATTCCGCAGGAGCAAGCGACAAACCCCATCCTACTCGATCTTCCTAATTTGGAGTGAGTGTGAGTAAGTAGTGTAATATTTTTTTTTTTTAAATAGGGTTTTTCAAAATGTCTCGAGGGCCGGACCAAATCTTACAGCGGGCCGGATCCGGTTGTTGCGCACATATGGTCTAGACTATTATAAGAGATCGACTCGTAAGATATGTCTCAGCAAAAAAATATAATGAACATTTTTTTTTTAAAATTTTTTCATGCAGATCGGCAAATAAATTTGAGATACGGATGATGGAAGTTCTCCCCGATTTACGCCTGTATTTTCTAGGTTATAAAAACCCAAATAAATAATGAGAGGAAAATATAGAATTCGAGAATCGCAAATTTTCCAAAATGTTGAATTTCACATTGAGTGACTCAATAGTATTATTTATTAATTTTTTTTATACCTCACCGGATAGATAATATATGTTCTGGACATTGGAAGACAATTTTAAAACTGTTGTCATCATACGAAATTAGATCAAAAATCCTACAAGTTTCCCCCCTAGCGTTCTTTAAAATATTTTTCTTATTTTTGAATTTCTCTTTCTTGGCACATCCTGTGTACAGTAGACCATCCAACGATTCTTATATTTAACTTATTTACATATTTTTCAGGAAACCGAAACAGAGAGCGAGGAAGAAGAAACAGAACAAGAAGAAGGCAGCGATGAAGATTTGTCAGAATCAGCAACCCTTCAAGATAAAATATCCAACCTTAGCAAAAGAATCAAAGGTCATGACTCTCTGTTCACCAGATCTAAGAAGGGCAACTATCTGCTGAAAGTGAACATAGACAGAAGGCAGGACGACCTGAACCGACAGAAAGAGATGACACTCACACTGCAAGAGGATCTCAACGCAGTCCTTTCCGAGCTTGGATGAACTGTTTCTTTAATTTATATTTGGTATTTCAATGTAATATACACAGTTTCAAATCTTCGGAGAACCTCCAATTTTCTTTAAAATGGTTGATACGACAAAAAAACAATTTTTACAAACTCATACTACTTTTTTATTCTTAATCCAGTGGGGATCTTGAAATATTTTGACCCGTATATTTACGGAAATATTGATGGTATAGATTTTCAAGCAGATTATAAAAGTTCCGACTAGTTGGATTTCGGAAATATTCCTGTAAAGTTAAAGAGTCTGAAGAGAGTATTTATATTGCGATGCTTGTCTTGAATCAGGCACATTTGACATTGACTATGGAAACAAAAAAAATATTTTTTTAACTGACATAACGATTCCAACACTATTTTTTTATTACTAATATATATATATATATATATATATATATATTTTACAGTGGCGATCTAGTTTTCGACATATTGATACTATCTTATTTCTAACGAAATGATATACATTTTTCATGAGATTATAAAACTACATTAAATGTTTCACAATTCTAAAAAAAGAACTTTTTTGTTCCGACCAGTCATTGTGGAGATATTGCTGTAAAGTTAATGAGAGTATTTGTATTGTGAGGCTTGCCTTGAACTAGTCACATTTAACATTTATAGTTGTTATAACGATTATAAAAATTAGAAAAATGTTTTTAGCAAACATAACTATACCAATATTATTTTTTTATTGAACATACCGTAGCAACATTGTCCATGTTGTTTTCGAGATATGATACTAACTATCGTTTTCCATTGGATTATTTTCTTCAAATTATAAAAATATATTACATTTGATTTTAAAATCGTTAAGAGCCTGGAAAGTGATTTTAAAAAACTAACCGCTGGCTGGTCTTGAAACAGTTAATTATTCTGCTAAATGAGGATTATTTTGATGCCTTTGCCATAATGTTACTTGAAAATTCAGTTTTCCTCATTAATTGCCCTAGTCTTATTCAAAACCTATCTTCATGTGCATATCAGACTCCTAACTTAGCAAGGTGGTCCGAAAAAACCCTTCTTTTTTTCAACTTTGCATTTAACGTAGCTTTATAATCTGAAGAAAAGTGTGTACCATTCTATTTGGAAAAACAAAAGATAGCATCAACATCTCCAAAACTATGCATGATCGAAAAATATGAAGGTTGTCACTGGACGGTCAACGGTTTGTCATATAACGTTTTTATTTTTTTATTAGACCAACCGTTTTAGAGAAACGTTACTGTTCCTTCGAAGATTTGTTCATATACCAATGTTTAAAAATGTGTTAATATTTATGGAAAAAGGTCAGATGTCACATTTCCAAAATTTTGCCTATGGGCTTTTAGAAAACTTCACAAAATAGAGCCATAGTTTATTAAATAAAGTGTGAAAAGCTGTTTAGTAACATTGAAACAAGTATTGTTCAAAACATGTAGACATCGGACCTTTTATTCGAAGATTATTGTATCAAAATACAGACTAACTTATTTTTATATCTAATATTTTACTTTCAAATAATACTTTGTTACCAAAACAAATAAATTTAGTCTTTATTAATTATATTGATGTTTTCATAATATATCAAGTAAATATATTTAATAAATTTGTGAAAACTTTTCTTTCAAATGTTTATTTAAAGAAATGTGGATCTGTTTTTTGTAAAAAGATGTAATATATTTTGTTTGTGACATTTTTGAAGCATACCCATTTTGTCCTGAATTAAAAAAAAAAAAAATAGCGCCAAACACCCTTGTTTTAAAGATGCTATACTTGGTATGAATTATATGTTGATGCGCTCTTCGCAAACGGATTCCGTGGATTTGATAAAGACTGAATTAATAATTTCTTTGCACATGGAATTTTCTTGCGCCTTGTTATTAGTAAATATAAAAATTATATTGAATTGCTGAAAGCAGCCCATAGTAACAAGATATATATATGGAAAAATAAATCATATACATATATATAAACCCGACCGAGGCCCTTAGTTTATTTTATCTGGGAGGTAAAATAAACTTAAGCACGCCGTCCTTCGGATGGGACGTTAAGCGATGGTCCCGAGCCTGTATGATGTCAGGTACTCGTTAAAGATCCCTACCCTAGGTGAATAAAAAGTTAGGGTAGGCAAAATTTAGGACTCCCACAGTAGAGTCGGGCTCATGGTCTATTTAAATAATAGATTTAAAGAGGGGCTCCTATAGAACTCGGACCATACTGTCTGTATAACCACTAGTTGTATTGCTGAGCACTGAAGGAAGGTCATCCCAATTTGGTGGCGACAGTTTATAAGTTTGCCTATTTCACGGTTTTCTCAGTACTGCACTATTGTAAATATCAACAGTATTTTTCACCATGTATACAGAATAAACCAAGGACACTTATTATTTAGTGGACAGAGTTTCAAAATATATCTGATCCCTTTTTCGGGATGATTTCGTGATGTAAATAACAACATTATAATTTTTCGGAAACAACAAAGACACTGCAAACACCAAAGCTCGAGCGGTGTCTCCAGTTTTTTGGAATACACGAGTCGCAAAAATCCGAACTAGTGATTGCAAAGGGTTATCGGATTATCAAAAATTCGAATTTGCAGGAAATAAAAAAAAAAAAACAAGCAGGTTTCCGGATGTGTGCAGGTTCTCGAATGTGTGTGTTTCGCCTCTTTGCACCCTAAATCAAAGGAAATTTCTGGGCCGTGTATTATGTGCCTACAAAAGTGGCATTAGTAACTAAGTGCGGCCCTTGAGGTCCACACGGCAAACTTCCCAACATGATATCAATATCAATAATAATAATAACGATTACAGATGTAAAATTTCATCACTCTCCGACCATCCGTTAATGGGCTAGTACAATTTTTTTAGCCTCCCCCCCTTTAGCACCTCTTCTGCTAGGAATTTGGGGATATCACACACCCTTTTTTTAAACTTGGCTTTTAAGAATACTACATGTTAAATTTCATTAAAATATAGTCCGATGATGAGCTAGACCTATTTTTATGCTAAGCCCCCATCGCAACCCCCCCTACTCTTAAGAATTTTGAGACGTCACACACCCTATTTTTCAATTGGTTTTTAAAAATACTACATGTGAAATTTCATGACAATTAGACCATCCGTTGAGGAGCAAGAACAAATTTTATGCTTAGCCCCCCTCACAACTATCCCTGCCGTTCAAAATTTTTAGACGCCATATAGCCTATTTTTCAATCTGGCTCAAAAGGATCTGGCTACACATGTATATCGATTGCCAACAGAACAAATTGGATCGGATATATCTTTTTCAAGAAATCTTAAAATCCTCATTTTTTGCAGTCTTCTTCTTTGAACAAAAAAAAACAGGTGGACCGAATTTCAGATCATATTTACGTTGATAGGCTTCGTTTGGAAAAATTGACCACGTACGTACGTACACACATACATACTTCTTTTCAAAAAAAGTGTAAAAATACTATAGTGACCTTGAAACATAAAAATATGTTGAACATTTTGATTTCGTTTTTCTTACCCATTACAATAACTTCCCTATATGCTGGCAAGTTAAAAAAAGTATAGCTGCATCCATGATACACCCCCGTGATCATTTCAAATTTAGATAAATTACTATAGGGCTGTATCATTTTGGGTTAACCCCTTCTAACAGAATCGATACATCTATCATCACTGGTAGAATACACGAGAACCACAGGAAATGTACTTCCATGACTAGAATTATTTGTAGAGAATGAATATATCGACACGGAATGTCATATGTGCATCCAGGACCCAATAACACAACACCTATTAGTTTTTTGAGGGCGCCGGTAGCTCAGTGGTATGCGTGCTTGTCTTCTGAGCTCAAGATCGTGGGTTCGAAATCCCACCGAGGCCTTTAGTTTATTTTATCTGGGAGGTAAAATAAACTTAAGCACGCCGTCCTTCGGATGGGACGTTAAGCCATGGTCCCAAGCCTTTATGATGTCAGGTACTCGTTAAAAGATCCCTACCCTAGGTGAATAAAAAGTTAAGGTAGGCACCACTTAGGACTCCCGCAGTAGTGTCGGGCTCATGTCCACCAGAGTGACGAAAGAGCGCTCTGGTAGTAGGCGATATTTGCGTATTTTTATTATAAAGAGTATGTTTTATGTCATACAGGACTTCTCCCTCCCCACGGGCACTTCTTAGGGAACAGGGTGTCACAGACTGAGGTAATCTCAGGTAACCTGAGGATTGTATAAATATTACAACCTAGCAAATTTAAATGTCCCTTTGAACTTAGTGCTGACGATGACGCAAGCCGAAACCGGTACACTTTACTATAAATTTTTGTGGAATTAGACACAAGTTTTTTGTTTTTTTATTAATTTTAAGAGTTTTTGTTGGAAATTTTCTGTTGATATTTTTCGATCAGATTCATATAAAAAAAAAAGAAATATTGCTCAATAAATATTTTTAAAAAGTGTGATTGTTTGTTAATAACCTAAAAACCTTTTCTGTGCTCCTTTCAAGGAAAATAAATAATATTATAGGGTTACCAAAAATAGCCATGGTTCATGTTACTGTCATATTGAGTTTGTTTAAAGTCGTAAGAAAACTAACTTATTAAAATCTGTCGTGACTAGCCCCTGACTGACTCAGAAGTGACACTTCGCATGTATCCTACCTACATTTTTAATTTCCTTTCTATCCATGATTAATTCAAATTTTTAATCATATCTCCTATTTTTCACTTTCGCGAAGATTACAGTCAAATCTCCGGGAGCGACCTGGCAAGCAACATTAGCTACATTACGCCACAAAAATATCGCATAACTTATTAGTAGGTAATATCGGAAATTGTATGAACCCGTTGAAACGTTTATATTTATATATTTAATACATCGGATGAGACATTCTCTGTACTCCTTCCTGTTAATATTTTGTTTATCTATTTTTTTAATTGTATAGTTTTTCTCCAATGTAGCACTAATTTTTATTTACCTATCTTTTTATTTCTTTGTACTGATACTATATTTCATTGTTTCCTGTTCTTTACTCTGGATCTATTTATTCTTAAGGGACCTCGGTCCCCGAATAATACAATTTCATTTTATTTTTTTCTTATCTATATACTGTTTTTTTTATTTTTTTTTTACATATTCTCTTTTATTTATATAGTAGATACTTTTATTTTTTTTTCTTCATAATTAAGCTGTCAATTTTATGTTTTTTCATGTTATTCTTTTGTATTTCTATGATTTAGTTTTCTCCAATGTAGCACTATTTTATTTATTTAATTTTACGAAATACTGATACTATGTATTTATTCTTAGGGGACCTCTGTCCCAGAATAATAAAATTTCTTTTCATTTCATTTCATTCTCAGGTCATCAGCCGTTATAGGCAAGTACACTGTAGAAAAACAAGTAAACAATGAAGAATCCAGTATCTGTGATTCTATGGAACACACACCATGTTATTAATTTGTCTCTGTAAGTGTGATATTGTTCAAAACTCAAACTCTTCACTTTTTAGCGGTCGTTCAGATCACATAGAAGCAGCAGGACCTCCTCTATAGTCCGGGTAATGGACGAAATGTCGCAAGAAGGCTCCTTCAACGGGTATTGATTTAAACCAGTCCACGGCAGGTAAGGTGATTCAGCGTTACCAAGAGACGACCCGAGGGACATTTTTTCGAAGCTAAATGCATTTTCAAGACGGTATTCTTTGACGTGCTTCACAATCTGGTTGTAGACACTCCGAGAGCTAATATCAACAACGAAGCGGTGAGAAGAAGAGGGCACGGAGCTGACTCAGTGGTGAGGAAGCCAGGTGCAAGCCCCCTCCTCAACAGACCGGGGGAACCAAGTACACAACCATGGGTCTGGATGGCTTCCTCACCATAAAGTCAGCTTCGTTGTACAATCTTCTCATCGTCTGGTCGCTGATATTAGTTCTTCGAGTGCCTCCATCCACTCTTTCTAAAGTAGACCTTATTGGAAATTCATTTAACTGGAAAAAAAAAAAAAGAGTTGGTAGTGTCCCTCCCATGGCCTTAGCGATAGTTATCATCCCTCTCTCAGTGACCTTGAACCACCCTACCCCGAAGGACGGCGTGCTCAATGTTTTTCCATCTCCTAGATAAAAAACCTAAGGGCCTCGGCCGGGCTCCGAACCTGCAATCTTGAGCTCAGTGGCTACCTCTGAGCTATCGGCTCCCTTTGTCTGTGTGTGTGCAAACACGATAACTTCCCATAGAATGAATGTATCGACAAGAAATTTTATATATGTACCTAGAATCCCTTAGGGAGGACAAGTATTGATTTTTTGCCAAATCGGCCAAAGGGAACGGGGGATGAATTAACACAAAAACTCATTATCAATATGTCAATATGACCCGACGAGTTTTTTTTTTCGGTTTTTAGTTTACATTTTCCTGCGTTTTTGGCTGAGGGAACTCCCTCTCTATTCCTCTAGGATTTGGGGGGGGGGGGGGGGGGGGGGGGGGGCGCCCCTCCTGGCCAGAGCAAAAAGACAAAATAAAAATTAAATAAACTAAAAAAATAGTTTTTATTAAAAATATATTGTTTGCAAGTTACCAACAGGATCTTCAAATTTCCCGTGCTAAATTGTTATTTATTATTTATTCCTAAATCAACAATCAGCTGTTACATAAATGTACATGTACAAAACAAGTCATATTACATTTATTTAAATATATATGAATTCGATCATTTCATTTTCTCGCTCAAAATTGTCATTTATGTTATACTTTATACTTTTAAAGCTGATTTTACATGCGCAGTAAAAATGCAAAGCGCAGCAACAGCAAATGCACGCTATTGGATGAGAGTCATTTAATTGGTATTACAGTCAGTGGTTACCTCAGGGGGAGCTTCTAGGGGTTCGAGTCTCCCAAATTAATAACAAAAAGTCTGCAACACTAACCACGGAAACTGCGGGCTGTTCCCCCGGGAGTCTACACCCCCCACCCTCGTAGCCTAACTTTGCCCCTCCCTGCTCAAAATCCTGGCTACGCCCCTGCTCATGTACCTATTTCTGCCATTCGTTATACTTGCTTATACTTTTTATAGTCTCTCTTTTTCATTACTTGATTTTGTATGTATGTCTCTTTTTCATTACTTGATTGATGTATGTGGTGTTGTTGTGAGTTTGCTGAGCACTATACTGGACACAAACTCACAAGACCTTCACCACACATCCACTCAAGTCATTATAAGGCCCTGAAGAAGAACATAAATAGTTTTCGAAACGTTGGCCAAATTTTGAATTTTCTTTTACACGACAGAACCTCGATTTCCTTCCACATTGAAGAAATAAAATGTAATAACATTTTGTTTGCCTTAATTTATTTTTTACCCTTAAAACGAATGTTTGTCCTAATTTAAAATGTAATAATTGTATTCATTTATTGCATATTAATTATTAAACAATTATTTATAATTTTCGGGTCACATTGACCCAACGTGAGTGCTTATGTCCCAGGTAACAATGTGAGTGCTTAAGGGTTAAATTCAAACCCACACACCTATTAATTTTTCGCGAAATGAGCCGAAGAGAAGGGGGACTCTTCTCAAAACCCTAATAACTGCCCATATAATGAATGTAGCGACACAAAATTTAGTACAAGGATTCAGAAGCCTCTATGGGTTAGGTTAGGTTTTATGACTCATGCCCGGGCTTTAACAACGAGGTCATATCGCCTACTACCAGAGCGCTCTTTCGTCACTCTGGTGGACATGAGCCCGACTCTACTGTGGGAGTCCTAAATTTTGCCTACCCTAAATTTTTTATTCATCTAGGGTAGGGGTCTTTAACGAGTACCTGACATCGTACAGGCTCGGGACCATCGCTTAACGTCCCATCCGAAGGACGGCGTGCTTAAGTTTATTTTACCTCCCAGATAAAATAAACTAAGGGCCTCGGTCGGGTTACGAACCTCTATGTAAGTCAACTATTGATTTTTAGGCTAAGCGGTCGATTGTTTTTGGAGAAAGATTGAAAACTTAATGGATTAATTCGAGCTGGGGAAGTACATTGTCTGTGATTCGGGCAAAATACTTCTCGAAAGAGGATCCTTCCTCACGGACCATAGGCACTTGTGAACCCCATTGATTGAAGGCTGCGCCCCCTTGGTCCCCCCTCCCCACCCCTTCCTGCGCCCCACTCCTTCGCGCAGCATGAGGGGCTGCTACCCTACTGAAAGCCGGCAGTTCAACCTTCCACTGTTCCTGGAAGGTACGTTAGTTTCGTGAAATTCTCAACAACATGGATAACTATACGTTCAAATGAACCCATAGCCAGGTATGTTCAAGTATGTATATTTATTTTGCTTCCTAAGATCTTGCGAACTCGCCGTTTCTCCAACATTACGTAAACAACCCATTGTACTTCCCTCATAACTCCATCTGAGATTCACACATAAGAACGTCACTTAAAAGAACACGGTTATTAGAACCTAAATGTGAAGTACTGAATATATTTCAAAACTGCACAATGAATATTCATGTTGTCATGTTCTAAAAGAATACTCGCACGACCTGTCAATATTTTCATTATATTAATCTGATAACTAGTTTCGCGTATCATCGTGGGTACTGAATAATGCTGTAACAAAACTACTGGAGTGAATATATTGGGTGTATTGTTTTAAAATATCACCGTATACATTCCAGTATTTTGTACAAAAAATATGATATGATGACTTGTATAGTGACACCAAGTTGGAGGATTTTCAATGAAATGAATCGTTCATGGTACAGCTTAATGTCGCTGTCAAATTTCCGAAATCGTAAAAATAAATTAAAAATCTAATTGTTCAAAAAAATCGTAGGTATTATTCATAATAGAGCCCACTAAACCCTTTTCTTCTTCGGAAATTTGTCTGAAAATTAGTACATGTTTTACTCAGTGTCTTTTGGATCCCCATATAAAATTTCCTGTCGATACATTTTCTACATCGGCATGTGTTAGGGTTTTTCAGTTAAGCCCCCCTCCTATGGAGTTCTGGATACCCGTATGAAATTTCGTGTCGATGTGTTCATTCAGTCGGGAGATACCGTATCCACAGAAACACACACAGGGACAGATATGACAGTTTTGAATGCAGGGATTTGTAGTTTTTGTGTTAAATCCCAATCTCTCCTTCTCTTCAATAGGCCTCGTCCTCACGGGGTTCTGGTTTCACATATAAAATTTCATGTCGATACATTCACTCTATCTGAAGTTACCGTGTTCACAGACAACTTTTTTTTCATATTTGGAATCTGGGAGGTCGGAAAACAGGAAATTCCGGTGAAAATTCAACATTGATTTTTTCACCGATTGCATAACTTTCCCTATATTATGTATATCTGAGGAAGTAAAATAAGTTTCCACTCTCCACTAGTCTTACTTATGACTTCTGAATCCACATATAAATTTTCTTTTTGAAATATCTAGCTATAAGTAAAATAATAAAATCTGTCAGATTTCCTTCAAGTGATATTTTTCATTATTTCTCTGCAAATCTTTGTGGACATAACTGTTCTCACAGATCCCCTATTTAACAAATGTTATGTTTATACAATTGTTGTCCTTGGAATTACTCTTCATCTTTCATTGTATTATTTATATTATTATTATTATACGGTTTATTATTACAAGCAGAGAGCCCAAAATGTTTATTTGTTAAGTTAATTTTGTTAAGAGTGTAAGTAGAAAGATTCGTTTTTTGTAATTAACAGTGTGTTCGTATTTAATTAAATAAAAATTCAAAATGTACACACATCCCTTTTTTGCTGTTTGCAATGACAGCCGGTAAGTCTAGTCAGAGAAAAGTCAAATTTTTACTTCGCAATACGAAGTATTAGTGAAAGTTATAATCGGTCAAAAATTTGATGTTAAATTTTCACCGCAATTTGTTAAATTTTCACCGCAATTTCATGATTTACGACCCATTGATTTTAATAATGAAAACAACATGTATGTCCATGTGTGTATCTGTGAAAACGATAATTCCCGATAGAATGAGTTTATCGAACTGAATTTTTACAAGTGTATCCAGAACCCCCTAAGGATGTAACGTTGTAATTTTCAGTCAAATTGGCCAAAGAGAAGGAGAGGATTAGATGGGGCTTAACTCAAAAAACCCAATAACTGCCTGTCTAATGAATGTATCAACTCGAAATTTAGTGTGAGGATTCAGAAGCCCCTGTAATAATAATAAACTGTCTTTATTGCTTTGCCAAAAATACAAATACAATTCAAAATTATGGATAACATTTTGACAGATACCCCTGGTACATACCGTCGGGGGAAGTTCAAAGGAACCCCTGTACAAGACATATATTGATTCACAACTTAATTGTTAATTCGCGTTGGGGAAGTACATTGCCAGTAATTCACCTTCTTTTTTTATAACATTTATTCATTATTGGATGTTATAACTGTTATTGAGAAAAAATAAAAAAATTATTGTATGCAGATAATACTGGTATTTTTCTCAACATTTCTTCCAGAGATGTCTTCAAAATTGATATTTTTTCGGGACATTTCCACGTCATTAGGAATAGATAATTAAAATACACAATTTCTTTGTCAAACTTCACTATATATTCTCAAATACTCAACTAGTTTCGCCGTGTTAAGGCATTATCAAGAGTCACTTACAAACATCTTGATAATGCCTTAACACGGCGAAACTAGTTGAGTATTTGAGAATATATAGTGAAGTTTGACAAAGATATTGTGTATTTTAATTATCTATTCCTAGAATGGAGCTTCACAAAGTAAATCTGGAAACCATAAATTATCCACGTCATTAGTTGAAGGGTTAGGTTAGGTTTTATGACTCATGCCCGGGCTTTAACTACGAGGTCATATCGCCTACTACCAGAGCGCTCTTTCGTCACTCTGGTGGACATGAGCCCGACTCTACTGTGGGAGTCCCAAATTTTGCCTACCCTAAATTTTTATTCACTTAGGACAGGGGTCTTTAACGAGTACCTGACATCGTACAGGCTCGGGACCATGGCTTAACGTCCCATCCGAAGGACGGCGTGATTAAGTTTATTCTACCTCCCAGATAAAATAAACTAAGGGCCTCGGTCGAGTTTCGAACCCACGTTCTTGAGCTCAGAAGGCAAGCACGCATACCACTGAGCTACCGGCGCCCTCTAATTGAAGGGTTGAAAGCCATAGTGGTGTAAGTCACTTTATGAGATACCAAAGGCTCACACGAATATTACTGTATCAAAATAGCTGTTCCGTTCACATGTCTGAAAAATTTTGCATTCTATCGGCTAGAAAAGTAAACTAGGACTTACTTCACTCTTCCTCTCAACAGTTATGCCTATAAAGCTTTCGTAAAAGACGTAAGTCAAGAACACAAAAAAATTGACTTATACCACCATTTCTTTCAACCCTTCAGTTCATTGTTATCCAAAGAAGGGACGTGAAATTGTCCCGAAATATTGTCAATTTTGAAGACACCTCTTTAATTTTGAAGAAATGCTGGAAAAAAGTAACCTGTAGTCTAGTCATCCCATAGAAGCCTAAGGAAAACGACAAAATGTATTTTATTATATGTATATTAACAGGCTTTGCTCGGAGTAACTTTAAGCAGGTTAGTAACGCACCTAGTAAAGTTATCTGCCCGGTTAGTGACTTTAAGTTACATGATTTTAGAAATGAGTTGAAGTCAAAGGGCGGTGGTTTGTGACTTAACCCCTCAGTATAAATGGAAATTTCTGATGTCTCACAGTCTACGTAAGATCTTTGAAACGATATTCTACTCAATGATCAATTCGTAACTCGAAACCCATATTAACTTTCCCCTCATCCCTCCAATATATCAAATATCCGTATGATTCAAACGTTGGAGATTTGATTTACTACATTCTTGGTTTTATACATTAACCTTGAAAGGTCAACCGTTAAAAAGGTATTGTATTTTTCGCCTCCCTCACAACCCCTCTTCCGTTCAAAATTTGGATATGCCTCATGGTCTTTGAACTGGACTTATAAGGACCTATTTGGGAAATTTCATGAAAATCCGATCAAGAGCTAGCATTCGTTTTACATCCCCCCGCCCTCCCGTTCAAACATTTGGGACGTAGTCTATGATACAATTGGACATACAAGAATGCTACATATGAAATTTTATCAAAATCTCTTCCGTAATTTTTGCCACGGACAGACAAAACACAGATTTATATATAAAGATAACATCTCTTATTGAAGGATATCTGTTATAGAGAGATATATGCTGTCGGGGACTTTTTTGTAGAACTTATTATTTCGAACAATTCCTCCATGCATCCGGACGGCCGTTTCTCCTCCAACTTGCTTCTCATTTACCATCACTGCTCAGCTCCCTTTTGATCACAATCAAGGTATTATATGCCAATTGACAGCTGCTAAAACCCCGCGAAAATTTAAAAAAAATGTAATTATTTTTTGTCTAAGTTTTTGTTACCGGATTTTTACAACTTAAATGAATGTTTTTTGGGTCGCTGATTACGAATTCAATATTTATTTTAGCCAAAGTGGTCCTAATGTTGTCATTTTGGTTTAAAGTGGTCCAAATTCAATATATTGGCTATTTTTTGCCACTTTTGGTGGTTTTAATGGATTCATTAATTGTGAAACCCGTAGTTACCTGATAACAAGCCAGCTTCACAAATATTTTGCACCTAGTTTCATCCAAATTGATCAAAAATAGAGCGGGGGCTCGAATTTTGAAAATCAAAACTCAAATTTCACACTGTGCGCCGGTGGATCAGAGGTAGCGTGCTTGCCTACTGAGCTTCAATATCGCGGATTCGAAATGGGTCGAAAAGTTTTTTATCTGGCAAGTAAAACAAATTTGAGCACGCCGTCCTTCGGATTAGACGTTAAGCGATGGTCTGAGCTTGTACGATTTCAGGTGAAGCCCCTAAGTAGACAACATTTATGACTCCCATAGAAAAGTCGGGCTCAATCCTAAATGCACTTTGCACCAATCTATATTAATGATGTTGAAATTGCTTTTGTTTGTTTGAACATCATGCCTAAAGGGCTGATGGGATTTTCATGAAATTTCACATGTGCATCCTATAAGCCCCAGTTTTAAAATACATAACATTACATCCCTAGACCTGACTGCTTTCTAGTTCAGTTTGGGGAGTGAAGCTATTTATTTTATTAGTTTAAGACTAGCCTAAAGACAGGAAAGGGAACGCTGGGGGTCCATTCAGCTGCTTAACCACATCCAATCATCTTACGCACTACTTGTATTGAATAATGAGGGGACTACGCCCCCCTGTCTCCCTCATGTGGGCTTCACAAACGGGCATTTCTGGATCAGTCACTGCCAATTTACTTCCCCAGCTCGAATTACCTACTTAAGTTGTTCACTTATGGACTTCTGAATTTGATATCTGAATTCCGAACCTCATAAGGACGACATCTTTTTATTTTCAGCCAATGTGGACATAGACATTCCCTGATTTACAGCCAAATCGTGCAATAGAGAAGGTGCGGTTACAGTGAAAGCGGAAACTAATAATTAGTTATTTATAATTATTATTTATATATTAGTTAGAAATAATTATTATTTATTAATTATTATTTCTGGGGATATACATTGTCGATAACTCACCTACCTACCGTAGGGGGAAGTTATGAGTTTCCACCAAATTTCATATTTTCCGACCTCTGTGCAAGAATAAAAATAAAAATAAAATGCGTTGAATCACCCGGTTATGCACTTCCCCAGTGATAATTGTTCAACGATGTTTTCGCTCTCCCTCTAAAGCCTAAAGGGGCCCTCACACTGGCAAAAATTTCGCTCAAAATTTTGAGCACAAATATTGAGCTTATTTTTGTACAAAATATTGAATGGTCGTGGACCCCTCACACTACACAACATTTCAGTGTCGACTAAACATTCATGATGGAAGCACGGCGCATCGCGTTGTACTCAGCCATAGCCGCATACGTCTTTGCCCAGGGCAAACCCGGAGGTTGAAAGTAGCGTAGTTGTATTGTGTGCTGTGTTGAAGGAGTCTTTAAATAATAAGAAGAAAAGAGTGTGGGTCAGGAATTATTTGAAGAAGCGACCGACCCATGGTCATCGTAACCTACTTCGCGAACTGAGCTTGGAACCTACACTTTATCAAAACTTCCTGAGGATGAATGAAGAGGTGTTTGAGCAACTTTTGAGTATGGTTTGCCCTCTGATTGAGAAACGTGATACACGAATGCTACAAAATATTGACAGGTCCGCAAAAATTTTCTAAACTTTCAGAAAACTTTTGAACAAAATATTGAATACCCCTTTTTTTGCACAATATTTGTCCTCACACTCCCAATATTTTTGCACAAAACCGACATCTTCAAATTTTTGTGCAAACATTTTACCAGTGTGAGGGCCCCTTAACGACCAGTCCGCCTCCTCCAAGATGCTGATATCCCTGAAAACTAATAGGTTGAGGTTTAGGTTTTATGACTTATGCCCGGGCTTTAACTACGAGGTCATATCGCGTACTACCAGAGCGCTCTTTCATCACTCTGGTGGACATGAGCCCGACTCTACTGTGGGAGTCCTAAATTTTGCCTACCCTAAATTTTTTATTCACCTAGGGTAGGGGTCTTTAACGAGTACCTTACATCATAAAGGCTTGGGACCATGGCTTAACGTCCCATCCGAAGGACGGCGTGCTTAAGTTTATTTTACCTCCCAGATAAAATAAACTAAAGGCCTCGGTGGGATTTCGAACCCACGATCTTGAGCTCAGAAGACAAGCACGCATACCACTGAGCTACCGGCGCCCTCAAAAAACTAATAGGTGTTGTGTTATTGGGTCCTGGATGCACATATGACATTCCGTGTCGATATATTCATTCTCTACAAATAATTCTAGTCATGGAAGTACATTTCCTGTGGTTCTCGTGTATTCTACCAGTGATGATAGATGTATCGATTCTGTTAGAAGGGGTTAACCCAAAATGATACAGCCCTATAGTAATTTATCTAAATTTGAAATGATCACGCAAGCAGGGGGGGGGGGGGGGGGGGGGGGGTGAACCGCCATCTTGTCCTCCTAACACATGTGCTTGCCTTCCCAAGTTATTATTTTTAAACATAAGCCCCTGTGGTACCGCTCCAGACCTAAGATTTCCATCTTTACGTGACACTTCCAACTGTACGTATATCTTGATTTTTTTTCTACTTTGCCGTCCAGAAAAATTAGGTATATTTTTGGAAACTATTCTTTAGAAAAATTGTTGGTGAATCGCCAGCGATGTACTTCCCCAATTGTATATAATAAACTAAGTTTCCGGTCTCTCTCTAAACCCTCTTCCTTTGCGTGTTTATGCTGAAAGTCTGTAGTTGTATTACTTCCAACGAGAGTTATTAGGAGTTTGGAGTTAAGCCCCCCTCTATATCCCTCGCACGAAATAATCAACTACGTTTTCGCTCTCCGTGCAAAACCAATCGACCATTTGGGCTAAAAATTAATAATTGACTTACATAGGGATTCATGAATCCTCTGAATTTCGTGTCGATATATTCATTAAATCGGCAGTTATTAGGGTATTTGAGTTTAGCCCTCTCTTCCCTTCGACTGATTTCGCGAAAAGTTAACAAGGTGTCATCCTTATGGGGTTTTGAATTTGTACATGACGTTTCATGGCAATATATCATTACAACGGCGGTTATTCGAGTTTTTATGTTAAGCCCCCTCCTCCCCCTCCTCTGAACACTCCCTTTCCTTTGTCCGATTTAGCTGAAAATCAATGGGTGTCGTCCTTGTGGGATTCTGGATACACATAGAAAATTCCATGTCATTCTGTTGGGAATTACCCTGGTTACAGACAGACACAGTCATTTTTTTTTCATTTTTGTAATCAGGGTATTCGGAAAACATAAATTTGGCTAATATCTCGTTAACTGGACTGCCTACGCAACAATTTATTGTATGTCTGTGGTTTCCCGGATGAATGACTAAATAAAAAAATTATAATGATTAATTGAGTCGACAGTATCTTTTCAATGTAAAAGGAATTCGAGGTTCTATTGTGTAAATGAAAAATTCAAAATTTGGCCAACGTTTCGAAAACTATTTATTCACCTTCACCACACACATCCACTCGTCATTATAAGGCCCTGAAGTAGGAAATAAATAGTTTTCGAAACGTTGGCCAAATTTTGAATTTTTCATTTACACGACAGAACCTCGGATTCCTTTTACATTACAAAATTATGGTTTTGAGTTATTACAATTTAAAATTGTACACTGTTCGATGAAGTCAGAGAAAGTAAATTAATTACTGATAATGTAACAGTGGATTATAGCATGTTTTGAAATAATGTATGGATGTGCCTTTTATTTTGCTCTACGAATTTTATATTAAGAATTTTTTTGAAAAATTAAAATATATAAGGCATACTATGTAGTAGTAATGGTATTATTTTTCATCCGATTTCGGACAAAATTTCCTCACCGCTACGTCTTGCTTGTTACACTTAGTTTTGACTTGATTCTTGGTAAAACTTTCAAGATAAGTCAATGAACGGACTCGAGATTGGGGACCTTATCTGGTACACAGATGGCTCTTGGACCAACCAAGGTGTTGGTAGAGCGTCCAAGTATTGACCTTTAAAATAGCCTTGACAAACACGCCACCGTCTTCCAGGCAGATGTTCAATCCATGCGTATCCAAGAACATTAAAAGAGCCTACTATAATAACAGCAGGCAGCCCTCATGTCCCCGCAATCTCTACTACTCTGTCTGGGAGCCTGTGAAGAGGTGAATCGAAGGCAACGAAGAACGTCTGGCGAATGAGGGAACGGAATCTGAACTCTAAGGGTCTGAGCCTTTTTGCTAGATTTCTAAATAAATGGAATACTATGTTTTTTGACCGTCTGTCGAGTTTTGCGAAGTTTTACAACGAAAATAAAGGTTTATATAATATAATGTCGCCCACGCAGGTCTTTCTTCTACTAACTATTATTGTACAGATCATTCTCTCCCCCCCTCCCCCCCCCCCCCCCCCCCAACTACCAAATTAATTTCATTACTGCAAACGGTTTTATTTGAGGCTTAACTCAAAAATTCTAATAACTGCCGTTGTAATGAATTGACTTGACATATTTTATTTGAAGTCAAAACCCAATGAGAACATTATAACAGGAGGTTATATAACAAGTTGCCCTTGTCTGAGAAATTTGAACTTTAAAGGCTTTAAAACAGGTAGTGGCTTTGCTAACCGACAACCCAGTATATAGCATAACGAAATATTATGTCCTAAATTTCTAAAGCAAGTACTAATTATTGTATTTGTTTTATGTGTAATTGTGACTATAAATAACTATATAAGGCTGTTATAATATGCTCATTATAACATAACCTGTCAAATTTCGGCGATATCGGCCGAGGGGAAGGGGGAGTTCAGGGGTGGGGGCTCAACTCAAAAACTTCATCTATTAACTGCGATGTAAAGAATTTTTCGAAACCAAATTTACTGTGAGGATATAACTGCCTCTAAGTAACTCAATTACTGATTATTATCGCAAATGGTCGACTGGTTTTGGAGGGGGGCGAAATGTTAATTTATTAAATCGTTCTGAGGAATTACATTACCGGTGATTCATCGACAACTTTTCTTAATTTCCATTCTTTTTAAGAAGAAAAAAATATCGATTATAAAAACATATTTTAAATTTTGTTACGCGTAACAATTTAGACATTACTTAGAAATATTTCCTAAATAAATTTATTGTTAGTTCTTTGAGGCGCTGTAACTTTGTTCCTAATGCTCCTATCTCAAATCTGTGCTCATTTTGACAGTTGGAACAATTTTGTTAAGTACAAATTTTTCGATAGACCTACGGCATGTATTTCGCAAACGGACCTGTGAAAAATCGTATTCTATCTATTCTTGCAGTTTTCTCTACAACTTTTACTTGTAAGTATAGTAGACTCTCCCTTATCCGGCGTTCTGTTAACCGGCGCGCTCCCTGATCCGGCGCTCGCAAAATAATATCAAATTTGTTAAACTAAAATTAACATTCAATTATTAGATTATCAATTATATGAGCCACGTGTATAATAATTCCGTAACTCACGAATCTTTTACATATGTACATTGTATTTATTATGAAGGGAACGCTAATACAATATTTTATTACTTCACTAATATCCTATAAATAAATTATAATAGTTGAAAATCAAACATTTATAAAAAATGTTTCCTTGAATAGGATTCTATATTTTTTCTCATTAATTGATGATTTCCGTTATTCGTCGTTGTCGGTTATCCGGCGTCACGACGGTCCCGGCGTTGCCGGATAAGGGAAAGTCTACTGTATGTTTGATTTGGTCATAAATATAAGCGGGATTTTGAAAAATGTACTTAGGACCCGAAGTAAAGTGGTTTTAATTTTCGTCCGATTCGGTCATCTAATCAGAGATGCTACTTGTAGCACATGTGACATTTTCATTTCAAATTTCAAGTGCCTTGCTACAATGGTTTTAGAATTAGAGCGCTCACAAAGTTCTAATCACAACATACAGACACAGACAGACATTGTTGTCAATATTGTTAGAACGTCAAAACTAGAATATTGTCAAAAGACCATTGTCAAAACATATTCAGAGGACCTTGAAAAGTATAATTGTGTTAATACTCTTATCTGGGATTGTCGCACGATTACAATACTTCAATTGGCTATATAGCTGTATAGCTACATTATGCCGGGTTTACACTATGTAGCTATACAGCTATATAGCCGAGCTATGTGGCTGTGCTACAAGTATTTCAAAACGCCACCCGAAAACAGCTAAATAGTCCGGCTATATACCTCAATTCAAGAGCTATATAGCAGGGAATGAGTTTCCCGTCAGTTGTCGGTAAGGTCAAAGGGAACTATATAGCCGGGCTAGAAGCGCTTGTTTTGTTGTAGCACAGCTATATAGCTGTCGCCCGAAGACGCTAGTCAGTTGTGTGCTTGCTCTGAAGCAAGTTTTTCAAGAGCAGATATAGCTTTTCCAAAGTTAGTGTCTTTCTTTTCAATTTTGTGTCCAATGGTGCAGAGTTATATTCGAAATCAGCACTTGTCATTCGTAAGACGTTTTTAAAACTTCCACCGCAGCGAATTTCATAACACAATGACGCGTCTTCTGCATTATCGTCTAGGTTCAAATCATTTAACATATCACTACCACTGTACTTCTTTATGGCCTGAAGATACGGTCGCACCCAAAACCTCCGTTCCCGTCTCAAAGTTGCCAGTAAGACTGTTGCTGCGGCGGCAACAACAACAACATGTTTCTTGCTTGCCATCTCGAAGTGAACTGGTTGCTTTCATCAAGTACATGCTCATACAGCTACTCAACTAAGCGTTTTTAGACATAGCTATATAGCTCCTTTTAGTCATTTCTATATAGGTCGGCTATATAGCTGTTTTCCTACTTAGTGTAAACTAAGTATACTAAACGTATAAGAAAGGAATAAACAAAAAATGTAGTTAGTTATTGTGACTCATGTCCGGGGTATAACTACAAGGTCATATCGCCTACTACCAGAGGGCTCTTTCGTCAGTCAGAGCCTGACTGTGGTTGTCCTAAATTTTGCCTATCTTGGGTTTTTTCGGATCTGATTGATGATTCGGGATCGATCAAGGGTTTTTCACCTCCAAGATAAAAAAACCTAAGAGCCTCAATCGGGTTTCGAACCCGCGATCTTGAACTCACTAGACTAGCACGTTGCCTCTGAGCTAAAGGCGCACTCTAATAAAGAGGTGGTATATGCTTACACCTTATATTATATTACACACTAGCAGTAATACCCGGCGTTGCCCGGGGAACTTTGACTTTTCTCCCAATATCTCCTATAAGGCTATTCAGTTCCTCGACAGTACATTCATGATGTTATAATTTTCAATTATTCAAACGGAATAAGGCTTATAGTCCTTCAACTGTAGTAACGCTAGCTTTGGAGCTAAAACTAATTTATTCAAAAAGATTTCTCATTAATCGTTGCAATGGTTTTCGAGTTACAAAGACTAGCACGTTGCCTCTGAGCTAAAGGCGCACTCTAATAAAGAGGTGGTATATGCTTACACCTTATATTATATTACACACTAGCAGTAATACCCGGCGTTGCCCGGGGAACTTTGACTTTTCTCCCAATATCTCCTATAAGGCTATTCAATTCTTCAATAGTACATTCATGATGTTATAATTTTCAATTATTCATACGGAATAACGCTTATAGTCCTTCAACGGCAGACATCCCAGCTAGTAAGTTTTTAGGACCCCTGGGCACCATGGCTAGTACGCGCCATTCAACGGCGGAAACCACAGCTAGTGAATACTTAGCATCAGTGGACGTCCTAGCCAGTGCGTACTTGAGAACGCTTGTGACCACCAGGTTGATTAAAACATAGACTTCAACCATCCTGGAGCTAAAACTAATTTATTCAAAAAGATTTCTCATTAATCGTTGCAATGGTTTTCGAGTTACAAAGATTGCGTGAGTGGATGCTGGGATGGACCAGGGGTTGATTAAAAAATAGACCTTAACCTTCCGGTAGATAAAACTTATCTATTCAAAAAGATTCCTCATTAATCATTGCAGTGGTTTTTGAGTTACAAAGATTGCGTGGGTGGATGCTGGGATGGACCAGATATTGAGGTACTAATACGCCTATAACCTTCCACAGACGATGACGAACAAATTAAAAAAAAAATTAATCAAATCCATCAAGCCGTTCGTGAGTTATAGTGGTACAACGCACAGACATTTTCAGCTTTATATATATGATTATATAAACATTATTATTCAACATTAAATTAAACCGACTGAAAGAAAGGTTTTATTCGGAAAATTAAGTAGATTTATTCTCCAAAATAACTGCATCGTTTATCAAATCATATCAGTTTTTTTATCCCTGATTATTTACTGCTTGTCCTGCTACTCTGTTATCGTACTTCAGCTATGAAAGAGGCCTTTATTTTTTATATTTCTATTTAATATTTATGTTATTTATTGATTGATCGTTAAAATGGCATACAATGGTACTCTTTGTAATGTTGCTAGACGGAAAGTGGATATATATTATCTCACTTTTGAAATTGAAGTTTCTTTTGTTTTCTTCTAGAAATTTCATATTAAGAATTTTTTTGTTAATATCATAGAGGAGATTTTAACTCTATACTATTCTTGTTTAAGAGGAAGAACACCTCGAACTTTCATGCGGAGGCATCGTGCAGCATTTGGAGTGTCCGCTGTATTACTAGGATAGGGTGGAGTTGATAGCGTATCATACCTGGGACTGTACCTGCGGCAACTGGTGACGGAGACCAGGTACCAAATATTCAGTCGATTTGGTTCCTGGGTGGAGACAACCGCCGATCGCCTCACTTAAGCCCTACTCTGATCTCGAGCTTCCTATATCATCATATATATAAAGCTGAAAATGTCTGTGCGTTGTACCGCTATAACTCACGAACGGCTTGATTGATTTGAATAATTTTTTTTAAATTTGTTCGTCATCGTCTGTGGAAGGTTATAGGCGTATTAGTACCTCAATATCTGGCCCATCCCAGCATCCACCCACGCAATCTTTGTAACTCAAAAACCACTGCAATGATTAATGAGGAATCTTTTTGAATAGATAAGTTTTATCTACCGGAAGGTTAAGGTCTATTTTTTAATCAACCCCTGGTCCATCCCAGCATCCACTCACGCAATCTTTGTAACTCGAAAACCATTGCAACGATTAATGAGAAATCTTTTTGAATAAATTAGTTTTAGCTCCAGGATGGTTGAAGTCTATGTTTTAATCAACCTGGTGGTCACAAGCGTTCTCAAGTACGCACTGGCTAGGACGTCCACTGATGCTAAGTATTCACTAGCTGTGGTTTCCGCCGTTGAATGGCGCGTACTAGCCATGGTGCCCAGGGGTCCTAAAAACTTACTAGCTGGGATGTCTGCCGTTGAAGGACTATAAGCGTTATTCCGTATGAATAATTGAAAATTATAACATCATGAATGTACTATTGAAGAATTGAAATGGATTCGAACGAGAGATATTAGGAGAAAAGTCAAAGTTCCCCGGGCAACGCCGGGTTAGTAGATTTATAAAACAGGGGTTTTGTAAACTTTTCTGGATCTCTACTTCATGGTTTTAAAACCAATATAATGCCGGGGATCTAGGCCGTGATACTAACCACAACACCGTCGGGGATCCAGTCAGCTATGCTAACCACTACAGGATATTGGCTCCTAACACAGCCTGGAACCAGCTAGTTTTAAGTATTTTATTGAGTTGATATGTATTATTGTATCTCAGGAGGACGGTAGATTGCATGTCAAACTGATCATAGGCCCTGAACGTTAGATTCCCCCTTCCCTCTAAATAACTCCCTAATACTTTCAATAAAGTTCCTTACAAAAAATAGTTTTCCCATTCTTATCTTAATGCTTCTTACCGCTTTACTCTTCAACTATTATAAATAATGATACTTAACATTTTTTGCAGAGATATTGTGAAACACTTAATAAAAAATAAAGAAAATCGTATGTTTTTTAAAATATTGTCTATTTCACAAAATATATATAAAAATGGGAGTACTTTCGGTCGAGAAAAAAAACGAAAACAAACACCATTTTGATATAAATACAACAATACCTATATTTTTGTGACAAAGGTACATTAACTACAAAAAGGAAATTGTATGAACGGTCAGACCAATATCAAATATTCACCCCTTTAATCGCCAATAATATAATCCTCCAGTCTGTGTATGCTTTCTTACTTTCTCAAAAAAAAAAAAAAACTGTGTATTTTTATTCATATATTTGTTATTGTCATCTTTGATTTATTTCATATATGCATTTATATTTGTATCTTAATTAGCTCATACTATTTCAAAAATTATCGTTTATTAATATTTCAAATTGAGACGAAATTTTATTTTTAATGTTTTCCATGTTTTTAAGACTCACAACAGTACAGGAAGGACAGGGAAAAACACAGTGGGGCTGGGAAAATGGATAGTTTGGATTGTAAACTTTTTGAACTTTCCTCCCATTTAGTAAATAATCGTAGAACCATTATTATAGAACATAAAATCCCTTACTTTAGTGGCTTTCAAATATCTGCTATCGGTCCTCATTGGGTTTTGAATTCAAATATGAAATTTCATGTCGATACATTCATTACATCGTTATTCGGTTTTTGTGTTGAAACCTCTTCTGACGAAAGCTTAACTTCGAATTTCTGACTGATTACATAACTTTCCCTATACTTCATATAGCTGGGGAAGTATATATTCTCTAGATATACATATCTATCTATTATCTGTAAGTGTATAAGTTTTATCTTTAGCGGCTATACATCTATACCAATGTTCAAATGCTCATGAAAGGTGGGTTTTCAGTGTAGAAATTTCGAAAAAAGTAATTTTAGATGGATTCACTCTTAAATTCAAACTTTTAAAATTTTCAAGGTTATCTTCAAGAGCATATCGTAACAATTATTAGTAAATTTCATTCAAATCAGACATAGTTTTCATCAAGCTATAGACCGATCCAACTTTCATACATTACTCCTTGCCCATAATAAAAATGATATCTCAAACATTTTCTATTACAGTGTAAACTCCATTTAACGACAAACTCCCTAAAACATCGAAATTACTTGAATCTGGTTGGTTTACCTTGTTGTCCATACAATGATACACATGTAGCATCACACCCAGTCTAAATAACGTCATCAAGCAATAAACAGTACTTCTAAGTTGCCGAAATTAATAAGAACTGCAGCTGTGTACGTTCTTTTGTTTGTTATTTTGTTGCTTTATTGTCTAGCACGTATTTACCTCGACTGTCGGCATCATACCTACCGAAGATTCTAAGAAATTCGATCTTTTGTTGTGATTACCTTAAAATACTGGAGCAGCAAAAAATGTCAGACGAAGATAACAGACTATACGCAATAAGCGTTGTTATTTGTATCAATATTAATGTTTGTTGTTTGTAAATTTTATACTTTATTAGTAAATACATATTATAATAGTAAAATACTATTAAATGTAATGTAATATGTATTGATTTTTCTTCTCTTCATTTAATGACAACTCTCAATAACGCCATGAAATGCGCAGACCCTCAAGTATAGAGTTTACGCTGTATTTGATCAGCGCTCTGAAACAGATCATTCATTGTTCACGAATAATGTATTTCAACTTACATATTATATTGATATTCAATAACTAAATCTCCACTCCATATTCACTGTCTATGTTATATTATTATTATTATTATTATTAATTTGTAATTACTTATTTTTATTTATATACATATTTTTTTTGTTTATTTATGTTATTTATTTAGTTTGTTAAAGGTTCCTTTACATATGTCATTATTGTTTTATATGTGTCATTATTACGTTAATATTGTAACTTTAATGGTCACTGACTCGATTGTATAGGGGTGATCCCTTTAAACAATCAAAATTATTATTATTACATAGTTTTCATCAAGATTATATGATGAGGGTGTTCGTCAACTATTAGGAAGGATTGACCAACAATGTAATGGGAAGGAGGAGAGATCAAGCTTGTGGTCGATAAAAACAAACTTGAAGAATTTCGCCTTCTTCAGAGCCTGAATTGTCATATACACATTATCAAAGAGTTTATATAAGCTAAGTACAATTAAGTAAATATATAACACTAAAAACTAAATGTGACTAAACAAACAAAACCTAAACTGAAATAAACTATAATATGATATCTAAACAAAAACTAAATATAACTATACAAAAACTCATTATGAGCTATCAAAAAATTTTTAAATAAAACAAAATATATCATTAATATGGTTAAACATTAAAATAAAAATTGTATACACAATCCCCCTTCTTATTAGAATCAAAAACAGCCACACTCTTTATCGAAAATGAGTTATTGATACTGTCACATTCTATCTTGGATGGTTATTTGAATCTAAAGCACCGTCTCTATATCAAGTTGAAAAATATGTTTAAAAAACAGTATTGAGATGAAAGTATTGTAAGTTATCTTCATACAAATGCAGAACAAACCTAGGTTTTCAGTTCTCGTGAGATAACCTCAATATACACCTTTATGTATTGAATTTAATGTACAAAGATAGGGTCAAAGGTGTAATTGTAAACTATGCCTTGCACAAAACTATGGTGAAAAGATGTAACAGTTTTCCTGTTCTGAAAAATTAATTTTTCTGGAGATGGTGGAGTTTGATTCCCACTGCCTCATATGATTCTTGGAGCAGGGTAGGGCAGGATACTCCGATATGAGACAAAGTGACATAGGTAAGAACGGGCCAGGAGGCTTTGAGACTGAGGCCTATGACACCGGAGATAATTGATTCTATACGGTGTTCACCACACCATTTTAGCTATCTGGGAGCTGGCAGCTTGGTAGTACAGGAACTAACTCGTGTCACCACACCACATCAGCTTAGCTATCTGGGAGCTGGCAGCTTGATACGAGTTGGAACTGACTCGTGTCATCACACCACATCAGCTTAGCTATCTGGGAGCTGGCAGCATGATACGAGTTGGAACTGACTCGTGTCATCACACCACATCAGCTTAGCTATCTGGGAGCTGGCAGCATGATACGAGTTGGAACTGACTCGTGTCATCACACCACATCAGCTTAGCTATCTGGGAGCTGGCAGCATGATAGCGTAGGAACTGACTAATGTCACAAGTGTACTGAGAACTGGGAGAGAACACTATTTACCTTGAAAGACCCTACCTTCGGTCAAACCCAATAATTAAACTTGGGCAGGCAGAATTTAGGACTCCCTTAGTACAGGCGGCCCATGTTCAATAGAGGGACGAAAGATCTTCAGGTAGTAGGCGATATTACCTTGTAATTGAAGCCAAATTTATTTAAAATTTTTTTTACATATATTTTTGTATACAAAATTTTTGTAAATCAATATTTTTTTTATACTTCTGCCGGGGTTTCAACAAGAGTCATATCGCCTACTACCAGGGGTCGGAAAACATGAAATTCCAGTGAAAATCCGTCTTCTAATTTTTGACAGATTCCTCAATTTTAGCTTGAGCTATAGCTCTTTCGACGTCGGTCTTATCTCAGATATTAAGGTAGTTATACCACTTGTAAACCGAGCATGTAAGGTAGATGGTTCTTAAATACCGGAACTTCGGTTCGGCTAGTTCTGACTCCGTACTGCACGATCGATAACTCTTTATCTATTTATTATATTACACAATGCGAAGCTGGCATATGTGACACCTTTATTTCAAATTACAAGTTCATTTCTACAATCGTTTTTGAGTTGGAGCCCTCACTTCCGATCATACACACACACAGACATCATTGCAAAAATGGTCAAAATGTTCCGTTGAAAATTAGATCTCGGATTTTCACACGATTACAATGGTTCATCATGAGAATCATTGAAAAATATTTCCTAAGTTCGACTTATTCTTAACCAACTACGTTTTCGCACTCTCAGTATGTAAACCAGTCTTTGGGGGCCATGATGGCTGTGCGGGCTAGGGCGAGGGCTTTGGTCGCATGGTCTCACCATGGCTTGCGGGTTCGAATCCCGTCCGGGAGTGAGTTTTATTTCGTAGATAGAACTCCCTCCCGGGGCCATGGATGTTGTAAATAACTTAATAACGAACACATATGGCTAGAGCCGGTGTCTGCTGAGGCCAATCAAAAAAAAAAAAAAAAAAAATCTTTGCCTTTACCTGATTTTGCTTAAAAAAACAATAGGAATATTACTTATGTACTTTAGAATCCACATTTAAAGTCGAGAGTTATTAGGTTTTTAATTAGTTGAGCGTTTCTCTAAACACCATTTCTTCGGCGGATTTGCCTGAAAATTAATATATGTCAAACATGAAGTTCTCAATCCATATACATATTTCGTGTCGATGTATTCATTCTATTATGAGTTACCTTGCTTACTGAGTTCAAGATTGCAGGTTCAAAACCTGGCCAAGACCCTCAGGTTTTTTATTTTTGGGATGTGAAAAAAATAGTTTTTCGGATGGGACGTTAAGCGATGGTGTACGATGTCAGGTACTCGTTAAAGACCCCCTACCCTGAATAAACCTTGGGTAGGCAAAATTTAGGACTCCCATTGTAGTCGGGCTTAACCCAAATTTTCAACGGGATTTCACATGTTTTAACCATTTTTGCAACCATGTCTGTGTATATGATTGGAAGTGAGAGCTCTAACTCAAAAACAATTTTAGAAATGAACTTGGAATTTGAAATAAAGGTGTCACATATGCCAACTTAGATCTGATTAGATTTTGGCAGAAATCAGATGAAAATTAAAATGACTTTGTAGGTCAAGATTCAGCTTTTATTTATGACAATCAAAAATCTCTTGAAATAAAAGTTGTAGAGAAAACTGTGGAAGTAACGACACTATTTTGACACGAGATTCAGCTTGCGTTTCTAGAACCCCATAAGAACGGCTATTAATTTTCAGCCAAATCTGCCAAAGGGAAGGGGGTTTAATAACAACTCTATTAACTGCCAGTGTAATGAATGTATCGACAGGAAATTTAGTATAAGTATTCAGAAGTCTCTGTGCAAGTCAACTATTGATTTTTAGTTGGCGGGAGAGCGAACACTTAATTGATTAATTCATGCTGGAGGAGTACAATCCCCGGGATTCACCGAACACTTTTTATTTTGTGGTGGTTCTCCAGTACCCGACGCTACAGTCCTTCATGACTGGAGTCTGGAGAGACTTGACAGGTTGGTTCTTTGGTCGACTTCCAGTATCTTCCTGAGTCAGGTTTCTCTTCTCACTCAAGTTCATGTTGCAATAGGTATAAAGAAAACAATTATATCGGTATCTCTTTCTTTGGATCGTCAATTACGGTTACATAACTTCTCCTATACCATCTCTTTGGAACTCCCTGCCTTCCCCAATCCGTCACTCTTCTTCCGTGGCTTTCTTCAAATCCTCACTATTCCAATTGCTCTTCACTAAACAATCCACTCCTCTTTGATTAGGTCTTCATCTCTCTCCCCCGTATTCTCTAATTAGTCAACCTCATTATTCTTATCATTTAAATTATTTACTTATCCCATTTTTTTTTCTCTTTCTATTTTCTTTATATTTTTCATCAAGCATTTATTTATTTTTTATTTTATCTTATTTTATTATGCATTTTTATTTGTCTTCTTTCTCCTTACACTTTTTAACCTCTATAAATTAATTTTATTTTGAACCTTGTCTGGGCATCCTCCCCAATGCTGTTTTTATTAATATATGTATTTTTTTCTTATCTATATACTGTTTTTTGTATTTTTTTTTACATATTCTCTTATATTTATATAGTAGATACTTTTATTTATTTTTTTCTTCATAATTAAGCTGTCAATTTTTTTTTTTTTCATGTTATTTGTATATCTATATAATTAAGTTCTGAATTCAACAAAGTAGTTTTTAAAAAATAACTTTTATTAAAATACAGAAAAATTACAAAGTAAAGGTGTTGTGAACAGCAAGACGGAACTCAATAGACTGAGCGCGCGGCAGTCGAACGCCGTTATATTGTTTCTAGAAGTTCTGATGCTGAGTCTATGCTTTTTGTAGTTAGGTGTCACTTAACTCTTCCCTCCTAAGTTTTTCGAACGGCCCGTTCGAATTTTGGCAGCTCACCATGGGGGGTCCAGCTTCTTGGTCGTCTGCGGAGCGCACTGATGATTGTTCTAGGTTTGCAGAACAGATCATGTAGTCTGTGTCGGTATCTGAATAACACGACTAACACAAGTAACATACAAATTAATAATGTTATGGTTAAGATTAAATGAGTAAATTGGGCTATTGGTGACAGTAGGATGGGTTGTTGGGCCAGTTCCACAGCTTCTTGATTGGGCCATTGGTGACAGTAGGATGGGTTGTTGGGCCAGTTCCACAGCTTCTTGATTGGGCCATTGGTGACAGTAGGATGGGTTGTTGGGCCAGTTCCACAGCTTCTTGATGAAGATCAGTTGACGGGCTTAGGTGACGAAGTTGTAGGTTGATTTCATGACTACTTTCCAAATGCACTAGATTTAGTTTAGGTGGTGTGATCTCGAAGGATGGTTCGGCTGATGTAAATACCAATGTTCCGATTATAAGTCGGCAGGATGAGCTTAGTAGAGCGGCTCCTTGTATAGTCTTTGTGCGGGGTATGCCTTCGCAGTCTTCGATGATTTCATTTGGTTGGTGAAACATAACTAATATTTGTTTATTAGATAGTGCAGTCACTATTTTATACGAATTTTTGACTTTGGCTGAGTTGCAGCGGTCGAGGCTAGTGGTGGTGCAGGGTTCTTGACTAGACTGCTGAGTACACAGGATGATTCCATTATTTACCTTGCATTCTTCATCAGACCAGAGTTCAGTGTCCTCCAAGATGACGAGAAATCTTTTAGGTGGTAGAATGATAATTTCTTCACTATTAGGTACAGGGTAAATTTTGGAATAGGTTGCTTGGAAAGGTTTTAGGATTGGTATTTTGAGAAGGAAGGTAATCAATTGATTTATACCAAATATGTATAATTTAGAAGCGTTTAACAATTTAAATAGATGATTTTTGTCTAAAGGGAGTAATTGATTATCCCTATACATTTTCTTAAGATAGTTTTGTATTTGTATTAATTTCATTATTTTGATTTTTAAAGAGAGCATCGACATTATTATTTATCGTATTTAAATCGTCATTGTCCGCGTTTCCAGCTACAAATTTAATTATACTTCCGAGTCCGTTTACTATCCCACGTTTTTCACGCCTATTACTTAACTTATCTAAAATTTCCCTTATCTTATAAATAGTTCCTTTAAATTGGCTACTAATTCTACTCATTATAGTATTGTTGACTCCATTTGTTTTTAATGTATTAGAGTTCAATATGAGTGTATTATAGCTTGTTTCGTATTTAGAGACATTAACATGAAATAGAAAGTTGTGGTAATGATCTAGTAAGCTAACATTTGACAGTGGTTCTATAAAGTATCCGTTTGTTTCAAGCTTCGTTATTTTGAGGGTCAGGCTGGTCGGGATCAGGATCGACCTGCACGGAAGAAACATTTTTTCTTAGTCGTTTTGCCTTTCTTATGTGGGCTGTAGTTGGTCTGTCTTTCTTAGTAGTTCCTTGAATTTTACCTTTGATTTGTCCTGTGACTTTTATTTTTTCAAATGGAGGGTCAGTTTTTCTAGATCTGTTCCTTTCAATGTAAATTTCTTGGTCTTGTACGTCCGGGTTATTCTCTTTATTTTGGTTTCTTTTATTTAGTACCTGCTGGGCTTTTTCTTTGGCTTTATTATGGACTTTATCATAGAAGGGCATTAATTCTTGTTTACGTTTTTCGTTATATTGTTCGAAAGTCGTGAGTCCTAGGTCGAAATCTATGGGTCGATCGTATGGTCCATACAATAAATAGAATGGGGAGAATCCAGTTGATGAATGTATTGCTTGATTGTATATAAGAATGGCAGTTATCATGTGATTGGATGGAAGATCACGTGGGTTTTTCAACTTTATAATTCTTAATTTTTCTAGCACTGTCGAGTGTAGTCTTTCTATGGGCGAGTTTGAATTGGGATTGTTGACTGTTGTGAAGTGGAGTTCTACCTTGTTTAGTTTGCAGAATTCTATCATAGTCTTGTTTTTGAACTCTCTCCCTTCGTCGCAAACTATTTTCTTAGGTAGATTATGATGTGAAAAGTAATGTCGGAGTTTATTTAGAATTGTCAGACTAGTTCCATCTTTGATAAGGTATGCCTGAGCGTAGCGAGAAAATAAATCGATTATTGTTAGAAATTTTGAGCCATCGAAAGAGAAGGTGTCAATATGGATGACCTCAAATGGTCTTTGAGCCGTCATTGGTCCTGAAAGTTTTAGGTCGTACAGTCTTCTTTCATACTTCGATCGTTGACATAGATCACAGATATTGATGACACTACTGATGGTATCCTTCATTTTTGGCCAGAAGTATTTTTCCTTTAATTGGTTCAGGGTTTCGTTTATACCGTTGTGGTTTTGGTCGTGATATTCCATTACAATGTTATTTTGTCTGTCTTCATCGGTTACATCTTGACATAATTTCGTACAGATAAATATTTTTATTGCATTATTGAATATTTTGTATACAAGGTCAAGGAACGGTTTATGAATTATTTCGTCCTTAAAATATATGCCGAAATTTTGGTCTGGTCTTATGATTTGTTTGAGGAGAACTGAGAGGTCCTCTTCCATAGCGCTTCTTCTGACAGTTGCGAAGTGAGTAATCCTATTAAAAGGTCTGGTTAATCTACCTTTACGAGTTTCTCCGATGCTAAAGATAATTCGGTTGGTGAAAACATTTAGTGGTCTTTCGCTGATAGGGACAGTTTTTCCAGTGTCTCCATCAGTTGAGTGCACGGTTTCCAGATCAGTGTCATTGTCTTGTTCGTCTAATGTTTTTTCAAGATCTTGTATTATTTCTTGATACTGCTCGCTGTTATCTGGGGGTTGATTTAGTATTTCATCCAGATCATTGTTTGAAGGTACCTGAGCTTCTCTGCGCAGCTGATTGGCGTCCCCTTCGTCCAAACATACCTGGATTGACATTGAATCGTCGGCTTCTTCGTCATCAAAGTTATTAATTTCAATTCTTGATAGGGCGTCTGCTACAAAGTTTTCTTTCCCTTTCTTGTACTGGATCTCAAAGTCAAACTCTTCTAGTTTTATTTTCCATCTGATAAGACGAGAGTTTGGTTCTTTTATTTTGTACAGCCAAACTAAAGGTTTATGGTCAGTTTCTATTGTAAATCTCTTACCGTATAGGTATGGTCGGAAATGTTTTGTAGAGTCTATGATAGCCAGTAGTTCTTTTTCAATTGTGGAATAATTTTTTTCTGCACTGTTGAGAACTCTGGAGTAAAATCCAATAGGTCTATTATTCTGAGATAGAACACTTCCTATTGCAACATTAGATGCATCGGTTGTAAGAAGAAATGGTTTTGACAGGTCTGGGTAAGCTAAAATAGGTGAATTTGTTAATAATTCTTTACATTGTTGGAAGGCTTGTACGTAGTCTGGATCATTCGGGTCCAGTTTTGATCCTTTCTTGAGGCATTTGCTCATTGGTGCTACTATTTTGGCAAAATTGGAAATAAAACGTCTGTAATATCCTATTAGTCCTAGAAATGATTTTATTTCTGACGTAGTTCGCGGTATGGGATATTTTTCTATAGCTTCTATTTTCGTTGGGTTTGGTTTAATACCATCCGGGGTCACGACATGACCTAAAAACTGAACTTCTTTTCTCAAGAATTCGGATTTGTCCAGTTGGACTCTGAGATTAAATGTTCGTAATTTTTGAAATACATTCCTCAAGTGTTGACAATGTTCATCTAGAGATTTACTGAAAATTACAATATCGTCCATGTAAACGAAACAGAATTTGTATAAATACTCGCGTAATACATTATCCATCACCCTTTGGAATGTGCTTGGTGCATTCTTGAGACCAAATGGCATCCTGAGGTATTCGTAATGTCCATTGTTTACTGTAAAGGCTGTCTTTTCAATTGATCCGGGGTCCATCTCTATCTCATGAAATCCTTGAGCTAGGTCAAGAGTGCTAATATATTGGCATTTACCCAAGTTATCTAAAATTTCGTCTATTCGCGGGAGGGGGTAACGATCTTCAATTGTCTTCTCATTAAGCTTTCTGTAGTCTATCACCATTCTATACTTTCGTTCACCGGATGCGTCCATTTTCTTCGGTACGATCCATACGGGAGCACTGTAAGGCGATATTGACGGTCGAATGATTTTATTGTCCAAAAGTTTCTGTATTTGTCTCTGAATCTCGGTCATCATGTGATATGGGTGTCTAAAAGATTTTAACGTATACTGGGTCTTCGTCTGTTGTCCTAATTTTGTGTTTGACAGAATTGGAGAAAGGTAATCCCTCTTCATCGTCATAAAAGGTGTCTTTGAACTGTCTACAAATATTGAGTATGGCTCGTTTCTCTTCTCCATTCAAGTGTGACGTCCTAATTGCTTCAGAGACTTTTAATTTGGAAGATTTAGAAGGCTGTGGGTATTCTATATCTGTGACTGAGATAGGTGTGACAGGAATTCGTTCGTCAAAATAAATCTCTGTATTGTTTACATCTATAGGTACTAGACAAAAGCCATTGCGTATAGTAACTAAAGATTCGGGAATCGTAATGTCGTTGGTAAGTTTTATCTCTGGGAGACATACATCACCTTGTTCTTGCGTCACCGGTATTCTGACATAATTATTTACAAGCACTTTGCAAGGTTTGATTGACTGGGAAGTATATCCTAAGAGGAATGGAATTTCCTGATTCGCGATTTTGAGTGTGTTATTTCTATAATCTATGATCGCTCCAAGTCTTTCTAGATCTTCGCTACCTATTAGTGCGTCGAAATGTTTGTGCCAGTCAATTACGTGAAAATTGATTGATTCGTGAATACCAAGTTCTGATAATAGAGGGGCTTGAACGTTGTCATCAGCTGATTTCTTGTTTAACAATCCAGTAATGCTGAATGGTTTTTTGAACAGATATTGAGAAAATTTTTCAAATGCAGGTTGTGTATTAATGACTGAATTTGAGGCTCCTGAATCGATTAAAATTTTTAAGTTAGTCTGAGGTAAATATAGAAAAGGTAGTTTGGGTTTTGAATTTAAGCAATTAAGGTCTACGTGGTCGGCAGTTCTGAGGCTGGTTCCCAAAAATTTACAATATTTTCAGTTGGTTCAATTTGTTCGGTTTGTTCGTCTGGTTCCTCAATGTGGGGGGTGGTCAAGTGAGAGTTGGTCAAGTCTATTTCGCTCTGACCTACGTCTCCTTCTTCATAGGGTTGGTATGTGTAATTTCCATCATCATAATAAAAATAAGGATTATAATCGGTGAGGTCCGTTTCCAATGTATTTATGTCCATTGGCACGGGCGGAGTGTTAGTCCAAGGTCTATTACGGTTAAATTGTTGAGTGTTTACCCTGGATTGAATAGACATAGGGGTTGGTTTTGGTCTAGCATTCTGGTACATTCCAGATGCTGGTCTAACAGGAAATCTTGGGGTAAACGGTTGTTGACCTTGTCTGGGGGGAAGTGGAGGAGGTCTAACTAGGTTTTGCTGACCTTGCTTATATTGTGGGTGTTGGATGGCCCGTTGTTGCATAGGTGGCATCATACGATACCCTAGCACGTTGGGATTTGGTCTAGGATTATATCCATAAAGGTTTGGATATCCAGGCGGTTGTACTGAATGAATCTGAATAGGTTTAAGTTGGGGCGGAGGCTTTGAACTTCCCTGGGTTCTACGAATGAATTCTGTGTAGTCCCATTCGGTTTGACGATTGTCAAGGAGTTGGCATTTATTTATGCATCCCTCCAGTGAGCTTAGCTCAAAATGACTGAGGAAGGACCGGTAAGGTTCTAACAATCCTATTTGGAATGTCTTTGTTGCTAGTTTGGTATATTCAAATTTTTTAAAGGCTAAGTAATTTGGCTCTTCTACGTTAAGCATTATATTTTGTAATACATTGTTATAATTTTTGACGAGTCTAGCGTAAAAGTCCATGTACGTCTCGTTTCGTTTTTGTACAGTCTGTTTCAAGTTGGTTAGAAGTACGTCCTCCGATCTCTGATCTCCGTATTTTTGTAACAAAGTTTTCTTGATTTCGGTCCAGTTGTCAGCAGCAAGGTAACTTAAAAAGTCCCTAGCTTCACCTTTTATTTTTGATTTGATCGAGCAATTTACTATGTACTGTAAGTCGGGTGTCAGTCTGTTTTCTAAATGTTTATTCAAGTTTTCTACTTCCGTAATAAAAATCGATAAATTATCTCCGGGTGAATACTGAGGTAGAGAATTGATTAGCAACTGAAGCTCGGTTTGTGTGGGGGCGACAGGTGTTGGTTCGAGTACTGGGGGAGACATATTTGTATTAGTTTGATTTTTATTAATAATAAATTTAGCAGGTTGAACAAGCGGTCTATTTGAATTATTTCTAATTTGTTCAAGTAACTGGGTATTATCTGCAATTAGTTCTACTTGTGCTGAATTCATGTGCAAATAAAGAAATAAAGATTAAAGATTTCCTTAGTTTGTCTATTAAAATAAGAAATGTTTTTTTTTTTTTCTATACAATTTAAGAAACTTATCTATCTAATTATGAATTATTTAAAATTTACAAGATATTATTATTATTAAGTATTTATTTTATTATTATTTTATTTTATTTTATTTTTTTAATTATTCAAGATTATAAAAAATGGATAAATTTGGTTCAAAATGATTACCTAAAGTTAAGGATAAATAAGGCAAGGACTTACAGGAGTTGGATGATGTACATCGCAGATACCCTTGTGGAGGTCCTTGGGTCTAAAGTAGAGTTGTCCGTCTTCTGTTTGGTCGCCGGAAATAATGAATTTCCACCAATGGGCCAAAGCACTGTCACTAAGATCACAATTACTGAAATAAGTTCGAATCCCGCGTGAAGAATTAATATTCAAATGATCAATGGAGAAACACCACTAAAATCACTCGCGAGATCCTGTCCGCAGCGCCAATTAAGTTCTGAATTCAACAAAGTAGTTTTTAAAAAATAACTTTTATTAAAATACAGAAAAATTACAAAGTAAAGGTGTTGTGAACAGCAAGACGGAACTCAATAGACTGAGCGCGCGGCAGTCGAACGCCGTTATATTGTTTCTAGAAGTGCTGATGCTGAGTCTATGCTTTTTGTAGTTAGGTGTCACTTAACTATATATTATAAATTTCTAGTTTTCTCCAATGTAGCACTATTTTATTTATGTCATTTTACGAAATACTGATACTATTTCTCATTGTTCCTTCTCTATACTCTGTATGTATTTATTCTTAGGGGACCTCGGTCTCAGAATAATAAAATTTCTTCTCTTTTCATACCACATAGAGTTGGAAAAATAATAGTTTACTTAAAAAGTCAACATTTAAATACATATTCTAAGATTTCTCTAAGAGTTTATGTAATTAAATACTTTCTAGATAAATGGATCGGAAAACCATTTTGTACAGACATTCCAGGCCAGCATTTCACTTTGACATGATTTTCCTGAGGAAATCCTTGGTTCTGGTTACGCGGCCGGGAAAACGAAAGTTTTTAACCGGATTTGTGATGAAAGAAAGTGTGCGGTCGTGTTCTCTACAATGGGATTTAGTTTAATTTGTTACGTCGATTTAGTATCATAACATTCCAACATTTTACTTCCACACCTATATATATGTAGGTATAGAGCAAGTTATGTAATTGCTCAGAAAGTCTTTGTTGATTTTCCAGCGAAATTTCATATTTCCCTAACCCCTCAATTCAAATACAGTAGAACCTCTATAAGTCGAACATCAAGGGAGACTCCAAAAAATTCGAGTTATAGAGTTTTCGACTTACGAAGGATTTCGACTTTGGCAGATTTTGATTCGACTTGTAAAGGTTAAGATTCATTCTAAAGAATTTTGAGTTAGAGAGGTGAAATAAATAAAAATTCAAGTTACAGAGGTAACAAACATATTTATATTTATTATAAATCAACATTATTTCAAAACATCCTTAGAAAAAGTCACTAATTTTTTTTGCTTTAGATAATTAGTAATCCTATTTATTGTATACTCCTAAATTGTTTTCTGAGAAACAATGGTGTACATTGTCGGCAAATTCTTAAAGTCGATAACTTATTTTTCTTCGAGCTATAGAGGTAATAAGTTTCAAATAATCGAGTTGTAAAGGTTGTAAAATAAAACATTGCTCTCTTCGAGATACAGAGGTCCAATTTATTTTTTCGAGTTATAGGGGGGAAAATATGTACCAAAATGGCTTGTAGGAGTCACTAATAGAGGGTTGAGATTTCGAGTAATGGAGGTTTGGGGCTTGAAGGGAAAGGAACAAAACTTTTTTTCGAGTTTTGGAGGTTTTTGAATTATCGAGGTTCGACTTAAAGAGGTTCTACTGTACTACATTTCGTGTCTGTACATTCATTACATTGGAAGTTAATGGGATTTTTGAGCTGAGCCCTCTCTGATCCCTCTCCCCTTCGGCTGATTCTGCTGAATGAGATTCGAATTATTGAAGTTCAAATATTAAAATTTTTGTGTTGGAACTCTCCTCTGATCCATCCCCCCTCCCCTTTGACCGAGTCGGTCGTCCCTATGGGGTAACTCCATATAGAATAAATGTATCGACATGAATTTTTATATATGTATCCAGAACCCCACGAGGACGACATTGATTTTCAGCCAAATCGACCAAAGGGAATGGGGATAAGGCTGATGCAAAAACCCTTAATAAATAACTGCTTTTGTAACGAATGAATCGACACAATATATTTTTTTTTAATTTTATTTTACAAATTGCTATTTAAAACTGTATACAAATAAATACAACAAGCAAATGTGCTAATAAAGAGATAATGGCAATGTCAAAATGTCAAGAGGGGAGAAATCACCCAGTGGTGACACTCCCTAGTCACTGTTTTTCTTTCATTTGTAGCTAATCACTATCACTGCTTCTGTTCAGGAGGTCTCTAGACCATTGACGCTTAAGCCGTCGTTGGGGAAGTATGGCAGGAGACTAGAATAAAAATAATTTTTTATTTTTGGATTTATCGACTTCAGTGACAAAAGATACGTTAAGGTCAGTGTGAAGAGTTTTGTTGGAGACGTAGTAAGGAGCATTGGCTATTGTACGAAGGATTTTGGATTGAAGGGATTGGATGCACTGGAGATTGGAAGCCTTGGTAGAACCCCTGAGTTCAAGTCCACATAGGTTTGAGTACTGCGTTGTATACAAGTCGTTTTGTTTTCAAAGTTAATTTGGATCGTCTGTTCATTTCTTGTCTTTTCAGTCACGTGTGAGGATTCCAAGTTAGTCGTTTCTCGAGTATGAGGCCTAGATAGCGGTTTTTTAAAGGGATGGGATTTTTGTTAAGGTACACTGGAGGGCAGGTATATTTTCGACGAAGGGTAAAGACGATGTGAACTGATTTTACACAATATTTAATACGATAATTCAGAAGATTTCAGAAAACTCAACATCGAATTTCTGAGTGTTAGAAAATTTGATTTTCTGCTTTTGTTTCTCCCGGGCAACGCTGGGTGAACCTTTAGTTTTTCATCATTTCAAAAAAATGTATAAAAATGAAATAGGGAAGAAAAGCATGGTTGAATATTATGCAACGTGGATCGAATTGTGGGAGATGACTCAATCGGTGTTTGGTAAACACAAGTTCTACCATAACCAAAACAATACCGAACAAACACTGGGAACTAGTTCACTCTTCGTTTAAGGATCATTTCATGTCAAGTGGGTCATCTTAAATTTAAATAGTTTCTAATTTAGGTTTCAGAGTATGACTGCCATTTTTACTCCTCCAAATATACGAAGTATTAGGGAAGTCATGTAATAAGCCAGAAATTCAATATTGCGGTTTCACCGAATTTCATGTTTTCCTTGATTCCATATATGAAAAAAAAAAAAAAAAAAGGCGACGGTGAATCACCAGCAATGTAATTCTCCAGAACGAATTAATCATTTGAGTGTTTGCTCTCCCTCCAAACCCAATCTACCGTTTGCGCTAAAAGTCAAAAGTTGTTTTACATACTAAATTTCGTGTTGATTCATTCATTACATCGGCAGTTATTAGAGTTTTTGAGTCAAGCCTCTCCTCTGATCCCCCAAATCTCTGCGGCCGATTCCGCTGGAAATTAATAGGTATTGTCCTTTTGGGTATTTGAATTTAAATCATAAATTTCATATTGATACATTCATTACATCGGCAGTTATTAGAGTTTTTGAGTCAAGCCTCTCCTCTGATCCCCCAAATCTCTTCGGCCGATTCCGCTGGAAATTAATAGGTATTGTCCTTTTGGGTATTTGAATTTAAATCATAAATTTCATATTGATACATTCATTACATCGGCAGTTATTAGAGTTTTTGAGTCAAGCCTCTGATTCCCCAAATCTCTTCGGCCGATTCCGCTGGAAATTAATATCAATGTTCAGTGTGAGGAAGCACATTGCCCTTAATCCATCCACATGTTTTTCTCCTTTTTTTTGTTTATAAAAAAAAAAATAACTGAAATTTAATGTGAGGTTAGGGAGTTTGTGGAGCGCAGAAATGAAGGCTAGTGCTTAAGACCATGAAGAGATTAAGCTAGGTAGCTAGACATACATTACTGGCTGGAAAGGAAGGCTTGTTTACGGTGTATGGGTGCATCACGTGGTCTCTCTAAATAAAGGTCATCTCATTAGCAACGGTAAGGTGAACAACCTTAATTACAACTAACTCAGGTTAACATACCGTATGTTCCCCTGTACGTAACCCTCTCACACTATCCTTGTACCTACCTCACTTCAAAGGTACAAGAAAAATTATAAAATTTTCCTTGAATTACGAAAATACAATTGTAATATTTGATATTATGACTGGCATATGATAATAAGAATTTAGACACAGAAAAAATTATGTTTTGGATATTGCCGAATGGATGAAACGCCAACCCCCGCTGATATCTCCCTTCTCTTCAGCTGATTCCGCTGAAAATCAATATGTGTCGTCCTTAGAGGGTTCTGACACTCACTGACAATCAGACGGACAGATTTTTTTTTTCATCTTTGGAGTCAGGAGAATGGAAAACATGAAATTCCGTTGAAAACTCAACATCGAACTTCTGAACATAACTTCCTCTATACTTCGTATAGCTGGCGAAGTAAAACAATTTAAAATATAAGAAGCTAGCAATAATTTCTGTATTATTATATTTTTTTTAATATCAAGGAGACAGTAAAAGGAAACAGCTGTTTTATATATTTTAATTTTTGTTGTATGTATGAGTAGGTTAGGTTTTATGACTCATGCCCGGGCTTTAACTACGAGGTCATATCGCCTACTACCAGAGCACTCTTTCATCACTCTGGTGGACATGAGCCTGACTCTACTATGGGAGTCCTAAATTTTGCCTACCCTAAATGTTTATTCACCTAGGGCCAGGGGTCTTTAACGAGTACCTGACATCGTACAGGAATTAAACTTTCAAATTTATTGTTCTTCAATTTCTTTTATACATGAAATTCTAGATTTGTGATAGCTAAAATAAGATATGTACAACTGTGATTGTAGTGTCTCTAAATACCGCGAGAATTTTTATGACTCATGCCTGGGCTTTAACTATAAGGTCATATCGCCTATTACCAGAGCGCGCTTTCGTCACTCTGGTGGACATGAGGCCGACTCTACTGTGGGAGTCCTAAATTTTGCCTGCTTTAAATTTGTATTCACCTAGGGCAGGGGTCTTTAACGAGTACCTGACATCGTACAGTTAAGAGCCTCGGTCAGGTTTCGAACCCGCGTTCTTGACCTCAGAAGACAAGCACGCATACCACTGAGCTACCTGAGCCCTCTGTATGAGTATATTAGTTCCATTATCTTAAGCGAATAACAACTGAGTTTTGGATTTGTTAAATATACTAAATAATCTAATGTATGTTATTTGAAACAAGTTTTCTTTCCAACTTAAACAGAAAATGTAATATTTCTTACTTTTATATTTATTTTTTACCCTATTGAGTTTTAGCTGGATAGCAATATCACTTTACGAAGAGCATCTTGATGTGTAGTGCAATGAAATGTATGCTGTTCGTTTCGACTTTTCACTACATGAAAATTTTATCTGGGGCTAAATTTTATTCTTTCGGATAAATTGATAAGTATTAGCTCACTTACCTTTTATTTATTTTTTTGGATAAATTGAGGAAAAATACGATACAATATACTTCAGAAAATCCTGTTCTACTTCACTAAAAAGACCGACGGGATGGTCAAAATTTTATTCCTTCGGATATATGATGATACGGAAAGAACAAATTATATATTATTTATCTCAAAAAATGAAATTTTGATTCTCACGTCGGTCATTTTAGTGAAGCAGTACAGGTTCTCCTGAAGTACATATTGTAAGGTACTTTTCCTCAATTTATCTATAAGATAAAATTTTGATCCAGATAACATTTTTATGCAGGAAAAGTACGAGAAAATTCGAATAAAAAAATAACAGCAACAACTAACCTTTGACCTACGGTTGTCACACAGATAAGTTGTGTCCAGGACATAATTTCTAGACTTTCCGTACCACACTTTTGGCTTCATGTACCATGCTTTTTATGACATTTTTTTTATTCTTCTGATTGAGAAATTTTCTCCAAGAGTTTTAGTTATGTGTTTGTTTGAACCACAGAAATACTTCTTAGGGTGAGGTATTTATTCCTTTGTAACTTTTTCGCATTACTCAAGAAATTCACTATCGCCAAGGTAAATAACACATTTGAGCTTCTCTTGGGATAGTTGAGCTTAGAGATTTTGAGCTTTTATGAGCACTAAGACCAATTTCTTGTATTAGTTGTAAAAAATCGAAAAGAAGCAATTGTGTCATTGAGTGCATGGATAAATAAACCCAGTTAAAACAAAAATATAGTAAATGCAATTTATATTTCATGACAAAATGAATAAATTATGGTAATTGAAAAAAAAACAAAAAAACTGACGTATGGCTGAAGTTGTGAATCATTTAATTCTTTTACCTGATTTTTTTGCACTTTCATTGGGAGATGCTCTTTTTTGACCAATTTGAGTTCACTGTCTCCACGGTAAATAACACAATTGAGTTTCTCCGGAGATAGTTGATATTTTCTCGAGATATTTGAGCTTTTCTGGAAATATTGGTCCTTGTCTGCTTAATTGATGAATTTTCTTGCCTAAAAATTTGTCAGTTGCAGTTTTTAAATTTGATAAAATAGAAAAACAGTTGAAAATTACATTTTCTCACTTAACTTAATTTTTCACCTGTTCCTTTATTATATATTTCTTTTTCCTGGAAATGTTTTTTGCCCAGAAAAATGAAGTAATTTAAATTGTAACAAATAAATGTCTGTGTACGCTGAAAGTGTGTAAAGTTATCGGATTTTCATAGTTGGTATTAATTTTTTACTTGGGTTGTCATATCAGCTGTTCATTAAGAGGTAAGGCTCTACTATTCTGAACGGCATAACTCTACTATTGGACGTCGACAAACTTTTTAAAAATCAATTTAAAGATATCTCTTTACATATTCTGTTTCTGATGGAGAAGGCCGTATGTATTGTCGGGCCGGAAATCTGAAGCTGTGAGCCAGATGTGTCTCTTCTCAAAGTTTTTTGTGGCTCTGTGTTATGTTTCTGGTACGTCATGCACCTGTTTTGACTTCTAATATGTCGTCTTTCTTCTTAGCTTTTACTTCTCCAGTTATATGAAGTATAGGGGAAGTTATGTAATCGATCAAAAATTCGATGCTGAGTTTTCAATGAAATTTCATGTTTTCCGACCTCCAGATTCCAAAAATGAAAAAAAAAAAATCTCTGTGTGTCTGCGAACACTCCCGATAGAATGAATGTATCGACTCGAAATTTTATATTATTGCAAGAGGGGGATTATGGGAAGGCTTAACACAAAAAGTAGAATAACTGCCGTTGTAATGAATGTAAATAAAATAAAATAAAATAGCTTTATTGACATTCTTTTAGAACAAAAGCCTCTCCTTTTGGAGGTTTTGAGTCTACTGCTCTTTCAACAGAAGACATCAGAAAAGAAATTAACGAATGTTCCTAAATTAAATTAAATTATTTCTTAAGTATAACTGTTACTTCTTGATTAAAATAAAATAAAAATAAAAGAAGATAGAATGTATTGAAACAAAATTTTATATGTAAATTCAAAGCTCTATAAGGACGACACATATGAATTTTTAGCGGAATCAGTCGAAGGGAGGGGGATCAAAAGGGGGGAACTCAACTCAAAAATCCTAATAACTGCTCTAAATAGTCTCTTAATAGTTTACTGTGCGTCCACTATTGGGAAGGTCCACTAAATAAAGGTTCTAATGAGAGGTTCAAAAATTTGTATTTAAATACCGGTACATCAAAAATTGTCCTGTATTGGGGGTGGTCCGATAATTACAGAAGTTTATGACCGTTTGCAGAGGTTTTATTTTATTACTTGGAACTATTTCCTACAAAAATGTTTTTATTACTTCCCCAGCTATACGGAGTATAGGGGAAGTTATGTAATCGGTCAAAAATTCGATGCAGAGTTTTCAATGGAATTTCATGTTTTCCAATCTCTAAATTTTGTCCAGTTTTTTTTTTCTGGGATAGGGGTCTTTAAGGAGTACCTGACGTACAGGCTCGGGACCATGGTTTAGCGTTCCATCCGAAGGTCGGCGTGCTCAAGGTTTTTTTTTAACTCTCAGATAAAAAACCAAAAGGAACTCGACCGGGTTTCGAACTCGCGATCCTGTGCTTAGTAGGCAAGCAGGCTACCTCTGAGCTACCGGCGCCTTATGAATTTAAATGGAATTAATTGTACAGATTTCTCAAACACGTATATTCCGACCTCTAGATTCCAAATATGAAAAAAACTAAATTCTGTCTGTCTGTGAACACGATAACTCCTCATAAAATAAATTTATCAACACGAAATTTTATATGTAAATCCAGAACCCTCTAAGGACTATACTTATTGTTTTTCAGCTAAATCGACCGAAGGAAAGAGGCGATTAGGGGGGAGGCTTAACACAAAAACTATTAACTGCCGATAAAATAAATGCATCGACACGAAATTTTATATGTGTATCCAAAACCCTATGTGGACGACACCTATCGATGTTCATCTAAATCGGCCCGAAGGAAGGGGGGAATTAGAGGAGAGGCTCAACTCAAAATCCCCAATAACTGCCGATGTAATGAATTTATCGACACAAAATTTCGTATTAGGGTTCCGGAGTCCCCATATAAGTCAACTGTTGAATATTAGCGCAAACAGTCGACTGGTTTTGGAGGAGCAGCGAAAAGTTAATTGATTATTTTATTCTGGGGAACATAGTGATTCACCGACGACTTTTTTTTCATTTTTTGCAAAATAATTAGAATTAATAACTTGTATTTGTTAAATATTACTAAATAAAAAATATAAATGTTATTTGTAGCATCTAACTCAACCTTTTTTGCTTAACTTTTTCCTACCCTATTATTTTTTTGTCTGTTCGATTTTTCGCTAATAGGTCTGCAAATCAATCACCCTTCAACTGTGCAATGCTTCAGTAATATAACTTCAACATGTTCCAAGATTTCTGTAGAACGGTGACATGAACAGGCTTCGTAGACACGGTCCTCGATTTACAGAATCCAAAAAGTGTATTCTCTTGTGGGTATTGATTATAGAAAGTGAGAGATGATAAGGATGTAGTGGCGTCCTCAAGTCTAGACGTATGTGATCTACTGTGGAGGGGAGTCAAGGGTCTTCTCATGCAGTCACTGTATCAAAAAAAAATTACCATTTTTCAACAAAAAATTAATATTATTATTTCGTTAATATAAAATAAGATTAATATTCATATAACCCATTGCGATCCATTGTCATTAGCCATCTTTCAGCCAGTTGCTCGATCCCACGCTGGTACCATTCCTTGGGATGGCTGTCGAAAAACTATTGCAATGCAATTTTGACTTCTGCAAAGTTATTAAATTTTTTCCCTTGAAGAAAGTGAGTCATGGATCGAAACAAGTAATAATCTGACGGAGCGAGGTCTGGACTATATGGTAGGTGTGGCAGAAGTTCTATTCTATGAAGCTCTTCTAACTTTTCCTTGGTCCGACGGGAAGTGTGTGGCCGAGCGTTATTTTGCTAGAACAGAACTACTTTACGGTTAACCAAACCTGGGTAACGCTGTGACAGTTTCGCGTACATTTTTTCTAACTGTTCGCAGTAGAGTTTAGAGTTCATAGAACATCCATCAGAAAAAACTAGTGATGCACTCCTTCGTAGTTCCAAAAAACTCAAAGCATGGATTTTTTTTCAAACTGTCCTCTTGCAGCAACCGGAAAAGCCGTTTGACCTCGATCAAGCCATTGTCCACGGGTATCAGGGTTTTGCCAGTAAACCCACGTTTCATCACACGTGACAATCTTTCGGTAAAATCTCATATCAGAAGGGTTTTTTAAACGATTTTTGCAAGTTTCTACCCTTTTAGCGGATTGCTGAGATGTAAGATCGTGTGGGATCAGTCTACTGCTCTTTTTCACCTTCCCCATGTCGTGTAGATGGCGTCTAACTGTGCCTTTCGACACTCCACATTCGCTGGCAAGTATGCGAGTACTTCTGGCTGGATTTGACTCTACAGCTTACTGTAGAACCTCATTAATATCCGTTGGTGGTCGCCCTGAGTCCTTCTTCCTTTTCAAGGACGTATCTCCACTGTTGAATTTTTCAAACCAACGACGCTTTGTGCGCTGGTCGAGAGAGCCTTTCTCCTCAGTTTCAACAATTTCACGAGCTGCTCAAGCAGCTGTAATTTTTTTTCCAATAATGTCTTAAAATAACAAGAATTTTGTAAGAAACCGTCATATTCCTTTTTCAACAGAAATAATTGAACTAAGGCTTTATTGAGCCAGTGGAATATTCATAAACAAGCTTAGATAGTGCTTTAAGATTATGCCAGAGAAAACTACCTACTCTATATTACGCATAATCAATTACGGTTTAATACATTGGGGCGCTTGTAGCTCTGGTATTAATATTCTTAGACTTCGAAAGAAAACACTAGGAATAATTATGAATATTAATCAAAGTAAAAGCTGCAGAAAAATATTTTTTTAAACTTAAAATCCTATCTTTGCGCTATTGTTCATTTTTTATTGTTATTTTTTATTCGTATTGCTATTTTTATTTTATTTTTTTTCTATATTGAGTAGATTGTTACCTGAGGAACGTCCCGAAATATCGTCGTGAAAGAGACACTTCTGGAATAATTATAAAAAAATATTTATCATAACTTAAATTATATTAAAAACTGTATCTACTATATTTGTTAGTTTTCTAATTTAATATAGAAAGGAAATATTGTTTAACCTCAACATTATGTACTTTGATATAAACTTTTAACAACTATTGAAACATCTAGACACCCAGTCAATCATGTGACATTATATATCTGCTGAAAGTTGAACCATGTGTTCAATCCCAACAGTTAGTATTACTGCTATTTGTGTACACATTTTTTTTTTTTTTTACTAATATTATTAATAATCACGTATGTCCGACCCTAAGAGTTAATAGCAGTTTATGTACCTAATTTAGCTATCTTAATGTAAACATTTTTATGACGTATCCTATTACCATGTTATGGTTTAACGTTAATAAATATTATTATTATTATTATTACAAAGATGCACAAAATTATCATATTATAGATATATCGTATTCAGGAATATCTGTATCACGATAATATTTAGGAGTTAATATTGAAATATCGGAAGCTTATCTAAAGGTTTTGCTAATAAGGTTTTACGAAGTATAGGGGAAGTTTTGTAATTGGCAAAAATTCGATGTTGAGTTTATCGGAATTTCATGTTTTTCGACCTAAACTAAAAATCACATTTAACCGCCGAAGTAATGAATGTATCATATGAAATTTTCTATGTGTTCAGTACCGCTTGTGTGGAATTTTTTAACTTATTTGTATATATCATAGACGTAGCAGGTTCACCTAGCTTAACTCGGGAGTAAAAATCAATTCTTTTAAGACCCTAACATCAATATTTTTCTTAAAAATATCTTTTCCTTGATTTACAATATGAAGAGAACTTGCAAAATTTCAGATTTATAGGAGTGGGCCTTAGAATTCAAATCCGTGGGTATAAGATTTTAACTTTTTATATTTATATAAAGTTGTGTGTTTCAGAGAGTGGAGAGATGGGGTCGGGTGGGGAAAGGGAGAGCCCCCGACGAGGATCCCGATGTTGGGAGATGACCGGGGCCGCCGAAGACTGGCGACCTCCGGAGACAGAACAAGAATGTTTGGAGTACTACCAGGAGAGAATGACGAGGTGTCACCTCCAACAGCTGCTCCCCCTCCAGGAGGACCTGGCCGACTGGATCAACAACACTCTAGGTAGGAGTTAGGAGAACCAATTAAATGATTAAAATATGAAGGTCACCCAATCGATAAAAAAAAAAAATCAAAGGGTCACAGTAGCTACTATGCCGCAACCTACATGTCACTATCTCACACGTTTTACGTCATTAAAGTATTTAGCGAAGGACAGTTGACTTAGTTGTAGGTTGCGGCACACTTGCTGTTGTGTCCTTTTGTTATAGCGTGCCCTTCAGATATAACATTTTTAGATATAACATTCCTAACGCTACTATATCGAAAAAAACAAGTTTTTCAAAAATGAATGAAATGAAAATTTTCATGTTATATACGAATACACTTGGAAATAAGCATTTTGGAAGAGGTGTGAAGTGCTGTCACAGTAAAGGTTTCAGTCTGCCTTGCCATCATTTTGAAAAAAGTCTTCACCAACAAAGATATCGTCTATTTTGCAAAACCCTGTTTTTTACTGCTTTAATTAAATAAATAATAATTACTGCACAACCTTGCGGCTTATGAAAATCAATATTAGAAGAGAAGAAAATTAATGAAATAATTAGCTAAAATAATTTCTTCAAAACAGTAGCAACAATGTCGCAATCTATTACTTCAACTGTCATTATTTCATGGTACTACCATTATTCATTCACTAGTTGTCAACCTTGAAACGACGTGCGCTGAAACAGAAATCGCGCAAAATGTATCTAACTTTCTAACGCTACTGTATCGAAGGATTAAGGGATGGAGGGTTGGAGGGGAAACTTGTTTTGGTATAAATGAGTCTCTATGATTTGTCTAATGATACATTATTTATTACTTTATGATTATTAGTTTTGAAGATATAAGCGTTAAAAACATGTTTTCGTTCCATCCCTGTCCCCCATGTTACTTCCTACCCAGTGCTGGGATTAACATAATTCTACCTCAAACACCATGTTTACAATCTATTCGTGAGTGTCCGAGGCCCTGAGTTTATTTTATCTGAGAAGTAAAATAAACACAAGCACGCCGTCCTTCGGATGAGACGTTAAGCGATGATCCCGAGCCTGTACGATGTCAGGTATTTTTAAAGACTTACCCCAACTGAATAAAATTTAGGGTAGGCAAAATTTAGGACTCCCATAGTAGAGTCAGTCTCATGTCCACCAGAGTGACGAATGAGCGCTCTGGTACTAGGCGATATGTAGTTAAAGCCGGGGCATTAGTCGTAATAACTAACTCTTATTTAGTGTCTGGAGTACTATGAGGGGTGGAATGATTAGACATCACCCCCAAGAGATCCGATAAGATCAGCACCAATTTAGTTGTGTTAATCTATTAGTTAGTCTTGTTGACTTGTTCACGAATAGCTCAATGAATAATGTTACATTAGTCCGGAATACGACGAAGAGAGGATGACCAACTACGACCACGACCTCTGATGTGAGGTGAATAATAATAAATTTAATTCGAATAAAGCCATTAAATGATTACTTAAGTATGTCAACAAATAATAATGAAAACAGACAATTCTACAGTTTGAGGGTCCTGAGCTTTTTGAAAAGTATCCAGTTCATGCCATCTTGGATAAAGGGCTAACCTGACTTTCACTGTTATTAGACAGTATTTAGCGCCCTGGTAGCTCAGTGGTATGCGTGCTTTCCTTCTGAGCTCAAGATCGCGTGTTGGAAACCTGAGGCTCTTAGTTTATTTTATCTGGAAGGTAAAGTAAACTTGAGCACGTCGTCCTTCGGATGGGACGTTAAGCGATGGTCCCGAGCCTGTATGATGTCAGTTAATCGTTAAAGACCCCTGCCCTAGGTGAATACAGAAGGACTCCCACAGTAGAGTCGGGCTCATGTCCTCCAGAGTGACGAAAGAGCGCTCTGGTAGTAGGCGATATGACCTCGTAGTTAAAGCCCGGGCATGAGTCATAAAACCTATTAGACAGTAAGTAGACAGTTCTTATAGAAAATTCCAGTTTTTCAAATTTTTTCACACTTTCTTCAAAGAACATGCATAAAACAAACACAAAGATCTTGGGAAGCGAAAGATGTATATAATAAAAATGGTAACAGAACACTTTCTCAATATATTTTCTGTAATTTCAGGTCTAGACCATGTTAACGCATCCAACCTGTTCGATGTGCTAGAGAATGGTGTTATTTTGTGTCACCTCGCTAAGGTGATCCAGACGAAAGCTCAAGAAGCCCTCCAGTTAGGTATTGTAAACCGTGTAAGTGACATGACTTTTGAAAATATCTTATATTATGTAACAGTCTAACACTCATTGCCGGCTTTCGAGGTTTCCCCATCATCAGGCAGCCTATATAGAAACCATAAAATAGTGAAGTAGCTATTGAAATTCTAAAATGACGTCGGTGAATCACCGGCAATGTACTTCCTCAGCACGAAATAATCTATTATGTTCTCGTTTTCTTTCTAAAACCAGGGAAAGGAGTGAACTCTACAAATTTAGTTGGTATAATAAAGTCCTGTTATCGATTTTGGCATGATTACTTCTTTATACTAAAGATATAAGGAAGTAAAAACAAAGTACAGTAGACTCTCCCTTATCCGGCGTTCTGTTAATCGGCGCGCTCCCTTATCCGGCGCTCGCAAAATAATATCTAATTTGTTAAACTAAAATTAACATTCAATTATTAGATTATCAATTATATGAGCCACGTGTATTTACGAGCACATAATAATTCCGTAATTCACGAATCTTTTATGTATTTTTATTGTACATACATACATATGACACTAAAGAAGAGGTGGGACTATGCAGCACGGAACAGTGTTGTGTTAGCGAAACAAAAGAATATTACCTATTTTTTTAAACAAATAATATTTTTAGAATTTTAGATTTTGTTTTAAATATGTAGGTATGTAATTAAACTGAGATTTCAAAATATCTTTTTAATGCTTGGATAAATATACATATGTACGTACATATAATAATTATATAATTTTCTAGTATTCTTCTCGTCATTGTAACCGTAATCATAACATAGATACGATACGAGGGACAAATTGATGTTTCCTTTATCCCACCTAGTCACTAGTGGCAGCACAGAATGCGTCAATAGAGGAGAAGCGACTCTATTATTTCTTTCCAGTTTGAAACATTCAGTGGTGTTCATCTTTCTATTTTTCTGGACTTTGAACATTAACGGAGCCAACCTTGAATGCCGGCTAGCCGTGTTCAATAGTTGTACTACTTTGCTTATTTAAATCCTGTTAATAAATAATCACTTCTCAGTACATCAGCCAACCTGACATATACTTTCTTATATGGCTGACGTACATATGTCTTTATTCACTTTACATTTACATTTACGCTATCTCTCACAAAACCAAATAATTATTTATTATAATTTTTTGTAGCCCATTCCGGAAATAAAAGGACCATTCTTTGAGAAGGCATCACGCAGAAGTTTTTTTTCAAGAGACAATTTGGACAAATTTATTAGATTTAGTAAACAGCTTGGCGTTCATTCCAACTTGCTTTTTGAAACCAACGATTTGGGTAAAATTCATTTTCATTTATTATTATTATTATTATTTGAAAATGCTCTTTTGTTTCTAGTATTTTTCATACATTTTTGGTGGTCCTTTTCTTATATTGTTTACTGAAGTCGCGAGGTGACACCGGAGGGTAGGAGAAGAGTGGGACAACCCAGAAGAAGATGGCTGGAGGCCGTGAACAGAGACACAAGACGGTTTGGTGCGGTGGGCTGGTGGAGACTGGCCCAGGACAGAGCTGCATGGGGACATTTCCTGGAGGAGCCCAAGGCTCTTGATAGACTATAGCGCCTATAATGATGATATTTACTGTATATTAAATAAAAAGAATATTTTAGAATGTAGGAAAATTATTTTAAACATATTGTTTTATTTTTCGTTTACTTTCATCGTATTGATTTATCGAACAAATGGTATATTGTTTAATGCAATAACATTCTCAGGGCAATAAAAATCCTAAAAAACGGCAATTCACTAACCAGGGACGTAGCCAGAGGAGGGAGGTCCAAACCCTCCCCCTAAAAATTATTACCTAACTTAACCAGAGGATGTGAGTTAAATAATCCCCCAAAATCATAACTTCTAGCGTAACCTGGGAGTGAAAGGAAAATAATCCCCATAAATAAGACCTTTTTTTTTTGTATTTATGTATCTTAAGCCACAACTATGCAAAAAATGCACAACCAGCGGCTAGGCTGAGATATACATACTATACAAAAGATAAAAAATAAAATAAAAATAAATATGACATGAAAGGCTTGAGAGGAAAAAACACCCAGCGCTGAACCCTCATGACATCACTTCATAACAGGAGATCTCTATGCCAAACTCTCTTTAATCTTCTTGGGGGATTGTAGGGTAAATTTGTATTTAGGATTTTGCGAATTTCCGGATTGGAAATTTTGGTGTAGAAACGTTGGTATAAATGTTTAATGGTTGGTTCTATGGGTGTGACGTTCAAGTCGCGGTGTAAAGTCTTGTTAACGTATGGTGGGAATTGCGTGATCAGTCATAGAATCTTGGATTGAAATACCTGTATTCTTTTGATGTTCGAAGTCTTGGCTGTACCATATATTTGTAAGTCTAGGTCCAGAGAGAGAGACCTGCTGTTGTAGCCGTAGACATGTTCATTTGTGCTAAATAACATATTTGTGTAAACTGTATTAGCCCATTAATTTAATTGTAAATTGAAATTTTGTTCTCTTATTACCTTCCATAAGAAGGTCGTTTACATTTTATTTGAAAGTCTTCTAAAACTCTAATAATTATCCTATGGCCGTTTCATTAAAAAAAACCAACCAAATTTAGTATTTATAGAATGACAAATATAAGTAATCATCAACAAATATTAAGATTAGTTTTTTTTTTTTTACCTTTCAAGGTTAGGAGGAAGGGCTTGGCAGTTCCTAAAAAAGAAAAATCCTGACTATGTTCCTGCCACAAGGCGATGTCATTGTAATGACTTAACCTTTTTTGCATCTGTGTGTACAATAATGGTCGAAAAAAATTTAAACAGAGTTTATTTAATGTGCAATTTTAAAGTACACAAGACAATAGAAGAACAAATTCTCTAACCTAATCAGTTTTGACTTTTCATTGTTTTTATTTTGGTTCCAGTTCAAAAAAACCAACCTCGAAATGTGGTTCTCTGCCTTATGGAGGTTGCTAGGATAGCTTCCAGATTCAATTTGGATCCTCCTGGGCTGATTGTATTGGAAAAAGAAATCGCCGAAGAGGAATCTCGGGATTTGGCCCAATGGAAATTTGAGAGTCACGGAGAGCAAGCTGGTTCTTGGTGAGATTTTTCATTATTATTTTTAGTTCTCCGCGTATATGGTTACATATAGACGAGTCAAAAAGTGACTGATCGAAATTTATAGTTCAAACTACTGAAGTTATTAACTTCAAATTTGAAGTGGACTTAGGCTCTTAGTCATATTCACGTGGGAGAATCCAAAAACCGTCCAAAAAAACCTGAACACATGCCCTCACCAGTGTAACTCAATAACAAAAACCTCTAGTGTGATATGGTTTTCTTTATTTGATTGAGCTTGATGAATTTAGCGAAAACTATACTCCAGGCGCTTATCTTCAATACTTCATTTTAAAAAAATGAAAATTTCGTCATTGTGCTAGATGTTTGCTTCATTTAAGCGAGTGGTTACATTCTATTGAAAAATTACCTATTACAAAAAATGTTCCTTAATAAATTTTTGACTAATGATTTTTAGTCAGATTTAAGGTGGACAAACATAGTCAAAAAATAATGGATTGAATTCGGGGGATTACACATAGCCTCTTTATGTAACCATTCGGGTGTACACAGCCCTTTGTATCATTTCATTTTAATATAAATGTCTCTTTTACCCATCTGCTATGAGCTACCTAGGAAAACGCGAGGGGGCGAAGGTCCCCGGCGGAGTTGGCAACCTTAAGCAGTATTTACATGTTTGTGAACTTTTTCGGAAACTAAGATGTTGTTGCGCTGAGCTGTCTGGAAGTCATACTCTTTGATGACATTTTCGCTCGATTTTAAGTATATATCTAGTATAAGTATGGCCTCAAGGACGTTTTTAAGTAATTCAAGCTTAAGCCATTTCAACAACTTAGTTTATTTGGGTAATTCTACAAAAATTGCCCCTCCCTTGGACTTTGTTTTGTCAATACATTTTTTGATGTGTAAACATCTTAGCTCTCGGTAGGGGCTATGTCAGAGCGTAAGTCTAATGACTTTAACTGGCTTCTATAGTTAAGATCACGAGTTAAGGGAGAGGAGAGGCCGACGGTCTCACCCCACTCCTTTCCTCCTCTCTCTGGTGGATGGATGAGAAGTCCGTTCCCCCCCCCCCCCCCCCCCCCTTCCCCCAAAGTCCATGGGAAGGGAAGGGGTAATATCATTTTTCTGTACTTCTGACTTCCACGTCGTCACTAACCTGTTTTCCTCTGTTATAGCGACAACGTAACTCTGGGGAAGAGGACAGATGCGAAGAGTCTGTACATGCTAGATGGAGGGTGTGGAGTTGGTGAAGTGGTGACACATCCTAAAGAGAGGGTCTATCCGGCCAGTGGGGGGACCAGTGAAGACGGGGGTGAGGCTGCAGATCTGACCGAGCTCAATTGGAGTAGTTCCGTTGAGGAGAACATACAGGAAGAGGTGGAGAGGGGTCTTGACCATCTAGACTACAAGGTAACACCCTAGTTGATCCATAGATCAGTGTCTAGCGATTTTAAGATTTTTTAGAAAGAAAATTTAGATTTATCACACATCTAAAACAAACATGTCTGAAAATCTAGGATTAGCAGCCTTTGTATAAATATTGGATATATTATGAAGGTGTGTGTATGTCATTTACGTTTCCACATCTTTGATCGGATCGGAATTGACTTAACAACATTTTAGACCGTACATCTAGATAGGTGGAATGAATGTTTGGTTTCGAAATTGTCTCGCGGGACCGGATCATACCTGAGACTGGATCTGTTGTAATGGAGAATTTTGTTAAAAATGTTGTCCTCTTTAACATTGATAATAACTACCAAAGCTCTAAAGCCAATGCAGAGATATTTGAAAAAAAAACAAAGAAAGCCCAAAAGTTTCGTGGTTTTTAGGCCACATAAAATTCGTCCGAGGTCTTTCTAATTGGAAAACTTGGTTTTTCACTACTGGCCTCAATATATACAAGTAGGAAAAAAAAATCTAATACCAGATCTTTTGCATGGTAAGATGTATCTGGCTACTGGGCTATTGAGTGAGATGAATTCGAACGAATACCATTGATATTTAAGACTATCCAAAAAAATGTTGTTTCATTTTATTTAATATATTTTTGCTGTCGCAGGTGAAGCATGCTGCTAAAGCGGCTCAGAGACAGTGCCAGTGTTCCGAGGCGAAGTGTGGCAAATTAAAAGTAAAAAAAGTTGGAGAGGGGAAGTACAATATTTTTGGAAGAAATGTGTTCGTAAGGGTAAATATATTTCTTTATAAATATGTATACTTTTTGTAAATTATATGTATGAATCGACGTTTTTACGGGGGAGTAAAAAGAACATTAATGTTCCTAATTTATGTTTAATTAAAAACAAGAAATACCAGTTTATGTTCGAAATACACTTTTAAATTTTATGATAATGGTTGGTGTTAACACTTAAGATTGAAGTATGGCATTTTTCCATGTCAGATGTTAAGTTATAATTAACATTTACGCACATGTTTGGTAGGAGGGACGGCTAGACAGCAAAATGCCGTCTGAAGGGACGATAGGATAGGAACAAAAACACACTAACTTCATTCCGAATCTACATTGCTCCTGTTTGGTGGGAGGGGAGAAAACCCTTTAAAATAAGGCATTTGGCATTATATTCCATTGATGATTTTAAAGTTAGTGAGCATGGAACGCCTCTGATGGAGGACTGTGACAATGTTAGGATGCCGTTATTGCTATTACCTTGTTATGTTGCCGTAGTTACTAGCCTTCCTATCTACTGTCAGTAGAACCGTAGATATTCAGGTGTTTCTAAACTTTTTGATCATCCGGTATATTGACTGCAACATACATTTGAAATATGTTTTTTTTGTTCAGTTGCTGAAAGGTAAACACATGATGGTTCGTGTGGGTGGAGGTTGGGATACTCTGGAGCACTTCCTTCAACGGCATGACCCATGCCAAAGTCGAACACTGAGTAGACCCTCCACACCAGCAGGTGGCAAAACCCGACCTTACTCCGCAGCACATGCCTATGGAGTTGTCAACCAAAATCCCCACTCCTTCACTCGATAGACTATCCCTAGCCATCCTTTCGTTATTATATAGTAGTTGTTACTAATATATATATTTTTTAATTGAGTTGCTGAAAATTCAAATTGTAATGTATATTTTACATTTGTTGTGTATGTTTAGCATTAAATGCTAAACATCTGCTTTAATATAAGGATAAGTTTACTATGGAAGCATACTCTGACCATCTGTGGTTCTGGCGAAAAGTGGTAATTAACATTGAATAATCAAACTAATGAATTATAATGGATAAGTTTAGTTTGTCAGACTCCGCTCAAACTCCTCAGAACAGTACTTTTCAATATATGGAGTCAACTCTTTGTAAGGGTTTCAAAGGCAGTTTCTAGACTTATGACTGAAAAAATTGGAAAAAGGTACCTCTCGCCAGAATTCGCAACCATACTCTGGTATAGACCACAAGTAAAACGGGCTGAGCGATGTAGGAAAGGGAGAGTGGTGAGTGAGAGTCACTTGCTGATATCGCTCCACAATAAACAATCCTCCCAAACCAAGGATACGTAAGAAATAAAATACTTTTTCCCTTCAAACTAAATATATATATATTTATATATATATATTCGTTTATAATAATAATAACAATAAAACTGTATATTTCTTAATAACAAAAGTGTTGGATGCGTCAGCCACTACGTGGGGGACTACCAACGACAAACAAGCGGTGGCAATATAGAACTCCTCCCATTCGCTATCCCTCACCACCCCCCTCTCTACTCCTAGAAGGCCTAGCTGCTATATGTCAACAGTTTTACACTAACTACTTATCTATTCTAATAGTTCAGGTATATTCTTTTGATTCAACTGTAGGTCAGAAACTTAATACAATTTATTATCATTTATGAAGCACTCCTTGTGCTTCATTTGTAGTTGCCCACCTCAAATCCTACATACTTATTTACATTATTAATGTATATAAGAAGTAAATAATGTACGAATTGATATTTACTTAATTTTAATAAACAGTTAATTTATTAGGATATCAAAGACTTTATAATTTTATATTTACGAATCATATTCGTAGTCCAACCAATTATCAGTAGATTAGTGTTGTAAGTCCTACATACACTTCTACTCATGTTAGAACTGTAGTTCAGACCACGAGTTAAAAGAGTCGGGCTCTCTCTTCTCCACCGCCCATCCTGCCTTACCACCCGGGAATCCAGTCCCACTACCGTTTTGTCATGTGTGTTAATTTCAAATATTTTAAAAGAAGTGATAGTGATAAACAATTTTAAATTTATTAGTACAGGTAGGGTTCTCTACATTTTCATCGTTGCCTGTTTGTAGCTCAGCTACGTTGCTCTCATTTTAAATCTTAACAAAATTAGTTAGTCAGAAATTGATTAATGGAATTGTTTTGTACTAGATAATTTTTCGATAGAATTTTCCCTTGAAATAATGGAGAAAACGTCTGAAAAAATAAGAATATTTTCTAATTTGTACTTTTTGAAACAACTTGCCCCAAAAAGTATGAAAGCTAAGTAACCATACTAGAGTAATGAGGGTTTTTCCTATATTCATTATGTGCAGCGACGTTTCATTTTTCAAGTTACACTGGTGACCATCACATGGATTAAAAAAAGAACCCATTGAGTCATACATTTTCGATATTTTTTTGTTTTACCTACCTGTGACCTAAGAGGAGGGAATTTCGACAACCTTTTTTTTATATTCCGTGTATAGATAATTAATTTACAAATAAATACTAAAGAACAAATATTATAACTTACTCTTAAATATATAGCTACCATAAAGTGTTAAAACCTAGCTTTTCATTCTTTCTTAGGCAGTTAATTAAATATGTGAAAACAAACAATTTTTCATTGTTATTAATTCATTATTTCCATTTAGTTTATTTGATACAGCTTGTAACTGTCTGAATTACTGTAAAAGGTTCCCTACCCGTTTATGTATAATTAATGTGTTTTTTTAGTTTTTCCCTAAAGGGAAAAAACTTAACAGTGTTTTATTGTTTACTTATTCCAATTTTAATATTAATCTCGTAAAGGAGGATTTTTACGTGCAACAATGTAGACTATTGACCCTCCCCTTTCTGCCACCACCCAACTCTCCTAACTTGTGGTATCTCTCTACTTAAGTAATTAATTTGTGTAATGAGTATAACTAGTGAGTGTGAATAGTAATTGAGTATGTTTATATATGAATTATAAATGATAAAAAATGTATTACCTAGCTTGTAAGAACACATTTTTATTTTATATTTATGGCCAAATAGTTGAACTGTTTACGTTTGTTTTTTATAACACTTTAGGATAGGACAGAGCTTATAAAGCAAATATGCCTAGTATTTCAAGGAATTACTATAAACTTGCGCCATTTTGTTTTAAATAAAAGACATTTTTATATTTAATTCTTACTGTTAAAAGTATACAGGGTGATACGTTGAAATATATGTTAAAAGGATCACCCCTTAACTTTTTTAAGAGTCAAGAAAAATTGATAGACCTTTTATTATGAGTGGGACATCTGAAGATAATTTTTGACTAAAAAAAAAGTAATCTAATTGACGAATGCTTGCTCTTAAGGAGTATTATGTTGAAAGTGGGCGATCTTAGGAGAGTATTCAGGAATGAAATATTGTAGAGTGGTTGTAACAAAATTTTATTTATATATTATTATAATATTAAAATAGTATAATAACAATTCTATCGTATAATGTACCTTTCATCACAAGTATTTTCCAAGTACTTTGCTTGAGAAAATTTATCGGTATTGTACATTGTCATGTAATTTATAATAATAATTATGTTTATAACAATTATTATTATTCATCAACTTAGTCTATCGACACCTTAGCTATCAACATCCATATCATCAGATTTTGCCTCACTATTTTCATCATTGTTATGTACAGTTATTGGCCTAGACTCGTCATATTCAGTATCGCGCACATTATTTTCTTCAAAATCTATAAATGAAATGTTTGGTTTATGGTAAGAAACATAAATTTTAGGAAAACATAAAGAAAAACGAATGTTTTTTAAAAACTATTTCACAAGATATATAAATTATATGGGAGTACTTTCGGTATTGCTACCATCACTTAACAAATACTGTAGTCAAGTCGTGGCTGAAGATGGTAGCAATACCGAAAGTACTCCCATGTAATTTATATATCTTGTGTAATAGTTTTTATAAAACATTCGTTTTTCTTATTTTTTTTCTAAAATTTATGTTTCTTACTTTAGTGACCATAATCATTTAATTTATAGATTTTGAAGAAAATAATATGCACGATACTGAATGTGACGAGTCTAGGCCAACAATACATAACAATGATGAAAATAATGAGGCAAAATCTGATGATATGGATCTAGCTATGATGTCGATAGATTAAGTTGATGAATAATAATTATTGTTATAAACATAATTATTATTATTATTATAAACTAAATGACAATGTACAATACCGATAAACTTTCTCAAGCAAAATATTTGTGATGAAATTATTCTATATACATGATTCCATGTATTGTACATTATACGATATAATAGTATATTATACTATTTTAATAGTATAATAATTTGTAAATAAAAATTTAATTACTCTACAATATTTCATTCCTGAATACTCTCCAAAGATCGACCTCTTTCAACATAATACTCCTCAAGAGCTTAATTCGTCAATTCGATTACTTTTTCGTAATAAATTTACGTGGACAATTTTATAATTTAATTATTTCAATTTGAAATGATTTCAATTTATAATTTCAATTTGAAATGATTTCAATTTAAAATTACTTTCAGTCAACAATTATTTTCAACCAAAAACATCATGCGCCGCGAGTCCCGCGACGCACACCGTTTTTTTATTTTATTTTTATTTAATGTAATAGAATAACGCATCATACTTACATTATTTATGTATGAATTATCATTCAATATGTATATAAGAGGCAAATATTGTACGAATTATTATTTACTTTAAGTTGTAGTAAATGTACTAAGACTTAATAATTTAAAATTTATACTTACGAATGACATTCCTATACCATGATCAGGCTATCGCAGTTCAATAGTATATGTTACTGTGAATGCATGAACGCCAGTGATTGTACACAATGAGTGAGGTTCTCCTCAACCTCCTACGAGGTTGGTGAATGGATGAAATAATAATTAAATTATTCACTTTCGCCGGTGATTCCAAGCTACCCCCAACGGTCCTAAATAATGTGTCATATTCCAAGTGGTGCCTCGACTGTTCTTCTCTTTTTATTAAATGAATTTGAATGGAAGTCGTATAATAATTAATATAACAGTTTATTAAAGTATTGAGTGTTCTTTCTCTCTTCTAAATCTCTCATTCACCCAAATCGATTAACAAATTAAACTTCCTGATTCTGAAAGTACTTGAGGTGAGCTTCCAAATGATTTATACCATGACCACTTTCAAAAATTCTTTAGAACCGCCCCCCGCCCCCCTCCTGAAAATAGTCGCGAACATGCCCGCGCGCTCTCAAGGCTTTCTGAATGTGGTCATGTAACACATTATTCAAAAGCATATTTGAAGGGCTTTTAGAAACAGGAAGAGTTGAATTTATTTATCAATTCGGGTGAGAATAATTAATAATTTTTAGAAGAGTAATAGTCCATTTCAATGGGCCCCCATATCGAAACAAAACGAGGAATATCAGAGAAGTTTTGGATAGAAGTTTTTTTTTTTTTGTAAGACCTTTAGAAAAAGGTACAAGTTTACCTCCCACTAAAAATTTTAAAGAGTGCGCTAGAACAGCCCTCGTGGAGGAGTGAGTCAATACTATTTTTTCGTTAAGGAGGACTCTAGCTTTCCAACGAGCCCATTTTCAAAATTTTTTGAACTTTGAACATCAGGTGTATAAAAATAATATAGGTATACCTGTTTTAATATGATGATATAAAGAAAAAAATGTAAGTTGCATTGACACGATATATTATGAATTCTTCCAATATGTTGCTTTTTTTTTTTTTTTTAATTTGTAGCTTGTTATTTTGTATTTTCTTGAATATTTTTTGAGGAAGAAAAGTACTTTATTTCTAATCAATTTTTACAAATTTGATTGATTTTTTTGTTAATAATTATTTTTAGAATTACTGATTTTCAATGTCTCTATTATTTTATTTGTGAAATAATAAGTATTACATTTATAGCATTGCACAAAATTTATTTATAGAAGTTTATAAAAATGTTACGTTTTTTAAAATCCTGTTTTGTACGTCTATTATTAATAATAAAATAAATAAATACCTGTTTTCTTATTATGATAAATTAAAACAAAAGTATGTACGTTTTTAGTTGATTTGACATTTGTCTAATATTTGTTTATTATTATATTATTTGTATTTCTTTTATTTACTGATTACGTCAAAGACATAAATAAAATATACATGAGAAGAAAATATTTACAGAGAGTTAAAATTTTTTTTCCTCTTGACGATTCGCAGGATATTTCTATAATCCAATTGTCTACATTTTTCTGTGAACACATCTTTGCCAAAAATGTGAAATTCAAATTTTGTCTAGAAAATGAGCCGCTATCTCTTCTTTTTCTTCTCATCTGTCGCAGTCAGGTCCTTGAGCCACGTAATGTTAAAGCTAATAAAAAATGTCTATAATGAACAAAAAAAATAATAAATAATAGACAGTAGGTAAGTATTTAAACTAAGTTTGTCCGAGGGTCGATCCGCAGTAAGCTTTCATATGACATCCTAGTCGATTCTCTCGGAAATTAGTTTGTTTTTGCGACTCCCTAATTTTCATCTTCACATGAGACAAAAATGCTGATGATGTTACAACTTTACAGGCGTTTGACCGTATTTCTGGATATTTCAGAAAAACATCGCAAGTTTCTAGGTCCAATTGTTTCGCGACGCACAAAGCCAGACACTTCCTATAAACAACTTCTAAGTTGAGGAACGCGGACATATTGTGGAAACTTGTAATAAATGTATAAAACAAACTTTTTTTTGAAATATTTTCTATTCCACTAAAGATTCTTTAGTGGAATAGACAATATTTCAAAAATAACTTCCTATAAAGTACCGTTTTCGATGGTCCCGAGCCTGTTCGATGTCAGGTACTCGTTAAAGACCCCTGCCCTAGGTGAATAAAAATTTAGGGTTGGCAAAATTTAGGACTGCCATGGTAGAAGTCGCTCATCTCCATCAGAGTGACGAAAGAGCGCTCTGGAAGTAGGCGATATGACCTCGTAGTTAAAGCCTGGGCATGAGTCATAAAACCTAAATCTAACAGTGTATCTTCATGTTTCGCTTTAGTGTGTACAGCAGTTTGGGTTTTTGAATCTTGTATTAGTTGTTTTGTTTGGTCGTTTTATTTAATTAAATCTTTATTTTTCTTAGACGTTGGTTTGGTTTGGTTTTATGACTCATGCCCGGGCTTTAACTACGAGGTCATATCGCCTACTACCAGAGCGCTCTTTCGTCACTCTGGTGGACATGAGCCCGACTCTACTGTGGGAGTCCTAAATTTTGCCTACCCTAAATTACTAGTCATCTAGGGTAGGGGTCTTTAACGAGTACCTGACATCGTACAGGCTCGGGACCATCGCTTAACGTCCCATCCGAAGGACGGCGTGCTTTAAGTTTATTTTACCTCCCAGATAAAATAAACTTAGGGCCTCGGTCGGGCTACGAACCCACGACCTTGAGCTCAGAAGTCAAGCACGCAAGTACTGTTGATTTTTTGACAATCAGCTTCCGCATTAATGATAAATAAACTGAGAGGGTGTTAGTAGCTCGAAGGTAGCATGCTTGCTTACAGAACTCAAGATCGCGGGTTCGAAACCCGGTCGAGGCCCTTGGGTTTTTTATCTGCGACGTGAAAAAACCATGAGCAAGCCATCCTTCGTTGGGACGTTAAGCAATAGTCTCGAGCCTGTACGATGTCAGGTACTCTTCAAAGATCCCTACCCTAGGTGAATAAAAATGTAGGGCTCATGGTCGGGCTCATGTCCACCAGTGACGAAAGAGCGCTCTGGTAGTAGGCGATATGACCTTATAGAGCCCTGACATGAGTCACAATAACTAGCAAACTAAATTGAGATTCTATGGCAATCATTATTCACTCAAACTAGGTTGAAGTATCGAGATATATCCCCCTCCAAAAAACTTTATATTAACATTTTCCATACCAAGTCAAAAAAAATGAAAGCCGATCGACCTGTAATTTGGGTTTTCGTATTGAAGCAAATATAGTTTTCAGATTGAAAATCGGTCGAATTTCACGTTTCTATGTGACCATAAGAAATAAAAAATAATTACTAAGGCAATACATCGAAACAAAGAGTTTCTGTTCCAGGAACATTAGTGAGTTTTTTTCTCTCTCTCTAAAAGTTACTCCCTAAAAATGAGTTAAGTTTCAAATTCGAAGTAATACGGTATTTATAATTTTTTTTTTCTTGGGGAGGGGGATCAGAAGAGTGGCATTATGACTAAGGTCGTGAGGTTCCAATTTATGGATGCCCCCAAAGCTTTTGTTGGTACTGTCATGTCCACCCGAACAAATGTGCTATAACCTTCTATAACCTCCTTGCTTTAAAGGAGGATACATTCAAATTTTGTTATCTGTCATTTTAAGTAAAATAATTCTTTTCAATGTTGTTTATTCATTTTTTCCAATGAAAAGCTGAGAGTTTCATCACTCGGGCCTCATAAAACTATGTAATGTTTTTCTTATAGTATGATCTTAATTCAATAAATATTTCTCATGACAATTAGCGATAACTTTTAGCAGTAGGATGTGTTTTCTATAAGTTTAATTAATTGAAAACCTATTTTCGTCTCTAATAGAGGATTTGTTTGAAATTATGTTCAGGTGTGATAGTGAGCCATGTAACGAACAAGCGAAATGGCCGATCGTTTATTCAAAGTCATATAATGTACATTTCTGTGGAATGGAAAGGCTACATCCATTCGATGCCTCAAAATGGGAAAATGTGTACAAAGTAAGTTGAATTTTTTCGTATATCCATTTACATTTTTGTTACAGCTTGTAAAATATTCGCTGAAACATTATGCTTGAGTATTTTATATTTCTACTGTTACCTTTTGTTCTAGCGTTTGAAGGAGTTACTTTCGCTAGATGACAACCAAATCTTTCTTCCGGAAGAAGCGACCATCCAAGATTTACTCTTGGTTCACACCAAGAGGTATCTTAACAGCTTAAAGGTAACTCACGAATTATCCTCAATTTGTGTAATTAATAATTATAATTTTATTATTTCTCTAGCTATTGGGGATATAGGGGAAGTTATGTAATTGGTCTACAATTTGATTTGTTTTCACTGAAATTTTATGTTTTGCGGTCCCAATTCCAAAAATGATGAAAACAATTAATTTCTGTGCATGATAATTCCCGACAGAATTAACGTTTCAACACGAAATACTATATCGCATCTATACGATGAAGATCTTGCTAGAGACGCACCAGGCTGCTTTCAATATTTTTTTGCAGGTATTTTCATAATCATTTAATTTTCATTGTTTTTACTATATTCTTATCCAAATTATTTCAGTGGGGCTGGAATGTGGCGAGTATTGCTGAGATCCCGCTCCTGGCCCTTCTCCCCAACCTTATTATCCAGAGATGCTATCTCCGCCCAATGAGGTAATCCATTTCTAAAAATATTTTGCTCTTGTTTAAAAGCAATAATTTTTATGTATAATTATAATTGCCTAAGGTCTTATTTTCACCCTTTAGCGGCCATTAGCTTTATGCGTAAAATTTTATCCGACTTTTTGTCTAGGCCTTGTTATTTTATTATTTCTCTTTTTATATATTTATATATATATTTTTTTTAGAGGGCGCCGGTAGCTCAGTGGTATGCGTGCTTGACTTCTGAGCTCAAGGTTGTGGGTTCGTAACCCGACCGAGGCCCTTAGTTTATTTTATCTGGGAGGTAAAATAAACTTAAGCACGCCGTCCTTCGGATGGGACGTTAAGCGATGGTCCCGAGCCTGTACGATGTCAGGTACTCGTTAAAGACCCCTACCCTAGGTGAATAAAAATTTAGGGTAGGCAAAATTTAGGACTCCCATAGTAGAGTCGGGCTCATGTCCACCAGAGTGACGAAAGAGCGCTCTGGTAGTAGGCGATATGACCTCGTTGTTAAAGCCCGGGCATGAGTCATAACCCCTAACCCCCCCTTATATATTTTTCTTTCCTATAACTTTGCTTTCCCTCCGTTTTACCTGTTCTCGTACCTCCGATCACACTGTTATAATAATTATACATAAAAAAAAAGTGAATATTCAGAAAATAAACGATTAATTACCTAGATGCAAAGGTAAGCAGTGTTTTGTATTCAGTTTTCACCTCAGACAGTACAATATAACCGACCCTACAAGGTCATGATTATAGTTTCAAGCCGCCTAGAAAAGGTACCACATGCGGGGGAGCATGATGGAGGACGCTAGCTCTAGAGCGAGGCAGGTCCATCATAATAGGTACTATCACTTCCAAAAAAAGGATGGAGGGTTCTGTCTTCCGCTGCAATCACCTTTATGACCCAGAGTCTCCCCCGGTCCGTCATTTCCAAACCAGTCACTAGCTTTCCAACGAGCCCTCCTTCAAATTCCAACCTCTAGTTATACGATTTTGTGACAAGTTCAACAAGAAAGGTTCAACCAAGTTCCATGTGTGTAGGTTCCAGACGCAGGGGAGCATGATGGCAGGGAAGTTAGCTCTGGACCGAGGCTGGGCCATCAACATAGGAGGTGGGTTCCATCACTGTTCCGGAGACAGGGGTGGCGGATTCTGTCCATACGCCGACATCACCCTCTTGATCCAGAATCTCTTCCAGTCCACCCTCTACGTTCCTTTTGCTAAAGTGATGATCGTCGATTTAGATGCCCATCAGGTTGGTACACATTATGTACATCACAGTTAAGAAATTACGTTTTACTACTAGAAAAGCTTTTGAGGAGATTTTGAAAGTTCGACGCATGTTAACTGGTATCCATGTTTCCTTGCGAGATGAGTTAGTGGCTCGATTGTCAGACGTTCAACGTATGATTAATTATTTCATAAATAATTTTATTTATTGTTTTATAGCTATATATTGTTATATATTTTGTTAAATTATTTCATAGTCCATTTCTTCAAGGAAAAAATAAGACCATGAAATATTAAGTAAAAAATAAATATTTGTAAGATAAAAAGTAAAAGTTATACGTCATCTCGACTTGATCACACATTTCATTGTTTCAAAAAAACGTCAAACGGCAATTTAGTTGACATTTTAAACTTGGACTTTCTGTCAATCAAGAAATAGGGAAGTAAATAAATACAATATACAGAATAATAAATTAATAATTATTAAATCTGTGACAACAGCTAAGCGTTCTTTTGTTGTCTCCTATAATTCGTATCTTTTTTTTCTTATTTTATATTCTATTAGAGCATGAAGAATGTCGATCTGTGCGAAAATATTTAAAATAACATTCAAGAAAACTTATCAGTTCCTTTCGCAATTTTTGAAATTCTCCAAACAAACCTTTTTTCCAGTATTAAATAAGCAGCTAATGTTTTTTTCCGTCTGTTTGACAACATACTTAAGGGGAAAAAAATTATGCTAAACTTGACGTACTATGTGGGCGGGCTCTTGCGTAGCAATACGTCAAGACAACTTCAAGAGCATATACTTCCATCCATCAACACCCTTAATTGTAATTCTAAGAGGGATAAACATGATATAAGCAAAATGTTTGCAAATAATTATATAATATTTTCTGAGAGAGCCACAATAATTGTCCATAAAGATTAACAGACAAGAACTAAAAAGAGACTCTCAGGAGGTCTGAGAAATCATTTTTTTTTGTTTAATGTTCCTAATTAAAAGAAAATTTGACGCTTTGGCTCTTATAAACGACGTAATTAGTTGGAAATCACCCAGCTATGTATCACTACTGTCATTACATACCATTTATTTGTATTGTAACTTAATGGATTCTAAACGGGGCTTTACATTTTGGTTCTTATAAACGATTTTAACTTAGTTTTAATAGCCACATGGTTTACAATATTATTATATTTTAGGGTAACGGTTATGCTATAGATTTCCTTGGAAATTCAAACATATTCATAATGGATGTATATAACCGTGGCATCTACCCACAAGATACTGAAGCCAAAAAAGCCATTGACTGTAAGGTTGAACTCTACTATTATACAGAAGATACGGAATATTTAGACATAGTAGAAAGGTACGAATCCTACTGTTTCTAATGAAAATAACAATGTAGAAACTTTTAGATTATAATTTTGTGTAAGTTTAGGTTAAAAATAAAGGGTTATTATTATTGTAGACTTTAACAAGTACCAAGAAATTGGAAACAAATATAATCCAAGTCCTCCTTTTTTTTATAATAAGACGTGAATCATCACGACTCTTACGAAGATATGTTAGCATTCTTGTATTGAATTGCCTCAACATTAATTTAGCTGGCTACTATTTCGTTTTTATTTATATTTATTATGGAAAGAATAACGTTTACTTTGAATGACTGGTACGCTCTCTGAGTACTCGGATAGCTTGCGAGTGTGTTAATAAAGAAATTGGGAGATCAAGTAAAGATGTGTCTGCTTTAACAATTACTGCCAAATCTCCTCAGACAACCTACAGAAGGAAAATATATGTCCCATCCGGGACCAGCCACTCACTCATAAACGGTTAGTCCGATCTTGACCATGTACGATAAACCAACACTACTTTCATTGAGAATAGTTAATGGCATTGTATTCACGAAAAAGCCCTTCGCAAAGAAACTTCTTTTTTTTCCTTTCTTCAAAGGATAATCTGACAAATTCTCCACGAAATACCTCGAAATCGATAAAGCTGCCCTGTAGATTTTGAATTTTGAAAATATTCCATCTTTCAGAGGAGGTACGCCCTCTCGTATTTTGGATACCTGTCAATACTGCGATCTGTTGTGCTAGAAACGCACTAAAATTGCATCTCTATTAGCCTTAATTAATAATATATCCATTGAATATTTTCAGAAATTTAGAGCGATCTCTGCAATCTTTTCATCCAGATTTGATGGTATATAACGCAGGAACAGACATTTTGATTGGAGACCCCCTTGGAAAACTTTCAGTTTCACCCGAGGTAATTATATAACATTTTTTTAAGTTTTGTTAAATAAGGAACAATTCCATCCTTTCGTTAATTTCTTTAGTTTTTCACCATATTGATGAGTTTTGTTTAGCAAAAAAACATGGTGACAATGAATATGACTTGAGTGATAAAGAGTACCTTTTCTTAGGATATTTTTATCTGAAAAGCGGCGAAATTAGCTTTTCATTTCATTAAATTAATTTTGAATAATATAAATAATTATTATTACATAGTAATAATTACGATTATATTCAATGTTCAACATTATATTCAATATTTAGCTTTATTCCAATTGAAATGAGCTGTATTAATAAACCAATGAAAAAGGCAATGATAAACATTAAGGAAATTAATAATGAAAACATAGGAATTCAAATCATCAAAAAAAATATGAGCTTTTGTAAAAATACATAACAATCTAAAACACTACTGTATGAAATATCTCAAATAGTAGTTCACTTAACTAAAAACTCAAATTTCATCGCAGTTTTCAGAAAACAAAGTGCCATAGAAAATGTTGACCATTGAAACGCAGTTTTTTGAAGATGTAGTGACGGTACACATTTTGGAAAACTCCCGAATACAGCTTTTTGACCATTCTTGATATATCCACTGAATCACTTGAAATGGACAGTATTTCTTATGTTAATTATTCGATTTTCAGGGAGTGATCCGGCGAGACGAGCTCGTTTTCATGAAAGCCCGAGAAAGAAGAGTCCCAATCGTCATGCTAACAAGCGGAGGTTATACAAAACAAAGTGCTCATGTGATAGCTGACTCCATAAATAATCTTTATAATGTTGGCCTCATAAGCAAAAATAGCTTAAAAAAGACTTAAGTATGTAATTCGAAAAAAATACTCTCTTTGCTCAATTAAATCAAAAATAGTTAAATAAAAATTAAAACAATATTGTTTCTATTTTTTCTCCTTGACTTAAACCACTTATAGTAAAAAAAAAAAAATAGTTTCGGCTTGTCTTCAATTTCTTTTAAGGAAAAATGAATTGTTCTTGGAAGGTGAAAATAAATTTGCCATACTGTTGAAATTTTTATTTGTTTTTATTTTTAAACGTTTAACAAGAGTTATTCTGACAATTTTCATTGAATCAAAGATATAATATACATATATGTTTTTTAATTTACAACTGTATAAAAATATATACAACCAGCAAATGCCCTAAGTGAGAGAAAATGGCAATATCAAAATTCCAAGAGGGGAAAAATCACCCAGTGGTACCACTTCCTAATAATTTATTTAAAACATTCCAGATCTTATTTGTTTTTCAACTTGCTCTGCGTCAAATGTTCCATCTAAACGTTCAAAGTTTTTATTAAAAACAGAATAGGCACTTAATTCTTCATCTGAAGATTTTCCTGTCCTTGTATTCAAACAAATAAATACTAATAAGGATATACAAAAATATACAGCACCGAATTCAATATATATAAAATAAATATAAATGATCAACCACAAAACACATTTTGAAATAGTTTTGAGGATATGTGAGTTTTCGGTTGTAGGAGTAGTTGTTGATTCGGAGTTTTCGGTTAAAAGTCTAGATGTCTCAGGTTCTTCTAATTCGGGAACAGCTTCGGAATCTGTAACCTGTGAAAAAAACAGAAAAGAGCAAGTAAATAACATACAATCTGAGATTTTTCACATTTCATCACCACATTTTACCTCACACAATTTTTAGAACGTATCGCCGGAAGAGTACTTCTTCCCTAGAAAAGCCTGAGCCACTTATCATCATTTTAAAATGTTTATAGGGATTAAGTTTTGCAAACATTTTATTTAAAATGGTATTCGGTGAATCACCGGCTATTCACTTCCCTAGCACGAATCATTCAATTACGTTTTCGTATTCCTTGCCAATCGACCTTGGGCTAAAATTCACTTCTGAATCCTCTACTAAATCTCTGGCCTTCCCATTCCCTTCGACCGAAATTGCGGAAAACTAATAGGTGCCATCCATATGAAGTTTTGAATTTAAAAGTAAAATTTCATGTCAATACATTCATTACATCGGCAGTTATTATGATTTTTGAATGGAGCCCCCATCCCCTTCCGCTGAAAATGAATATGTGTCGTCGGACTTTGAATTTTCGTATGAAATTTTGTATCAATACATTCATTGCAGCGGCAGTTATTAGCGTTTTTGTGTTAAGCCTGCCCTCTTCCCTTTGGCCGAAAATCAATAAGTGTCGTCCTTTAGAGGGTTCTGGAAACACATGTACAATTTCATGTCGATAAATTTATTCTATCGGGAGTTGTCGAATTCACAGATATACAGAATTGTTGGAAAATATGAAATTTCGTTGGAAATTCCACATAGAATTTTTAAATAATTACATTACATTAATTACATAACTTCCCCTATACTTCATATAGCTGGGGTAGTAAAAAAAAAACACTACATGTAATATTATATTTCGTAGCGAATTAGACGTTTCGGGTAGAACTCACATCATCAGTATCTAAAATTGTTTTCTTTTTGTATAATCAAATATAAGTAACATGTTCGTCATTGCTTCAATATACAAATAACAACTTAATTATTAATTCAATGAGAGAAAAATATAGCTTACACAAACGATATTATTGTAAATTCAGAATTTCCTTACACAACCCTAGTGATGGAGGACAGCAACATCCAGAGAATGAAAGTAATAATTAGGAAATTGTATATTGAATTAATAACGAACATTATTTGATGCTACTTAGAGGATGTATTAAACATTTTTTAGATACAATCGAAACGGCTAGGTTGTGAAACCCTAAAAAATAAATTTATGAGAGGAAAATTCAGCTGCTGAAATATATATTATTGTAAATTCAGAATTTCCATACACAACCGTATATATTTCATGAAAAGGAAATTCTCTGGGGGTAGTTTGTAGCATGTTAGAGCATGCCTCACATTTCGTTGAAATTGGACAAAGTTCTCTTTAGTAAAAGTGTTCATTTATAAACTGGAACTTATGAGTGACATCAATTGTATACCAATGTTTCAATGCTGCTAATCTAAAGGTCAAAAATATCTTAATTGCTTTTCTAAAATCCCTTGCGGAAATATGTAAAACGGGAAATTAAAAAAAAAAAAAATGCAATTTGAATTCGTTACAGCACTCGCCAATAGAGTGCCACTTTTCATACTTGCAGCATTGGAAATACATTAAGGAATATTTATGCCATATAACTGGAATTACAAGAAATAATGAACAGCCGTTCGGTAAATGTACCTCAGTAGTACATTAATAAAAATATGTAAAAAAATTGAAACATTTTGTAATAACTTTGGCCAACCATTTACTGAGTTGATTAGGAAAAAAGGAGTATTCTGTATTTTCAAGCTGTCAAAACTATTTGTTTTGGTTTCCACGTAGAGTAACTTAAAATAACACTTCAAAATAGAATTTAATAAATTAAGAAGCTTAAATTACTTCCCTGGAATGGACAGAACACTGAAATACTGTTTAAATGTAGTAGCAACAAAATTAAGCGAGTAGGATGATAAAAATAATTAGTAGAAACGTCAAATATTGTAACTTACTGTCGAATTCAGAGGTTTACTTTCAGGTATTTTGAAAGACAATTTTTCTTTCAATTTCGAGACTCCTTCATTCAACATCTTATGTCTTCTGAAACTGGCCAATTTTCCTTCCATTTAAATTTTCCATCAAATATAAATACCTCATAAAGTAAGGATCTGACACTGGTTAGAAATGACATCTATGAATGAACTAGTACAATTGAACTGTTCTGAATGAGAATCAGACCGAAATAGCTCAATAGGTGAACGAACTAGTTCATTAATGCAGTTCTCTTTTGAAATAACTAACCGCTATACCGTCTATTTTAGCCATCGACGCTCATAATTGAATCTCGAACTAGTTCACGAAAACGTCTACAACCAACAAAAACAACTATACTACAACTAGATTATAGTTCGTTCAGCGAAGGAACTTCGTACTCGTGTTTATTGATGGATCTAAGTGAAACTGTACAATTGTTTCAACCATGAACGACTCAATTAGTTCATTCAATTCAAACAAATGTGACTATGTTGCCATAGATATTGACAAGATGGATCACTTACAAAATCAGGATTATTTTACGAAAACACTTCGTAAATATGAAGCTGATGTATGTTCGATATATCGTTTACTATGTATCAATCCAATAAGCTTCTCTCCATAGCTTGTTCAATTTCTACGTTGTTAATTTTTTTAATTTCTATAATGTGATGTATTTGCTTATTGTATTTCTGTCAACGAAATTATCACCCTTTTACTGTTAAATTTCAAATTGTTGATCCTTTGCATCGGTGGGGATCAGAATGACTGTTTGTTGTGGTAAGTTACTAAAGTTTATTTGTGTTTAATAAAATACGTAGTCTATTGCTTCAATTATATTTTACATTTTCTTGCCTGTTTTGAAAATGTTTATTTAGAAAATATCTCATTTTTAATTTATATTATCCTTTTTAATATTTGCTTCTTTTTGTGCTTCATTATTTATTTTTATTTTTTGGTTTCTGTTTAATTTTGCTGTCATTTATAATCTTGATTAAAAGTTTTTTTTAATGTTTCGTATTTCCTTCAATATTTTTCACAGAGAATTACGTTTAGAGGGCCTAAGGGTTGTACGTAATACTAATTCTTCATTTTTAAAAAGTTAAATTATTTCTAAAAAAAATAGTTTCAATTCTGGTAATTTTGATGTAATCCTCTATGTTTTTATTATGTGAAATCATACGCAAAAAATCTTGAAGCCAGCAATTCGAGCGTCAAAAATCACTCCTGACTTAGCTAGTTGTACGAAAACATACAAAAATAAACTAGCGACTTGTTATGCTTTCCCCAATTTGCTATCACAATTAACAAATAGAAAATCTGAAGCGAGATTCATATTGTTTGGTCAAGTACTTAACCATTTGATATATTTGTAGTTTCAGTAAAGAAAAAAAGATTTAGTGTACCGCAATTCCCCGGAGTAAAGATGTTCTCAAATGTCGGTTTTTTTTTTTTTTTTTCTTGCTTTCTGCTCATGCTACCAAATTATTTGCCACTTTTGAATTTACTAATTTAATTATAGTTTTTTTTTTTTTTTTTTTTTTTCTTCTTTTTGGCCTTATTGAACGTGCACATTGGCTAATTATAGTTTAATAATAATATAATAGTTTAATAATAATATAATAAATGTAAGATTTACTACTTCCGGGCTCACTTTTCCACGATTTTAAAGTTGGAAAAGCTAATCTCACATTCCTGTTCTGGGCTTGAGTATCGTTCATTTGATTCTCTTATTTGTATACTTTGGAAGTGTCTATTTAATAAGCTAGCCCAGTTGCTCAAGGCAAGATTTTTCGTTGATTTGATATTTTTTCACTATTTGTGGAAAAATAGCAACTTGTGCGACATGAACTAAGTGGAATTGAATCAAAACTTACAACCGTAGCATCAAAATGAAAAGTATGACTAAAACTTCGTATATACTACTTGTCACTTGTGAATATACCGCTTGATTATTTGAGACGAGAATAAACAATTCATATTGGCAAAAAAAGTATGTATTTTTTTGACAGACTACATCCTGCTTCGCCACATTTTTCTGTTCAGTTCTTACTACTTTAGTTAGAGAGTAATATTTGTGTTAAATTGAAACAATAGCGTTGGTTAAAATACTTCTGGCTACGTTGGCCCATCCTGATATTTAATAAGGAACATATTTTATAATAGGTAATTTTTCGATAGTATTTCCCCTTTTCTCATAAATGGAGCTAACATTGGAATAAATTTTGGAATTCTTACGAATTAATTTATGTCAACAAGTATGAAGTATGAGCATCTGGAGAAATTGAGGTTTTTCTATACTCATCAAGTGAACCACATACTCCATGGCGTTTTGTTGTGCATGCGTTAAAAAATAAAAATCGGGCTAAGAGTGTGTTTCCATTGTGACTTGTCTTAGTTCGAGTGTATAGCTCCATCGTTTTGGCCTGGAAATTTCTTTTTCTTTCTCTACTTATTTGTCCTGTTTTTATTTTTCCAGGAGGAAATGAACTGATGCGGTGAATATTGCGCTACAAAATTAAAAGATTAACGACCAGAAACAGTTGCCAAAAAATCGAAAAAAATGGTTTGTTTATTTATTTTTATACTTATATGATAGTAACATATAGTGGAATAAGATATATTAAATGAAACAAGAAGTTGTCTGCCTTCAGTCAATTTTATTAACCAGAACACTGCAGTGTCATCCTCAGTAGAATAACTCCATTTAGTGCGGTGTTCAGGCTAACACTATGCTGGTTGATTAAATTTTTGTCTTGAACTTGGGTCATTACTCTTTCTCTAAGCCGGGGGGCCCCCTCCCTACTCTTTGTCTGATTTAGTTAAAAATCAACATGTGTATTTCCTATAGACTTCTGACTACACATTCAGAAATTCGATTTCAAAAGAATGGATAAGCGAAAAAGGGACAAAAGAATAATAATGAGATTGGCCCCGTACACCTAATATCCCTTTCTTGGACAAAATTCTGACAATTATGTGGCTTCCTTTTCCCTCGAGTTGATGTATTTGATAGACAGTATTTTTGCCATGTGAATTGGCTGTTTCAGCTGATTTTGACCCTATTGCATGTGGCTGTTGCCAAGGAAACTGGTTGATAGAGACAATTATGTTTCCATATAGCCAGCTAATATATCAGTTATTCCCTTTTGTTGTGAACTTGAGTGTGGTTGGAACTCTTCGTGAGTCTTCTGGTGACCTTCCAGAGAGAGTGATCAGTAGGGTGCTGTCTAAATAAGTGCTGTACGTGTCCCATTCCATCTTGTCGTTTATCAGTTTTGGTTTTACATTTATTCTTTCCGCCCACGAGTTGAGTCGAATTATAACGGGGTCGTGGTCTGAGCTCAGGTCGGACACTGCTCCTGAGTTGGTGTTGAGATCTTTACTTAAATAAATGAAATATACAGTAAATCTAGATTGTAGATGGAAAGTGGCTTGCAAAAGCTGAGTAGGCAGCTAATGATGTCGCTCAGAATTACTGTTCCTATTTGTACTTTATTTAATAAATATGTATTAATATATTTTCAGATTATGGCTGAGTCAGCTCCCAAAAAGCCAAGGACCTCCGAGGACTTTTATTTATTTTGTAAATTTATATTAGAATACGAAAATTATGAAGAAGGTGATAAAGATGTAAGTATACTTTCTGATATCTAAGTATTGAACTGATTCCAGGTCTACTTTGTGAAAATTCATAATGAGCAGGAAAAAGGAATATACACACACTAAGGAATATAAACTCCCCACACTACTTGTCAATATTTTCACTATATTGGTCAAAAATCTGCTGTCTTTAGACATGGGACTGAATCCAATCACCTACCTTTCTCAGAGGACAATATGAAAATTCTACACATAGGCCAGTCCCTTAACCTATTAGAAGCACTACAAATTAATAAACTCAACAAAAACAAAAACTTTATTATGCTCAATGAACAAATAGAACTTAATCCGTCGCCGTTGTTAAACCTAAATATTTAAGACAATTTTGAATATTAATACATTTAAACCTTTAGTACATGTAGTCAAACTATATTTAAAGAGGGATTTTTACATATAAGAATGTTTTATACATACATCAATAGATTAAGATTATATTGTTAACTATTCGATTATGTTTTGTTTTATATTTCAGTTAGACTTGAATTTTGTAATGTCTCCATTTTGTACATTATTGTTTACAGTTACTTTCTTGTCACATGTCTAATTTATGACATTGTTTGTCCTGCCTTGTGTTAGTTCAGTAGTAATCTCTGTTTAGTTCACTTGATGATGCCGTAACAGGCGAAACTATAGTCGTGTAATTTTGACCAATGTAGTGAAAATATTGACAAGTAGTGTGTGGAGTTTATATTCCTTAGTGTGTGTATATTCCTTTTTCCTGTTTCTGATATCTATTTTTTTTTTTAATTATAAATGTAGTGGAGTACCAACAATCCGAATTTGGGCTAGTTGAAAAGAAAACGGAGGTAAACCCTTAAAAAAAAAAATAGAAAGGAATGTCTTTGGATTTGATAGATCAATTAGGTATTATAAATAGTTGTTTCACTATCAGATAATAAACATTTTTCTTCCTTATTGATTTTTCCTCTAAATTACAACCTTATTATTGATTGACTATACATATGTTATTGACGTGATTTGCGAATAACGACCTTATTGACCAACAATTTGAATAGCATATGTTATTGACGCGATTTGCGAATAACGACCTTATTGACCAACAATTTGAATAGCATATGTTATTGATGCGCTTTCTGAATAACGACTTTCTTCTTAGAGACCATCGATGTCTATTGGTTTTTGGCCAATATGCTTGGTACATAAGGCCAAAAAAAAAAAAAAGTATTGGTTAAGTAATTCGGTCCATTTATATTGGAAGGAAGCTTAGTATTGAGGAAAATTACATGTAATAATACGAAATATATTTGATTTATACGTCACTGTTTTCAGAGAAAAAAAAAGATTAATAAATGGTGCCTTCTATCACTCTGGTTCTGTTCATGCTAAACATTTAAAATTCCTTATTATTGCAAAATTTTGTGACGCTAAGTGTCAGGGAAAACTCTTTGACTGATATCGCTCTAGACCCCGCATTTTGAAATTGCTTTATTACGTAAATCTAAAAAAAAAATCTTTTGTTTTAGGGATCGCAAGACACTATCAAAAGTTCAAATGACTCAACAGAAAAACACGAAGATATTACTAAAACTTCTGTTGAGGATCCAGAAAGTTCTGTCGGGATGGTAACAGACGAGGATTCATACGACCTAGTCACGTGCTTCTGTGGTAAGCCCTTTGCAGGTCGACCCATGATTGAGTGTTCCAAGTGTCTCACTTGGATCCATCTCAGATGTGCAAAAGTGAAAAAGTCCGAAATTCCGGATGTATTTATCTGCTACGCTTGCAAGGGTAACGACGACAGCAATTGAAAATATATTTATATTTTAAATTTATATGCTTTGCTATAAATCATTCTTCCAGAAAGAAATTGCTAGATTTGTAAAATATTCGAGAATATTCTCTTGAGTGGAGAATAATCAAAAATATTCAAGAAAAGAGCTTTAAGAATTTTGGTCAGTAAGCCTCCTATAAATTTCAAATATTTTGAACGGAATACAACGATCCAAGGGATGTATTTAAACTTTTTTTTCCATAACAGTTGATAAATTAGTAATTTTTTATCTGTTTAAATGTTTTAAACGTTATATAAGTGATCTAAAATCATATTTTTCACATGGTTTCAATCATCTTAACGAAGGAAATGCCTTAACTTTATGAAACGAACTATGCGATACTTTAAAGTTTGAAAAATTGAAAAATATTATTTTATTGCACTTAAATATTCTCGACATACATCTCTAGGAATTTCCTCATTACAAGTGTAATAAAAATGGCGAAAACATTTTTCATAGAAAATTGTTATTCTGGAGTAAAGTACATAATTATGTTCTTTTACATTCGTAAATCGCTTTCGTTATATCACCATTTAGATAAATTTTTAGGTTTCAAACAAAAATGTTGTGTGTTTCCTGCACAGACACGTGTTTTCTGCAAAACATCTGAAGGCATATTAAAAAACAGGATAAATAATTGTATAAAGATCACATCATTTCAATATATCTTGTCTTGGAACAATATTTTTTTTAATTTTTATTCTTATTGTTTTATTATTTTTTTTTTTTTGTACAACCAGTATGAACTTTTTAATATTTTTTATTATTATTTAATTATAAATTAGGTTTTAATTTATTACCTTTGTTGTTATAAATGCATAGTTTTACTTGATAAATGTTATTGCAATACTAGATTTTATTTTTTTTGTTTTTAATATTTAAAAACTGATTTAAGATCACTTGAGCGTTCTAAACTTCACCATATTTATGTTAACATTAAAACTGTGAATTATGAGGTTTTTTTAAATAATTTTTTTGTTTTATGGAGGGCATGATATGTGCCTTAGACTTACGAACCAAAGAAATTTGTATTAATTTTTATAAAATGTATTTTGTTTTGTTTTATTTTCATTGTATTGCTAAGAAAAATATGCACTATTGTTATTATTCAGCTGTCGGTGGACCCAGGAATCACCTGAGGTCTCCCTCCATCTTTGACTAGTAACCAGTCAAACTAATCAAATAACAACTGCACTACAAAACCCTCCTCTCAGGGTAGTAACTCTAATCCCTTAACCACGGAGGCTCTGGATAACATTCTCCTATCGGATAGTAACACAAAACACCAAAGCCTTTTCTCACGTCCAACAGACTTCCTGCGGGATCAGGTCCCAACGAACGATGTTAAAATTATTGTTGTTTAGCTTGAAGATTGGAAAGAGCGACAATGAGACGAAGTGTGTTAGCTTCCCAGCGGCAAGAGGTATGGCCGTGTCAAGTGGAATGTACCCACACACACAAAAAAAAAAAGAATAAATAAAGGTACTTGGAGGTCTAGTGATCAAAGAACTTTTAACCAAATTCATCATGTGCTTATTGAGAATAGACACAAAACGAGCATTTTAGTTGTCATGACAAGCGGAGTGCTGGACCATCACCTAGTAAAGATGAAGCTCAGGCGAAACTTGAAAGTCTCGATACATGTGAGGTTGATAGATATCATGTAGAAGGCCTGAAAGACCCATATAAAATGAATATGAATGAAAATAATGAAACGCTTTAAACTAGAGGCCAGAAAAGTAAATGGTTTGCGAACTTACGGTTGAGAGGTGGTCAAAGCTGAGATGAAAGCTTTTACCAAAACGAGGGCATTGCAAGAGAATTTGATAAGGAAAGGGAAGAGGCGCGACGTACTCCTCGAAGAGTAAAGCGGCACCAACTCGATGAATCGATGAGTCCAGCGGCAGCCGCCGTAGTAGTTATATCGGCTTCAAGCCTATGAACGTTGTAGGTGAAAATGGTGCGTGATTTGGGTTGAGAGGCAGCCTGGCTGATGGGGACACATGTTTGGACGACAGAGTAGGAATAATTCCTCTGCTGGAGTCCAGTATCGAGCCAACTGGCCCGGAAATTGACCAGGTCTTCTCTCCCGTCCCTCCCCCCTCTACCAGAAAGGAGGCATTCGGTTCCGGAGATGCAGCCGACCGGAACCGCGATGCCAGTAGAGGAAGACTGCAGGCAGTCCGAGGGGGCATGGTGAGCAGGTGAGGTTGAACCTTCCCTCTCACCGACGCACTCTGATATTTTTTCTCTCCCTCCCCTTGGTAAGAAACCCCGGTCCAGCTGGGGGAGAAGAGGCCTGGACGTCCCCGGGAGAGGGGATTATATGGGCGCGTCCCTAGCGAGGGCTTAGGACATTCAGAGGTCGATCGCCGATGCCACCCATGGAAGTCGTAAACTAAGCAAGGCTAACCGGGACGTTGTTGACCATGGAGTCCAGTGCTTGTTAGACCTGGATGACTGGAGGCCGAGGCGAGGGAGAGGACGACAATGGGGCTGTTTAGGGACTTCCGGCAGGACATTCTGACAAGGGCCATACCCGCCAGGCTCCGAGGACTCCCAGGGACAACAAAACCCTCCAAGGAACCCTGGGACCAGAAAACCGCCGTCGCTGTTAGCTGGGGGGTGGGAGCACAAGAAAAAGAGCCCCCAACCGCGCCGAAACAACGAGAACCGGGGCAAGAGGGATGGGGGCAAACTCATGGGACCCTGCCTCCCGGTGCGACTCCGACCATGCCCTCCCACCACCAGGGACACGGATGGCGGTGGTGGGTAGAAGAAGCTGAAAAAGAGGAATTCAGTTCCAACGGCGGCTTCTGCAACGCCCGCAGCCCTGTAGTGAAGAAAACAGAACGGCTTCCGGCAGCTGACAGAGATTACGGCCACCGAAACGAAGAGGAGGTCATGGTCGAGCTCAAGGAGGGGAACGGCACTCGGAAGCACAGTGAACCCGAGGGAGCTCGGGATCAATATAAAGTCCAGTAAACCCGCCAGGAGAGGGGGGATTTCCTGGAGGTCTCCACCGTTGACGAGCTCGACCGGCTACCCAGTGTTCAGCCGATTTGTCGCCTCCTCGCGGAGCAAGAAGAAAGCACTTGGATCCTGGGTCAGTGTCGACTGCGGGCACGCCAGTGGCGCCCCACCATAGTACAGCCAGCCAGCGCACCACATTTATCTAGAGCTCTCTCGGCACACTAAGGCGAATGAAATTAAGGTGGGGTGGAGGTGTCATTTTGAATGTCAAGAGCTGCGGAATACTGGACCATCAACTAGTGAAATAAAGTTCAGGAAAAAATTGAAAGCCCCGATAAATATGAGGTTGATAGATGTAATGTAGAAGGCCTGAAAGATCCAGATAAAAAAGCTGTATAACAAATGTGAATAATGAAACAATTTGACTCCTTAAACTAGAACATGACAAAGAAAGGGAGGAAGAAATGGCTTGCGAATTTGCTGTTGAGAGGTGGTCAAAGCTGAGAGGAAAGCTTTTAGCAAAACCGAGGACACTGCAAGAGAATTTGATGAGGCACGGGAAGAGGCGCGACGTACTCATTGAAGAGTAAAGCGGCATCACCTCGATGAATCGGAACTTTCGTGGATGGGAAACCAATCTAAAGAATTCTATGGAATTAGAAGGAAGGATACCAACCATGAATGTTGCCGATGAAAATCAGAGAACAATTTGTTGTCCTTCAGGATGAACAGTTAGACAGGTGTTAAGATTTCGAAGAGCAGAAGCTCTTTAGGAAAACCAAACTCTCAGATTGTGTCAGCGCTGCAGTAGCTCGAATGATATCACGAAGTACGGATAGTTCTTCTCAAAGTCAACGTAAAAACGGCAAAGCCCCTGAATATGACTTTCCTCCGAATGGGCTTCGTAAGGCAGGAGGAGAATGTCTCATGGAGCGCTTGTACATTATTAACATTTTCGGATGAACATGTGCGACATCACCCTGTCCGTCATGTGTCGAGAGAGCTCAAGATAAAAGTTGAACATCACTGCATAGCTTGCATCCAATTAAACAATCATCTTACGTAGGAGAAGAATTGGGGTACTACCAGACAGGCTATAGAAGACGGAGCACACCGGATGAAAAGATGAGAACTGGATAAGAGATACACAAGCGACCGGGCCAGCCTCTCGAAGATCCTGGGAGATTTCGGTATTCCAGCAAGCTGAACTTACTCGTGAAAATCTTTTATTTGGCGTACCACCTAATTAAATGGCCTGAAAGACAAACATGCGGAAACATCAAAACTCAATCACGTACATATATCATTGATTGGTATTCGTTGTTCGTTAACTAGAAACTTATATCCAAAGATTACAAGCATTGAAAAATAAACATCAAATTTAATGAAGAGGTGTGGACTTCCATATTTCTACTAAGAATCCAACAGTTTGGTTCAAAATTCACAAAATATAATAACGTTAAAAAATATATGTTAACATTAATCCTACACAAGCAAAAGTTGATCATTTATTTCATTAACCTGAGCTTGTAATGTATTTTCATTTATTCTAGTTAATGTTTCGATTTAAATTTTTTTTGTGTAGGATTATTGTTAACTTTTATTTTTTAACGGAATTATATTCTAACACAGGATTTCTAGGTGAAACGGGGGTCTTTCCTGATTGATTTGAGAGTTGTACTGAACAGAATTTCTCTAAACCAAACACGTGCTTATTACATTCCCACTACCTCAACCACAAATATACCTAGCTGTCTCAATTGTTGATCAAAATCAATTCATTTTGAAAAAAAATAAAACAGAAGACAAAATGCCATGTCTCTTTTATTAAATATGGTGGAGTTTTTCTTATGTAGGAAATCTAGTCTACGTGAGTGCAGCGTATGTATATACTATTGTCTATTTATACTGTTTGTACCTGTAAATCGTATATGAGAATGTATATTATTTTGTGTTTGGTTTAACGCCCCCTTTGTACTCCAAAATCGGGCAGAAAGTAGGAATGTATATTGTGAGATTTTATTTATTTTTAAAAAATGTACGTGATGTTTCTACTACAGACATTCACAACCATGGAGAAGCCTTAACTGATTAAGTGCTGAAAAATATTTGAAACCAAAACTGGTAATTTTTTGATGTCCGTAGTAGGCTTATCACATATACATCACCTATTGTCTGAAATCAAATAATGCAATTTTGAAATAATTGTGACTCCTTTCGAACTAGTGCTAGTGTACATGATTTGAGATGAAATGGGTATGTTCAAGTTGATACAACATTGTATTAATGTATTTTTTTTTAAATACCAGTAGCCTTAAAAAAAGGATTCTTGGAGTTTTTGCCAGAAGTATACATCTAGAAAAACCTAAAGTGGAGTATTAACCCATAAAGACGTCGTGAAATGTTCATAATTATTTTAATTTTCAATTTTGTATGTAATGAGGCAAATACTCCAACAATTTTGACCCGATAATAATAAGGCAATTTGAAAGTGAACGATTATAACGTTTTTAGATTCCTATAGTTTTTTAAAGAATGCGAGGATCTGTTTGGCTGAAAGTATATTTTATTATTAAATTCATTTTCAATGACCTAGACCTCTATGATTTTATGTAATGGCAATGATTTATGTGTATTGATACATTTTTAAGTGAACTGTACGTATATTTGGTGGTTATACCATTTTATTTACATTTTGTTATTTTTTAGTTTTATTGCTCAATGTCAATTGGTTACCGTGCCATTAAAATATGTATTTGAAGTTACCAGACTAAGACGCTAAATAATTTCATAAAGGAATTTTATAGTTTCATTTGAGGTTTTTATTTTAAATAGCACACTTTCAAATCTTTATGCATTAGAAAATATTTTTAACTCTATGGATCACAATGTTGTTGACTCAATTTCGCCTTTTCTAAATTATGGTCTATATGATATAGAGGTTGACAGATTCATTTTCATAGTTGCGCACCAAGTCTGCTGTACCACTACATCTTCGCGCAATGTTACAAAGGGTTTACATCTGAGTTTTGTGCACTTCCACCTGGCCACTCCATCTTCGAGGTTCTTATGGAAGGCCTCTTGTAATCTCCATTTTCAGCTTTACGTGTGTCTGAATTCTCTTGTCGCGGTTGTCTGCATATTTTGTCACAATTTCACTGACATATTTTACTTTAAGGTCTTTCTGTAGATGGTCGTTTCTTCTTGACTTCTTAGTGGAACCCCAGAGTTGAATTCCATAGGCCACAGCGGCCTTAATACTTGTTTGCATAGCATCAGTTTGTTTTCTACTCTTAGTTGCGAGTTTCTGCCTAACAGCCAATACATTTTCCTGAATTTTATGTTGAGTTCTTTCTTTTTTTTTCACGTGTTCCTTCCATTTGAGTTTTGTGTCCAATGTCATGCCCAGATACTTAGCAGGGTTTGAGTACGGTATTTCTTGATCATTGATGTAGATCATTTGCGTTTTTACATTTCTATTAGTAAAGTTTATGTTTACTGATTTAGTTTCATTAAGTTTGATTCTCCAGCTTTGAGTCCATTTCCATACTTCCGTGATTGAATTATGCAATTTGTTAGTTACTATTTCCCAGTTTCTTCAAAGTTTTAAAAATATCACTTAGACAACTTTGAGTCTAACCCTGTCAATTGAAGACTGCTTCAATTCTCTTTGCTCCCATACCCAGGATACGTAAATAATAAAAGACAACATTTTTTCTCTTCTAAAAAGTTATTGTTTATTTATTCATACTACATAAAATGTACAATTTAAGGATATACCCTCCTATTTTGAACAAATCTGTTTATTAACATTTTATTATCATTACGGTGATACAGACATGTTATATGCTACATAAATAATAAATTATTTATTATTTAATTAATTTTAATCACAAAAACAGAAAACATTTTACTTTTCTTTTAAATAATTTCAAACTGTCTAATATTCAAAAATGGGATTATTATACTAGGCTGGAGGGTGTCTGGATGGAGTGGAAGGTCGGAAGTGTAGAGGGGAAACTCACGGATCGTTTTAACTATCTGGACCGTTTTGTATCTACATTTATTTTCCTACTCGATGAATTGACTAAAATGAGGCACATTATGAAAAGTAATAACAATGTAATGTAACAAGTAATAACAACAAATAACACTGTAAAGAAGAAAGGAAAAACGTAGTTTTTAAAAGTTGAATCGCAAGCTGTTTCTCTAATCAAATTAAAATCTACAACATTCCTCTGGTAAAGATACATTGAAATCAACACCCATATTGTTCAATTGAGCGAATGTGATTAATTAAAAATTTCATTGCTCATAAATAGAGCGTTTCTGGGCTCATGTTTAAATGACCTTTTTCTCATATTGGGACATGGGGCTTATTGGCACGCACAACTTGTAAAAAATATAATTCCAGTAAACATTCTGGACTTCAGGACAAGTCAACAATTTTGAGAAGTTATTATCTATCTACCAAATTCTGTTATTTTTAATTTTAATTAAATATATTATCTTCAAGTCGTTGCTATCTGTTTTTTTTTTTTTTTTTTTTTTTTTTTTTTTTTGTGCCATTAATAATTATTGATTGTTCACAAACAGTGGTGGCCATGAATACATCCATGTATAACGTGTTTTTGAAGAAAATTGCCCATGAATCATGAATATAAATTGCATTTTCACTATTTTCCTTCCAATTTAATTCATTTATATAGAACACTTCTGTGGACTATATATTTTGTACTATACAGAAGTGGTTTAAGTCTAATGGACCAAACAAAAAATGAAGATTGTTGAAATATAAACAAATAAAACAAAAACAGGTTATTCATCGAGTTAGCTATTAGGCCCATCGCTGTTCTCAACTTATATAGGTCTTGTATATTTTTTGAATAAGATTACAATTTTTTATTTTGCTATCTTAGAAAAAATGTTTTAGTCTAGCCCAGTAAAATTTGGGAAGAAAATGGCCGACTTATGAATCTCTTACGTTCGATAGAGGACACTTTTATCCTTGCGATAAACTTAGTTTCATTAAAAAATATTTATTTTCTGACAAATGAGAGACAAAACACGCGAACATTTATACTACGCTATCAACTCTTACCTTATTCAGTTGAATACAAATGTTCAAACAATTAGGTTATTATGACTTACATCTAAATTTATAACGATTTTCTGTTGATTCTCACCTTCTTGACGAAAAAAAAAAATATATTTTACAAGTGCGGCACTTAACAACCCTAATTTTCAATTTTTTCACATTTTCCGCGTTTTCCGGGCCGCCATTTTGAATTTTCCGAATTCTGAGTTCATAATCGTAATTAGCGACCCCAAAAACCCCCTAGTACGAATTTTCCATTAATTTTGACAATTATATTCGGAGATATTGCATTTATTCATTAAATTTGTTAATTCTAAATTATTTAAACTCCGATTACAATTAAAAATTTTTTGCGCAACTTGGGATGTTGTGCATTCTTCTTATATAGTCTTTCTGAAGGAGATGCAAAAGGTTTCATTAAAAAACTTCTTTGCTCAACGAGGTTCATAAGTTTCCCAAATTTTACTCGGCTAGTCCCCTTTATTAGTTAATCTAAGTAAAATGTGTATATACTTTTTAGTCTTAAATGAATCAAATCTATTGTTTGACCTTGTAGTTTTTATTATTTGTAGAGATTTACCTACTGTGTATATTGCAATGAAAGTGTACAGTTAAACTACTGAGAGAAGGAGGGAGAGGTGGCGTGCTTGCCTAGTGAACGACGAGGCTCTTTAAAAAAAAACCTTAAGCACGCCGTCCTTCCTAGGACAGGTTAAATGGCCTGCAGACCTGGAAATTTAGGACTCTCACAGTAGTCAGGCTCAGTCAGGACTCCACCAGAGCGACGAAAGAGCGCTGTGGAAGTAGGCGACCTCGTAGTTGAAGTCCGGCCATGAGTCACACAAACAAAAACTTGGAGAATTTTATTATTTTATTTGTTTTTTCTTTCAAATTTGTCTTGCAATGATCATCGTCATGATATGTTTTATTTTTATAAACTTTTGTACATTATGTAGATAAATATAAATAGCTGTAAGTTTTTTATGTATATAAACCTAAATGACGAGCTTTGTACCGAAATATATAATATATTGTCAGATTGTTTTCTATTTGCTTTTTATTCTCAGTACCTCTAATCTTACCTTTACAAGAAAAGACATGATTTTTACTTCCCCAGTTAAATGATTATAGGAGAAGTTATGTAATCGGTCAGAAATTCGATGCGAAATTTTCAACGGAATTTCATGTTTTTCGACCTGTTGATTCAAAAAATGAAAAAAAAAAAAAAAAAACTATTTGTGAACATGATAAGTCTCGATAGAAGGGATGTATCAGCATTAAATTGTATATGTATACCCAGAACCCTCTATGGATGACACCTAATGATTTTCAGTCAAATCGGCCTAAGGGAATGGGGAGATTAGGGGAGAAGCTTAACACAAAAACTCTAATAACTGCCGTTTTAATGAATTTATTGACATGAAATTTCATATGTAAATTCAAAGCCCTATAAGGACGACACCTATTAATTTTCAGCGGAATCAGCTGAAGAAGATGGGGGCTCAACTCAAAAATCCCAATAACTGCCGATGTAATGAATGTATCGACATGAAATGTTATACTTAAATTCACAATTCCTTAAGGATGGCACCTATTAATTTTCCGCGAAGTCGGTCGAAGGGAAGGTGGGACCAGAGGTGGTTTCTGCTCTCCCTCTGAAACAATCCACCGATTTGTAAATCATTAGTTATCTCAGGGCCTTCTCAGACCATATATAAAATTTCTGTCCTTTAGCAGATTAAACTGAAAGTAACTAATGTCGTACATGTTTTTTTTTTTTTTATTAAAGTATAACATTTCTAAGACATTACATTTGAAGTTACTGGGTTTTGTAGTTAAGCACCCCCCGCCTTCCCTTGGGCCGTTTTGACTGCAAACCAATAAGGGTCGTCCTAGAGGGTTTTGAATTCATGTATACAATTTCGAGTCGATACGTTCATATCGAGAGTTATTGTGTCCACAGACATGACTTTTTTAAAAAAATTTCTGATTCAAAGAGTCTACATGAAAACGAAATTTCTGACAGATCACGTATCTTTCTTTTTACTAAATGAAGCTGAGAAAGTAAAAGAAATGTTATGTGTGTCTAAGGTAATTCCCAATAAAAAAATATATAACCATGAAATTTTGTTAGTGGATCTAGACGTCATGGAGTAAGATACGTTTTGATTTGCAGCCAGATCTGACATGAGGGTTCAGAGGGGGTGCAACTAAAAAAATCAATTGTTTTGTTTGCATTGCCACAAAATGAACAAAAAAATCGGTTTTGCCATGAAAAATATTCTTTAAGGTCCTCAGGTGACATTTTTATTTATTTATTTACAAATAGCTATTCACAACTCTATACAAATAAATAAAACAAACAAATGTTCTAATAAAGAGATAATGGCAATTTCAAAGGGGAGAAATCACCCAGTGGTGACACTCCCTAGTCACTGTTTTTCTCTCGTTTGTAGCTAATCACTGTCACTGCTTCTGCTCAGGAGCTCTCTAGGCCATTGACGCTTAAGCCGTCGTTGGGGAAGAATGGCAGAATGGAGGGCATGGACTAGAGGATTATTGTGGGAACTAAGAAGGGAAAATAATTTTTTATATTTGGATTTAGCGACTTCAGTGATGAAAGGTACTTAAGGTCAGTGTGAAGGATTTTGTTGACGTAGTAAGGAGCATTGGCTATTGTACGAAGGATTTTGGATTGAAGGGCTTGGATGCGCTGGAGATTGGAAGCCTTGGCAGAACCCCAGAGTTCAAGTCCGTAAGTCCACATAGGTTTGAGTATTGCGTTGTATATAACTCGTTTTGTTGTCAAAGTTAGTTTGGATCTTTTGTCTAGTAGTCTTAGTAGAAGTTTATAACGTCTGTTCATTTCTTGTCTTTTTAGTCTCATGTGAGGATTCCAAGTTAGTCGTTTGTCGAGTTTGAGACCTAGATAGCGGACTTCGTTTTTTAAAGGGGTGGGATTTTTGTTAAGGTACACTGGAGGGCCAGATGACATGTAATTTTAATTTTTGAAAAATTGGTGGAGAAACTATTAATTGAAAAACGACGAAATCATGCTGCTTCGGGACCCGAACGTCTGGCTTTTTGAGACCGTACTGTACCAAACATAATGTTCAACTTTACGGCTATAATTATCAAGACCATTATTTTAGATACTTTATAACAAAGCTATGTATAGTTGGTTACCCTTTCTTGCTTTTTGAGACCGTACTGTACCTAACTTAATGTTCAACTTTACGGCTATAATTATCAAGACCATTATTTTAGATACTTTATAACAAAGCTATGTATAGTTGGTTACCCTTTCTTGCTTTTTGAGACCGTACTGTACCAAACTTAATGTTCAACTTTACGGCTATAATTATCAAGACCATTATTTTAGATACTTTATAACAAAGCTATGTATAGTTGGTTACCCTTTCTTGCTTTTTGATATATTCGAGAAAAGACATAAAAAGTTATAGTTAATACCTGAGTAATTGTTAGCAACTTAAAAAAAAAAAAAACTAAGGTACAAAATGTTTCCCAATTATTGTGCAGCAGGCCTGACTTATTTATGGTGGTTGCAGCCTGTAAGAACTAATTGGATTCTCAAACGTCTAAATGATTGGACCAACTAGGCACCTATTAGTATTCAGCTTAATCGGTCAAAGAGAAAGGGGGGGGGGGGGGGGGATTAGAGCCAAGCTCAAGTTCAATTAACCCCCAATAACTTGATAGAATGAACATTTCTATAAAAAAATTTATATGTGAAATCAAAAGCCCCTAAGAAAGACTTACTGATTTTCAGTCAAATGGGGCAACGGAGAAAGAAGTTTTACAGGTATAGCGTTAGCTTTGTGAAACAACAAATTTCAGCTGGGGAAGTGAATTTTCGTGATTCTCAACTTTTTTTGTATTCATAAGCACCATTACTAATAAACATCGAAAAAACAATGTATTGTTAGTAATCCACCATTCGGTTGCTAAGGTTTCTGCCGATACAAACACTGCTCCTACCCATGGCTAGTTGACCTCTGTTTTTTTTTTTTAATATTACACTAACATATGTCTGGTTTTTTTGGTAAACTTAGCAATTTTTTTGGAATAAAAAAGAAATCAGTCAAAGTTATTATGATTGGACTAAATAATAGTGGAAAATCTACAATTGTCAGTTTGTTAAAATCTGACGGAGAGAAAACCAATGAAATCGTGCCAACGATTGGTTTGAACGTTGAACATTTCAAATGTAAGTTATAAGTCCATATTACAAATATGTCTATGACAAAAAAAACATTTCATTGAATGACAAAGCACTTTGGAACTTTTTTCTTGAAATACTTTTAGTACGCTGATTGAGAATATACCTGTAGGGAACCTTGCTCCAACCTACGATACCCAACATGTACCCTACATTTTTTATTTCCCGTAAATTCCATTTTTACGAATTGCAGAGGAAATGATGTAATTAGTCAAAAATTTGATTCCGAGTTTTTAATAGAATTTCGTGTTTTCTGACCTGATTCCAAAAATAAAAAATAATGTCTGTGTCTTTGAACACTATAACTCCCGATAGAATGTATCGACGATGTTATATGTATATCTAGAACTCTCTAAAAACGGCACCTATTGATTTTCAGCCAAATCGGCCAATGGAAAGGGGGGAGGCTTAACACAACATTTCTAATAACTCTCTCTGTGAGAGGTCACACTTCAATTAAATCAAAATAAAGAATAAGAGTAGTAACTAAATAAAAATATATAAATAATATTAAAATAAATAAGTATAGACCTGCTCTTTAATAGATACAGAAAGAAATTGTGGAAGCAATTAGAGACACAAACAATTCAAAATTATATGAAACAAAAATAATCGATATGACCTCGTGTTATTATTCTTATATTTTTGGTCTTATATACTTTGCATATTAATTTCTTATAACGGAATTATCTAGTTATTTACAACATCCATGGCCCCGGGTGGGAGTTCTATCTACGAAATAAAAGTCATTCCCGGACGAGATTCGAACCCGCAAGGTGGTGAAACTATGCGACCGAAGCCCTACGCTCTAGCCCCCAACTGATCTCGTAATTAAAACCCGGGCATGAGTCAAAATAACTAATTAAAAGCTTTTTCTTTTAAATTTTCCGTCTGCTATTAATTAACTCAGCGACATCACATGTTTTCTTTGACCTTAGTGTTCTGAAAGATAATCTAATCTAATCAGATCTAAGTTAGCACAAGTGACTCTTTCATTCCAAATTTCAAGTTCATAGCTACAATGGTTTCTGCGTTAGATGAGATTTAAACTTTCCAGTCACATACACACACACGCCCACAAACTTACATCATCACAATAATGGTATTTTATGGTTTATAACATTTAAATAGTGTCATATCTAATTGTTGATTTTGTTACCAGATCACATTGTGTTTTACTAAACAGATTTTTGACATAGAACTAGGTCACGAAAATGTGTCACATAAGAGAGCTTAAATCTCCTAAAATATAAGCAATATTCTACGTAGTTCTACGTCATCAGTTGCGGCACGATCGTAGCTGTGTCCCTTGTATTTTATATATGTATAACCATTCATTTTTTAAATGGTAGTCAATATCCAGATAATTATTTTATATAATTAATAACACCTTCTGACCTGATATTTGATGATTGATATATATATATATAAATTATATATTATAAAAATAATTAATAAATATTTTTTATTTATTCATCTGATTGATTTATTTAATATAGTGTTGTTTATAGTGAATAAATATAATTATTATTTTACGTGCTTTTTTCTAATTAGGTAGGTATTATGACTCATGCCCGGGCTTTAACTCATATCGTCATATCGCCTACTACCAGCGCTCTTTCATTACTCTGGTGTACATGAGCCCGATTCTACTGTGGGAGTTCTAAATTTTGCATACCCTAAATTTTTATTCACCTAGGGCATGGGGTCTTTAACGAGTACCTGACATCGTAAAGACTCGGGACCATCGCCTAACGTCCCATCCGAAGCATGGCGTTCTTAAGTTTATATATACTTTTGTTAATAAGTTTATATATTTTTTTCTAATAATTATTATGAAAAAATATAGACATATATGAGGGATAAGTCGAAATATTTTAGTCTATATTAAGTATTTACAGATCGATAATTTATCTGGTTATTAAATATAATTTAAAACATTAATGGTTATATATAAAAAAAAGTCTGTTTAGATATCTGGTTATCACAAATGGTATTTATGTTGTATATAACTCTTCCAGAGCATAAAATTATATGTCATAAAGAATAGATTAAATAGATTTATAATTATAGAATTATAAAAATAATTTTTATTTTGCAACCTGTGAAATAATCACTTCTCACTACATCAGCCATCTTCACATTTCTTAAATATGTATTTTTCTTTTTCAGATCAGAATGTGTTCTTTACAACTTTCGATATGTCAGGCCAAGGAAGGTACAGATACCTATGGGAAAGATATTATAGAAACTGTGATGGCATTATTTTCGTTGTTGATAGCAGTGATCGGTTGCGATTGGCAGTTGCAAAAGATGAATTGGGTCTCCTTCTTCAACATCCAGACATCGCTGGAAGAAAAATTCCAATTCTATTTCTAGCAAATAAAATGGACGTACGAGAAGCATTGTCTAGCATTAAAATAGCAACAGCTTTTAATCTGGACAAAATACAGGATAAACCTTGGCATATTTTTTCTACAAACGCCCTTACTGGGGAAGGATTGCAAGAAGGGGTCGAATGGCTTACGGAACAGTTATGCCAGACGGTCGAATAAAAAGTCAGTAATTTTGACCCCCTGCTAAAAGGTTTCAGTAATTGCGAGCCCTGCTAAAGGCTCCCCTGTACTATTTAAATCTGGGGAAGTAAAAAAAAACATATCGGTCATCCTTTTTAGTTTTTTTTTCGCAACAGAAGCTGACTCCATGCTGATGTATTTTTTAAAAATGTATGTCTTATTTATTTTTTTATAAGAAAGTTCCGAAAGCGTCCTTTGTTTTATTAATCGTCAACAATATTTTCTCTCAAATATATTTCAATATTTCTATGTGAAATAGCCATAATCATGTTTCAAACGTTTATCATCCTTTTTTTATTCAAAATTAAAATAACGCTGTAACTGTTCTAAGCCAAATTTTGCATAATAAGCGAATTAAAAAAATGTATTACGTCAACCTAAATTAAAGAATGTCTAACTTTTGGTAATGACAAATAACTAGATAATCCAATGGAACTGAAAAAATAGCAATTTAAAAATATTTAAATTATAATTATAATACGATGTGCAGGCCCGGATTTACCATGCAGGCAGAGTAGGCAGTTGCCTAGGGCTGCAAGAATTGAAGGGTGGCATATTTTGGCGGAAACTTTGAAAACTTGTTATATTGCGGCGAGTGAAAAACCACTTGAGATCAAAACTGGTTGCAGAACGATTAAACGCACTCGCTTTGTTAATTATAGAGTCAGATTTGCTTATGTCTTTAGATTTTGATTCCATTATCGATGAGTTTGCCATCCGAAAATCGAGACGTAAAAATTTCAACCAATAAGCAATAATTTCTCTGCAAAAAAAAATCGCATACATAATGGTAATTGTTGAATGATGTCATATACTTCATGATTATAAGGATACTGACAATAATAAAATAAAATATTTGCTCTCAGACCGGTGCATATTATTTACTGAAAAACTTTTCGTACCAAACTTATTCCACCATTGAAGGGGGGGGGGGGCGGCAATTTCCGCAACTGCCTAGGGGCGGCAAATTTCTAAATCCGGGCCTGACGATGTGAACTGATCATTACCATTTTTTAAACATGTATCAACTTAGTATACTGCACACGAAAACAACACTAAAATGTGACAAGTACGAAGTCCCTGTTGGCGTTAACAGAATAGATTTGGATCTACTCTGCCGATGGAAATATAACTTGCTAAACCCGCGGTTCCAAAAATTTGGTGTTTCAACTAATTAAATGGTCAGAAAGGCACCTGATACTTTTATTATTTTATACAACAAACGTAAACATACATGTCAACATCCTCACTCGTGTGCACACGGACTTGGAATCTGTCACTGAATGTTATCAGTTTTTGTCAAGTTAACTAGAAATTCTTGTCCAAAGATTGCAAGCATTGAAAAATGAACAACATATTTAAAGAAAAGGTGTCTAATCAGAAAATAAGAATTAAGCTCAATAATCACAAAATATGGTAACATTTGTCTGATAACGCTCAAAGTTAACATTAATTGAACAGAAACAAAAGTTTAAATCGAAAAAACAAGTAAGTAGGTCTAGTGAAAATACATTACAAGGCTCAGGTTAATCAAGGAACTTTCAAGTCTTACAAACAAATTCCAGTTAGGTAGATAGCTTGAACTAAAGAACAACGGTTATAGTTCATCACCTCACCAAGAAATACATCAGAAATACTTATATCAAATATCAAAATGTCAATTTTGTATAGTAAATGTTCAATAATAAACGATTTCTTTATGACATTGTGGTCAAAGCAGCGCCCATGTGTATTTGTACTTGGTTTATCCAATGTGTTGTAGGGAGTGGAATTTACGTAAAATAATAGAAAGTTACAAACTAATTCACACTTGCGGTTAGTTCAAGGGCTTGATTCGGTCCAGACTTTCTCTAAGAAAACCTACTCCCTCTACCTTTTTCATACTAGAAGAACCATTGCCGGAAAATTAAAACAACTTTGCGAGATGTAAAATTAAAGTTAGACACCCCAGAAAGATGAGAAAGTCTATGGGTTAAATTTAAAAAAAACAATAAACTTGCTTAAAATGTTTTAATAGAATTTATTCGGTCAAAAGTTTGATGGTAAAATATTTACTTTCTATGGTTTGAACATTTAAAACAATTAGCACTTCTTTAAAGTTCACTGGTCCTGTCTCCCAAGTGTCTTTGGTTTCTTTCATCTGATGTACATATTTCTCCGATTCAGTAGGATTCATCAGGTTTCTTTCGAACTTGGAGAGTTCTCTTTGTTGCAGTTCCCGTTAGTTATGCGAAAGTAACCTAACTCAAGCCGCTGCTGGATCAGTGGACAGTCTCGTACAGTTAGGACACAATGACAATAAATATACTCTACAGAACTAAAGGGTGATGGTCCAGGTTACAAGCTGAATTCCTCAAGGGGCTGCTGGACACAAAAAAATAGTGAAGATGAAAGCGCTAGCCAGGAGCTCCTGCTACTGGAAGAACATCTATACACCCACAGAAAACCTGGTGGTGTTGTAAGAGGTGTTGTTTGGAGCAGAAAATCCGCCCAAAGTGACAGTACATCCGGGGAGGTGGGGGGGGGGGGGGGGGGGGGCATCTGCAGTTTATGAACCAGGATAGTATTACATTGTTGTAGTAGTTGTTTTGACGAAATAGGTTGACGTCTTGCCAACGAGTTCTGAACGGTGTGTAAAACAAATTCAACGACAATTCGCAATTTTTCGTTGTCATTCATATTGGTGGATAATCGACCGCAATTAAAGTATAATGTATTCCAAAATATTTAAATTGCAATGGGGTAGTGTACAGAACCACAACACCATTTTATGCAACCACGAATGGCCAAGCAGAGAGGTTCATGCAGACTGCGAAAAATTTAATCAAGGCCTTGAGGGATGTAAGAGAGACATAGACACAGCTAGCTTCGGCAGGCGAACAACTCTACAGGGGACTCGGCAAATCGATCATTTTCGGGAAAGGAGTGAGAATGCGACTGGATCTGATGAAGCAGGGAACACCCAAGAGTTCGGAGCATAGTGTGGGTGTCGAACAACTGGTTTCAAGGAATTTCGTGTTGGGGGAGAGAGTCCAAGTGGGGGGGCAACTTATACAAAAGAAAAAAATTGTGTACTGGAAACATTATAGAGGAGGATCGATGACATTTCAGGAGGACGATGAGTAGATCGATCAGATGCTGGACATCCGATTTCAGGGGAGAGACAATGTGTTCATTATTTTCGTATATACGTCGTACAAATGATAGTTAATAATAATTCGATTAATGTGAGTGAAAGAGTTGAACAATGTTTCTCTTGTTGGAATGTTAGTGAATAAATGTCTATGAGTTGTTTATGTAATAGTAATGATTATGACTCAAGCATAATTTTAAAATATTACCTGTAAATCGTGGGCGTGAGCTGACAATCCCACCTCGTAAAAAACTTGCTTGTTATGAAACCTCGGAAAGAATAAGAAACAAGAACAAAACGGAAAAGACCTTGCTCCTCGACGATATGAAATAGACATTGCTGCAATTCAGGAGATCCTGACTGGGCAGGATATCCTTGAAAAAAGACTACACACCATATACCATAGCTGCGACGACCACCCGCAGAGTACGGGTCAGGCTTAGTAGTTCGAAAAGACTGCAACAGCTGGTTATAGGGTTCAAACCAGTAAACCCCCGAATCTTTGTCTTCTGTGTGAAAGGCAACTAGATATTAACTGTAAGTCATGTAATTTCAAATAAATTCATATATCTTAAATTTAATTCTTATTTTATCTGAATAACCCTAACCTGCTATATTTCTTAGTTATTATTTATCTATTTACAATTTTACAATAAAATAACACATACATTGAACTAAGAACACGGGTTTAAAATTTTACAATTAAATAACACATACATTGAACCAATAAATACAGAGCCTTGGGCTATAACATAATGGTCGAGTTATAACAGATTATTTGTAGAGACCACAAGCTAAGCTCTCCTCCCCACTCCAACCTCCCTTCCCCCCACCGCGCAAGACGTTTAACTTGTTGTTTCTATTATTTATGATAGATTCTCTAGATGGAAAAGCATATTTCTTCAGCATGAAACAACTCCAAGTAATTTGAATAAAAACAAAGATCTTGTTTAACTTTTATATTGTCTAATTCCACAAAAATATATATATTTTGAACTTTGAACAATGACGTAATCTGAAACAGGAACACGTTATGTATATATTTTCGTGGAATTAGACAATATAAAATTTAAACTAGTTCTTTGGTTTTGTTCATTTTATTAGATTTCCACTATATGGACACAGATCGCAGAAGTGTATTTGGACATCCAAGTAATCTTCTGTTCACTTCATTGCATTATTAAACAAAGACTACTGAGTTTTCTTCTTTTTTTGCACTCTCCAAAATTGGCTTCATGGCAGTAGACCATTTCTAAAAGAAGAACAAATAGTTTTTTTCATTAATAGAGTGAATTACTCTAATTAATTAATTAGAGACAATTCAGATCATAGAAAAGTAAAAGTAAGTAAAGGGAGTCCATGATCCGACCTGATGCTTGGGGGAAAAAATAATTAAAAAACAAAAAAACTACTTTAATAGCGTTCATGTTTCCATTCGATTAAATAAATGTCATTGTTTTTAATAATATTATTCGTTTATAGCGAAAGTTGGTGTCGGGTAGCTTGAAAATTCCCCTCGAGCCAAACATATATATTTGTGTAAGTAACTGTACTCAGGAAAATGTCTACTTCAAGGAATGTATTGTAAATCAAAGTAATTTTTTTTCAGAGCATTAAATTTTTTTTAGAATAAATATTATCTTAGATAACCGGCTCGGATTATAAGATATATACTAACTTTGATTTTCTATCTGTTAATTTTGGAAGTGTCCGTGGTGTACATAGAACTGAGCCATCATCTCTATTATTTGCAAAGTTATATAGGCATTATAGCATCTCCACAAAGACAACATTTCCTTCACTAAAATGTTGCTCATACAATTCACGAAAAACCCGAGTAATATTAGAAATTTACTTACAATCAAATTGAAAACAAAAATGCAAGAAAACAATGTTTAAATGCTAATGCAAGAAAAATAAAGTTAAAAAAAAAAGTTAAATTACTATTTTATAAATAAGCTAAGTATACATTGTTTGAAATGAGAGTTCTCATTGTTTTAAAATAGAAATATAATAGATAAATGTACTTAGTAGAAGAGCATAACTGAATATGATGAATAAATGAACTAAAAAATATAATTATAAATGATAATGAATGAAAATAAAGAATAAAACAGAAAAAAAATAAGCTAAAAATATCCTATTTGAACATAATCCAGCCTCGATGTGTGACGTAGCATGGTGAGGTGGTGTGGATGTCCTAAGGAAGCATATATACCAAGAAGGTCTCGATCGATTTAACAGGAATGGTGGGTATATTACCTGTTTTAGGTTGCCAGACTGAGAATACAAATGATATATAAAGTATCCAGGTATAACCGCCATAGGAGTAAGAGCCATGGTCCAGCCAGCTCTTATCGCCCAGTCTGGGTAAGTGTAGGTTCGATTGTAGGTCAGAGGAACTGACTGGAGGGTCGAAAATATCAGAATTCCCTGCAATCAAATATACACAAATTACCGAACTAATTATATACATTATCTATACCAAGATATATTAAATTAGGAAAAAAAAAAAAAAATAGATTAGGTAATGCAAAAAATAAGGGAAAAAATAGAAAGAAGGGTAAATAAAATAATAATAGTAAAAAAAAAATAAAATAAAGAAAGGCTATAGGTTACCTATAGGTATATATACTTATTATCTATATTTATTTATTTTCTGTTTATTATTCATGTCTATATGAGGTATGTGTGTATGAGTATATATGTATATTCTGTTGAATGCATTTTTTTGTAAATATGCTAATGTATTCCCGTGTGTCTATATTTTTACCGTTACTGCTGTTTGTTTATTCTTATATTTATTGTTATTGTTACTGTTTGTTTTATTTTTATTTTTTCACTATTAGTTTATTTATTTCCACTGAGTAGTATGAATGCATCCATGTGAAAAAAAAATAATAAAGAAATATCGAATTGGAGCACATGACCTTGGAATTGTACAGATAGAGATTTGCCACACTTTTTTTTTTTTTTTCTAATCATCAAGCTTTATACGTCAAATATATTGGACGCTGATGACCTTTGCTGTTTTGCGTCCTTAAACTCCAAATTCTATCCTATCCTAGAGTAATGCATGGCTGAACATTTTTTTATAACAGGTACCTAATTTCTGGAAAAAATTGCTTCTTCCCATAAATAAAAATGATGTATATTTTCGATTTTTTTTTCCCTTTAAACTGACTTTTCTAAAAAAGTATGAAAGTTGAGTGCCTGAAGTGAGTTCTTTTTATATTTATGAAGTGCAACCAATGAAGAAAAGCGCATCACTCTGCTGAGTCGTCATATCGACTTGCGCTCACTAGTAAATGAGTCTGCGCTATGCTCAGCAATGTTTTTAGGCACAAAGTCGAAAAGGAAAACGCTGGATCTGTTTTGCCCGTTTCGTTTCAGACAGATAGAGAGCATTTTCACAAGATTTTGTCTCCATTCGCATAAACTAAAGAACGTTTTAGAATATTTCAAATGTTTGATGTTCAGAAAAACATTCAATAAGATTAAAAACATCCGAGCTCCCAATCAGGCCTGTACTATACCTAAAAAAACTGATAGGAAAAGCTAAAATTCACAAATAAATTGATAGAAGAAATTCTTGGGTCTTTTCTTCGTCGTTTGAAAGATAAACTCCATATAAAGATAAATAAATAAGTAATCAATTTAAAAAAAAACATTAATGATATTTACCATAGTGCACACAGGAGTACAGAAGAGCCAACAGTACTTGAACCAAGAATGAAGCCGGTAACCGACCATTTCGGTTATATTGTCGTAAAAATAGTTGATACCATAGAAGTAAGCAACTGCAATACTCTCAAAAAAACAAAACCATAGCAACACCATACCGCTCGCACCGTAATAGTCAAATAATTGAAATACATATATTCCACCCTGAAAAATAATAATAAAAAAATAAATAAGAATATATAATTAACCGGTACCGTATCTCATGTTAAGTGTCCGGAGACAATATTTTGAGATAGGATTTGTGGGAATGGACACAATTTTTTAAATTGAAGATACAGCTCTTGAATTTCTAATAAAAGTAAGTAGCAACAAATTTTATAAACAATGATTTCCATTATAGGGATGAATCAGTATTTAGATACCTATGACTTTTATTTCTTGAGATATTTGATACGTTTGATTCAATACATAGAAATACATTTTTTGAGGAAATATTTAAATAATATTTTTTCAACATTTATTTTTATTTAGAAATAAGTTCACTCCCAAATTCAAAAATATTTGTGGCACACGATCATAAAATATGTAGCTTCACACTAAAAGCTGAGCGCCAGCGTTTCTTTTCCTTTCCAGTCAATATACCTGTGGTGAACAAGAATCGAAACCATGAAATCGTCAAATTTTCATGACTAAATGCAGTGGCACAGACAGAAACTGCATTTCAGAATAATATAATTATTAAATGTATAGTAATACATCAACTTAATGCTCACCTATTGAACCCTTCAGTGTGTAATCTGAACATACTTAACTAATATTTTAAATACTTACATTGGTAACCATTGTGAGTCCTATCAGGTAGCTAACTATGCAAACTGCAGCTATAAATAATTTTTTTCTGCCTTCATGTCGAAGAAATCGTGGAAAAACGTCAACTATTGCTGTCACAAAACCTTCAACACCGACGAATTGAGAATCCAAGCCCATGAGCAAAATCATGAAGAAAAATAGTGCAGACCAAACAGGGGAACAAGGCATTTGAGAAACAGCTTTAGGATAAGCGATGAAGACAAGCCCAGGACCGGACTCAGCAACTTCTTCGATGGATAAGTTCTGTTCTTTGGCCATGAAGCCGATAACGCTAAATACAGCCAACCCGGAGTAGATGCTGGTACTGCTGTTTACGATCGAGATCAACAGACAATCTTTAATGAAGTCGTTATTGAAAGTGTTGTAAGATCCAAGTGCAGTCATGCACCCCAGTGCAATTGCATACGAAAAAAAAATTTGTGTACCAGCGTCAATCCAAACCTAAAAAAAAATATATATATATATATTACAATTAATACATAATATATTCAAATATTGATTCAGTTCAAAAAATATTTATGAATATTATAAATAAAATTTAAATAAAGAAAAAACACATAATTCATCAATTTATTGGTGTATGTTCATTCTTCATGCAAAAAAAAAAAAAAAATCTGCAGCTTAGTAGGCCATAGATTTTTATGAAATTTTGTTATTAAGAACTCGCTGAATTTTGTGCAAAAGTGTTAGGAATCGTAGTGGATAGGAAGAAGAGATAAATTCTTGATTATACCAGGTTGAACACTTGTATCTAATTTCAATGTTACAGCTTAGATTTTTTCTAATAAATCGACCGACACTGGTCATGGGTGAGACAAGGTCTAATCAGGAATTGCTGAGAGCACGCAGCATCAACCCTGTAGTAAGCGAGATGAAGGGGAGAAGAATGCAGTGGGCGGAGCTTGTGGTCAGGAGCGGCCACAACAGACAGACGAACTGTGTCCTCCAAGCCAGGATCGAGGGAAGGAGATCCCAGGAAGATGAAGTCTCCGATGGGCGGACGTTATTAGGAGGGACGTGACCGAATTCCATATTATCTACTGAAAACCGGCGGTCCAGTACCGAGGACTATGGAAGCGGCAGGTCAGATCGGTGAAAGACCACTTGGGTCTGTGGCTAATGGACTAAGTAGGAGAACAATAATATTTATTTCCGTTAAACCAATAAATGGTAATAGAAAGTTGGTCATGGGTGAAGGATTAACAGGGAGAGACTGAACAAGTGATTGTCACAAAAATATTTAAATGTTATAGGAAAGGAACTGCCCCAAAACAAAATGAATGATTATATCTGTGGCAAATTGCAATAACCATTTGTGACATTTTTAAAAAAAATTCTGAGAAAAATGTGTATTTTGATCTAAATTTTCATTTCCCACATGAGTCCATTGTTTAAATTGATGTTTATGACTGTGATTTCAGGAAAACCGAATCAGTTAACTGGAATTATTTTGTAATAACCAGTTAACTGTCATATATTATATTATAAACGAATATTATAAACGAACATTTATATTATAAACGAATTTCTGTACATCAACTTGAACATTTATATATCAAATATTACAATAAATTATATGTCATATACTTTAAACATGAATATCTCGAAATCAGGTTCGTGTCAGTTAACTGGTTATTGCAATTTGCCACTGATATATTTAAATAAATTATTAAAAGTGATCTAACCATAGGTTATTTGCAAAGCGGCGATTGCTCAATTACTGAGATTTAGTAAAAGTGACCACTGAACATACCACCTCGAATAGTCAGTTATTTGCTCTTCCCTCCATGCAGTGTTACCACAAGTAAAGCTTATACCACAAGCACTTTAAAGCTCAAAAATTCGTAATTTAGCAATAGTTAAATTAAAATCCAAGATTGAAAATTCTTATTATCTAGGTAATTCATTTAGTTTTTGATTTATAAGATGAGTGAGCCCTATGCCCACTTTGAGCCGAGATAAGTTAACATGGTTCAATGGTATCAAATCTCAACAAAAAAGTTCTTCTAAATTCTTCAAAAAATGTATTTTTCAATTTTAATGAAATAGTCATATCTTTCTGACAATTGGTCAAATTTCAAAACGTCTCTAGGTTTGTATGGAGTATATTATATTATATGTCTATTTTTTAATTCATTCTTCGCAGTATATTAAATTGCTAATTTCGATGATTTTGGCAAGGAGCAGTTCATTGATAAAAAAAATTACTTTACTTGAGACTCGAGCAATTTCTTGAAGTCGGGTTTTAAGTAAAATTCAATGCCTTCACTTGCACCATCCAGAGTTACTCCACGGATAAATAAAGCCGTGAGCATAACGTATGGGAAAATAGCTGAAACAGATCAATAGAATTAGTAACCGTTCCTAAACCAGACTGTTCAAGCGCAAGAATTCAAGGACAAACATTTAAATTCATGACAGTTTGGTAGATAAATGGGTAATGATTTAGATACATACCAGTGAAGTAGACAACTTTTCCAGAAGTTTTGATACCTTTCCAGACACAAAAGTATACAGCGATCCATACAACGAGAAGTGCCAACACTAGCTCCCACCTCAGCGAGCCTGGCTCCTCGATACCCCGACTCACTCCAAGCACCCTGTTCCTGAGAGAAACAAACATCTGTCTTAAAAACAATATAGACACGGTTTATTCCAATATGTTTACTACATTAGTCAGTACAGTGCGGCGAAAATAGGCTCCTAAATTATCTGAAAGTTTCGATGGTGTAATGGTTTGTGACTCTGTCCAAAAAAACTGAGAGATTGCACTTCAAATTCATACTTACAAATCAATATCAATCATTACTTGTCCATCTTGTGATGGAAAACACGAATTCAACTGGAGAAAAATGTGAGGATCACTGAATTACACAATTTCTAAAATTTTCATTTTTGATATTTTTTAAAGTTTTTTAAATATTTAGTGTATATCGAAGAAAGATTGGGCTACGATTGGCCAAACTACTCCTGGCATATATCTAAGGTTTTTCGGTAGAAATAAAAGTAATAATTAATATTTAACGATTCAATTTGAAGTGCAGCCTCTCCGTTTTTGGGTGTAATTTTGGAGTCCATTTTCGCCATAAGCGACTTGCAAATGTGCGAAATTGACACTTCAAAAGTTGAAATTTTGGCCGAAAATAAATAAAGGTGTTTTTCTTTCCGAAAAGTATCACATCTGGTCAAGCCAAAATGGGCAATATTCAAATAATTGTCTATTCAATAATCATTCAAATAAATGCTTCCATGATTAATCATTTACTAAGTTATTCATGTAAATTTTTTTCATTTATTCACTGAATAACTCATTATATTCAGTTTTTAAATTCAATTTTTTCATCTAGGTGGTAAAAAAAAACCTGAGCTCGCCGTCCTTCGGATGAGACGGCAAACTATGGTTCCTAGCCTGTGCGATATCAGGCACTTCTCAACTCCCTATCTTAACTAAACTATAATTCAAGACTCCCACAGTAGAGTCAGGCTCATGACCAATGAAGTGTTTGGTACAAATTTAACAAAGAATATAAAATATAGAGGGCGCTGGTAGCTCAGAGGTAGCGTGCTAGCCTAATAAGCTAAAGATTGCGGGTTCGAAACCCGGCCGAGGCTCTTAGGTTTTTTTTATCAGGGAGGTTAAAAAACCTTGAGCACGCCGTCCTTTTATGGAACGTTAAGCAATGGTTCCGAACATTTGCGATGTCACGTACTCGTAAAAGACCCCTACCCTAGGTGAATAAACCTAAATAGCCAACGGATTTCCATAATAGAGACGGACTCATCTCCACCAGAGCGACGAAAGAGCGCTCTGTTAGTAGGCGATATGACCTCGATAGAAAATGAACTTTTTTAATATGAGCTACAATTTTTGCATAAGATGAGAAAATATTTTTTTAAAGAAAAAGTCAGGCTTCATTTCTTGTTAATATATTGACGCAATTTTGTTCTAATATGGCGGCCGGATCTAAAAAAAATAGCTCAAAACCTTCCATATAAATTGACACAATGAAATCGGTTCAGTCGCCGTTATACTACGTGCGAACATATATACTACGTGCGAACATATATACTTACACCGATGGAAGTCCCTCGATACCTTGGTAAACCGCCGCAAATGTATATTTTGCGCTAAATATGTTTCACCTCAAAATGTCTAAACAATATCGAAGTTATGTTGTTAATATTTTTGCGTTGGGATAATGAGGATGGCCTCATCGCGATGGCGTTTCGGAAGTTCTCGAGGTGAATATTTTTTTTTGTTAATTATTGTAAAATATACTATTTATTATATTGAACACATTCTTCACCATTTTGTAGAGACATTTTTATTTTTATTTATTTATAATAATTACTTTTTTTTCTTCTTATTCTTGTACATATTGCCATTCATTATTCCACATTTTGAGGGCGCCGGTAGCTCAGTGGTATGCATGCTTGTCTTCTGAGCTCAAGATCGTGGGTTCGAAACCCGACCGAGGTTCTTAGTTTATTTTATTTGGGAGGTAAAATAAACTTAAGCGCGCCGTCCTTCGGATGGGACGCTAAGCGATGGTCCCGAGCCTGTACGATGTCAGGTACTCGTTAAAGACCCCTACCCTACATGAATAAAAATTTAGGGTAGGAAAAATTTAGGACTCCCACAGTAGAGTGGGGCTCATGTCCACCAGAATGACGAAAGAGCGCTCTGGTAGTAGGCGATATGACCTTGTAGTTAAAGCCCGGGCATGAGTCATAAAACCTGACCTAACCTTATTCCACATTATTATATTATCCATCATTGTCATCAAATTTACATTTAGTTTTTGTTTAACTTATTATAAATATGCCCAATAAAGTAATAAAAGTTTTTTTAAATATATATTTTTGGTATAACAGGCTTACTCCCAATATTCGACGACGGCATCCACAACACTTCCATTGTTTCTTGGTGTGTCCATATTTTGAAAACATTTGACTGTGTTCCACGGATTGTCACATGAGGCCCATGGTAAAGTCCATGTAAAGGAATTATAAAAATAATGCAGAGCCCAAGCAAGAATGACAATGTAGTAAATGTTCAATACGAAGCAAATAATGGTCGTTCCAAGCCCAATACCTAATAGAAAAAACAGTTTTATCATTATAAACTAGTTGAGAAATGAGATAATATTATTTTGAGCCGCAACAAAAAAGTCTGAATTCACAAAAATTAGGTCTTCAGTTGCTTTCACTAACCAGAAACCATGTCAAAATTGCATTTAAAATAACGTTTTTCTTACATTTTGGGTTGTATAAGAAGGTTCTGAGTTTTATTCCCCAGCTATACGAAGTGTGGGGGAAGTTATGTAATCAGCGAAATTTTCGTTGCGAAGTTTTCAACGATATTCCATGATAACCGCCTCCTGATTTCCAATATGAAAAAAAAAGTCAGTCTGTGAACATGATAACTCCCGATAAAATGAATGACATCACTCATTTTTATATGTACGACCTGAACTCCAAAATAACAACTTCTCGTTTAAATGAATGTATCCACACAAAATTTCATCAGCAAGCAGGTTGGTACCAGCCTTAATTCAAAACTCTGTAAGGACGACATGTATTTATTTTCAGCTGAATCGGCAGAAGGAAAGGGGGGATCAGAGAGGTCAACTCAAAAACCCCAATAACTGCCGATGTAATGAATATATCATTATGAAATTTCATCCTAGAAGTCTAAAACCCAATGAGGACATAAACTGTCAAATTTCAGCGATATCTGCCGAAGGGAAAGAGGGTTCATGGGAGGGGGCTCAATCAAAAACCCCAATAACTGCCGATGTAATGAATGTATCATTATGAAATTTCATCCTAGAAGTCTAAAACCCAATGAGGACATAAACTGTCAAATTTCAGCGATATCTGCCGAAGGGAAAGGGGGTTCATGGGAGGGGGCTCAATCAAAAACCCCAATAACTGCCGATGTAATGAATGTATCATTATGAAATTTCAGCCTAGAAGTCCAAAACCCAATGAGGACATAAACTGTCAAATTTCAGCGATATCTGCCGAAGTGAAAGGGGGTTCATGGGAGGGGGCTCAATCAAAAACTCCAATAACTGCCGATGTAATAAATGTATCATTATGAAATTTCATCCTAGAAGTCCAAAACCCAATGAGGACATAAATTGTCAAATTTCAGCGATATCTGCCGAAGGGAAAGGGGGTTCATGGGGGGGGGCTCAATCAAAAACCCCAATAACTGCCGATGTAATGAATCATTATGAAATTTCATCCTTGAAGTCAAAACCCAATGAGGACATAAACTTCTGCCGAAGGGAAGGGGAGTGGAGGGGGCTCAATTCAAAAACCCTAATAACTGCCGGTATAATAAAATTATCGACACAAAGATAGTCTCTTAAAACCTTACAGTTCTTAGAATCAATCACGAAGAAAAAAATTAAAATAGTTTTAGTAACGAACTTTGTTACCTATAAAATATATTAACTAACTGCAGAGTAGGATAATAACGTTATCTGCACGGTTATCGACTTTAAATTAGATTATATTAGGAATAAGTTGACATTTCCAATGATTTTGAGGACGTATAAGTCACTTACCGGCTTTCTCGGCGTAAATAAAAATTTAGGATACACATTAATAATATAAAAATTTCGAGCCTACTTCAGATAATGATATAGATCCCAGCCACAATAAGCTGGAATGTTGAACATTGGCACAGTTCAGCTCATTATTAATAAATTTTAATTAGCCAGTTCCCTCGGTATATAGTAACTCCATTGAAAATTCCGAATTTCTGACCGACTACGTTACATGCAGAATACTACGCCTAGCGGGGGAAGTGAAACAAACATACAAAGTCAAAGAAATTTTACTCACCACGAAATAGTGGACATATGTTCCAAACAGTTATTCCTCCCTCACTCATAAACTGTCCCAAACCAACCTCAAGAAAAAATATAGGAATCCCTCCAGCGATGAGGCAGATGAAATACGGGATTAAGAAGGCACCTGAAAGTAAACAAAAGTGGTAGGTGAATCACAGGCAATGTACATCCCCAGTTTGAGTTATTTTTAATAAACTGTTTCTGCTCTCCTAACAATATTTCCCGATTTGGCTGAATGTAAATAGGTGCCTTATTTATGGTCTTCTGAATTCAAATAAGACATTTTTTACAGAAACATTCATTTCAACCTTTTTCTTGGTAGGTTTGGATGTAAATCAATAGGCGTCTTACTTTTTTTATTTAATTTTTGGATTCAGTGTGTCGAAAAATACGAAATTTCGGTGAAAAATCAGCATCAAAATCCTTAAATTAGAGTAAGTATAGACAAAAAAAAAAAAATTCTTACCTCCGCCATTTTTATAACACAAATATGGGAATCTCCAAATATTTCCTAATCCGACAGCGAATCCAATTCCGGACAGGACAAATTCGGCTTTGTTGGCCCATTTCTCTCTGACCGGGAGATCGCTCTTGAGTTCCGAACCCTGCATCCCATCCCACTGACTAGCTAGAGGTCCTAATTGGTCCCAAGGACAAAACACTTTTATAATTTATTCATAATAACTATTATTTATATTGAGGGCTTCTACTGGACAAATAGATTTATTTTAATAGAATTATTTTTAAACTAGTGGTCTCTACAGTAATTCTTCTACATTACAGACGGCTACGTTCTTGTAATCTCCTGCGAATGTTTAAGTTGCAAACCTTGCGACTTTAATACGAAAGTTAAGTTCTTCAGCAATAATAGGGATTTCATAAGAAATTAGAAAGAAAAGCGCATTAATATTCATAAAAGTTTGTACTTACATAATTAATTGTTTAAACAAAGTAGTAGACATTTAGGTAGATACATATTTACTTAACAATAATAAATATGCAAATTATGCTCAAATAAAAATTGATTATGGTGTCCATTACAAGAAAAAAATGAAATAAAAAATGATTAGATTAGAACCAAAAAAAATATATATATATATTTTTTTTATAATTAATAATTTTTTCAACTTATCTTGTAATGAACACCATATTCAATTTTTATTTGAGCATAATTTTGCGTATTTGTTATTATTACGTAAATATGTATCTAAATGTCTACTACTTGTTTAAACAATTTATTATGTGCGAACAAACTTTTATGAAGATTAATGCGCTTTTCTTTCCAATTTCTTATGAAATCCCTATCATTGCTGAAGAACTTAACCTTCGTATTAAAGTCGCATATATATATATATATATATATATATTATAATTAATCATTTTTTTTCACCTCTTCTTGTAATGGACACTCTATTCAATTTTAATTTGAGAATAATTTTGCGTATTTATTATTATTACGTAAATATGTATCTAAATGTCTACTACTTTGTTTAAAAAATTAGGTAATTATGTGCGTACAAACTTTTGAAAATGCGCTTTTCTTTCCAATTTCTTATGAAATCCCTATTATTATTGAAGAACTTAATCTTGGTATTAAAGTCGCATATACATATGTATGATGTGGTCATTACAAAACTTTCTTATACCAACAACATGTGCATAGATCACTCTCCCTCCCTCCTCTTAAATTAATTTCACAATGGTATTACAGGGTATATGAAAGTAATGTCCGTCCTTTTTTGTTTCATTGTACAGCGTAATTCTAAGTGACTTTATTATAAAATTAACTGAAGGCCCGAGGTTAAGTGGTCTCAATTTTCGTCCGACTTCAGACAAAACCTTATCAGACCTAAGTTAACACTTGTGACATCTTCATTTTAAATTTAAAGGTCATAGCTACAATCGTTTCTGAGATAAAGTGTTCACAGGATTCCAAACAGACATAATCGCGAAAATGGTTAACATTTATTCAGTGGACCATAAAACGTGAAAATTCAATAAAAACTCGATCTCGGTTTTAAGCACGATTACAATACTTCGTTGTATTGAAGGTATAAGAAAGTAAAAATAAAATAGCTTATAATAATTATTCATTTTCATAGCCTCCATTCCATGTTAAGAAGAGGAACAGGGTGGCTTTCAATAATAATACGTATGAAGTATTGCAGCCTCTTTCTCACTCTTAAACATATAATGTTTCCGCATAGTGAGACCTAACTAAATTGTCTAGTCAACCAATGCCCGATGTAGTTTTAATATTTCTCCAACAGCTTTACAACTGCAATTTCATGTTGAAGGAGTTTCATTATCATTTTTTTCATTATATTTCTATATTTCATCTTCATCTAGTAGCCGCCAATATTCAAGTCTCAAAGGTATTTGAAGTAAGTGCATAATAAATCAATCGCTAATATGCAAAACTCGAGAATGTTGAGGGATACTGAATCTATACGATATAAGCCAAAAGTCAAAGTCAGCGAAGACTCTGAACTACCTACGTAATTCCAATGCACTTTTATATGACCCATAAACATAAAAATGTACATTTATGTTCATTTCCGGTTGAAGGTCGAGGAGAAAATCTAAAATTCTTCATTTCCGTGACACTTTTTTTTTTTTTTAAGAACAATCTTACCAATTCAGTATAAGACATCATAATGGCTGATGATAATTCTGCTTTCAGCATTCGTTTTCGGGTAAAAAGACAAGATGCTATCTCGCTTATACTATTTGAGAAACAGTTTAAAACATTTTTCATTATTTTCTAATTGTTTTTTACCCTATATTCTAAAATTTCACCTGAATTTATTTCTTCACTTATTTCTTCATTAAATGCAAAAAACTGCATATTTTAATCTGGACCTGGTTTGTAAATGAAATTAAATTCAACTGCAGAGAGAAATGAAGGAAAGGAGAAATGACCAATGAATAATCTTCCGATATATAAGTGATCCAATTATGTTTCTTCAGCTGATTCATTTAATTATATTGTCATTTTGTTAGCAACTAGGATATAAAGGCAAAGTTACTCCCCGGGCAACGCCAGGAGAACATGCTAGTTGTAGTATAAATTGTTTACAAGAACCTTGAAGAGGGCCCACCGAAACTTCCTTCTTATCTGGATAGTACTCCCAGTAGTTCCCAGACACTCCTCTATTACTAGTTCCTATACCGACGTGAAATGGCTCTTCCCGTCCTCTCGTCGACAATATTTCTTAGGCTCCTTTCTCTATCAAACCATATCTTCCCAAAATCCCTCCTACATCTTCCAAATAATTAAATCCCATATCCACCAGAAAGTCACTAGATCCCGTTCCTCTGATCTTTATCTCCCTTCCCACAGGACAACAACCTACCACAACCCCTTCCTTATCCAGGCTAACTCCCTCTGGAACTCTCTCCCTCTCCAGATTCGCCATGCTCCTACTCTTCTTCCATTTAAGTCCCTACTTTTCCATTATCTCCTAACTCAGCAAACCTCTGATTCCTATGGCTAGCTCTTATGAGATAGTTCTCGTCTTCCTATAAGTCTCTCACTCCAACTGGACAGATTGTCACTCTTCTGTTTCATCAGTCCAGTTTTTTACAATTCATTCATATACAAGTCATTATTGTCATCATGTTTCACATTATTATTCATAATTATTTCTCTAATGTTTATTTCTTTATTTCTCTTTATTATTTTTCACTAGTTTATTATATTGTTTTACTCATTGCCTGTTTTTAACATTTAGTATTTACTTCTAGAGACCTCTTTTATTTTACTTTATATTTATTCTTCTCAACTGGTTGATACTTGTATACTCTTGTTTATTTTTTATGTTATTATTCTTAGGGGACGTATGTCCCAGAATAAAGATTATTTTTCATTTCATTTCATTGTACGACAGTCACTATATGCGGACCGGTTGAAATTGTCATTTGATATGTGTAATAAAGCTAGACTAACTCACTTTCTGTTGTTGAATTTTTGTTGTATGTTTCCTTTTTACCAGAAGCTTATCGAAAGATACAAATAGGATACCAAATGAAAACTATTACACCATAACAAATAAGTTTTTGAAATGTCATATATTGAGGGCCGCCAAGGGCGGAAAAGTGTCTTTAGGAACCTTAAATCGTGAACTTATGTGCGATGTCAGGTTTAAAGACACTAAAACTAGGTAGGCAAAATTTAGGACTCCTTCAGTAGAGTCGGGCTCATGTTAACCAATGCGACGAAACGTTCTTTGATAATAGGCCATTTGACCTGTTAGTTGAAGGCATGAATCACAAAAACAAATCGCACTCTAATTAACTTTTTGAATTCAAAATTTGTATGTAATTAGCAAGCTGACAGCAAGAAAAAGTCGTCGGTGAATCAACGGCAATGTACTTCCTCAACACGAATTAATCAATTAACTTTTTGCTCTCCCTCCAAAACCAGCCGACCGTTTGCGCTAATATTGTACAGTTGATTTATATAGGAGCCCGTAAATCCTCAAACTACATTTTGTGTCGATAAATTCCCTTCAGCTGATATCGCTAAAATTTGACAGGTTATGTGTTCATTAGATTTTAATTTCTTGATTTCTTTAAATATGAAATTTCGTGTCGACAAATTCATTACAACGACAGTTATTGGGGTTTTTGGGTTGAGCCTCCCCGGTGATCCCCCTATTTCCTTCAGCTGAAAATTAATAAGCGTCGTCCTTATAAGGTTTTGAATTCACATATGAAATTGTGTGTCGATACATTCATTGAATCGGCAGTTATTAGTGTTTTTGAGTTAAGCCTCACTTATTTTTTAAATATTGTCTATTCCACTAAAGATATAAATATATATAACTACCGGTTTCGTCCTTACACCATCGTCAGGTCTAGTGGATGGTGTAAGGCCGAAACCGGTAGTTATATATATTTATATCTTTAGTGGAATAGACAATATTTTAAAAATAAGTTTGTTTTATTTATTTATTACAAGTTTCCACAATATGTCCGCGTTCCTCAACTTAGAAGTTGTTAAGCCTCACTGCTAATCCCCCCTTCTCTTTGGCTGATAACGCTGAAAAATGATAAGTGTTGTCCTTATGGGGTTTTGATCACAGATATAAAATTTCGTGAGGTTTTCGGTGTTAATAGGTGTCGTCATTAGAGGGTTCTGGATTAAGTTATAAAATTTCGTGTCGATGATATACATTCATTCTGTCGGAATTTATCATGTTTACAGATACACACACGACAGACATTTTCGTTTTTATATTTGGAATCTACAGGTAGGAAAACATGAAATTCCGTTGAAAACTTCGCATCGAATTTTCGGCCGATTATATAACTTCTCCTATATTTCGTATAGCTGGGGAAGTAAAATCGAGAAATTAATGAAAAGGTTTACTCTGTGAAATCATGGTAGGCTGGAAATTTTATATTTTCCTCTTAAACTACGGATCGGATATCAAATCACTCAAAATGCATCTGCATTTCGTGTTTTAAAGAGTAGATAATGGTGGAAGTAAATGACGAAAAAGTGACATTATATGAAGTTACACAACCCGCACTGCCTCAATCAAATACATACTACATTTTTATAAATATCCTCGCAGGGGCACCCCACTTAAATAATACATTTACATACTATATATAGTTTTTTAGATTCAATTAAGGTTTCTCTCAGTTATATTACAAAACTGTCCGCCATATTATGGAGAAGTAGTAATATAACACATTCAACTGGAATAGGTAATTAAGTGAATAAAAGTATTTTTATGTAGAGAAATGATTCATAACAAAATTCGTAAAAATAATTCAGAACTTCTTTTTTTAACATTCCGATTTTCAATGAAGTTTGGTAGTGAGATTGTGCAACAAGGTTCTAACAATAAATAATTTTTCATCAATTGAAAATATGGTCTTGGGTAATATTGAATAACAATAATAATAATAATAATAATTTATTATCTTTAATATGTACATCTTCTGACGAGGAATCAGTCTGTAGATTTTGACAGTTAATAACAATAGTATAAAAATATTAACTCCAGAAACCGTTTAAAAAAATGTATTACATTATATAATTATAGTAAATGTATTACATTATATACATTAGAAAATAGTTAACAAAAAATAACAGTTTTTAACAATATTAAAATATTATTATTTTATTTTATTTAAGTTATGACCAGGTCCCGGATTTTTTCCTAATTTTTAATATAAAAATAAATGTTGAAGATTTCCGCAATTAAAACATATTTTGAGTTATATATATATATATATATATATATATATATATATATATATATATATATATATATAATAATAATAATAATAATAATTTCATAATAATCTCATAAGGGGTAATGGTCGAACAACATAAAACATCAAACAGTATATACATATCTCATAGAAAATAAAACAGCGGGAAGAGTATTTTATTTATATGAGAAATCTCGTCCCACAACATCTTACTATCACATATAATACATATATGTTACTGTTAATTTGATAAATTTAGTTATTATACATAATAACTGGTTATTTCACAAAATAACTACCGTTCTTGGTTAATATGACGAATTATTCACAGTTTCTTAATATTTATCATATTAACCAGTTATTATACATAATATAAAACTCACCTTGTTAATATGATAATTTTTTTACTTTTGTCACAAATTAATCATATTAACTGGCTATTATGCATAATAGCTGAAAACCTGTGGCTTTACACGGGTAAAGTATATGTTAAAGCTAGAACCTGTACTACTTCAAATATAGGAACGACGGGAGGGGCAGATATATGGTCCCGCCGGCGGAACGCCGGCAAATACGCCCCCGAATTTTGTAATATTTCGATTTATGTTTGTTCTAGGAATTTATGTACCCAGATGAATGATTATCGCTGTTAGACAGCTTACAACAATGGAAATTGAGGTGTGGTCGAGCTAATTAATAAGTACCTAATCTTTATTTGTTCAAATAAATAAGTACTACACAGCACACTAGTTTGGCTATTATACCAGTTAACTTAGTAAATTCAACTAAATTAATCACTTTAGCTGTTCACGTTGGATATTTTACAAAATAACCAGATAAAGTAATAATTTTTTTTTCAATTTGCCATATTAACCAGTTTTTTGGTTATTATATAAAATAACCGGTGATTATACATAATAGCAGATTTATCAAAATTACCGGAAACATATATATTATATGTGATAGTATATACATATATATATTTTTTTAAATAAAAGATTACCAATAATGATTAGCTATAAATACAAATTTTCTTATTTTTATTAAATATTAACCCAAGGTTTAATCAAATGCGTAAATATTTGGTGATATATATATATATATATATATATATATACATATATCATATATTCTACTTCTGTTTCAACTTCTCATTTGAGTTCTTTACTCAAAACATAAAGTTTTCGAGGAACTTAAATTTAATGGTTAACAGTTAAAAGTCTGTTGATCCTATTATTTAATTTTACGATCTTAGGTAAATGACAACCTTGATCTTAATGAACCAACATTAACAAACGTCAAGTATAAATTTACTCACTGTAGTAATGTCATTTGTTCCACTTGATAGGAGTTGTGGGTGGCGCTTCATTGTTTCTTGACAAGCTGAATTTTGGTCGTTTCACTGCCATTAATCCTGAACGTAGCTACACCTGTATTTTCCTGTTGATCCAGTCCAGGTATGAGGTAACTCTGGTGTAGACCCCTGGATTTCCTGGTTCTGCACATCGGTACCCGAACGAGATGATGCCTATCTGGTAATAAATTCCTCCTTCTGGTAACATCAACGGACCCCCTGAATCACCCTAAAAACAATAACGAGATAAGGGACAGTTTGAACTTCCACTAAGTATGTCTTAAGTCGTGGCTGAAGATGGTAGCAAAACCGAAAATACTCCTATATATTGTATATTTTTTGTGAAATAGACAATGTTTTAAAAAACATTTGGTTTATCTTTTATTGATGTGTAAACATCTTAGCTCTCGGTAGGGGCTATGTCAGACCGTCAGAGCGAAAGTCTCGTTGATGTCCATGCTGCGAAAGTGTGTGTATCGGACGGTTGCGCACGCAGCGCACACACACAAGTACACACTTCTTTATCTATGTCTGTTTTTGAACATTTCTATTGTATTTTTACAACGTTATTGATCATATTTACCCTTGTAGTGAATTTAACTAAAATATCAATATTACGAACTATAAAATGATCTTTCGGTAGAAACTTATAGGTTAAGATGCTTCGATAGCTTAAATTTGTCACAATAAATAAAATTTGTGGTAAAATAAAATAATATAGCAGTATAAATCTAAAAAATATATAATATTTCAATATATTATTATATGGTATTATATAATATTGTTATTAATATATAATAATAATAACTGCTGAAAAAATCGATCAATAAATAATGAATTTGTTGTCATATTGTCACAACAAATAATATAATGTTTTTACCCATTTCAGGAGATACCCAACAGCTTATTTAATTTTTTAATGACAAACTTAATCTACAAATGAATACGAATCGAAGCGTTTTAACAACAAATTCGAAAACTACCATCGAAGCTGTATTGTCGCGGTATTTAGAGACACTACAATCACAGTTGTATATATCCTATTTTAGCTATCTCAAACCTATATTTATATTTCACATATAAAATAAATTGAAGAACAATAAATTTGAAAGTTTAATTCCTCATAATACTTTTCTTATTGTAGTATCATTATGAAACAAATTTTAATTAAAATCAGTGCACGATAGCAAGTTTTTGAAACTAAAGTAGATGTTTACACATCAATTCTCGTGAGTACCGTCATTCACACATTTGTTTTTTTTTATTATGACGTGGCTCACCCTGCAAGAGTCCTTTCCTCCCTGGCCGGCACACAGATGATTCTGGGTGATGTCAGCACCATATTTGGCGTAGGTGCTCTTACAAGGCTCATTATCCACAATCAGCACTTGGGTCTGTAGCAGAACTGACGAGGAGGGTCCATCTAAAATAATACATCATATTAACAATAGTAAAGGCCACCAGTTACGGGAGTCAGGAGAAACCCCTTCGTTCCATGGACGGACCTGGGGTGTGGGACATAACAGGATTGATACTGGAATACACCATTTAAGTGAACACAATATATTAGCTCGTAATAAATATATTTCAGTACTCATACAAGTTTTTTTATTCTTTAGTGTTTTGGAGGTCAAAATTATTCAGAAAAAACTACTTCCATTATTCGCGTAGCAAAGGCTGGAGATCCAATAATTAACACTGAGCAGCCATTTCAATAAATCCATGAGAAAAATTAAATAAATGAATAAAAAAGGACACCCACCCATGCAAATAAAATTATTTCTCAGAGAGCTCCACAATTTGAAAAAATATTCACGGGGCACCTTATGAGAACTAATCTTGAGAGACCATGGAATGTATTATTATTTTGGTGGGTATGGCGGCGGTTATTATAAAACAAATAATTTATTTTGAAGCATACTCATTTTGAAACGATGAAAGAGATCAAATACACCCCAAAAAAATATTTTCAACACCTCCATCTTCTTCAAAATGTGTTTCACTACAACTTGACTTGATTTTTTGTCATTAGATGAGTTATAATAGGGATATTTAACCAAATTGTGAAGATAAGTTTAAAATAAAGCATGAGGTAAGGGCGGGCGAACTTTCTCGATAACTTTGTAGAAAATATCATATTTGAAGAGGCGGATCATAAAAAAAGGGATTAATTGTAGATTACGAAAATATTTTTTTCATAATTGTGGAGTCATTACCTAGTTCCTCCCTCCCCCCCACCAAAAAAAACAAAACATGATCTATGAGTCATAAAAAGTTGAATGCTTCATGGAAACGTATACATAACGTAAAGAGATCCCAGAGAACTTAGTTTCTTATATATATCATTGTTTATTTTATCATTATTTTCACAAATAAAGCCTTTTTATATTTCTTTTATATAACAATGAAAAAGCCTTTATTTGTGAAAATAAACAATGAAAAAGTATACATATAAATGAATGCTCGAGTCCAACAAAAACCAAGACAAAGCATTCTAGGACGGTCCCAAAAAACGTTATTCACTGTTTATTTTCACAAATAAAGGCTTTTTCACTTTCAATACATAAATAATAAATCAGTCGGTAACATTACGAACTCAATTCAGTTTCTCCCCAACCAGCAACAAATGGAAATTTTCCCTCGAACTTTGATGTCCTCAAGCTTGACACTCCAGGTAAGCAAATAGCTCGTATCTTGTCTGAAAACAATTTGTAATTTTTAGCATGAAACTGTTACAGAATATATTGGCAAAAAATACAGGGTGACATTATATGTTAGACCCCGAGTTTGACATTGTCATACGTCCGAGAGTGGTTGGAGCGAGGCACGCGGCCACAATTCATTGAAATACGGGGTAATGACTTTGCGTTAGTGAGCCTATGGACGCAGTGGGCAAGGTTGAGATGAGAAACGACCTGTTGTACCGTCGGTAGGAAGAAGACGGGAAGCCTGACCGGTACCAACTGTTGCCCAGACTGTGGGGCACCTAAAGACAACAGACCATGGGCGCCATGCAGCAGTTGACTGCAGGATTCCCGTTTCAGCGAGTGGATATGGACCTCCTGGGGCCTCTCCCCAGAACCCGACGGGATAACAGGTACGGCCTGGTAGCTTCAGAGTATTTCACCAGTTGGGTGGAGGCATAGCCCCTTCATAACATCGAGGCTGAGACAGCAGCTGAAGTATTCGTGAGAGATTTCGTTGAGCGCCATGGTGTGCCGTATGAAATTTACATCGTTCAGGGGCGACAGTTCGAAGCTCGGCTGTTTCAGGATTTAAAAAAGCTCCAGATTAAGAAGACGAGGACCACCCCCTACTATCCTGAGTTAACCAACAGGAAGACTGGGACATCCAGCTTCCTTTGCTCATGTTGGCCTACAGGTCCAGTCAGCATGAGACAACCCATGTGACACCCGTCATTCCATCTGATTTTGCCCAAACTTAGAGCGCTCACAAAGTATCACATACACATATACAAACGGACAGGTCAAAGAGACATCATTTGAATTCAGTTAAAAACTCTATCTCGGATTTTTGCATGATTGCAATACATTCTTATACTAAAGGTATAAGAAAGTAACAATAAGAGCGGTTATACTATTTAGATTTTTCTTTTTCAATAACTTGTTTTTTTTTGTGTTTTTTTTCGGGGAAAATGGGTGTTGCATATAACTCTGGTCCAACTGTAGTTGTTTTATCAATTTTGTTAATACGTTTATACTTCTTAGATAAATTTAAAAAATATATATGTTGCAGTCAAAGTGTGACTTCCAGTGAATGTATACACAAACTAGTCAATGTATACATTAACTAGCCGTTTTAGTGGAAGTATCAATTGATTATAAAAATGAACACTATTGCTAGAGAATGTATACATTTACTAGACAATGTATACATTTTCTAGTGTTCCTTAGTGAAAGTATAAATAAATGAGAAAAAAAGGTTTTTGTAAAAAAAAAAAAACTAAAACTAAACTTCAAAATTTATTTTACAATATAAATATCTAGGAAAGATGCAACAATAACATAAAATATAACATTTGTAAACAATATTAAAATGGATCTTTTGAATATGAATGAAAAAATAAATATACCTATTTATTTCAAGAAAAATAAAAAATAAATCACAATAGATGGTACCAAATTCAGGGGGAAGGTGTGCCGGCCTACGGCCGGCGGAACGATATATCTGCCCCTCCCGTCGTTCAAAACTAGCTATTTATACTTTCACTAAGGCATAGACGTAAGTGTATACATCCACTAGTGAAAGTATGCATATTTTAGTTTATGTACACTTCGACTAGAGAATTCAGCAAATGTATACATTGACTAGTTTGTGTATACATTGACTGAATTCATACTTTGACTGCAACATATATATTTAAAAAATCAAATTACCTGTCATTTTTACATCCTTGTTTAGTCGTATGAGGGCAATGTCGTTTTGTTGCGAACGGTATGATTCGTGAACGATGGTTGATTCAACACTAAAGTCTATGGGGGTCGCTCCTTCCACTTCATTCACCAAATCATGCCCCCCCAAACGTATAACTGATCTAGAAGATAGAACAAACATTAGCTAAGTGTGGATACCGTCATAAATCTTCAGATATCACCTTGAACCATTGACTCAAGTCTGGTCCAGGAACAATTACTACTTTGAATATTGTCTCAAATCATTGCATCCATAAATCAGTTATTCTACTTTAAATTTAGAATTCTTCAAAAAGTCTGGAAAGTGTAAAAAGCTAGAAATGTAAGAAATAAAAAAATTAAATTAAATTAAGAAATGAACGAAGTAAAAACTTGTAAGTGTGCAACTATGAAAAGAGTTATCGTCACTAATACCAGTTTAAAAAGTCGTCAGTGAATCACCGGCAATGTATATCCCCAGTATGAAGGTTTTTGTCTTTGATTTGTTTCTCTCTAGTCCTCCCATCCCTTTGACCGATTTGACTGAAAATCAGTCTCTCGTTCTTACGGGTTTCTGGATTCAAGTATACAATTTCGTGTCGATATATTCGTTCTATCGAGAGTGATAATCAGTTATTGCGACGCACAGAGGCACATGACATTTTTTCTTCACTTCTGGATACAGGGAACAGAAAATATAAAAAATGGGCAAGTAAAAGCGCTATGCTGTTGCCGATGATATTGTCGGAGTAGAAATGTTGCGTTAGGACTTGGCCACTTGACGTGGTTAGGAAGCCGGCTAGTCGTGGCACAGTGCTGGACAGTAAGTCAGTACTGTGCGATGGAATGTCGTACTTTACATCTACTTTAAGCCACTCAGAAGGCCCGCGACAACTAACATCCTCTTGAATTAGTAAAGAACGGATTCAAAGGAGAATTACCTACTTCAGATGATCAGGCCATCATGAGTAGGAGGCAGAAATAGAGGTGTGCTGGGTGTACCTCCGGGGATCAGGGAAGGTAGTATAGAAGGAGTCAACCCCTCATCCCTGAGTAAGTTACCTATCGGTAAATTGGTTTCAAAGCGAGAGCGAAAACTTAACTGATTCATTCGCGCTGGGGAAGTATATTGTCGGTGAATCACTGATGACGTTTTCGGTTATTCATAGTTTGGAAATTAATTAGATACATATTTGATAATTATCACTATGGAACAATCATATTTCGAATAATACCATTCAAACATACCAGGAATTCGAAAATTCTCTTTAAATTGTTTATTACTTCTTTCAAACCATTTCAAACTAATTCGTTGCATGGAGGTTATAGACCAGACTTTAAAAGAAAGCACTAAGAATAATAAATAATATTATATTACTCATTTGATATTCATATATCTTCTATTATTTATTTATTAATTTAAAAATATATATATTTTCATTTATTATTATTCACCTCATATGTGCTTGTATTCTAAGATTTAATAACGGTTGTTGTACATAATGTATAAGCTATTTTTATGTATAAAATTGTATCCAATTACCATGTTATGGTTTAACGGAAATAAATATTATTATACTAGATTGACGGGTGGGAGTCGATATTATCGAACTGCGGATACCGATATAATCAATATATTGGTATTCGTGTATCGATATAGGCATATTGTTATATCGGTCTATAATTAAATACGGTAACTATAATTGTGTGCATCTCTACTTACAGTGTAAGTCCAGAGCCTGGTGGTGTTCGAATGCAGTGAGCAGCTGTAAGAATATAACGTTTGTGGATCAAACTTCCACCGCACTTCCATTGTATTTGTCTAGAGCCAGCGGCTCGGTAGCCAAGGGCAGCGATCCACGGCCAGGCTCCTGAACAAGAAACACAACAGATATGATATAAGTAACAGACATCAAGAAATTAAATACAACTTGCTTCACCACAGCTTTATTTATTACCAGAACCAGTTTTAAACGCTACTGCGTCATCAGAGGTACATCCCCAATTTCGAGCGGTATCCACACAAATTCGATGTTCAGTTTTCATCGGAATTTCACGTTTTCAGGCCTCATGAACCCAAAAATGAAAAAGTAATAATAATAATGCCAGTCTTTGTGAGTGTGGGTATGTCAAAATATTTATTGAACCGACAGATCTTGGAATTTTTGAGTTAAGTCCCTCCCCATCTCTTAAACTGATTTGGGAGCCATGTCGTCCTATTAGATCGCATATTATATTTCATGTCAATAAATTCATTCTATCGGGTGTTAGTTAGTTATTGTGACTCATACCCGGGCTTTAACTACAAGGTCCTATCACCTACTAGAAGAGCGCGCTTTCGTCACTCTGGCTGACATGAGCCCTGCTATGGGAGTCCTAAGTTTTGTCCACCTTAAATTTTTTATTCAGCTGGGGTAGAAGTCTTTAAAGACTACCTGACATCGTACAGGCTCGCGGCCATTGCTTAACGTCCCATCCGAATGACAGCGTGCTCACATTTTTTCACTTCCCAGATAAAAAACCTAAGAGCCTCGGCCGGGTCCCGAACCCGCGATCTTGAGCTCAGTATAGCGGCGTATATAGTAAGCAAGCACGCTACCTCTGAGCTAACGGCGCTCCTATAGTTACCATGCTCAAGGCACACACATACATGAAATTACATTCCAATAGGGAAAAATATGAAATTGGATAAATATTTGATGTTGATGAAAACTGACATTATTGCAGAGATATTGTGAAATAATTCAAATGAACTTGAAAAATAAAATAAAACTTGTTTATTTAATATATTGTCTATTTCACTAACTATATATACGTCTTATCTCTTATGCTTTTGGCTGAGGATGGTAGAAATACCGAAAGTACTCCCATGTATATATAGTTAGTGAAATAGACAATATATTAAATAAACAAGTTTTATTTTATTTTTCAAGTTCATTTGATGTTGAGTTTTTGCCGAAATAGGTACCATGTTTTCAGACTTCCTGTGCAAAAAATGCACAACCAGCGGCTGGGCTCAAATATACTATACAAAAATAAAATAAAATAAAATAATAAAAATAAATATGACATGAAAGGCTTGAGAGAGGAAAAACACCCAGCGGTGAACCCTCATGACATCACTTCATACCAGGAGATCTCTACGCCAAACTCTTGTTCTTGGGGGATTGTGGGGTAAATTTGTATTTAAGATTTTCCGCCTGGTACAAAAAGTGGAGAGTGAAGGTGAACGACACAAAATCAGTTCACATCGCCTTCACCCCTCGTCGAAAATATACCTGCCCTCCAGTGAACCTTAACCAAAATCCCATCCCTTTAAAAAACGAAGTCCGCTATCTAGGCCTCATACTCGACAAACGACTAACTTGGAATCCTCACACGAGACTGAAAAGACAAGAAATGAACAGACGTTATAAACTTCTACTAAGACTACTAGACAACTCTGGGGTTCTGCCAAGGCTTCCAATCTCCAGCGCATCCAAGCCCTTCAATCCAAAATCCTTCGTACAATAGCCAATGCTCCTTACTACGTCTCCAACAAAACCCTTCACACTGACCTTAACGTACCTTTCATCGCTGAAGTCGCTAAATCCAAATATAAAAAATGATTTTCCCTTCTTAGTCCCCACAATAATCCTCTAGTCCGTGCCCTCCATTCTGCCATACTTCCCCAACGACGGCTTAAGCGTCAATGGCCTAGAGACCTCCTGAGCAGAAGCAGTGACAGTGATTAGCTATAAACGAGAGAAAAACAGTGACTAGGGAGTGTCACCACTGGGTGATTTCTCCCCTCATGACATTTTGACATTGCCATTACCTCTTTATTAGCACATTTGCTTGTTGTATTTATTTGTATACAGTTGTAAATTTAAAAAAAAAAGAAAGATTTTCCGAACTTCCGGATTGGTGTTTAAGTAAATTTTGGTGTAGAATACATTTTGGCATAAATGTTTAATGCTTGTGTCTATGGGTGTGACGTTCAAGTCGCGGTGTAAAGTCTTGTTGCTAACGTATAGTGGGCATTGCGTGATCAGTCGGAGTGTCTTGGATTGAAATATCTGTATTCTTTTGATGTTCGAAGTCTTGGCTGTACCATATATTTGCAAGCCATAGTTTCCAGAGAGGTCGGAGAAGATAGGTATAACAATTTAGAATGGCCATAATGTCCGTGATAATGAAAATGAAAACAATAAATTCACGTCTGTCTTTATGAGTGTTTGCGAACACCATAACTCCTAACAGAATCAATAAATCGACGCGAAAATATATAAAAATATAAGGATCCAGCCCCCTTTAGTTCCTACTGATTTTCAGCAAAATCGATGTAGAGGGAGTGGGTATGCTCAACCCAAAATCCTTACTGATTGTCGATGTAATGAATGAGATATGAAATTTTATTGAGTATTGAGAAGTCCTTTAATAGGATTCTATTGATAGGATTCTATAGATCTATTGATTTTCAGCCTGAAAAGGATTTAGAGGGAGAGCAAAAACTTAGTTGATTACAAATAATTCTAGTTTAGAAAGTACCACAATGATTTTTTAAATTTTTATACTTAGATGAGGAAGTCAAATGAAAAATCCCCTCACCCACTTCCGCAGGTTGGCCTCCTATGATCCTGTTCTGCTGTCCAGCCTCCGATACGCCACACACCGCTTCATTGGCATTGTTCTGTCCAAGTCGGCGTTTGGTGTCTTCACCCCCTCCCAGTTGATTGGCTTTAGCCACAGGACAACATACCTCAGCATGGGCTCCACACTGAGACCTAGACAAAAACCATTTACAACAAATTATTTACCATGAAGACAGTGGCCATTTTAACTCAATGGATAATCAGCAGATTTCTCACCCCAAAAGAAATCATTTTTATTTCATGATGTCCGATCTCAAATTTCAGAATAAATAATTGGTTCAAAATTTCACTAATAAAAGCTTTCAACATACTCTAAAATACTAAATATTGTTACAATATCAACTATTAAATCACCTGACAATGTAAAAGTTTAAACTGCAATAACTCAAAACAATCATTTATGGACTAAGTTGTTCTTCCGAGAAGTCACAATATATATTCTTTAATTAGTTATTGATTTTTGTTTGTAAATGAAAATAAACAATAAAATTATCCTTCCCGTTGTACAGATAAAAATGCTGATTAAGAAATGAACAGTCAAAGATTAGTATTTTCCTCATAATAATTATGACATAAGTCAACGGACGCAGCAATATATGGGTTTTTCAGGGACAGATCACTGTAAATAAACAAAAGAAAGTTTTTTTTTCACGTGTGAGATAATAGGGAAGTTTACAGTTAGAAAATATTAAATTGGCAAATTTCTTTTATAACAGGTATATAATGAAGAAATCAGAATCTCATATACTTCCAAAAATTATGAACATATTTTCAGTTTGTGTATCTGAAATGAAACAACTTGTGTTAACCTAAAATTTATCATAGATTGTTTTTTGTATGTTGGGGTTTTTAGGGCAAAGCAGATATTGGTTTATCATCACCACCTTTATCCCAGATATTTCTACTGTTTCACAAAGAGATATAGTTACTCTTTCTTGTAAAATAGTATAGGTACTGAATAAATTGCAAAATTAATATTAGGTAAACAAGTGTATATTTTATTTTTATTTTTTCGCCTTGTACATTATGCTAAATATTGAAAATAGTTTTAGTTAGTTATTTTGACTCTTGCCCAGGGTATAACTACGAGGTCGTATCGCATACTACCAGAGTGCTCTTTCGTCACTCTGGTAGGCAAGAGCCTGACTCTACTATGGGAGTCCTAAATTTGGCCTGCCCAGGTTTATTCACCTAGGGTTCTTTAACGAGTACCTGACATCGTACAACCTCGGGGCTATTTCCTAACGTCCCATCCGAAGGACGGCTTGCTCAAGGGCTTTTCAAATCCCAGATAAAGAACCTGAGAGTCTCGGCTTAGAAAGAGCTTACCTTTAAATTATGATCTAAAACTATTTCTGATCTATTTTGTGTTTTAAACATTTTAATTTGTTTTTTTATATAACAAAACTAGAAACGAAACAACACTTGAATATTACTCTATTAAATTAAAAGTAGAGTAAAATGCTTGTATATTGCATTAAAAGTAAATATTACTATAACTATAAAGTTATTTAAAAATTAATTTGGGCAACTGAAAGAGTGTTTCAAAAAAATGGATTTGAACTGATTTAAAACTACTGTTGTTGAAGAACGATCTTATATCATATTTAGTTAACAATATTTAATGAAATCACTTTTGTAAGAAGTTCCTGGCCTCCCTATTTTCTTTGGTAGTTTTGAGAAGGTTCAATAACTGAGGGCAGTTCCTTATATTAATGCAGCTCCCTCCTTCTTGATCCGGAGTTGTACAATCTACATGTAAAAAAAACAAAAAAAGGCATTTAGTTGTAATTATTACAAAACTTAGATCACATTCGAAGTGGACAAAAACAGCTAAAATATTATCGAAATTCAACATCAATTTCCCGTAAAGTATTGACCCATATTCAACGGATCAGAATTATTGCAATTGTTTTTATATCCTAATCCTATTTGTTGTTATTGTAAAGTCAATGCTCGCGCTAAAGATCTCTTCACAACATTTACACGTGAAAGTTGCCAATACTAAATAATTCAGTGTTTTGGTTTCGTATACTGTGTAAAGATGTCACAATGAATTATTATTAAAAACTGATCTTAATTGTGACGTCTTTACACAATGTGCGAAACAAGTGTTGGCAACATTCGTTATATTCCTCTAAAATAAATTAATGGTATATTATTTAGTTTTTTTTTATGCATCTTGTAATATATCTGTCACTGTAACGATAAATTAAAACTCAATAAACGAGAGTAGTTAATAAAAAAGATTTGATCAAATAATTAAATGCGTATACTTAAATTCTGTTATTTATGATGTAAATGACTGACTTCTTAGTCATAGTTATTGTGACTCATGCATGGGCTTTAACTTCGAGGTCATATCTCCTACTTCCAGAAAGCTCTTTCATCGCTTTGGTGAACATGAGCCTAACTCCACTGTGGGAGTCCTAAATTTTGCCACCCGAAAGGGTGCTTTTATCAGGATTTATACTGTATAACTCTATAATTATTTAGGTACCACAGTACGGAAACTCAAGGATTAGACCATTAATTACTGTTTTTAGTGAGAGGTACGATAACCGTGAAGAACCTTTTCAAGCTATCACCAGGGAAGAGACGGACATAGGTCAGAAACTCGTTATAAGGGCTTCATTTTCGATTAACATAGAAAAAATCATTACCTTTCGTCAGAACACACAAATACACTAAACACTCCTTACTGTAACCACAGGCTAAGGCTAAGTATAAGGCAGGATCCGGACCTGTATTGAGTCATGGGCCCGTCGTCAATGGCTCCTGTCAGGAGAGAGGAGAAAGGCCTGACTCAGGAGGGCTCCGAACCACCCTAATTCATAATCGACTCGGATTGAATTCTATGAACAAATTGGGGCCAATTAAAGCTTGATGGCGACAGCGGGATGAATTCTAGGTTCGAAAATGATGGTGGAGGGCGGCTAAAATGGCTGAATGAATTAATTGTGATAAAGTTTCCTGTGAAGGTTAGGTTATGTTTTAAGGAAAAATAATTACAATTTTTTTAATCAAATCAAATTATATTTCGGTTTCGGTTAGGTTGTGTATGTTATTACTAATTTTTATATTATATAATAACTTTATATTTACTTGAAAAAAATTTATTTATTTGTTTGAAATAATTGTATTCCATAAAATATAAATACCTAATTGATTTGACAAAAAATTTAGTACCTACCTGAAATTGAACAAAATATTTTTGTGAAAGTAGAATTGTACATTTAATTTAAATTTTTTCGATATTTTCCTGTCTTATTATAAATACTGTTTAGATAAAAAAAATAGCAGGGGGGCGGCACTTTTGGGGTGGGAAGAAAACTCAGGCCTCAGACAAATTGTATTACTACAACTTATGGGAACTATTCTTCACGTATTTCAGGAAATTACACTCTTATTAAAAAGGAATAATGTATAATTACAGCCAAATGGGCATCGTATGTTTGAATAAATCCTATAATTTTTTGAAATACTTTGTTGAGTGTTTTTAATGTAATGGAAGGAAAACAGTTTGTTTATTTCTATTTGAGACAGTTTGGACACTCTTGTTCATATTACAATTACACTACTTAATTTATTTGAAAAACAAAGTTTGGTCGAAATTACGCGGATGTCAAGAACGCAGTTAATTGTCCACAAGTTTTCGACTTTCGGATTGAATTCCTTGTCAGACATGCCTCTGAGTCTCTCTCCACACTCAACTCAAGTTCGGATCCTGTAATCTCACTTCACAACTGCTTGTACTTACTTGTGTCTTGAGCATTCACAGCAGTCATTTGATATAGGCTCCCCAAGAAAAGCGCCACCATTAGGAATTCCATCTTCTTTTCTGAAGGTCAAGTAAAAAGGTGATTTATATTTGATCCCATTCGAGCTTATCTCTCATCCCACCTGACCCCTTTCGATTTCAATGTAACTTTAGTGTTAGTGTGCGAATTTACATTCAATAGAATTTTTAAAGTTTTCATCAACTTTTGCCATTTTTTAAAGAAAATTTTTCACCAGGGTTCAGTTTTCTCTCTCAACGGGTGCAATACATGGTTTTTAAATTTTCCGAAAATAATGTTTAAATAAGATATGTCGGTTAACCTGATTTAAAAAAATAATGAATATTTATTTAAAAAAAATAAATATACGTTCAAAAATTAATCGCAGTTGTCACAGGATCTTAATGTTTTCAGATTCCCTGAAATCCAAAAATTAAAAAAAACAGATATGTACGTGTGGTCCGTCCGTGGACACGATATCTCCTGATCGAATTAATATATCGACACGAAATTTTATATGTGTATTCAGAACCCCATGAGGACATCACCTATTGATTTTCAGCTGAGTCAACAGAAGGAAAGGGGAGAATTATAGTGGGGAGTTAACTAAAACATCCTAATAACTACGGATGTAATGAATGTATCAACAAGAAATGTCATGTTTGTCCAAAACCCCATAAGGAGAACACATACTAATTTTCAGCCAAATCGGCCAATAAGAGAGGGGGGTTCAACACAAAAACCCTATTAATAGACAATGTAATGAATGTATGAAATTTTATATGAGGGTTGAGAGGACTCAGAGTACACATTGTAGACTTTGAGTACACCTTTTGATTTTCAGCCATTTTGGTCGTAGAGGAAAAGAGTTTAGAGGGAGAGTGAAGTTAGTTTCTTAAAAATTATTCGAGATGGGAAAGTACATTGCCGGTGATTCACCTATAACTTATTTTTTTTGTTTTAACGCCAAAATACTTCTTGCTGAACACTTTGTAATCACGTAGTTTCTTTCTGGGTATTTGAGTTGGATCAAAGTTATTTTTCAAAATTGAATCGGGTTCTGTGGGAAATTCTAAATAAGAGGGTATTGCACGACTTATTAAAAATAATGTCTGAAGTAGATGAACAGGATAAAGGAATATACACACACTAAAGGAATATAAACTCCACACACTACTTGTCAATATTTTCACTATATTGGTCAAAATTACACGACTATAGTTTCGCCTGTTACGGCATTATCAAGTGAACTAAACAGAGTTCACTTGATAATGCCATAACAGGCCAAACTATAGTCGTGTAATTTTGACCAATATAGTGAAAATATTGACAAGTAGTGTGTGGAGTTTATATTAGTCCAGGGTTCTGAAAGACGGGATCCTGAACCTCAAAAGGAACGAGCTTAAGCAACTGACTGGAGTTCTCACAGGACATGGTCCGTTCAGTAGACACCTACACACTGTGGGAGTCAAGGACAGTCCTACCTGCAATAGATGTGGGGAAGAAGACGAAACGGCGGCACACTTCCTGGGCATCTGCTCGGGATATGCGCGAATGAGATTCCACATTTTTGGTAGAGATGTAATCGGAGAGGAAGACTTTAGAAAATTGGACTATGAGAGCATTCTTAGGTTCATTAAGGAAACTGGGAGACTAGCACTCCATGAAGAGCTTGGTTCAGGTAGTATAAGTAAGTACAGTATAAATATAAACGTATAGTTAATATAATAAGGGGGAAGCCCAGCGCTTCCAGGGAAGGGATAAAAGCACTGGATGCTTAGGTCCCTAGGTGTAATACACCAGCCACTATATATATATATTGTGGAGTTTATATTCCTTTAGTGTGTGTATATTCCTTTATCCTGTTCATTATGATATTTTCACAAAGTAGACTTGGAATCAGTTCAATACTTGAAGTAGATGAAACAATTTTTTTGAAACAAATGTTTAAAAATGGCGAAAATCAATATATTCCAAGGAATGCAAAATAATTTTTGTGTACCAATACTTGGCACAGCATTCGGTTAGACGAATCGAAAAAAAAAATGAATCACCGGCAACTTCCCCAGCGCCAATTATTTGTAATGGATAAAGGCGTTTCATCCTCGCTTTTAAATGTTTTCCTCTTAGGCAAATTTTTGAGATAAACTCCCTTTCACTTTGTCAGATTTAGCTGAAAATCAATGTGTCTTCCTGATGGAGATACGTGTTGATATGTTCATTCTATTGGAAGTTGTAGTATCCAAACAAACAAATAGACGTAAATTTGAGAAAAAATTGGCTTCATGGGATCAGAAAATATGAAATTCCAGCGAAAACTGAACATTTGATTGATTACTTAACCTTCCATATACTAGGTATCTATAATATATCTATAACTGAGAAGTAAACATTTACATTGAAATTGGAAGAGTGAAAGTGAAATGAGTCAGGGTGAGTTGATATGAGAATGATTTATTTCTGTGGCTCTGTGAACCGTGTGTCCAACACTGATAGTGAGCCCATTTCTACAGAAACGGGCTAAACCGTTGCTTGTTATATCTGACATTATATAATATATAAAGTGATTATTTAACAGGTTCAAAATAACAGGTTCACACAGATTTTATTATTTTGTGTTAGCCAGCTTTCTAGGTTACTCTTAACAGCTACCTGATTAAACATTTTTTAAGTGATTTGAGCAGTTGTGACTCAGATGGGGAACAGAAATAATGTATCTGTCCTCATCAATAAAATTTTAAATTGGTAATTTTTGAGTGGTTATTTATTGGATAGGTTTATTTTATTTATTTATTTTACCTTTTTATCATTATCATCATAGGAGCTACAGCCCATCATGAGCCTTGGCAAATGTCCCCATGCAGCTCTGTCCTGGGCCAGTCTCCACCAGCCCACCGTACCAAACCGTCTTGCGCGAATAAAGTATATGAAGCGTCTCTTTTCAAAACCGGCCATCTCCAAAAAACAAAATTTTTCAGGAAATGAAAAAAACGTGTATTTTCATAGCCGTTGTCATTATTCTCTTGACATTTTTTTTATGATATCAGTTAACCCAGAAATTAACGGTAAGCACTTGAAGGAATCAAAAAAATAATTAGGTAGACAGTTATTAATTAATTAATTTTGGAGTTGGCCGGTTTTGAAACGAATTGTGTGGATATGGCCGGTTTTGAACCAAACATTTTGGAAAATTGGTAGTTTTTTGGTCATAAAATTGTTTTTTTGGTCATTCACACAAGGGAGCCATGCGGGCTAGAGCGTAGGGTTTTAGTCGCATGGTCTCACCTTGGTTTGCGGGTTCGAATCCCTTCCGGTAGTGAGTTTTATTTCGTAGATTTCCGCTTTCTAGCATGCTCGGGTGACACCTCAACAGGCGAAATATCCATTTTTAAAAAGTTTTAATAAAAAACAAACCGGATAACACGAGAAGAATCGACAAAAACAGAATAGATAGAATGTAACAGAGCTGTTATCAGTCAGAGCGCCCTAGCGGTCGCTGATGACAACTGGAGTTGGCCGGTTTTGTTCACAACCTTAAACTTCAACACATCATTTTATACGCCAAATGACCGTTTTTGAACAAAAAAAATTTACCATTCGATGCAGGGCATGATGAAGAATAACTTAAAAAAAAAAAACTGTTTTCTCATTTTTATGGGGATGGCCGGTTTTGAAAAGAGACGACTCATATGTCCTCATCCATAAAATTTTAAATTGGTAATTTTTGAGTGGTTATTTATTACCTAATTTATTGGACGGACAGTTTTATTTTATTTATTAATTATCCCTTTTTACATTTCATGTTTTTTCATTGAGCCTGGTGATGCCTATCTCGAAACCTGGCTAATGCAAAATAATAAAATCAGACTACCTTCTACTTCCCCAACAGGAAACTATGTAATCCGTCAGAAATTCGATATTGAGTTTTCACCGAAATTTCATGTTTTCTGACACCCTTTCTAAAAAAAATTCTGTCTGTCCATGAGTCTGTGTGTGTATGTAAGTCTGTGAACACGTAGAATGATTATATCGACACAAAATATTAATGTGTACCCAGAACCCCATAAGGACGACAACTATTGATTTTCAGTCAAATCGGTCAAAGGGAAGAAGACTAGGGGGGCTTAACACAAAAACTCTAATAACTGGCGTTTTAATTAATGAAATTTCATATGTAAATTTAAAAACCCTATAAGAACGACACCTATTAATTTTCCGCGAAATCGGCCGAAGGGGAGTTGAGTTCAAAGGTGGAGGGCTCGACACAAAAATCCTAATAACGAGCGATGTAATGAAGTTCTTGGTGAGTTAAGATAAGAACCTAAAATACTGTCCAAATCTTCAGAAAATGTTCAAAATATGGCTCAAATTATGCCCTTTTATTATTATAATTATTACAATCTGAGTATTTTTATATGAAAGTAAAGAAAAAATACATTAGGAACCATTCTTAACTTCAGTTACAATACTCACTCTTCAAATGTTTAACACGCCAAACATTGGGTTTAAGACTTTTCAAATTTTGAACCAACATATCTCCGGTAGTTTTACAGGTACAAAGATTTTTTTCGCGGGGTTCTTCCTAACTTTTCAAGTACTTTTAAATTGTGTTAATTGTTAATGGGCTTAAAAGGTAACCTTTTCCTTCCGTTGCCCATTTAAGCCCTATTACATTAAATTTTTCATTTTTTTTTCACACCACTGCATACCACTTGTTGAGACGTACAACTTTCATTCTTTGTAAAATTTTGCTAGCCTAATCGTTTCCGAATTATTTGGATTGTGGCCCGTTTATCTGGGACACCCTGTATATATATATATATATATATTTAGTGGAATAGACAATATTTCAAAAATATGTTTGTTTTATTTATTTTTCATGATTTTTGTCAGATTTTCCTGAGCGATCCTTTTGATAATAAGGGTGGGGTACAGCAATTTTTAAGCGTTTTTCCCAAAAAATATTAAAAAAAAAAAAAAATACATCATATGTACGGTTGAATTCGTGCTTCTATAAGCTTTCATTTGACACGCTATACGATGCCCTTGATTTTTTTTTTCCATTTCCCAATTTACCCCCTGAAATTAACCCCCAGAATCAAAATTCAACTTTTTATACTTCAAGTCTATAACTGGGCCACCACAGTCTATCTCTGTGTAAAATAACATATTTTGTTTTCCGCTGACACTGACCCACGGGTTGACCCAGTCTTATCAAAAGAAATGTATCAGATAACCTTGAAAGAGGGTATTCCTTGGTGAAAAAAAAAATTGAAGAACCCTGACAGTAATCGGCAATAATGGGGGTAAACATATTTATCTATATTTTTTTACTTCCCCATATACATATATGTAGTATAGAGGAAGTTATGTAATCGGTCAAATTTATGATGAATTTTTAATGAATTTCATGTTTTCTAGTCTCCGGGGATAAAAAAAAAAAAATGTCGCCAGTGAAACATAGGCAATGTAGTTGTTCCCCAGAACGAATTAATCAATTTCGCTCTCGCTCCAAAATCAATCGACCGTCTGGGCTATAACAATAGTCGATTTACATAGGAGCTTCAGAAACCTCATAATAAATTTGGTGTCGATACATCCATTTCATCGGCAGTTATTAAGGTTTTTGAGTCGAGCCCCCTCTGATCCCGAACGATTTAGCAGAAAATTAATTGAATGAGAAGCCTCCCCCAAATCCCCCCTTCCCTTTGGCCGATTTGGCTGAAAATCAATAGGTGTCCTATTGGGGGTTCTGGATACACATATATATATATTAGGGTGTATCGAAATTTTTTTAATTTGATGGCCCTACGAAAAATTGAAAGTATTTGACATGTAAACATTAACAGAATATCAAACAAACTATTGTCGATGCTTTAGGGGGTCCCACATTCGTCTCAAAAACACGATTTTCACGCTTTTTCGAGTAGTATATTAAAAACTGAAATTTTTTTCGATTTTATTGTTATTTTTTTGTCAAATTCCAATTCCAAGTCGTGCCCCACTTAATTACAAGTAATATCATCATAAAAAAACATTATTTCAAGTACTTAGAAGTTAACCAAGGAATATTAATTATAGAAAAAATGACAGACGAGAAATAAAAATTATTCAAAATGCTACCATTGCGTCAGATTTTAATGCGGATTGATGCGTTGGAAATAATCTTGATATGCAGAAAATCACCGGATTCTGACAACCGAGTTTTTCGAGTACCCAAACTAAATTTTGAAGCTACTAATTATACAGAGTTATTAGGAGTCATTACTCCTTTTTCAATTTTGTCCTATATTGATTAAAATTGCACACTTTTTTAAATTTAAATTTCACTTATATAAAGAATTTACACTAATTTTCATCAAATTTTAAAATACTAAAGTTATCCGCATTAAAATCTGACGCAATGGTAGCATTTTGAATAATTTTTATTTCTCGTCTGTCATTTTGTCTATAATTAATATTCCTTGGTTAATTTCTAAATATTTGAAATAATGTTTTTTTATGATGATATTACTTGTAATTAAGTGGGGCACGACTTGGAATTGGAGTTTGACAGAAAAATAACAATAAAATCGAAAAAAATTTCAGTTCTTAATATACTACTCGAAAAAGCGTGAAAATCGTGTTTTTGAGACGAATGTGGGACCCCCTAAAGCATCGACAATAGTTTGTTTGATATTCTGTTATTGTTTACATGTCAAATACTTTCAATTTTTCGTAGGGCCATCAAATTTAAAAAATTTCGATACACCCTAATATATATTTATTTTCATTTGACCTATTAAACAATAGGTATCCTTATTCTTGTTCTACATACAATATTATTTTCCAATATCTTCATTCTATCGGGTGTTATCGTGTTCACAGACATACCAAGAGACTTTTTTTTTAAATTTTTGGAATTAAGGGTTTGGAAAACATGAAAACTCAACATAGATTTTTTAACCGATTGCGTAACTTCCCCTATACTTCTATAGCCGCTCTATATAGGTACTTTGTATAGCTGGGGAAGTGAAAATAAAAATGAGAGACTTAAATCAGGTGTGTGTGTCTGTGAACATAACTCTCAATCATATATATACAGTGTAAACTCCATTTAACGCCACTCGATTTGAAAACTGACATTATTGCAGAGATATTGTGAAATAATTCAAATGGACTTGAAAAATAAAATAAAACTTGTTTATTTAATATATTGTCTAATTTCACTAACTATATATACATGGGAGTACTTTCGGTATTTCTACCATCCTCCGGTCATCTATATATATATAGGGTGGCCCTTATTTTGAGAAAATTTAAATTTCTCAGACCTCCACCCGGAATTTCGTTTAGAATGTTGAAAAAATGACCCCTGAATTTTTTCAGATTTTTTTGACCATATTAACCCGTGCCCGTAAGGTGTTAAACTTTAACAATGAGTTTAAATGGGGATTTTGGGATTCGAGAGACTTTAGAGCGTAACTTTTGATGCCTCGAATGGATTGTTCTGAAATTTCGTATTCTTATGTTTTGGGGGTCGCTGAATTCAAATTTGATCAAGTTTTGACAGTTACATTTATCAAACTGGAATTTTGACAATGAATTTGAATTCAGCTATCTCTAAAATCTATAAAATCAGATCACGGATGGAATTTTTGAAAAAATTGTTTATTAGTTTAAAAAAATAAGTTTTTTGACAACTGTCACTGTCAAAACTTGATTTTTGACATCAAATTTGAATTAAGCGACCCTTGAAACATATATAATCACATCATTGAAAAATTTATTCATGAAATTGTTCATAAATTTGAATTATTGACAGTTTTTTGACATCAAATTTGAAATCAGCGACCTCTAAATCCTATAAAATCACATCACGGATGGATTTTTTGAGAAAATGGTTTATTAGTTAAAATTAATGACAGTTTTTTGACAAGTGTAACTGTCAAAACTTGATCAAATTTGAATTCAGTGACCCCCAAAACGTAAGAATATGAAATTTCAGAACAATCCATTCGAGGCATCAAAAGTTACGCTCTAAAGTCGCCCCAGCTCGAATTATTAGTAATAAGTAAAGTTTTTCCTCTTCCTTCTAATTTTCATTTGAACTATTAAACAATAGGAGTCCTTATTGGCTTCTTGTTAAGGAGGAACAGGAAAAACTAATAATTCGAGCTGGGGAAGTACTTTGTCGGTGATTCACCGACGAATTTTTTTCTTAATAATAATTTTCGTAATAAAATCTTAACTGTGAATACGGATCGATGGGACATTGAACACTATGTGAGGGTAGGCCAGAATGTTGCTCAGGAACATATTGTGGCCAAAATAAGCAATAAGTCGTCCGGTACTGGGGCAAATAGCAAAGGTAAATTACGGAAAAGAAAATACAGAGCTTGAAGAAAAAAAAAAAAAGACATCGGTGAACCACACATTTTAACTTTCTTAGTGTGTTAGAAAAACATCGTAATCTATTTGTCGATGTGTTAAATACCGGCCGAACTATGAGATCCTAAAATGTATCTCTATCGTATACATTTTTTTTTGCGCGTACTAAACTATCATTTTGATTCAAATCGATACATAATATTCGTATTTCTAAACGTTATTACCAGTTAGGAATCGGCTAGGCTGGTTTAAATTGTTTCATTGAGAGAAAAATAATAGGGAATTCCCAAAACGTAAGAATATGAAATTTCAGAACAATCCATTCGAGGCATCAAAAGTTACGCTCTAAAGTCGCCCCAGCTCGAATTATTAGTAATAAGTAAAGTTTTTCCTCTTCCTTCTAATTTTCATTTGAACTATTAAACAATAGGAGTCCTTATTGGCTTCTTGTTAAGGAGGAACAGGAAAAACTAATAATTCGAGCTGGGGAAGTACTTTGTCGGTGATTCACCGACGAATTTTTTTCTTAATAATAATTTTCGTAATAAAATCTTAACTGTGAAAACGGATCGATGGGACATTGAACACTATGTGAGGGTAGGCCAGAATGTTGCTCAGGAACATATTGTGGCCAAAATAAGCAATAAGTCGTCCGGTACTGGGGCAAATAGCAAAGGTAAATTACGGAAAAGAAAATACAGAGCTTGAAGAAAAAAAAAAAAAGACATCGGTGAACCACACATTTTAACTTTCTTAGTGTGTTAGAAAAACATCGTAATCTATTTGTCGATGTGTTAAATACCGGCCGAACTATGAGATCCTAAAATGTATCTCTATCGTATACATTTTTTTTTGCGCGTACTAAACTATCATTTTGATTCAAATCGATACATAATATTCGTATTTCTAAACGTTATTACCAGTTAGGAATCGGCTAGGCTGGTTTAAATTGTTTCATTGAGAGAAAAATAATAGGGAATTCCCGAAACCAATGCCCGGAAATAACAATTATTTTTTTCTTTACTTTGTTCAATAAAAAATGAGTTGAATAAACTATGAAAAGTGTTACGTAAGGCAACGTAATTTATGGACGACTCCTAAGAAAAAATATCTATCTCCTATTTTTGGATGTAACAGATTACAGTTGAGGAGTTAAGTATGTCTCACAACATATGAAGACCAGCAACTTCTCTTATTCGCTAGCGAATGATTTTGCCGTCAATAGCGAATAATACTCCGACTTGATAAGTAGAGACATGTTACACTTGTTCGCTTTCTCCAAGCAAAACGCTGGCTGGCTTTACCAGAATTTTGTTGAAAAGCGTCGTGTGAGTCCAACCAGCGGGTGAGTGGCGAATAGTTCGGTCTTCTGCGCACATAATAAAGCTACATTATTATGTGCGCACATACAAATTCTGATCTGGATTTCACTTTTCCTTAATTTAAAAAACATATTGGGCTATTAGCCATTTTACCCAGTTCGTTGAGTTTTCACAATTTTTTAAATCTTGCACATTTTGGATTATTTCTGTGAAGTATTTCCAAAACTCGCTCTTCATACCACGAGCCGAAACCATGACAAAACATAAAATGTGTAATAAAGATAGATTATTAATAATCTGTTAATCTAGGTAGAAACTAAATCTAAATAAAATGGAATAAAATAATAAAACTAGATGAGAACTAAATAATATAATAAATAATTAAAATAATATGAACTTCAAAATAAGGTTTAAGGTCGTTTTCGTTTACTCGTTTGTAAATAATAATATAAACTGTTAAAAACGCTGGCAAATAGTTTTTACCAGCACCGTATGAGAGCTCTATTAGCTAATGAGTTTTTTAGCCAGGAATTCGCTTGGAGTAGTGAATAGCTGAATAAAAAAGCTGGCGAGTAGCGAATAAAGCTCCGCGTCAGCCACCTTTTACTTACAAACCTTTTCCTTGTAAGTGAATTTTACCTGTAGGTCCTGGGAATGGTGAATGTTGCGTCTATTTGCGGACGACTGACCGGTTAGTTCAGGAGCGAGTTTCCTGCTTGGACTGCAGATAACTGTTACCCTTTGGGAACCCCTTCTCCGGACAAAATACGTCAGATCTGACATTGGTAAATCCCCCTCCACTTTCCAGACAACTCCCCTTTCCAAAATTTTGTCAGTTTCCCAGTGACAACTCTATCTTTTGTATCTTTGGTGATCTATCAAGAACAGTTGAAAGCTATCGTAACCTCGGTTATTTCAGGATATTTATCGTCTAAAAATCTTGCAGAAATAATGGATTTATATTTTTTGAGAAGAAAATACGCTTATTACTGCAAAGAAATACTGACGAACAGGAGTGGAAGTAAGGCGGCCCTCACATTGGAGGAACTAGTAACTATCGATATTGGTCCAATCGGTCTATTGATCAGAACGGGGCCAAAAGTTTCGCACCGAAGCAGTGCGATATCATCTGTAGGAAACGATTGCCAACTTTGTTTGAGGCGATACGACCTGGATCTTGAAAACCTATATTTATGAACCGATATCCCGGATATTCACTAAAAACCCCTAATAACTGCCGATGGGTATAATGAATGTATCGATACAAACTTTTATATGTGGTTCCAGAATCCCATAAAAATGACAACAATAGATTCTCAACCAAATCGACCGAAGGAAATGGTGGAATTTAGGAGAGGGAGAGGAGGGGTTTTACCCACAAAGCCTAGACGAGAGACAGTCAATATCGCCTGTTACTAGTTGCTATTTGCTCCTATATATTGATTGCTAGTTGCTCCGGTGAGAGAGCCGTTGACCGATGGACCTTTATTGATAGTTGCTACCAGTCAGCAGATAGATGACAATTAAAATTTAATGATAATTAAGATCTAATCACAATAAATATGTATGGGAATGGATGAAATAATGAAACCCGTTTCAGAATAAAGTAAACTTATTTTACATCACGCTTACATGTTTATTTTTCTACATAATCACTATTTAGTGTGACAGAGCTACTTGCAAAATTTCATTAAAATCAGCCCTGGAGAAGTTAGTATTCCATTTCAAAAATTAAAATGAAATCGTGAGCAAACTGAATCACGACGCTATACAAGTTTCTCTTTAAAAGTAAAGAATTTGCTATATTTTTTAATAAGCACAAATAAGTATAGGACCCAATCTTGAACCATAATCTACTGGTATTGATTATAGGACCTCTGCACTAACTTGTTATATGGAACGATGGGTTTCCCCAGCCAAACTAAGGTCGTCACGTCCTGTCAACCGAGAATCTTATCCAGGCGTGGATCTATCGGGGTTATTTACCCCTATCAAAAGGCTCGGGTGGAAAAAAAAAAGTCCTGTGAAGAACAGTAATAATGAGAGGCGTTTGATTAGGGGAGGATCTGAGGGAAAGAAGGGGGGGTAATGTGAATAATTACCCCTCTTCCCTCCAAGGTCTTCAAGGAAAAAAGTGACTGAGATGGCATTGTGGATAAATAAAAAATGTGTTTACAACAAAAGTAATGAGAGACGTCTGATAAGGGGAGGATCTAAGAGGGGTAATGGGAATAATTAAAACATGTTTTTCCTTATCCAACTGTACCTAGTATAAGGGAAGTTTTGTAACTCCCGACAGAATGAATGTATCATCATCTTATACGTGGATCCAGAACCCCATAAGGACCTACACCTATTGATTTTCAAGCAAATCAGGCGAAGGAGAGAGGCGTCCAGAACCCTAATAATTGGCGATATAATTTATAATAATCTTTATCAACACATTTATATAAGGATTGAGAAGGACCTAAGAAAGACACCTACTGACTTTCAGCCAAATAGGCCAAGGAGAAAAAGAGGTTAAGGAGAACAAAAACGTCATTTATTACAAATGATTCGATCTGGGCAAGTACATTGATCACTTATGTCATTTAATAATAAAGTTTCTTATGAATATTTTTTAATAAAAATATTTAAGTGTGATGAGATTTTTGTTAAAGGTGGTGGTGTTGTAGACTGGTGTTGTCCTTGTTTGACGAGCTGTAGCAGCTGCCACCCTCCCGGTGATGTCCATCGGTAAAGATGGTAATATCTCTGAGAGATGGTCGAGTCGAGTGGCGCCTGGTCCAGTCCTCCGGTAGGTCTGGGACCGATGGTCCCTTCGTCAGGAGTGTCTTCCCCGTTAGAGTGATTAAAATGGCTCCTGTGGGAGCTGTCATCAGAATGGACATAACACACATCAGGGAGACGATGTAGGCCCATTCTGGTTCCGGTCCGGGCCGATCTCGAACTAAATCTAACGCTACTGGACCCAGAGCAGCCTAGGGCAAATCAAATAATCATTATGCATTAATCCCATGAAAAGGCCTCTTGCAAATTTCGTTATGGGCAAAAAACCCTTCCGTTCAAGTTTACTATACTATAGTAATCGGCATTGCACGGGTAAGACACTAACCTAGACGAAATAAAAAATATTATTATAATTAAAAATGTAAACGAGGCTTTAAAGTGAGAACGCCAAGCGGGCTGAGTAAATGACTCATTTTTTTCCAATGACCCAAAGTTATTACAATTTTCTGTACGTCACTAGAAACGTCTACTTACAACCCAGAACCCGGAACTAAAATATTTAATATTTTTTAAATCGATAAGTAACACACCACTCTTCACTCTTAATTATTGAAATTACTTATTAACACACTGTTTTAAAGAGCTTTACATTATTAAAATGTATAAATTACCTCAATAAATTATGAACATAGGCAATGTTGAGCCCGAATTTACAATATGTCAAGGAGAGCGTTCAACACATCACTTCGACAACCTCAAAATTACTGAAAATGTCAAATTTTTTTAAAACATCTAACAACGTGTACACAGTGTACAAAAATTGCCATTTATGCCAAGGAGAAATGTCCAGCTTCCTTACTATTCTCTTTTAGCAACTTTACCTCTGGCACACTGTCATGGTGGTGGGTGGCTCACCAGACGAACTGGTATAGGTCTTGGACTTGCCTGTAGTTTTGTGACTCCCCCGGGCAACGCCTATAGTCTTAAATAAAAGTATTTTTTTTTTTAATTAAAGAAAAAAATATTTTGAAAATGAGATTGCAATTTTCATTTACTTTTATCGTAGGTATCAGTTGAACGACCATGGCTTAGTGTTAACTACTGTTCTGCAACGGATAATCTTGTAGGAAATTTTGCCATCTTTCTCAGAATAAAAAAGCCTAAAACACGACATCCCACATACAACAAAATTGTTTTAATGAGAAAGGTAAATGAATACTCACTTGTACTGATGCTTTGGACATTAATGCCAGAGATGAGAACAGTTTCTCTTTGAGGTTGAGGGAAGCTCCGAATGCAACGAGACAAGTCAAGATGATTCTTAGCTGTAATCAAAATTTTTACACGAGTAATTAAGAACTGATTTTTTTTTTTTTAATGGTTGTCTTCAGGGGCGTAGCCAGGATATTGAGCAGGGAGGGGGGGGGGGGGGGGGGGGGGGGGGGGGGGGGGCAAAGTTAGGCTACGAGGGTGAGGGTATAGACTGCCGGGGGCACAGCCCGCAGTTTCCGTGGTTAGCGTTGCAGACTTTTTGTTATTAATTTGGGAGACTCGGACCTCTAAAAGCTCCCCCTGAGGTAACCACTGACTGTAATACTTAAGTTGACTTTATATGAGCAGCAAAAATGCAAAGCGCAGCAGCAGCAAATGCATGCTGTGGTTTCTGTGCTTTTAGAATCAAATGACTCACACCCAATAGCGTGCATTTGCTGCTGCTGCGCTTTGCATTTTTACTGCGCATATAAAATCAGCTTTAAGAGTATAAAGTTTTAACATAAATGACGATTTTGAGCGAGGAAATGAAATGATCGAATTCATATCTATTTAAATAAATATAATATGACTTGTTTTGTACATGTACTTTATGTAACAGCTGATTGCTGATTTAGGAATCAGACGCACAGGAAATTTGAAGATCCTAATTGGTAACTTGCAAGCAATCCATTTTTAATAAAAACTATTTTTTTAGTTAATTTAATTTGTATCTTGGTTTTTTGCTCTGCCCCCCCCCCCCCCCTGGCTATGCCCCTGGTTGTCTTAAGATTCACAGTCTCTCGCAGTAGGAAAACAAAAAAAACAGACAAGTAAGCATGTAAAGGGAGAAAATAACATACTCAGGTATGTCCGCAGACAAAAGTGGGGCTGAGGGAGCCTTTATTCTGATACATTTATTATATAGCTGTTATAAAATTTAGAAATGAATAACTGTTGTTCACTTTAGCAGATACTGAATACACTAGCACCGAATTGAATAACGCTATAACTATAATACACCACAATGTTGTGAACTGGAAAGTATAAAAGTAGGTACGTATACTTAAACGATATTCATAGATACAATTTAAAATATTAGAAAAAAAACCAGCTGGAAATAAGAAATATCAATAAAAATATAAATAAGAGGCTTGAGTACATTAGGTTTTTCAAACGCGTGTGTTGGAGGAGCACTGCAACATATTTAATGTTTAACCAATGCTTGTTTTAGTACAACAAATTATAAAAAAATTCTTTACCTCCATTTCTAAGTCCGTGTAGTCCTGCACCAACAAATTATGCACTTTCAATCAATTTAGATTTCAAATTGCTACATATATGTCTCCATTATACCTATTGTCATGCTACGCAAGGCTGCTACTTCCTCTCTCTCTAAAGCCGCAATGTCCCACTCCCACTCACTATACCTGTATTTTTTTTTTATCAAAAATAGTTATATCTATAAAACTAAAACGTCACATCATCGCATGTCGAATCAAAATTAAGTTTCACAATTTTCATCATTTTCTGTCGGTTCCTGGGGCCAGGCGTTCCCCGACAATGTAACGTTACTAGCCGAATTTTTTATTAAGTTTAGATTTTTTTTTTTGCCTTATGTACGATGCATATTAGCCATGTCACTGTGTAATTTACTAGTTATTTACGACATCCATGACCTCGGGAGGGAGTTCTATCTATGGAATAAAACTCACTCCCGGACGGGATTCGAACCCGCAAACCATGGTGAGACCATGCGACCAAAGCCCTACGCTCTAGCCCGCACGGCCACCATGGCTCCCAAGTTTAGATTTTTCTTTTTAAACTTAAATGCTATAATTTGTGACTAAATCTCAAAGATTTATCTGTAAAAAAAAATAATGTTGACATTTATTTGTAACTTTAGTGGAAATAAAAATCCCCCAACCTCCAAAAAAAATACGTTTCTTGGCATTTATGTCATCAAATGTCAAAATTTGATGTTTTCCCCCAAACTCAAATTGGTTTTAGAAAAAGAGACTCATAATTGTTGATATTTTGTAAAGTGCAAATTTGGTATAGTTTTATTACGAACAAATAAAAAAAGCAAGAATTTTGAAAATTGAACAGTCAGTTATAGACATGAAAATTGTTCTGTTCAATTAAAAATAATTTAAATTCTGGCACACGGGCCACCCAAACTGATAAGTAAATCTACAATAAATGAAAAGAGAAATGAAAAGAGGTGCTCCGTTTCGCTTCTCCCCAATAAGATATATTCTGTTAATTAAATACTTACAATACAACCGCAAAGTAGGATTCCTCCTGCAAGCATCACTAAATTGGGATCCATTTCATTTATTTTAATCTGCATTCCTGTCAGACTGAACAAAATCGGCTCGAATATCATCCAGAATATCTCAAAGGCCGTCGCTACTGGATTCTAACAACAAAGGCACCTAATATCATTAGGTGCTACTAACATGTTATTTTATAAGGGGAAAGGAAAAAAAAAAAAAAAAAAATGTAACTACATAAAAAATACATTTGTATTCTAAGTTGTATGTGCTAAAACTCCTTTGTTAAAAAATATCTTTTATATGAAAAAGAACATTAAGATGTCCAAAACTACATTGTAATTGGACAATGTTTTTCACTAAAAGGTCAGTATTTTCACAGAATTTACCCGCCATTTATTTATTTACCTTTTTAACGTAATTTTCTATTTCTTTTAGACTTACATAATATGTAAGTCATGTATGTACATATTATGTTCTTTGGTCTTATTCATAAACAAGCAAAATGAAACGCAAAAAAGCATAATTAGACCTTAAAGTTCAACAACTTCCAAATAGATTTGTGATTTTGTATCCAAAAGAATACAATTCGGACCCTAGTGAAGCAGCATAAGTTCAAATAATTGTGAGTCTAGGCTTTTTGTGAAATGATGTGCAGGATTTATCCGAAAGAATATCAATAAAATATTTAAAAATAAAGTGTTGACCTTCTTGTCGGTTCTTTTAGTGAAGCAGTGCAGGTTCACCTGTTTTGTGAAGTGGGTCTTCACATGCACAAATCAAATATTCCACAAGAGAACCTGTACTACTTCACAAAAACCAATGACGGGAGCATCAAAATATTATTCATTCGGATAAATCTATCCCTTCTGGTTCACCAAAAGGACCGACGGGAGGGTTGAAATTGTAAATAATCTGATAAATCTCTCGTTGGAAAATTACGTTAAAAAGGTAAAGAAATAAAGAAATTCTGCAAAAGTATCAAAAAGTTTTTTTTTTAAAGCTAGGTAACGTTTTCCCAACAGGGTTAAACTAAATCCTAAATATTAAAATGTCGATGCAACGGAAAAGTTTTACAGGTGTGACACAATATAACAGAATCTAAAATATATTTTTGTATAATTTAAATAATTAGGTGAACAGATTGCATAGGTTGGAACCGAGTATGTTGAGATTTGTAGGTTAGTATATACTCCCAGATGCCTGTCCTTGCTCCCAAGCTCCCAACCGTAGCAAGGCCTCATCTAACTACTGCCCACCGCCACTAGAGCCCTCATTACCTGCCATTGTTAAAGATATACATATCTTTAACTTTTACAGTGAACATGCGGCTATGTTGTTAGTGATGCAAATAAAGTTGCACATAACGCTGTTTTGTTACACTATATCTTAAAATCGCTATAATTTTTGCAGATGTATATATATACATTTTTTTTCAGAGATATTGTGAAACACTTTTAAAAAAATAAAGAAAAACTTATGTTCTTTTAAATAATGCCTATTTCACAAAATTTAGATAAGATATGGGAGTACTTCCGGTATAGCTACCATCTTCAGCCACGACTTAACAAATACTGTATTTGTTAAGTCGTGGCTGAAGATGGTAGATATACCGAAAGTACTGCCATATTTTGAGAAATAGGCATTATTTTAAAAACATACCTTTTTCTTTATTATTTATAACAAATACTGTATTTGTTAAGTCGTGGCTGAAGATGGTAGCTATACCGAAAGTACTCCCATATTTTATATGTATTTTGTGAAATAGACAATATTTTAAAAAACATACGTTTTTCTTTATTTTTTACAGTCTTAAGTAACATATACTTTATTACATTTATGCTGACCAACCTGTGTTTTGGTCGTCTTTTGACACCCCAACACGATTCTTCCCTTTAATATGAGACCACACACAACTTGTAAGTTACATCCTGAGAAATAAGCAATTTTGTAATCGGATACACAAGGATCAGGCTTACAAAATTGCTTATATGTACCATTGCCGATTCACAAAGTCGACAAAACACAAAATGCTTGCATAGCCTCTAGTGACACTGAGACTTACATCTCCACCAAATTACGAGACGTGACGTGCAATTTAAAAAAATATATAGTTTTGATTTGGCAGGCAACACCCCTATAGAATAGTATAGGGATGGTTTGTAGGTAATTCTCTACAATGAATACCACAGTACTCTCTCAAATTTTTTTTCAATTTTATTTTACCTATTATCTTCTTGTGATTATTTTGAACATTTTCAATCCGTTTTCCCCCTGTTTCGTGTCTCCGAGCTCTAATAATAATTTAAGATGTTTGAAATAGCAGCCAGAAGGATAGATAAAATGTAAAATATGAAATAAGTGGGGTACATCTTCAACATCCCATCCTTGTTTGGACCAGGCGTAGGCAGAGAGGAAGGCAGCGGCAATACAGCCGAGGGGTCCTGCGCCACCCAGACCAATCAGCTCGAATCCAAGAACAGCCAACAAACCTCCACCCAGCATGGAAAGAATCCTCAGAGGAACTACGAACGGCTACAACAAAAATAATTGTTTATGAGTCGTGAGGTTGGGGAAGAATATCCTTGATTTGAGACCAGTATAATGTTCACTTCAACTATGTATAGTTAGTGGCCAAGAGTTGAAGGAGTTGGGATAACACTTTCCATTGGACTTGGGGTGGGGGAAGGGCACCGCCTCCCAACCACCCGCTAGAGGGAGGAGGGAGGCAGTCTGGTTCTCCCCTCTTGGTATTTAGTATATAATCTGTAACTGTCCCCTTTTATTTAAAATAATTAAATGTATTCAATGAAACGATAGTATCAGGTTAGGTTAGGTTTTATGACTCATGCCCGGGCTTTAACTACGAGGTCATATCACCTACTACCAGAGCGCTCTTTCTTCACTCTGGTGGACATGAGCCCGACTCTACTATGGGAATCCTAAATTTTGCCTAACCTAAATTTTTATTCACCTAGGGTAGGGGTCTTTAAAGAGTAGCTGACATCGTACAGGCTCGGGACCATCGCTCAACGTCCCATCCGAAGGACGGCGTGCTTAAGTTTATTTTACCTCCCAGATAAAATAAACTAAGGGCCTCGGTCGGGTTACGAACCCACGATCTTGAGCTCAGAAGTCAAGCACGCATACCACTGACCTACCGGCGCCCTCGATATTATCATATTACGAACACAATGTCGTCTGTGTGATTGAAGTTGGTTTTTGCATTGAATTATAAACGGACCTACGTACATACATTATACACGCTAAATTGTAAATTATTAAAAAAAGTTATAATGTAACTTTTCTTCAGTGGGGTGGAGCTCACTCAAAGCGTGTTACATCAAAGTTGTTATTTGAGTCTTCGGGCCAGGAAGTTTTAAAATGAAAGGTTTATCTTCACCCAGTGACACCAGTGATGATGACTAATTTAGCTATCATGATATATAGCCTCGGTAATTATATTTTATTTATTATTATCGGTAATTATAATTTATTTTATTATATAATAATGTATGTAAATATATTTTAGGTTATGGACTTACGTCTTCTTTTTCTGGTATGTAGGATGCGAGGAACCCCCAAAAAACTCCATACGCAATCCCAACAACGATTGAGAATAGACCCAAAAGTACTTCGTATACGAGAGAATCTGAAAAAGTAGTTACATAGGTTAAATAGAAGTCTGTATTAAATCTTTGTGCCACTGTCTGCAGTTTCCGGAGCCTTCCTCTCTCCCTACATGCCAGTCAAAGCTGCGGCCCCGAGGGCATAGAAAACTATTGTATCGTTTTGTCTCTCCAGACTCAAGTCTAATCCGGTCAAGTTCGGGTCCTGTGGCACTACTTACTGGATGAGAACATGATGCTGTGGATGATGCCGAAACCAGCTACAGAGGCTGCATCATCGATCCCTGAGATTGCGATGATCAATGAGGGAATCCCCTTAGCAACTCCGTAACCCTTGTTCCGGAGTCTGATGAGGCAAGGTACTACGACAGCAGGAGACACCGCAGCAACGATACTTCTGCAACAATAACAGGTATAGTTAGGGCCATGAATCTGAAGGTCTTTGAACTCACAACACCGCCTGAACAGCCTAAATTCAATTAAATGAATAAATAATTCTGTAGCTACTGAATAAAATGCCTTTTGTTATATTATTACCATTGATATTTATATCATGCTGGGAGGTTTGCCGTGTAGACCTCAAAGGCCGCACTTAGTCGAAACACACACATCCAAAAACCTGATTTTTTTTTCTTCATGAAATTCAATGTCAAAAATTCTTGAAGATATATAAAATAGATATTGACTTTTTTTTGTGGTAAACCTATGTACATAAAAATATTCAGAATACTTTTTCTCTGAAAACAGTGGTAAATTTGTTTTTCATTTAGAGCCATACGTTTTGAGTTATTTCTTATAGTAGTGTTTCAGTTTGTTCCAATTTACTTTATAAAACATGTTCAAATTGATGGTCCATTACAGTAAACAGTGGTTCATTTAGTTCAATTGTGAATTTTTGGAGGTAAACTTGCGTTAAACACTGTAAAAACGAAAAGCAATATAAGTGTTAAACAAGTCATTTTTATTTGTTTAGATTATTATTTTAAAAAAACATACATATCAGTCGTGGATAACTAACTTTGCTGAGATCATCTCTTTGAACAGTTTCGTTTGTTATAAAAAACATGCTAGGCAATCCTAAATATTTTTATACCTAGTAAATAAATAATCTAAAAAGAGTTTCTACTACTACAATACAGTTTCAATATATCCTTCTTTTTTTTTCTAAAAACTAAGTTACCCTAGAAGGATGGCCCAGATCCAGGGAAGTGTGAGGAAGTAGTGGGTGAGTATGGCAACAACTAGACACTCCACAGACCAAGGGACGAGGCCAATCTTGAGAACAGGCCACCAGAGCCGCTTCATAGCTTCAGGGTCGAGGTCAAGTCCAGCTCGAGTCAGGATCACCACCAAAGCTAGCCGTCTTAACAAATAGAGAAAATGTATTCTATAAGTTATTTATCCAGTTCCGGATTTAGGCATAAACTAAATATAGTGGAAATAATCTTTATGCCATGACATTTTGATGTCTTTGATTGTCTACATTGGTCAAAGGACGTGGTGCCGGCGTGCGAAGAAAACAGACACACCTGGCTGTTGTGTCAGATTCTTGTCAGTCTTTTGGTAAATGAATACTAAAAGTAAGGATTAAAATATAAATGGGCAAATAATTCTCATATCACTCGATATTTAAAGAAGAAGAAAAAATATTTATTTATATTATAATACTATTAAAAATTTCAAAAATTTTAAAGTTACCATTGGATGCGCAGTAAAAAAAGTAGTGAGGGTTTATAATAGATGCTTAGGATCAAAGCAACCGTTTTAAAGCTGGTTCTTCAAAGGAAATCTTATATGCATATAAAACTAAAATTATTAGCGATTCTTCTCAAAAACTAAAAAAGAGTAAGTAATGACCTAAGAACCATACAACCAAAAAAAAAGTTGGGGTCGTGAAATTCCAGTCACGTGATCTGAGGTCAAATATTTACTTTATAATGTGAAACCTCGATATGGGTATCATTTTACTCAGCTCATCAAACTGAGTTCATAGAGGTATTATATGCTTATACTTGAGTATCACGTCAGGTCATATATAACTCTACCCACAATTTGAACCTGGGTTTGCTAGTAGTATTTTAAATTAGGAACTTACCTCAAAACTGAGATGACCCCGAGATAACGATGGTTGATGTTCATTATGCCAATATTCTGGAAGAGAATCCCAACCAGGAGCATCCCGACAAGACCAGGCATCGCAAACTTCCTGCAGATCCATCCCCCGAAGTGGGCAGAGATACAGAGGATGGCAATGTCGAAGAGAGGACCGCCAGGGGCCAAGTCCTCGCCCAGGATGGCATAGGCAGAGCCCCATGTGAGTAGACCCAGAAGTAGGAGGGAGAGTATTCGAGCGAGGTGGCGGTGGGAGGGACAGAAGTTCAAGGAAGATGGAGGCAGTTCCCAGCCACCTGGGCAACTCCAGGAGCTAGACAGTACATAGATAATAAACTGAAGGCGGATGGAACGTATGTCAGGTACTTGTTAAAGACCCCTACCCTAGATGAATAAAAATTCAGGGTAGGCAAAATTTAGTAACCCATAGTAGAGTCGGGCTCATGCCCACTAGAGTGACGAAAGAGCGCTCGGGTAGTAGGAGTTATGACCACGTAGTTAAACCCCGGGCATGAGTCATAATAACTAACTAACAGAACTTGACTTGACTGGAATTAAGTCAGGAAAGAAATAAGCGCGCCAGAAGTCATTCGAACGAACCCGAGTCAGATCCCTTTCGGCACCTCAGTCAAGGCCTTGGCGCTTGGTAATAGAAAACCATTGAACCGTTTTCTTTCCTGGATAGGAAGAAGTCCAGTCAAGTGAAGAATTCTGTGGTTCCATATCCTGAACATTAAAAAAATGGGTCGTTTTAGTTTGTTTTATCATTAGGCCACCAAAAATAATAATAAAAAATTACTTAGTGATTTCTCCTTCAGGATCGTATGTGTATGGCTTTGGATGTTCCTCAGTTGTTATAGACAGCGACCTTGTATGATCTAAAACAAAAGATGTGACATGTGAAGCAATTTTCAAACATTTTTGAGCGCCCCTCAGTATAACTCTTCTGATCCCCTCCCCCTAAATGCGTAATTCATGGACAGCCCATAACCTTCAAGGATGGGCATCTGTTTAATCACTTTGAGCCCAATCAAATAAGAATTTAATTATATACTTAATACATAATAAAATTGACTGAAAGAACCAACCTGCTTTAAACATATTTACTTTACATAACTTTTCTTAACAATCAAGATTGCTGTTCTAACAATGCCTGCATTTAACATTTTTCCCTGACAAAACAGTTTAGGTAGTATTATATTACTCTCATTTAGAGCATCAATGGGGCCTAGAAAAAACTATAAATGAATTAAAAACATTGAATGTTTTATATTAAAAAAGTGGAAAATTATAAGATAGATCACGTACCTAGGTGTACGGATTGCGCCGGGTCTGAAAGTGACGCCCCAAGTTGTTGCCATTAAGGAAAGGTCAATAGCCTGAGCCGTCTTAGCCGGAGCTACGTGAGGCTGCTCCGGGAGGATTCATGGCTCTAGCAAAGTAAGCTGCTGCCGGCAGGTGGCATCGCCCCACGTAGCGGGAGCGCATGGTTCTGGTACAAGCCTAGAGAGCAGCCCTTTTAAAGGTTACAAGGGCCAATCGAACTGTCTTAACGACATTGCTCACATGCTAGCAGGAGTTCCCTCTGACGTCAGGGTACGCCTCGACTTGACTCTACGTGGGTTCAGTCGGTCAACTGAATGTCCCAGATATTATCAGGTCACGGAGATTTCAACTACAAACTCGTCTTCTATAAGAGGAAGAATAACCTGAACTGCTCACGGGGAGCCATCGAGACAACGGAACATGTACGACCAGGCCAAGGTGGAGTTGATTCACGATCTGCTGGTGACAGAGACAAGCTACCCAGTGTTGCCGATTTGTAGGCTCCTGGCGGGAGAGGAAGAAAGCAGTGTAGCCCCGATGAGCTGGGGACGACCACCGATCGCCACAGGATGGCCCTTATTTAAGCCCCATTTTGGTCCCGAGCTCTGTCGACACACGACGGACGGGTGATGTAAGACATTGGGTGCTCCCAAAAAAAAAAATATAAAAAAAAAGTATGGGGTGTCCATGATCTGGATGGTTTACCCTATAATTGGTAATACACAGTACGTTAGTTACCATGAGAGTGGTGTGAATGGTAACTGGTGGTGTCTCCATTGACCAGGATAGATTTAGGTCCCCCGGATCCATCGCTAGTTTTCCGTTCCTTCTCCTTATCTTTATCACCCTCTCGTTCCCTCTCTGTTATCACTGACAGTTTCCTTTTTGCTTCCTCCTCAAACCCTGTGTTTACTCTACCCTCCGACGACATCTTTCTTCAACCTGAAACATCCAATTGATAACTATTAAGTTTGTGTCATGAGTTTGAAAGTCATTGAACTCGCGACGATGTGGCCGCTCTGATATTTTATTAGCTTTTACTTACCCAGCTATACGGAGTATTAGGGAAGTTATAGATCAAAAATTCGATTTAACTCAAATTTCATGTTTTCCGACCCCCCTGAATCCAAAAAATGAAAAAAAAAAAAACAGTACTTTAAATGTCAGAACATACATATCAGAATAACAAAAATTTTCTATTACAGGTTCAGGTACTTCAGGGCCGACTTTAAACTACCTTAATTAGTGGGTCAGAAGAGAGCGTGACACTTTGAGACATGGAGAGGGGTCAACAATTTTCAATTTTACGGACGGCCCCTTACTACGAGATTCGCCATCATTGGTTAACGTAATAAACATAGAGTCCGCGGGATAACTATTGGGCTACCTGAAATTTTGCAATTATAACGTTTTTTTCGTGAATGGTTTTTTCTCAACATGCTAAAAATAACTGGAAACTGCAGGCGTTGGCCAAAAATAAAACCACCAAATATTTCTCTGACAATTACACTCATTGTAATCAAAGTATTGGGGCAAATAATAAAAAATTCCTTTGTTGTTCTCCATCCTAATTCTCTGTTCTCCTCCAGCATCGGTAGGCCTCTTCCAGTCAATTTTTTACTGGATTCTATGTAGAATTTATATCTATGCTAATTATGGGTGTTATCGTCAGAGTGAAATAGTAAAAACTGGCTCTTAGATTGTGTATTGCTTGCAAGTATATCACATGTGGCTGCAGACCTGGATATTCATCAGGGGAACGAGGTCTTCGTAAGTATAGTCCGCAATGTGTAGAGAAAATTCGTTCTATGACAGACTTCCTATGACAAATTTTATGTGTCAGACAACAGTCGGAACAGACAACGCAAATTGCGAGGAAACTTACTGGACACTTCACCGATGAGAGTAAATTGAACATTTTTGAAGCAAATAGTAAAGTTAAATTATGGCAGAACAGAAATACAGAGCTTAAAAAACAAGAAAACTCATCGGTAAATCACCGGCAATGTACTTCACTAGCGTGAATGAAAACTTAGTTCAATCGAAATTTCATGCTCTACAATTTCTGATGACCTTTGTGAAATTTACTATCGGTTGAGCATCTTTTCAATTTTTTACTACTTAAAAATTTTGAAAAAAACAGCCGCCCGTTTTTTGTTCGTCCACATTTTTTAAATAATAATTTAATTGTAATAATAAAGTAGCCTAAGTAGTAATTTCATTGAGTTCAAAATATTATTGAAATCAGAAGCAGTTATCAATCACTATAAGACGTATATTTGTCCATTTAAATATTGGTGCTCTTTCAATAAAGAAAGTTGCACTCGCACGCATTATACAGCGCTAAATTAATTTTTTCAGCTAAATATGTGATTTGGATCATTGTGCGTACTAGCTCAACATTAATTGTATTTTTGTCACCATTTGAAGGTCACTTTCAAATATTTTCTTTTTACCTACCCTTTCTTGGATCCACGTAACAGCCTGAAAATAATACCTTGAATCTAATTTGTCAGGTCAACACTGTTTGACACCATCATTAGCATGTTTCCGCTTGAGTGTTAAACTAGATTTTTGCTTATAGGTTTGGTGAATCTGAAAACTGACTTAATAGTTTAACACTATAGTGTCAACTGATTAAATAGTTTAACACTAAAGTGTCAACTGATTACATAAACTTACAAGAATTATGTTATCTTTTTACAATAAGGTGATCAGTTTATATACTTTTTTTCCATTAGAAAGGCGTAATACAAATCATACAAAATAATAATAGTAATACAATCGCCATACGAATCTAAAAAAAAATCAAAAATTGCGGGATTTAAGTTGCAACATTGATCTGTTCATGTTTGGCCTCTTCTAAAAGGATGAAAAGTGTAAAAAATATGTCGGTCAATATCCGGCAATGTACTTAGTTCCCTAGCTCAAATTATTTGTTATCAAACAAATTTACGCTCTCGCTCTAAACTCGTCTTCTCCTTCGTGTAAGTTGGTAATTCATGTAATTCATTCCATCGCCTCCTCCCCATTCATCATATCGTATGCTAGCAACACTGAAAAGCGGTATCTCTATTACCAAGTATTCTAGTATGTAACCTTCATTGAAAGCCGAGATATGATGGTCAGCATGGTAGCGTATTCTTCCAAATGATGTTTCTTTTTTTAATACTCATTTCTTTATTACTAATTACTTATTCATGTAGCAGTAAACATTTATGTTCGTACATGAATAAAACATAAACAAGAAATCAATGTTAAAAACTATGAAAGATAACTCTACCAATAAACACAAAAAAAGTAGTACTAGTGTTACCAGGCCATGGTTTCAGAATTATTTTCCAGTAACACATAAACATTTCACGTTTGCCTCAAATATTTTGTTTTTAGAGAAATTTCTTTACATAAAAAATATACATATATGTTAAAATGAATAAGTATGTATTTTTAAATATAGTTCGTGGAAAAATGTCAGGCGCACAGTTTGACGCCTACGATTATACGCTAGTTTAGAACGGCGTAGACTCTCCTATGGATTTAAGGTATATAATTTCTTTTTTCTAGCCTATGAACCAGAAATTTTTGGTTTTATTAAACTGTGTTCTGTTTTTTACTGCTTAATAAACTTCTATACAGTCTCATAAAGTGCATTTTCCTGACTGATAAAACAGTCTCGGGAATGTGAAGTTTCCTATTGTTGCTTTGAAAACAGGAACTTATTCGAACCATCACGTTCTGTATGGAATCAAATGAGTACATTAAGGCTCACCTACCGTATTTATAGTCTTATTCAGTCTAATGTCCAATTAAATACTAGTCCAAAACCAAAACTGGTGTAGATACAGAAATCGATCCTTTTACTTATACGTAATATAGAGCAAATTATAAAATCGGTCAAAAATTAAACGTCGATTTTTCACAGGAATTTCACTTTTGGGTTATGAAACGAGATTTTGCATTCATAAGAATATATTTTTCGGTAGTAATATTCTCCCATTTATTTTTTTGATTTTTACAACCTAGCAAAAATAGACATTTAGGGAACAACTCTCAACATCAGTATCTAAGCATTTTTTATATCATCAATAAGTAATGTCATATGATGTTCGTCATTAATTCAAGGTACAAATGACTTAATTATTTCACACAACATTTAATTTTTATATATAAAAATGCTAATTAACCTCGAATTTGTTTGCTGTGTCTTTATGTAAAAATTTGTTTAAGTTCCATTATACATTTTTCATTCCAAGTTTTTCCCAAAACGTCTTTATTTGCTAGGATGTAAAAACCAAAAAATAAATGGGAGAATAGTATAGCTGCCAATAAATATAGTTTCGGAATTTCACATTTTCCGTCTCTTGAACCCGAAATGAAAACAAAATCTCATGTCCGTCTGTGAACACAATACCTCCAGACAGAATGAATATATAAACACATTTAAGGACAACACCCACTGATTTTCAAAGGGAGGGAAGAGCCTAATTCGAAAACACTAATAACTCGTCAAGAAATTTCATATGAGAAGTCCCTGAGTACATCATTTTCTTTTCAGCCAAATCAGCCGAAAAGAAGGGCTTGGAGGGAGAGCGAAGACTTCGTAAGTAACAAATAAATCGGACTGGGGAAGTAAACTGCCGGTTATCCACAAACAACTTCAAACCACTTTTTTTAAATATTTCTTGTGGAAAGACAATATTTGAAAAAATAAAAAATTTCAATTTTTCCTAGATTTTTTGCAAAACGCCACAAATGGCCTGTACGTAAAAATGCGTCAAACATACTTGGAAATTATTATTCTTAAATCAAAAAAACATTGCTTCACAAATATGATCTAGAAGTTTCCAAGGAACATAAATATTTTAAAATTATGAAATGAAAAAAATTATCAGTGTACAAGATATAATAGAGAGAATGAAATAGGTACCTTAGGATCTGGTGAAGAGAAGGCAGCCGAATGCAAGACAAGTAGTCCATCCCACCATGAGGTCCCCCCACCCTGCACGTAAGGTTGCCATGATGCACACCTAACGTGAGGCACTAGCGATATTCATCCCCAGATCGCATTATTTGTCTTCCTGTAAACAGCTCTTCTTTTTTGTCCTTCTTTGAATTGTGAACATATAAAATTTCGAGTAGCTAAATTCGTTCCATTGCGAGTTATTTGGGTATTGGAGTTATAATGTTTTCCTCTTTGACTGAAAATCCACAGGTGTTCGCGCTTCGAGTCCTGGATACGATAACATAAACATGACATTTTTTCGGAATTTCAGTGAAACTTCACGTAGAATTTTAAACCGTTATTTCCTTTGTACTGTGTGTATAGCTGGAGAAGAAAATGTTAGAATTATTCAAACATTATCTCAGAAAGGCCTTTAATACTCAATTCTTTGACATAAGAATAACATCTTTGTTTCATTTTATAAAATTTATTTATATTTTCAACATTTTTTTTTTCTCGCACCTCTTTCAACATTTTTACAAAAATAAGTAATTCTGGTATTGAGTATTTAAATAAATGAATTAAATTGATGAAAAAATAAAGATATTGCAATATATTCGTTAGTCATGGGCACTATGCTTTTAAGGACTTAACACTATATATATATATATTGTGATTTAAGTTATGGTATGAAACATAAAAAGTCGTAAACAGATTAACTATATTTTATAATAAAAATATACACTATATACACTAGCCATCAACTAAACAATAAAAATAGTTTACTGAAAAACATAAGGACATACATAAAAAACGCATGAGGCTCAAAAAATAAAATCTTTAATTATAAACAATTACCAACAATAGCTAAACAACAATTTTCCTTTGTTGGTTTTCATGGACTTACTCTAGATAAATTGTAAATTTTTAGCCGCCAAAGAAGAGGGGGGAGGGCATAAAGGGCCATTTTTTACTTTAATATCACATTTAAAACCTACTCGAGATCTTTTCAGCCGTATATAACACACTATAGTTTGTCGACAAGATTTTACTCTCCCCCATTAGATACATTATTGCTCACAGCAATCAAGGAGGCTGTTTTGGCGGAAGTTATATATATATCCATTCAAAATCGATCAAGCGGAAACAAGGTTGAGACAGACAACCGAATCACATTGAACCCACGTTCTCGTTGGAGATTACGAACCCTAAAAAACACACCCATTACCCTTTCTGACTCACCTCTCCCCAAAAAATTAATTAATCAATAAAACTATTATGCCAAATATCAAGACTAAATTAATTTAATATATATCAAAATATTTGATTTTTTTAAAAATCTGTTCTTTTTTTTCCAGACGAACACCTAACACAGTTATACGAGGGTCGTTCAATAAGTCCTTAGAAAATCAAAGAGAATGGAACGCGGGTCACTGAAAATCGTTTGTTTTTCGGAAGCATCATTACTCAGTAGATAGCTGTTAAATTTTTAGCTATATCGATCATGTGCTTTTATTTTTATCGTCGATTGAAGCAGAGAACTTTTGTTTATTTTAAAAAAATTGAAAAAAGTGAGTTTCGAGTGGTGATAAAACATTTATATTTAAAAGGCTTAACACCGAAAGAGATCAACGCCAAGTTGGATAAAGTTCATGACGTTTGCCACTGTTTATAATTGGGTAAATGAGTTTAAAGGTGGCCGTACATCAACAAAAGATGAAAATCGTTCGGGACGTCCAGTAGAAGTGACTACAGCCGAAATGATCGATAAAATCCACGATATGGTGTTAAGCGATCGGCGACTTAAAGTGCGCGTGATAGTGGAGACCACAGGCATATCACAAGGTGCAGTGTTTTCAATTTTACACGAAAAATTGGGTGTGAAAAAAGTTTCGGCAAGATGGGTGCCGCGTTTGCTCACAGAGGAGAATAAACGCAATCGTGTGGTTGACTCTGCACATGGATACACTCCAAAGACAAAGGAACAGTCAAAACAGTAGGTTTTGGAAGGCGAACGAGCTCCGAAGACGGTGAAATCGGCTGGAAAGGTTACGGCCACAGTTTTTTGGGATGCACGCATATCGATTACTTGGAAAAAGGAATAACAATAACTGGAGAGTATTATGCGTCGTTATTGCACCGGTTGAGTGAAGAAATCAAAATTAAACGTCCTCATTTGAAAAAGAAAAAAGTCCTCTTTCATCAAGACAATGCACGGGTTCACACCTGTGCAGTTTCAATGGCTAAATTCGTGAAATCAAAGTTCGAATTGTTACAACATCCACCGTATTCGTCAGATTTGGCCCCCAGTGACTTTTTCTTATTTCCGAACTTGAAAAAATGGCTCGGCGGACAACGGTTCGGGACGAACGAGGAGGTCATCGCCCAAACAGATGCCCATTTTGAGGACCTTCCGAAATCTTACTTTTTGGACGGGTTAAAAAAGTTGGAAAAACTCTTAGAAAAGTGTATAGAGCTAAAAGGAGATTATGTTGAAATTTTTTTTAAAATCTACCTAAAATACTTTGTTTTTGTATATTTTTCTAAAGACTTATTGAACGTACATACACACGAGACGACCAATGCAATTAATTTAAAAATCGTATTGACATTTTTTGTTCTACATCGGTTCTTTCCAAAGCTTTACAAAATTCTTCGAATGATATCATTTGATCGCCATTTTGGTCTGCTTCTAGAATGGTCCGTTCTGCAATCGATGATAACTGTTCCTCGCTACAACAAAACAAAAAATAATATTTAGAAATCTACAAATCTTATTACGAAACCCTTCTCAATTACCATGTAACATAGCTCAAATGAAAGGCATGGTAGTGATGATTTCCAACAAGGCTGAGATTTTTAATGCGAGCTCCGGTTTTCACTCGACATGATGTCAAATCTTACTTTTTATCACTGTTTGAAAAAATGCATGTTCGTAAAGATGCATTTGAAGTTGACCTATTTAACGGTGCCCAGCAAAGCATTTAAATTTCCTGATATTTCCCTGAAATTATATTCATTTTTACCCTGGTGCATGTTTCATTAAATGAATACAATAATTAATTTATATATATAATATATTATTACAGCAACACTGCTCCATATTGCCTCCTCAAAAGTATTACAGACGTTTCGGGAAGTACTTCCATCATCAGTTACGTTTGAAGCTTCCTTTTATAAAAACATATTTATTGAGTCGACTCCTATATATAATATTTATTGAGTCAACTCCTATAAATAAACACCTAGTCAAAACTGTTTTGAGATGAAAAACACAAAATAGTTTCTGTACTATTTAATTTCGTCGCAGTTTAATATAAATGTTTTCTCTTATTTTATCACAAGTAATAAGAAGTGCGCAAGGAAAAGCGAGCGAAACGGAGACCCTAGGGTGATTGGCAAAGGATGCAAGAACTTCAATTTATATACATACCAGCAGTATTACCCGGCGTTGCCCGGGGAATTTTAAATTGTTCCCATAATCTCTCACCCGATTCCTAGGCATTTCTTTGACAGTACATTCAGCTTTCTATTATTCACATGCAATTAAGCGTATCAAATCCCGAAAAGAGGCAACAATAAATATTAATTGTTTTGGTATGAAAACAAATTTAGGGGCCGAGCAACGGTGGTCATCGTAGCTAATAATTGCGAAATAACAGGGGACCCCACCTAGTATGTGCTGCGCAACCTTGGCAAAGCTAGTATGTACCTTGCAATAGCGGACAACCAAGTTACAGTGGTTAGCAGAGCTGGTGACCACAGCAAGTATTTTCGTGCAAAATTGGTCACCCAGGTGCTATGTGCCGGTGGTAATTATATGTGCCGAACAACAGTGGTTGGTCAGCTTTATTAATATAGATTACAAACCTTATGTTGGCTCCAACCATCATGTGTAGGACGGCCAGCAGTTCGTCTCGGGATATGAAATCGTCATTGTCCAGATCGTACATTTTGAAAGCAACTAGAAAAAAATAAATAAATAATGAAAATATATAAATGAGCTATTCTATAAAAAAAAAAAATTCATAATTATATGAAGTATAGGAGAAGTTATGCAAACGGTAGAATGTTCAATTTTCATCGGAATTTCATGTTTCCCCTTCCCTTAGAGGTGGGCTTAACAATTTATTTATAAACGTTTTGGGGGTGTAACATCGTCAGTTAACTCAGGGATCAGGGTAGGGCTCAAGTGAGGCTATGATGGGTTGGAGATGACCACCGGCAGATCATACTGTGAGCGCTGTTTTGTCACTCTGGTGGACATGAGCCCGACTTTACAACAGGAGTCCTAAATTTTGCCGACCCTAAATTTTTATTCATGTGGGGTAGGGGTCTTTAACGAGTACCTGACATCGTACCGGCTCGGGACCATCGCTTAACGTCCCATCAGAAGGACAGCGTGGTTTAGTTTATTTTACCTCCCAGATAAAATAAACTAAGGGCCTCGGCCGGGCTTCGAACCCACGATCTTGAGCTCAGAAAGCAAGCCCGCTTACCACTGAGCTACCGGTGCCCTCCTAATAAACATGTCTATGTGAAAATACATTACCGATGATTCGCCGACATTTATTGAACGAATTCCTAAAACACAACAAATACAAAGATAAACGAATACAAATAGATAATTAAGGGAATTGGGCCTTTTAGGTTAACATTTATCCAAGTATTCTATATTTCAAAAAGAAAAAAAGCACTGTTGTCGCGGAAAATTTATGTTTAATAACATTTTAAATATTTCTTATTCATTAAAACTAATAATTATCTTATGGGCCCTAAAATGTATTTGGTCTCTACATGTTTGCCATCAAATAAAAAACTGAGTACAACAGAGAAAATGCGAGATATTTGGCATTTATATTTTTTTTAGTTTACCGCCTATTAGAGAATAGGTGATCTCTGATATTACATCACAAAAAGGGCTGGAATTGAGTGGTTACGCCGTACGTCTCATGGATAGAAGTATTTGTGTCACACTCCTTGACGCCATTTTAAACTCCCTTCACAATGGTCTATTTTCGAATAAATCAATATATACTAGGGTCTGAAGAGGAAAGAACATGGATGAAAACAATTTTCCAACATGCATGACCTGATACTCAAGAGGATGATTAAATAGTGCCGATTCTTCACGAATTTTATTGAAAAAATGTTGAGGGAGGCTTGAGCTACCCTAGGGTGGCTTATTCACCAAGTTAGATTAGCATTGAAACCTTCTTATACAAGATAAGCTCCTCTAAAGGTTCAACATACAAATCCACTCTCTTCTTGTAGAAAACATTGTCAGATTTGAATAAAATTGATTATCTGTGAACTTATGGTCATTCTCTAAAAACTATCCCTGAGCATTTCCAGAAATTTAATTTTAATGGATGGATTACTTGTTTTTAATTAACTGCCATTTGTTGAATCATTATCAAAAACTACATACTAACGTTTATGTATAATTTAGTGAACATCGAAGATCGGATGTGGCAGATATCGTGTTAGAAGATTCAGATACCCACTAACATGGATCAAGGCATGTACAATTGATAAACCTCGCTTCAATCGTAAATATTAATAGCTCTAATTACATTTCAACTTCTGCTCCCTGGAGTTGAGTCGGTTGTCTGTCATCTGTTTGATTGGACGGAAGCAAGCCAACACCTGCATGAACTGACGAAAGTTGACCCGGTCTCTGTCTGAGCCAGTGCCTTCTACACCAGCGTCATCGAAGAAGGCATGGACAATCCTCTCTCCGAGAGGATTGATGGCCAGTTCTGGAATCCGGAGAAAGTCATCCCGACTGAGAGTGCCGCAGTCACCTCGGTCTAAGCTGGTGAACCGGGAGTAAAGCCGTTCTATCTGACTCGGAGTGACTAGAAACAAAAAAAAATATACTAAATATTTGTTGGCTAAAACTAAATACATATTGTCAAATTTATAGGGAAAACCTACAATAAAAGATGCTAGGATCAATTATAAGTGCGAAGAAATATAGGTACAAAATATAATAATGAAATTGAGACGATATTGGCGGTCTACAGCTCTTGTTCCCGCTTTGAATCGGACTAACAAAATTGTTCGTCCGAAATTTACTACAGAACATCACTTGTGATAGGTTATTTTTCAATAGTATTGCACAATTTCGCTTGAATTAAGCAAACAAAAAATTAGGTTAAAAAAAAGGGTATTTTCATGTTATTTTACACTTTAACCTAAAAGGTATGAAAGATAAGAGTACGTGAGTTTCTTTTGTTTTCCTACTCATCAAGGGCAACTAAATACAGAAAACTGTGAAATATATATCAAATTATTTGACGCCCGGTTAAATTATCACTTCTCGCTACAACAGATATCAGGATATATAGACTCTTCAAGCAAGAAAAAACTCCTCAAGTCTTCGCCAAGAAACTTCCCGAATTCTCAACAATTGTATTATAGGTATAAACTTTCATTGGGAAAAGTCAATGAAGACACATAGCTCAATCGACAATATCTGAAACAAAAATAATGCAGTTATGTTGGATATAAAATGAAATCTCTCAAAATAAGTTACTGTAAATTTCCCAGTCAAATAGTTAAAACGATTATACTATTTAAAAATGTTCGATTCATAAAGTGTTGAAAAATAAGGTCATGTTGAGGAATTCAATATTGTGGCGTCTATATAGTATTAGGAAAAACCTAGTTAAAACCAAAATAGATGAACTCCTGGAATGTAAACATAAGTTCTAAGTAGAGAAACGTTGACATATTGTGGAAACATGTAATAAATTAGTAAAACAAGCTTTTTTACGAAATGTCTATTCCACAAAACAATATAAACATAAACTATCGGTTTCAGCACTAAGTACACCATAGTCAGGTAAGCTAGACAAGTTTGCTGAGTGCGAACCGTTTATATAGGTAAATGAGGTAGTTAGGGAAAGAGTTGAATTTGAACAAGGAAAGAACTAGAAGAACAAACATATTGTTAACTGTAGACCACAAGGATTTCCTAGTTGAGATTCCAACTCCTTTCTAGCCTATCTGATTTACCTGTAAAAACGATTCACTCGCAGCAAACTTGTCTTATAAGTCTATAACTAAAGCTGACGATAGTGTAATGCCGAAACGGTTAGTACATGTTTTCGTGGAATAGTCAATATTTCAAAAAATTAATTTGCTTTATATATTGTGAACATAAGAATAGTTAAACCTATAGATCCATGTAATACCAATAAGACCTTTTTTTTTTTAATAGACAATATTTTAAAAAATAAGTTAGTTTTATTTATTTATTATAAGTTTGTTCTATTTATTTATAATAAGTTGCCTCAATAAGTCCGCGGGGGGTTCATAGCTACAGCTGTTTCTAGTAATATCGATGAGCCATTAATAACCTTCCGCCTATATGTATATACATAGTTTATTATACAGCTACTTACTACTGTTAAATAATTCTAAATGTTCATATTTTTTAATTCACTCATGAAGAAAATTGTTAACGACAAATGTCTTTGTCTTCAATGGAAAAATATTTACATGCAATGATTGACAAATGATGGTCTAAACAATTTCGTTCAAAAACTCAACAGCAATAAGAATTATTAAGTTTTTTATTTAGATAATATTGAATATACTAAAATGTGTAAAACTTACAGCCAGTTTCCTCTTGAATCTGAGCAATTTCTTCCTCTCTTAGAAGCAAAGAAGATCTGTTGCCCATTCTGGGTAGAAGACTAGTGAAACTAAATACTTATATATTAAAAATCTAAGTGCAGACAGGGCATGAGAAATATTGCAACGCAAAACGGATTAATAAGAGATTGCTGCTGCAAAATAGATGTCGATATTTTCTAAACCTCGATTGTTTTATTGATAGATTGATGTATTGATAGCATAGATGTTTTAAGACCTATTTTAAATTTTCGACGCTAGATAGTCAAAGCCTCGATCGTAAAAATTGAAAAAAAGATTGTTGAAGTTTCTTTTCTCAAAGCTGTTACAAAATTTCATAAACTCCGTTAAAAAAAAAAATCAACTCACTCAATCCAATATATATATTTTTTTTAAGTTTATTCACAATTTACATAATGAAATTAACTCAAAAAAAGAAAACCTATTTTTCCGACTTACGTTACCTCCTCCACGATCACATCACATATCTTACTGTCCCATTGCTATTTTTCTTTTAAAATCATTATTATATCTCATTTATTGTTTGCTAGAAGTGTCAATATTAGAGCTAGTAAAGGGCAGTAACGTGTTGAGAAATAGCCCTTGCTGCCCGACTTGAGAGAACTCAAGCACTTTAAATCAAACTAAGTTCACTTAATATTTTGTCATAAGAAAACATTAAGTAAACATATTTAAGAAAAAATGTTTATTATCAACGAACATAGATAAGAAGATCGCATGTGGCGCACACATGATTTTGTTATAAATTAATACTTATTTTATGCAAATACATAATTATAAAACAAAAAAGGCCAATTGGAGAATTATTAAAAAAAAAAAAAACTCCCCCTCACTCCTACTTAAATGGTCACAACCTAAATCATTTGAACAAAATTCGTCAAACTTTATGAAAAAAGTTAATTATAATCCACATTTTACAAAATTTCCAATTTCGAAAAAAATGCAGACCGAGCCTTCAACCAAATCAAATCTTCCTATATTTAGTTTTCGATAGTCAAATCGATTAATGTAGTTATATTTTTACTCCCACGCAACTGTCATATTTTGAAAACAATTATTTTTAGTTTTTACCGTTTTGATATTCTGGTAATTTATAAAATGCCAACATTTTATCGGGTTGAGGTGAACAAAACCGAATGGGAAGTTCCTGAAAGATATCAAATGCTCAGTCCCGTTGGATCGGGTTCTTATGGCCAAGTGTGGTAAGAAATCTTTTTTTGTTGTGTCCTAAAACATTTCCTGATAAAATAATTTATAATAAATAATTTTGTGACGACGTTGTTCTTTGGCCAGTTTGTTCACCATATTAAGAACTTTGTAAAGTTTCATTATTATGTTTCGTGATAATTTTATCAGCTATCCTGATAACCTTTGTTATATTTTGAAGCAATATAGTTAGATATTGATTACAGGGGCTGTTTTGTGCACATGTTGTCCAAAGCCCGAAACCCCTTTTAGCAGTCCTTCGCTAGCACTTACCAACCAAATCTGCTTCTTTAGTGAAGTAAATAAAAATTATATGTTGTCTAATCCGACAAAAATATTCATTGAAACGTAATCTGTTTTCTCAACTCATCTGGGTTGAGAAACGCTTGAAGATTCTCCATCGGGCCTGGATAGTTAGGTATCTCAGGGAAAAAACATTTGCCTAGCTTTCTTAAGATTTGCGGGGTGTACCCAGGGGCAGTCTGTTTAGATAAATATAGTTTGTGTTTCAATGGTTTCACACAATAACATCCGTTTAATTGTATTTTTTTCTAGTTCTGCAATGGACACGAAGTATGGAGTGAAGGTTGCCATAAAGAAATTACCACGACCTTTCCAGTCGGCCGTTCATGCCAAACGTACATACAGAGAGTTAAGAATGCTGAAACACATGAATCATGAAAATGTAAGATGTTACGGTAACACTGCTTTTGGGTTTGCAAGAAATATTCACTTACATTGGGGTACTTATTTTATATTATAATTCTATTAACAAATAAACCTAATTATAGAATACATTAATTTTTATAGTTTCATGCTTGCAAAAAAAAAAAAAAAAAAAGTATTTCTTTCTAACATAGTAAATTTAAGAATTTATTACATGGAACTAATATAAAAATGATCATTCATTACCATGTCACATCAGCTATTTTGAGGTCTATGAAACTGCAATATCTAATTTATTTCTTAATTTTCCCGTGTGGTTGCAGAACCTATATTTTTTGTTTTCTTTTATGAGTGCTTGTTGCAGACTATTATTTCATCGCTTTCCCACAACCTAGGTTCAAAACATGGATTCGTTGTCATTAATGGTTGATGAGATGAAGTCCACATCGCGTTGTAGCAAGATAGGAAGCATCAGAACGCTCGGTGGGCATTTTGTGAACAACCACAATACGAGTTTCGTGTTTTGGTAGTTGTCAATAGTTCAGAATGTAATCTAGTTGGTTCCTTCAAAGCGATTTCAATGTTTGCGCCTAACATAAACAATACTTCAAAAATTATAACCTACAGCATGGAAGGGATGTTAAGCATGGTTGGTCCGGAGTCTGGGCGATGTAAGGCACTCGCCTCGTACCCTAACTTAACCAGGATAAGCAAAATTTATGACTCCCACACTAGAGTCGGGTTCATGTCCACCAGAGCTGCGCAAAGGTAGTAGGTGATATATCTCACAGTTAAACCCCGGACATGAGTCACAAAAACAAAAGCGTGTAAACTGAATGAGGTTACCATAGAAGTTTCCCTTCAACAGACTGAAGCGGTTTAAAAATGATCAGGATATTAGTAGTTTTATTTGGGACTCTGTATATTAAGATCCTCTTTTTTTTTTTTCAGGTTATTGGATTGCTCGATGTATTCCATTCGTCGAAGAGCATTGACGACTTTCAGCATGTCTACCTGGTGACACATCTGATGGGGGCAGACCTAAACAACATTGTCAAAACACAGCAACTCACTGACGAGCATGTACAGTTTCTGGTTTATCAAATATTGCGGGGTCTCAAGTACATTCATTCCGCTGGCATCATTCATCGGGTCAGGTTTTACTCAATATATATAAATATATATAGGCTCCGCTTTCCTGAACCCCGGCTCACCTCCTTCGCATTTTCCTGCGCAACTGATATCACTTGTCTTAAATATTTGTATTTAATACAGATACGAGTCGCAGGCTGTGTACAGTAAGAGAAGGCAACAGCCATTACTGTTAAAAATATAACATGAATGGTTGAACAGTGTTGGGAGTTGAATTTGTGGCTGTGTATCCATCCATTTCAGTTATTTATGTTTCAAAAAATATAGAAAAAAGTATGTTTAAAAAAAAAAATTGTCTATTTCACAAAATATATATCTCTGGTGTTTGGGCAAAATGGCTAAGTCAGAATAATTCTTGTGATCCAAAGGACAAGTGCATTTACATTTTTAACATTTGTAACTGATTGTTGGAATATTTTACTTTGTTTATATTTAATAATTTTATTGAAATAATATTTCAAGTAACATAAATGTGTTTTACCTGATTTGCTGAATTTTTTCAAACCTTCAGAAATTCCCCTCCTAAATTCAGATTTGTTGACTTGAGCCCTTGTGCCCAAACACCCGAGATATAATATGGTAGTACTTTCGGTATTGTTACCATTTTCAGCCACGACTTAACAAATACATAAATCAGTATATAATCTAAGGGGTTAGTCATTTTCGAGCCACTGTTAATGTTGTACTCAACATACAACATTAACAGTGGCTCGAAGATGATGTCTTCACATCGAAAGCGCTCACCCACAGTACTCGACCAGCAGCCAGTGACGACGGTTTCCACCGAAAGATATGACAACATAAATCAGTATTAAATGAATAAAACAAACTTATTTTTGAAATATTGTCTATTCCACTAAAGATATATATATATATACAACTACCGGTTTCGGCTTTATACCATCGTCAGGTATAGTAGGTTCACAACTAGACCTGACGATGGTATAAAGCCGAAACCGGTAGTTGTATATATATATATCTTTAGTGGAATAGACAATATTTCAAAAATAAGTTTGTTTTATTCATTTATTACAAGTTTCCACAATGTGTCCGCGTTCCTCAACTTAGAAGTTGTAAATCAGTATTTGTTAAGTCGTGGTTGAAGATGATACCAATACCGAAAGTACTCCCTCATTATATATATTTTGTGAAATAAACAATATTTTTTTTAAAAACATACGTTTTTTCTTTATTTTTTATTAAGTGTTTTACAATATCTCCGCAAAAAATGTTAAGTATCATTAGGTTATAGCTGATTACGTTGGTACTATCTTTTTAAATCTGAGAAAAAAAATCGTGAGTCAGAAATTTAATAAGGTAACATTTTTTTTGTAATAGGTGATGTTTAGTTTTTTGTGTGATCGTTGTATTTGGTTAAAGCGCCACTAAAGAGAGCGAAAAAAGTTACGAATTTGAGTGAGAATGCCTCCGTAATAGGATACAATTTAATTTATTTATTATAAATGAAAGTGCTCTTCCGGAAGTCGCAAATGTTTTATTTTTCTGCGGGACCCGGACCCAAACATTCATGACAAACATACACTGGGCATTTGCCCTACCTGTTCCCTCTCATCGGGCTTGGTCGCAGCATTCGCGGTTACAAGAGCTTATGTTACAACTCCAGAATGTTGAGGGATTATTGTATTGTTATATTTCAGGACCTGAAACCCTCCAATATCGCAGTGAACGCTGACTGCGAACTCAAAATTCTGGACTTTGGCCTGGCCCGACCTACTGAAAACGAGATGACAGGCTACGTGGCCACCCGGTGGTATCGAGCTCCAGAGATTATGTTGAACTGGATGCACTATAACCAGACAGGTAAAGATCAACTAAGGACGGTGGGAAAGTAGAGCCAGTGCATGGGGCTGCCACCAGCCCTTCCCTCCTTCCCTTCTCACACGGGGAAAGAGAGAGAGGATAAACACTGGCAATTTTTTATCAGATTCTCTAGATGAATCGAGGAGAGTTAGTCCGAGAATGGTGATGTAGTTACATAATTTTCGCAAATATTTTCAATTAACCCTTATTTTTTAAATATTTCTCCTTGTATTCTAGAGTGATTTCACATTCTTTTCATCCATTCATTAGGAACCCTTTTTTATTCTCCAATGTTCGATTGGAATTCATAATAATTATGTATTATGTTTGACAACCCTTAAGTGATGCCGACATCTTTTCAATTGGTTTTAAGTGATATGAAGGCAACCTTAGAAAAACAAAAACAGTTTTTTCTAAAATATCGAGATAAAATTTTGTGTTTAGTGATTTATGCTGTTTTATTATTTCATTTAGTTAGTTATTATGACTCATGCTTTAACTACGAGGTCATATTGCCTACTACCAGAGCGCTCTTTCGTCGCTCTTATGGACATGAGCCCGATTCTAATATAGGAGTCTTAAATTTTTATTCGCCTAGGGTAGAGGTCTTTAACGAGTACCTGACATCGTACAGGTTCGGAACCATCGCTTAACATCCCATTCGGATAGGGGGAGCGCGGTGGTGGGTGAAGCCTTGGCCACTGCCCACCTCTCCCTCACTTTACCCACTCTTCATTTCTTCCAAGTTCTCTACAATGTGTAGTCCGTAAGAGGGAACTTAGTCCTGGGACTAGGTCAGGTAACAAAACGTAAACAACATAATTTAAAAATGTTACCGTAATCATCAATCTATATGTCTCTGATCAATTAGAAGAACAAAGTCCGTCCACGCAGATACTAATATTGGCTAGATACGAAGTCGGGAAATGTAAAAGTCAGTAATAATAATATTTCTCTAAAAGAGTCTGTAAAAGTCAGTAATAATAATATTTATCTAAAAGAGTCAGTAAAAGTCAGTAATAATAATATTTCTCTAAAAGAGTCAGTAAAAGTCAGTAATAATAATATTTCTCTGTACAATCAATTCAGTTGTTGGCTAGAACAAAGTTTTGATAAGGTAATGACAAAGTCATCATAACAGAGGGACGCATTGAACCTCCACACCGTAGTTACTATTCAACGTTAAAATTAGTGATTTTTTAGGCAGGCGATTGAGAAGCATTTTCTCACGTGTTTTCTAAAAAAAATGTTAGCTCGATTTGTCAAGACGGCTGATATAATGGAATGTGATTATATTCAACATGGTGCCAAATAAATGAAGATACAGGCTGACTTCGCACAGCTTTTATTATTAGAGACCAACTTTCGAAGTTGTCCCACTCAATACAATTCAATTCTTTATTAGCCTTTGGGAAATACATCTTTTAGGCTCAGGGTTCGGCCTGATATATACATTATTCAGTTTAAAAAAAATAATAAATGAAAATAGTAATAATAATAAAGTAAAAAGTAATAGAACCTAACTGTTAATTAACAAATGAAAAAAAAAAATGGTGAAAAAACTTCTATTGAAATGGTATTTTATTTAAAAACTTCAATGTCCTCTGATTTTTAGCGCCCTTAAGGGGGCTCCACACGCAACGGAAAAACCGAAGGCATGCCTCGAGGCGAACCTAAATAGTGGGGGGTCTCCACACACTACGGAATATCCGAAGGCCAGCCTTAAGGCACTCCAGTTTGTGTGTTCGCGCAATGGCGTCAACGGATGATGCTCTTGCTGTTGTTGGTTTATTGTTAGCTATCAAAAGTAATAAAAAAAAAGTGAAGCGAAAGTTGCAGTACCTTGGCAAAGTAACTATATTAACGGCAATTAATTAATATTTTTATGATAGTAAACTGTTTGTCTAGGCAGTAAATAAAAATTTTTGCGCTGTCATTAATTAATGTGCCTAACTAATTAATAACAATCTCATTCGGAGGAAAATGTTTCTTATCCCAATTAATACAAGTGTAATTGAATGAATGTTATTAATTTTTCATTTAGGTATCTACAGGTTGTAATTACTAAATAAAATAATAAATATCATTAATGAGTTATTCTATTCTCTTAACAGAGCTATCAATTCCTCTTGATTTTGTTTTGCACGGGCCATGATTTTACGTGAAAACTGGATTTAATCAAACACGTCCTCTTCTAACACACAACTAGAGTACAACTGAATCGCCTCGAGACCTACCTCCCACCCCTCCACACGGTCCGATCGGCCTTGAGGCAAAACGAATGAGATTTTGTATTGAAATTCCCGGCCTCCAGACGTAAGATCCGCAGGAATACCTCAACAGAATTCTCCATCCACACATAGAGGTTCGCCTCAAGGCCCGGCGCCTCGAGGCATGCCTTCGGTTTTTCCGTTGCGTGTGGAGCCCCCTTTACTGTGTATAATATGATATTATTGAGGTTTTGGTTGCTTGTAATGTTGAAAAGGGTCTTGTGAGGTTGCGGGCTCCTCAGTGCTTCTACCAGGTACTTTTTTCTTAATTGGCTGAAGGCTGGACACTCCATGAAGAAGTGGATGTCGGTCTTCGTTGCAGACACTACACTCTCTTCCCTGTTGAAGAGGTATGCTGAAGTTGTCCCACTCAAGCAATTCTAAAAAGGACACACTATACTCGTATAATCCGAACATTTACAATTGAGGATTTGAGAGAAGGAAAAGAGACCACTTTCTGGATTTCTCCCAGAAGGAGTTTCCACCAGCTGTTTTTTTTTTTTTTTTTTAATTTTCCCACTTCTAAACAAATTAGGCAGGGAGGTTGTACAGTTAGACTATAAACGATTTGTTCCACTGATAATTCCTCGACTTGGTGTCACTGTCACTATAACATTAAAAATTAACATAAGGTAAATGACACTAAACTTCTTCATCTTTTATATTTGATGGTATATTTTCTAAGCATTTGTTATTGCATATTTAACTATATATTTCAGCCTTTTTGATTGCATATCATATGGCACAATTTGTTTTTTTTATGTATATAAATCAGGGTCTACACATAACTACAGATTCCTACTGTATTCTATTATTTTATTGTATTTCAGTTGACATTTGGTCTGTGGGCTGCATCATGGCTGAGTTACTCACTGGAAGAACACTTTTCCCTGGCAACGATCGTATCCTTGAAAAATTATATGAAGCGTACAGACTACCATTTTACTTCCCGAGCTCTACGTAGTATAGGGGATGTTATTTAATCAGTCAAAGAGTTCGATGCTTCGTTTTCATCAGAATTTCATCTTATCCAACCCCCTGAATTCAAAAATTAGAGAAAAAGAATCATATACATCTTTGAGCATGATTACTCCCGATAGAATGAGTATATTAACACGAAATTTTATCTAATGGTCCATGCCCCCTGAGCCCTCCCCCCTCCCCCGGATCTGCTGAAAGGGAGGAGGTCCCTCAGCTCCCCAAACTCTTAACCTCTACTTTAGATGATTTTGACGAATTTTCAATATTTTAAACTTATTGTTTCTATGTATGTATGCTTCTTTGACTAATCCCAGATATCCATCAGCTCAACTTGATAATGGAGGTGTTAGGAACACCAGCTCCGGAATTTATGTTGAAAATTTCAAGCGAGTCAGTATGTAAACCTTTTTTATTCATTTTCTCATTAGTTTGAAAACATTGTAATGGAGGGCTCTAGAATAAAAGTCAGTTATCTTCATTTTTTATCGAAACTTAGTTACATATTCCCATAGTTGCTTTTAGCTGCTAGACTAGACTTTCAGCTTCATATAGATGTCATTATTTAACTTTTCCACATTGTTTTGATATTTAAATAGAACAACCTGCTGGTATCATTGGATCATTTTTTTCACTAGACTGACAGGTAAGATGCTATTATAGAAAAAGAAATGAATGAAAGAACCACTTTAATGTACGAAGTTGGGATCAAAGGTGGACTATCTTCAGATGTTCAAGTCAAATCCGATTATCTCCATTTTTAAAATTGAATTAACCCAATTGAAATCAATACCTCGTACAAAGTTAAACTAGTTAGTTTAGATATGAATTTGTGTCCTTTTGGAGTATATTTTTAGTTAATGCTGGGATGGTCGAGTGGGATCCCCCACTCCCCCCTCACCAGACAGCCGGAGAAGAGTTCAGTGCAGACTAGAGTCCAGTTCAGATCTCAGCCTCGGAGGTCTCACAGGCCTTATCGATAAATAAAGCTTAATGACTAATGGAACCTGTGTTTTATTAAACCTGCCCAGGTTTTTATCCGATCCGTGAATGAGTACCTACGCCAACTTTTGGGTCTGGGTTGTGGAGTTGATGGTTCGGACGAGGGCGCGAACTAGTGAAGACCAGGTCCTGTTATCCAGGGTCTTCACTGGCTTGCGCTCTCGTCTGAACCATTAACTTCAGTGGCCAGATTTTGATCTTTACTCTGCGCCTTCACCAAATTCACAGATCGGGTTAAAGGCTGGGCAGGGTTAATGAAACACAGGTTCCACTGAACTTTATTTATCGGTGAGACCTCCGAGGCTGAGAAATGAACTCTAGTCGATTCTAGGCTTGGTGAGGATGGGGGTGTGAAGGGATCCCATTCAACCATCCTCAGCATTAACCAAAAATGCAGAGGTCTGTTACAATATTTATAAACAATAAAATATATATTTGTTTCTAGGCCCGAAATTATATTCTATCACTGCCAGTTATGAAGAAGAAAGATTTCAAAGTTGTTTTCAAAGGAGCTAACACAGCAGGTAAGTCTTATCTTTCTTGACTGAACAAAAAATGTTTTATTTTTTTATAGTTAGCCATTCTTTAATCACAAAATATAGTAAGCGGTGTGACAACTAAACGTCCCTCGCGTTTTCGACAATAACGTAATCGGTTACAGAGGTGATTCTTATATAGTATTTTAAACAAATCTGAACATGTATTTTTTATATCACTTATTACTTCCCTTCCACTTTGCCGATCACACGATTTATTGTTTATGAAAACGATTCCTTCAAATGGACGCACGCATGCCCTACGTATTTATGTTGACTCGTGAGATTGCACATGCGCATACAATTTTCATCCAAAAAATGAGAGAGTACCTATATTTAAAAGTAAATTTTAAATTAAACATTATAAAAAAATAACCACCTCACCGATTTTGCCTTTAAAACGCGAAAGACTATTCAACATTTTTGCAGAGATATTGTGAAACACTTAATTAAAAAACTGGCGTTTTCCAAGAATATTGTATATTCCATGAAATGTAGGAATAGCTCTACTACTTTCGATATTGGTATCATACTCAGCCAGGTTTTAACAGGTTCAATTTTGAAACTGTACCCCTCTCCCTACCCGTGAGGATTCCCTATCTGTCGAACACATAGATTTACCTTACAGCTTACCTGATTGTGTTTTAGCTGTCGATCTCTTGGAGAGGATGCTAGAATTGGACCCAGAGAAGCGAATCAACGCCGAACAAGCTTTAGCTCATCCCTACCTCAGTCAGTATGCTGACCCATCCGACGAACCTGTCTCACAACCCTATGATGAGAGCTTTGAACATATGGAACTAACAGTTGAAAAGTGGAAAGGTAAAATCAACTCTCGAATTCTTATTATAAATTATTGAGCGGAGCTCATTCTGGAGTGAAACGGAAGAATGAGCGTAGCTAAATCTTTAGACGACTCGTGTGTTTCGTTTGTGCCCCTCCTGCATTAAAACTGTTTATCTGATCCTGATCAATTTTTGCATATTGATGGATGTCAGTCACGTGAAGGTTGTTAAAAAATAATTTCGAAAATCGGACGTACCACGGAGGAATAATCACCGAAAATATGTTCATCCATAGACTTCAATGCGAAACGTTCAAATTCTTCTCAATCGACAATGGCATGAAGCGCGCGCATGAAATTGAGGTCATAGGTCGACGTCAAGAGTAAGATTTGTTTAAAAAAATAATATATAATATAATAATAAAAAAATAATCAGAGGAAATAATTATATAAAATCGAAGTACCATCGAGGAATAATCACTGAAAAAAACAATGAAACTGAGACCATTGTTGGAAGACATTGTTGCGGTGCTGCGCGTGAATTAAAAGTTCTCGGCGAAGCTCTTGACAAATTTTTCGGGAGAGAAAATTATTTTGGACCATATTTTTTCGTAAATAAAGTATATTCCTTGACGATAACCACGTTTTGTCGCATGGAGGGAGCTCGCGGCATAAGCTAAGCGAGTGACCGCTAATGAATTTAAAGTTCAAGGTATAGGCAATTTGTGTCACGGCTCCGCTCAATATTTGCAATTAGCAGAATGCATTGCATACCTAGTTTAAATGTATTCTTTTTTTTTTGCACCAAGGAGTTCAGTTTTATATGGTCGGAACGAGTCCAGATGTTATGTGCTTGAATAGATAAATTTAGTTAGTGAAAAAAGAGATAAAATGCAATGCATTCATTAGCCATAGCCACGCATAACGAATATCTTCAGAAAAGGATTGTGTAAATGGATATAATTTTTTCCCCAGCTATATATAGTTATCTTATTGGTCTAGAATCACCGGAATTTCATGTTTTCCGACTCCCTGAGTCTGAAGATGTCGTTGGTTGAATCACCGGCAGTGTACTTCCACAGCTCGAATTATTTGTAATAAACGTAGTGTCGCTCTCCCTTTAAACATTTTCTACTTGGAAGGCCTCCCCTATTTTTTCACATATTTCATTGTTTCGAAATCTATTGAAATGGAATTTTGCTCTTCTAAAAATCATTATCTCTTTCCCGAATTGAAAAATAAAGACAACTCTTCCTGATTCTAAAAGTTCTTCGAATACGTTTTTGAATGATGTTTTCCATGACTTCGGAAAATTTGGAATCGCTGCCATTTTTGGGACGATTTTCAGGTGGCATAGAGCTTTGGTTTCATGGATTCACCACTGTCACGGGTTCGAATATCGTCCGGAGGAGAGTTTTATTTTATATATATAACTTTTCTTCCTGGCCACTCCGATAACGTAGCCCAAAAATTGAAAAATAAAAATTGGCTACACCCACCCCTTTAACAGTCCAAAGGAAATGTCCATAAGGGTGGGCGTTATTAAAAAAAAAAAAAAAAAAAAAAAAAAACAGTCGGTAGAACCTCCTAGATATTCAAATATTTTTGAACAGTCACTATGTATATACTTTTTATTATATTTTCAGAGCTGATTTACGAAGAAGTGACTTCCTTCAGGCCCCAGTGTCTTCCAGCCCCGCAGGATCCTGGATCATTTCCAAACTAACTTTTATGCTTCTAAAATAAATGATTTGTTAAGTTTAATTAAAATATTTTTCTTGTTTTTCTCTCTTTTTCTCCCCCTCGCCTTTGTTCGGTAATTTATTTCAACAAAGTCCTCGATGAATCTCCGACAATGTACTTCTTCAGCTCCAATGTTTTTGTAATTAACTAAGTGTTCATTCCCTTCGTCCTCTCGATTTGTTTAAAAATCAATCATATGGAGTTCTGAATCCAGGAATACAATTTCTTGTCAGATTGTTCATTTCATCGAGAGTTATTGGAGTTGACCCATTCCATTTCAGTTCATTCAGGAGTTGGTACATATTTAATGAGACTATTAGAGACCAAAATTCTGGGGGTATTGAGGGTCAGTCAATGAAGAGAACACTTTTCAAATGCCAACGTTTCGATATATTTCATATCATCATCAGGGCCTAACAAACATGGGGGTATCAAGATTAGAAAAATATAATGGGTGATCGATTAACATTATATATAGGTACATAAATATACATTCACTCATACAACTCCACATAAATACATATTACATAAATACATATTAGGATGTATATATGTATTTATGTGGAGTTGTATGAGTGAATGTATATTTATGTACCTATATATAATTTTAATCGATCACCCATTATATTTTTCTAATCTTGATACCCCCATGTTTGTTAGGCCCTGATGATGATATGAAATATATCGAAACGTTGGCATTTGAATAGTGTTCTCTTCATTGACTGACCCTCAATACCCCCAGAATTTTGAATTCTACAGTCGCTAGCAAACATCTACTATTAGAGACGTTTGTGAAAATTTCTCTCCGTTGATCCTTAAAAACTTTCAGCACTTTATACTTTAAAAGATCAGCTAAAGCTTTATGTGCTGGTTGCCCTTTTACGTTCAAAGAAATTTTTTCTTTGTTTGAAAATCTTCCATAAGTGCTGAACCTGGTATAAGTTTGAAATGTATAAATGTTAAAAAATCATTTCAAACTGGCATTAGTGGATGTAAGAAAGTTCAATGTTACTTAACATTTTTTTTGCAGAGATATTGTGAAATACTTTTAAAAAAATATAGAGAAAAACGTATTTTTTTTTTTTTTTTTTGTCTATTTCACAAAATATATGGTATTGGTACCATCTTCAGACGCGACTTAACAAATACTATATGTTTAGTCGTGGCTGAAGATACTTCGGTACTTGGTACTTTCGAGTACATTTCGTACGTTTTTCTTTATAAAGTGCATTATGTTTCATTGTAGGTATTCTGAGTGATTTTCTTACACCCAGTAAAGAGTGAAAATGAATTTGAGGGGAAGGGAGGGTGTGATCTGCAAAAAACATGGTGTATGTAGAAAAGAGTTATATGATAACATTAGATTTATTTTTTTAATTATGCGTATATCACATTTATTACAGACAAGGAAGTATACGCTTTTTATGAGGAGGTTGATAAGTGTAATCTCCTATATTTGAATTCCAAATATTGAACTACTCTAATTATCAAATTCAGATAAATATTTTGTAAAAATCTGAAGAAATAAGTCAGTTTCACTATAAATAATGATTAAAAATAAACCTTTACAAAGGAGGGATTTATTTTTCTTGTTTATTCACTGTAGATCCGAACCCCTGCTCTCAGTAGATTTTTAGGTTAGGTTTTATGACTCATGCCCGGGCTTTAACAACGAGGTCATATCGCCTACTACCAGAGCGCTCTTTCGTCACTCTGGTGGACATGAGCCCGACTCTACTGTGGGAGTCCTAAATTTTGCCTACCCTAAATTTTTATTCATCTAGGGTAGGGGTCTTTAACGAGTACCTGACATCGTACAAGCTCGGGACCATCGCTTAACGTCCCATCCGAAGGACGGCGTGCTTAAGTTTATTTTACCTCCCAGATTAAATAGACTAAGGGCCTCGGTCGGGTTACGAACCCACGACCTTGAGCTCAGAAGTCAAGCACGCATACCACTGAGCTACCGGCGCCCTCTCTCAGTAGATAAGTGGCTACTCTATCACTTCACTATCAGGCCTCGGATAAATTTACAATTACAACACAAGGCCTTCCATACTTTTCGAGAGCAAAGAGTTTTGAAATATAGAAACGGTGAATGTAGCTAACTTTGAAAATTCTTATAAAAGAAACAAAAATCCATCTAAGTCCGATTTCACTTTTTTTTTTTTTTTTCAAGAAATGGCTTGCAGACTGCTTTTTGCGTTTTTGTACATTTCGAATGTAAATATCCAGCCAAAGAAATAGCTCAGGAGAACTAAAAAACTACCCATAGATATAGATAGATCAGCCGGAATATTATATTTTGACGATTGTTCCAATTCTTTCCATTCTATAATTTTCCATACTCCAGAAAAAAACGATTTTAAAAAATTTATTTTCACCTCTCAAGCTGATTTAAGTATTAGTAGGGGGGAAGGATTCTGAGTTTTCACTTAAATTTCAAGCTTTTCAATCCAAAAACGAAGAACAATGCATGTCTGTCTGCGTACACGATATCTCCCGATGGGATGAATTTATCGTCACAAAATTTCGTATATGTATCCAGAATGAAAACGACTCTTATTAGTTTTCAGCTTAGTTGGCCAAAAAGTAACTACAAAAATCTAATTACTGTCGATATAATGGATGTGTACCGACATGAAATTTTTTATGTTTGCCCGAAACTCCATAAGGATGACACATATGCATGTTTAGGCGAATCAGTCATAGGAATTGGGGAAATCAGACAGGGGGGTTCAACTTACACCCTGCCGATGTTATGGAATGTACCTACACGAAATTTTGTATTTTGATTCAAAACCCTACATAAAAAACGACCTAGTCATTTTCAGTTAGATTGGACATAAGAAGGGGAGGGGGGATTCAACTCAAACTAATAACTGCCGATGTAATGAATGTACCGAAAAGGAATTGTATATGATACTTAAATTGTTTTCAGAGTTTGTATGTGAAAATTGTGTAGGAAATTGTACGTATATGTAAAGCCAGAACCCCATAAAGAGGACACCTATTGTTTGGTTTTACATTATGCCCTCTAAACTCCACCTTTCTTTTGGGGGCGATTTGACTGAAAATCTGTAGGAGTATTATAGAATTCAGAATTGATATATTAAATACCGTGCCCATTTATTCATTCTATTGCGAATAAATATTGTTTTGCCGTTAAACCTCTCCTTTAAACACTTTTTCGATTTGGCTGTATAACAATAGGTTTTTTAGTGAGGTCTGAGTTTACGTACAAACTTTTGTGTCGATTCTCTCATTTAATCGAGAGATTAGTTATTACGACTCATGCCCGGGCTTTAACTACGAGGTCATATCGCCTACTACACTCTTTCGTCGCTCTGGTGGACATGAGCCCCACTCTACTCTTGGGAGTCCTGTCAAACAGGCTCGGGACCATCGCTTAACATCCCATCTGAAGGACGGCATGCTTAAGTTCTTTTTTTACCTCTCAGATAAAATAAACTAAGGGCCTCGGCCGGGTTTCGAACCAACGATCTTGAACTCAGTAAGCGAGCACGCATACTACTGAGCTACCTGAGCTTATCACCATTTTTGACTGATTCCATAACTTCCTCTATACTAAGGTAAGCTGGGAAAGTAAAAAATTATTGCTTTGTTACTGACTAAAAAACCTGTCAAATATGAAATAGTGGTTAAAACGTTTTCACTTTACGCATAAGTAATTATGCAATGTGTAATAGTGTTAGAGAAGTAAATAGTAAATATAAGGAAGACAAAAATTTTACAAACAAACCATTTGGAAATAAGGAATTTCAGAGAGCCATTTTAACTGTGCACAAATATTAACAGTAAAATAATGAAGAGACCACTTGCAGGAGATCTGACTGACGTAGATTAGAGCAAGTATTTCACTAGCCCAGCTATAGTAGTATATATAGGGGAATTTATGTAATTGGCCAAAAATTCGATATTGAGTTTTTAACGTTTTTATTATTTTATTTGTATTTATATTATTTATTTTAGTCTGAGAACACGATAACTCCCGATAGAATAAATATGTCGATAAAAAGTCGTATATGTGGATCCAGAAGCCCATAATAAATCTGAAAAAATTAATATATCTACTCGAAAATTTCTAATGTATTCAGAAGTCTATAAGGATGGACGCATTGATTTCCGGCTAAAGAGAAGGGAAGGTTTAGATTACCTACTTATGGGACGGACTTACCTACCAAAGCCTAATAACTCTGACGAATGAATATATCAACATGATTTATGTCTATTCAGACCTCCCTAAGTAAAGCCAAGAGAAAAACTAGTTTAGAGGGAGAGCAAACGCTTAGTTACATTCGAGTTGGGAAAGTACGTTGCCGGTGATTCACAGATGATATTTTCTTTAAGTGAAAACCGGTTTGAACGCCCAGTGTCGTTTACGAAACTTTTGAAATTATGGGGAAACGCCAATGTAAAAACTAATTATGCATCTTTTGGGGGAAGGGAGGACAGAGCAAGAAAAAATTAAATCACTTTTCAAGATCTAGAAATATAAAAAATGTCGACTTGGAATATTTTTCTGCAGCAGTACTACGAAAAATCAAAAATATTGAGGATAATACAAAGTAATTAATCACTTGAGATAAATTTATCGATTATTATTAGTCATAATGTATTTACAATAGATAAGATATAACAATTTAGGTCTTGGAGCATCTGTTGATTCTAGTATCTGTTTACTGTCGCCCAGTAGTTACAGTAACTGTTAAGATCTACTTGAGAAAGGTAACTACTTCGGTACTTTTTATGATTTCCGAAAATATATTGGGTCTTTTCACGCCTAAAGTTCATTTTTCCAATGGCATGTTTTCAATTGTCATATCATTTTGATATATTGTTTTTTTCCTCTAAAATGAAGGGCTCCAAAACTATTAGTCGTAAACGTTTTCTTTTTGTTTTGTTTTTTTTAGATATACATATGACAATATTTTTTAAAATAATGTATAATGAAGGACCTACGGCATTTTTAAAAAATTATTATTGTATTCACATCGAGAAATAAAACTAATGAAGCAGTTAAATTGAAAAATAGTTTCATCAATACTTTTTCTGAATTCAAAATGATTCTTTTAAATTGTTCAACATTTTTGAGTTGAATGTGCCGCTGAGTAGCAATCTATTGCATTGATAACTTTTGCATCAATTTAGGTCCTTCAACTGGTGATATAATACTGCACAGTAGCAGTTTAAAGTAACAGTTAAGATCTATTCGAGAGGGGTAAGTTATGTAATCAAGAAAAAAATTGAAGTTCAGTTTTTCATGCTTCAGAATTGAATTAAGATGATTTCTAGAAAATGTAGATCCGTCCCAGCCCCGCCGCAACATATATCAGTGCCCTAGGCGAAAATCTACCTTGCGCCCTCTTGTAAGGAGAGAAAATTTCAATAATTAAAAAATAAAACTTCATAAAAAAATTGTTTAATGTTTAAATTTATTATAAAAAAAGAAAAAAAAAAATATATACTATATATAAAAAAAATTATAAAAACAACATATATTTTCATAATATATCTGAAAAAATGATTGAAAGACAACAAATTGTATCAATTTTTGTATTAAAATATTATTGCGCATTCCGTGGATATTTGTGCCAGAGCCGCACTTAAGGAGCCAAAGAGCCACATGCGGCTCTGGAGCCGCACTCTGCCGACCACTGGCGTTACCCAATACTCCCTGAGGAACGACTTATGGTTACTCTGCGATTTCTTAAATGATTAGATTTGGGAGGGAGATATGCGCCCGCGCGGCACGCGTACAACGTGAAGAAAGGACAGCAGGAGTGGGAGAAACAACATTTATCAAATATTGGATGAGAATGCAAACAATGATAAAAGACAAATTTTATTAAACTTGAGCTATTATACTATCACATTTATCCTTAAAAGTTCTTTTATAAAATGTCTTCTTTGTCAAAGAACTTTCATAGTGTAATACCCGCCTAATGCATATAATGAAAAACATGATATAACAACAATGGTGAGCTTATCATGACAAATAGACCAACTGGATAAAATGTATTCAATATAATTCGTAGAAACATTTTTCTCTCAGAACTAAGAAAAGCGAAGTTTCTTAACAAATTGTCTATTCCACAAAATACGTACAATACTTGGAAGTACTTTCGGTATTACTACCATCTTCAGATACGTGCAGTATTTCTGCAGAAAATGTAATCATTTTTGTCTTATTTGCAAGGTTGAAGATGCTACTCAAATGGGGGATAGTAAGCGCTGGAAAAATAAGCAATGACTTTGTAATTTCTCTGAAATGTCTGCCTAAAGAGGAACACATAGTTACCGCGATTGCTGCCAGCAGTAAAAACAGAGCTGATCAATTTGCCAAAAAACATGGTATATCTAGAGCTTATGGCTCTTATGAAGAACTTGCTCAAGACAAAAACGTAGGTAAGTATTTTTATAAACAGGTACATATGAAGAAATATACGCATTTTTGTTAGTATTAAATTTGTATTTACGTTTTTTTCTTAAACTCTTATTTGGGTTGTTCAGAAGCTAATCAGTGTTGTCCGTAAGAGGATAGTCCATTTTTTTCTAAATAATTAACTGTTATTTAATTGTTATAGCAGTCATTAAGAAAAAATAAACTGTCATTATATGAAGATAATGAAAGACCTTTATTAGTATAATTGCAAACATATTTTTTAACTGCAAATGTCGCTATTTCTATTCTCCCGATAAAATATTTTTTTTTTACTTATGCTGATTACTTCTGAACAACCCCTTTAAATCTCTTCACTTCTAGATTTTTTTTTAAAGGTTTAACTTAGATTTCTTGTTCGTTTTACATTTTTCGTTAATTTAACAAGAATAGATATTTACCAAAAAAAAAAATTGTTAATATTAAATGGATGAGTATTGAAAATTAAAGGAAAAAAAAAGAAATGCATCGTTTCGTGTTCTCTATTTCTACTCTGTTTTAGATGTGGTGTACATTGGCTCGATAAATACTGAACATATTTCCCAGGCAAAATTGATGTTGGAAAATGGAAAACATGTTTTATGTGAAAAGCCGTTATGTCTCAATTATAAACAGACCCTTGACTTGGTTGCGGTACGATTACGTTTTATAATTATTATAAACCTGCTGTGGTACCCTCTTTTGCTGGGAAATATTACAATTTTTATGCCATTTCCAGTTTTAGAAATTTCAATAAGTGCAATATCGTAATCGTAAAATAAGTTGGTAAATGCATCGAAATTGCAAGAAAGGTAACAGAGCTTTCTTGTTTTTTTAGTTTAGGAGCTATCCTAAAAGTTTTCTAACTTTATCTTTTCTCATTAATGCCCGGAGAAAGTATTGTTATAAAATGCGGATACTCACTTTACTCAGCTCATCAAACTGAATTTGGTCTTTTTTCACTACAGTATATATGTACTGTTATGAGATTAATGTTGAATAATATCTTGAATTAGTAAGAAGTGAGAAGCTAGTCGGCTGAAGCTCTTGTTTTTCTTCAATTAATTATCTTGGATACCCTTGGACCTAAAGGTTTATCCGGGATTTTTTTGTTGGGGATTTACTGCTCTTCAATCCTGTAAAAAATTTACCAGATGCATAAAAGAAGAGATATATTGAAAAAAGTATTTTTAAAACGGCATTTTTGTGTTACATGACCCTGTGTCGTCATTAATGTATTATTATTATTTTTTTATTTTTTTTTTTTCAGTTTGCAAAAACTAAAAATCTCTTTTTTATGGAAGCCATCTGGTCGAGATTTTTTCCTGTCTACAAGGAATTGAAGAGGCTTTTGGCTGAAGGCACTATAGGGGATATTTATTATTTGAGAGTGGCATTCGGGGTTGTTATTGACGATGTTCCCCGTGTAAGGTAAAATTATATTTTTTCTGATTTCTTATTTTTTTTTTTACATTATATAGTGTAAAAAAAGTTAGAATTTAGCTTAGCTCTGTATTTTTTTTCTTCTATCTAGCGCAGTTAGAATTTAGCTTAGCTCTGTATTTGTTTTCTTCTATCTAGCGCAGTTAGAATTTAGCTTAGCTCTGTATTTTTTTTGTTCTATATGGCGCATGCACATTTCATAGAGAAATCGAAATAGAAGAAAAAAATACAGAGCTAAGGTAAATTCTAACTTATTTATTATTTTTTTTACAGCAATAAAAATCTGGGTGGAGGTGTACTTCTGGACATTGGGGTGTACGTTATTCAGCTTGCGAATCTGGTTTTCGGATGCGAACCTTCGCATATAGTAGCCGGAGCGCATCTGAATGACGATCAGGTGGATGAAAGTGGCGACTACATACTACACTATCCAGGAGGAAAAACTGCCAACCTCACTACTCATTCAAAAATTAAGTTGAACAATTCTGCAATAATTTACGGAACAAAAGGACAAATTGAGGTAATGTTGTCTATATACTGTGTAACAGCTAGGTTAATACTAAAGGTAATAATGTGTACCAGAAACTACTAGGATGGGAATATTTTGTTAAAAAAAAATAAAATAAATTGACAAATATATTTCTTCTATTTCGGAAAGAAATAAAAATGTCATTAACAAAATCCATACATCTTCGGGTACTCTACCTGTAACTATCCAATTAAAAATATCTATCAAAGAGAAATCAACCTAAGAAACAACCGCCTAGAATGAAGAGAGAATTATATTACCTTTTATTAAAAATGAAAACTGGAATCGCCATCCGCCATGGATTGATACGCAAAAATGAATTAAAATGTATAAGACGTTTTGGTCAATTATTTGGGAAAACCATGGATAAATAAATGTCTTTATCTTATATCTTTTTCAGATCGAAGAACCTTTTTGGTGTCCCACAAATTTGAAAACTCCGAAAGGAAATTTACATTTTCCTCTTCCGGAAGTAAGTGATGAGATTAACTACACCAACTCTCTCGGTCTTATGTATGAAGCTCAGGAAGTCAGAAAGTGCATTATAGCAGGTAACTCAGCACTCCATTGCACACAGCAGGTTTCGTCTTCTCACCCTTCCCCCTTTCGTGGAAAATAACCAAATGTCGAGGGCGGGCATTTAGAAAAGTTACATTTTGAGCCATCACTTTGAAACTGTAAAGTTACGTCTACATTGGTGCACTTTTGCTTTCAATAAGGGCATGCGTCATAGCGCACGTGGAAGGGAAGTGGAGGCATGCGCACAGCGCATGCCTCTTGGATGTTGGCAGATGACAATCCCACTAGCGCAAGCCACGACGCAGGCATATCCAACTGCTTGGATTTTTTTCGTTCAACTCGGGGGGGGGGGGGGGGGGGGGGAGGGGGTTGTTACCCACCCAACCTTGCCTACGCGCCTGGAACAGGCGCTAGGAAACAAGGATCCAACTTGATAAAACTATGAAGCCACCCAGCTTTTTAAAAAAATATGCTCTAAACATCTATGTTTAATTTGATTGCCGTCCGTTTCATTTTTGAATTAGACTATAATTGTTTTTAACATTTGATTTTACTTACCTTCACGTAATCTTTGAGTGCTTCTACTATAGCCTGTAACACCTGTGGTAACATGACGGAAATAAACTGTTTCGAGACTTTGAATAAGTACATTAGTGACATAAACGAATCACCCGTTGCTAAATAACGAAGTGCAATAGCTAATTACACTTTGGCTGGTATTGCATCTCTGAAATTGGTGTCCTGCTTTGCAATTTTGGGCTCAACCAGTAGAAAAAGTCTGTAGAACTCAGTTTTGGACATTCGACAAAAATTTTTAAAGAGAACTCCATCATCAAAATATTCCAGTTCATTTATGAAATTAAAGTTGCGTGCATATAAAAAATCCTTCAACCAACGTAGTTTTTTCTTACTTTGGGTTTTACTTTTTTTAATTACGACAAACGCTGCACTAACTCCCATTAATAACTCCGCATTAACTGACATTTTCTAAAAGTACAAGACTAGAGTTAAAAAAATGTATTAGGTGCCTACAAAATGTACTATTAACTAAGTTGTTAAAAAATAGGTATTGAAAATTTATTAATATTGAACGAAAACAACGAAAAGTGTCGAATCAATGTGGACACTTCGACGCATGCGTCAACCTCTGTTCAACAAGGGCATGCAATGTTGAAAAATGAAAACGCAAGTTGAAACGCATGTTGAATTGAAAGGGGAAGACGCAAGCGCACCAATGTAGACATACCCTAAGAGCTAAGAGTCACGTTTTCTAACAAAAGTTGTTCAGTCAACGAACTGCCATCTTCAAATTTTGTTATGGGATTTTATACATCACCAGAAGTGGACTTGCGATGCAACGTTTGAAAGACCCTTTCAAGTACTCTTACAAGCTAAACGAGTTATTTACGTTTGCATATACTGATTTTTTAATTATTTTTATTTTTTGATGATTTATGTTCAGGATTTTCATAAAGAATATTGCTGCTGTATTGTAAATTCAGAAAACATTTTTAATTGCATAATTTAATTTCTAGGCCTCACAGAAAGTTCGGAGGTAACTCATGATGAAAGTGTTGCTTTGGCAAAAATCAAGGAAGAAATATGTACCATCATTGGCTTGAAATTCAACACTTGAGCTTCAGAATTTCAGTTTGGCTTGGACTGTGGGACACATACTCCTCGGTGTGTTAGCTGTAACCTTATCTCTCGGAACTGCTTTGTTTATTTCATTTACTTATACATTTGTCCTCCTAGTTTTTCAAAAAGCAGACGATTATTTTTCGGGCCTAAATATAATACGACCAATTATCAATCTTCTCTGATTTGTTTTCTTATAGCTCCGAGAGATTTATTAAGTTTTGTTTTACTTTATTTAATTAAGTTCTTGCTATATAAATATATATATATATTTTTTTTTACTTATAAAAGCTAATGTGAGCTTAGACCTATTGCCTTATTTGTTAGTATATATATATATATATAATTAGTATATAATAACAAAATAATTCATATAAAAATAAATACTGTTTTTCAGGGTTTTATAGCTCAATACAGAAACTTAGTTATTCTTGTTGTGTCTGTCTGTCTGTCCCCTCCACCCAGAATCCAAACGATTCAACGCAGACCTCAAATTTGGTTTGTAGATTGGTGGCGCAACGACAAAAACATCCGTAGTACAAGTTTACGGAAAATTCTGGTGCGCGAATAAATATATATTTCACATATGTATATATAAATAGGACATTAAACTAAATGTATTGAAAATTATACCGAATTTATTTGTTGAAATTTACAAAAATAGCGACCGTAATAGCGGCAAACGTGTTATACTATTTGAAACGGGAATGTAATGAGGTAGCCAAAGACAGAGAAAATAAAGAAAAGTTTGAGAACATTTATGCGCCCTATATGTTGTTACAATTAACAAAAAAAAAAAAAAAAAAATGCAAGGGCACCCAAAGGACCTATCGAAACCCTTAACATGAATCTTGATTCAGTTCTTGAAATATTAATAATGGTGACCATTAATAATGACAATGCAATTCCCTCATAATAATAAACTACGGTGTTTATAATGCACTTTAATGTAAACACGATACTATAGAAGAAGCCTTAATATACATATGCCATTGCTGTTGTTAACTCTCGTAATTATAAACTGTAGTTACAATACACTATAGTGTATGTAAGACACTATTGAAACCTCAATATAGAGATGTCGTTGATATAATACACAATCGTAGAATGGACAAACATTCGAAAAGGCCCATAATTTTTATAAATTATTTAAGATAGTGAAAATGAAATTTATCAAATATATACAAACATTTATTAACAGTTTGGTTTTCATACAAATATACACAATGGGTTCCAAAATTTATCTTTCAATTAAATATTTATTTTAATACTTTTTTGGTAACGTTACTTCTTATTAACAAAATCTTCCCCTTTTTGTATATTTTTCTTCAATTCAGGAATGGCTGCTTTGACAAGGCCTTCCTCAAAAGGAGACAGCTTTGGTATACCTAAATTCTTCTGAACACCATTAGGCTGAAACAATAATAAATACATTAAAATTAATAAATAATTTGTAAATTATGTAAATGTCACTAAAGGACTGTTCCGCCCCAAAAATTGGGTATTTTTTGGAAGTTAATTTTCAAAAAGTCTCAATAAAAAATGTATCGGGTCCTTTCAAAAGTTCTGTCGTTTTTTTAGGTAATTAAAAATTAAAAAAAGAAATATATATATAATCATTTTATTCATCAAAATAATCGCCATCACATTCAACTTTATCCCAACGTGATGGAAGGTCTCAAATACCTTTTTTTAAAAAACAATGGATTTTTGCTGCCAAAAACTTACTTAAATCCTATTCTAGGCTTTGCCGGTTCTCAAAACATTTCTGCTTGAGGCTATTGTCCAGAGATCTGAAAAGCTGATAATCAGTAGGAGATAGGTCTGGGGAATATGGCGGGTGGGGTAAAGTTTCCCATCCAATATCTATCAATCTATCCTGGTCAACCTTGCCGTATGTGGCCAAGCATTGTCCTGAAAGAGCAAGGGTCCTATTCTATTCACTAGTCCTGAACCGAATATTTTAAGTTTAGACTGACAGCGGTCTAATATCGGGCAGTAGACCTCTGCAGGATGGTTTGCCCCTGACTTAGGAGCTCATAGTGCACGTCCAGAAAACCACCAATAACACCTTTTTCGGATAAGATCAGGTTTCGGAAATTTTATTGGTTCTTCATCAGCTGAGAGCCATTGATAACACCGCCTAAAATTATTGTATATACCCATTTTTCATTGCAAATGATTATTCTGTCTAAAAATGGATAATTATTTAATGGAGAAGCTAGAGATGAAGATGTTGTTAATCGAATCATCTTACTGGCTTCCGATAACTTGTGAGGGACCCATTTGTCAAGCTTTTTTACTTTTTCCCATTTGATGTAGGTATCTCCAGGCTGTTGCTTCTGAAATATCTAGTCTATTACCTATTTCCGAACATGTTTGACGTGGATCCGACTCTATTAATTCCCGAACTTGCTGTTCTTCAGCAACTTGAGGTCTTCCAGGAAGAGCCCCATCTTCGAGCGTTTCGTCGCCTTGACGAAATTCGGAAAACCAAAATTTAGCTTTACGCTCAGAGACAGCTTTCTCACCAAACACGGAGCATATTTTTCGAGCGGCCACAGTAGCTTTTAAGTCGAGTTTAAGCTCATAATGTAAAATCGACCTAATTTGAATTTCAATGCAAACAATTTTAATAAATTCGTTTGAACGTCTAGCAGTGACTGGATTAAAATATTATACTGTTTTCACAGATAGTAAACAATGCTGTTTACATTAGCAAAGGTCGCATTGGAATTAAAATCATAACAAGGACGCTACAGTCAAAATAAACATTTCTTTAAAAAAAAAAAGACAGGACTTTTGAAAGGACCATATACTATTAATTTTCTGATCCTTTAAGAATGCTTTCCATTTATTACAAGAATATCCAACAAATATTAACAGAGATAATTTGATTGTAACTTGATTTTTCGAAAGATCATAATAAATATCTGAAAAACTATTGAAGATAACTTAAATATTTACTCATCGTAAAAATTAATTTTTTCCGATCAATTGTGCTAAAATAAAAAATTAAAATTTCCTTAAAATGGCAGCCTATCGTACTGTCTCTAGGTCTGCGCTACAGGTGCTGGCAGGAGCTCCACTCATAGACTTGGTCTTGAACGAGGCTGTCGCCCTCCAAGCTATTCTTCTTTAAGAGGAAGAACAACCCGAACTGTTCGTGCGGCAGAGGCGAGACCGCAGAACATGTGGTTCTCTAATGTCCGCTGTACGACGGGCCTAGGGTAGAGTTGATATGCGGGACAGGATCGTACCTGGGACTCGACCTACGGCAGCTGGTGACGGAAACCGGCTACCTAGTGATCAGCCGATTTGTCGCCTCCTGGCGGAGAAAGAAGGAAGCACTATGCCCCTGCAATGGGGACGACTATAGATAGGCAAGCCGGTGGTCGACCCCGGTGCCCCACCGTATTACAACCAGTGAGCGCCGTACATTTATCCCGAAAAATTAAGGTGGGCAGGGAGTGACCGCGCTGATCGTCGCAGATGGTCGGCGGCGGTCACTTCTAGCCTACCACAGCAACATAATTATTTTATTTTTGTTTTTACTTGAACTATAATAAACTTGTTCGACCCTCATTTCCCCGACGATTCGGGGAACGGGTGTCGTGGCCTCCACCGAAGGTCGGCAACACCCCCAGAAAAAAAAATTAATTAAAAAAACATATTGGTAATCCGAGCTAGGGACACTCACTTTTAGTGATTTTTTTTTTTTTTTATTTGACCACGTGTTTATTTTTCGAGAAAAAATTCGGCCAACAAGAAAAATAAGTCTATAAACTCAAATAAAAATTATCTAAAATACATACTCCGAGAACTAAGGGTGTAGAGAAATATTTGATGCCGGGTTGTACATCGGAAGTCACATAAGCACATTCGGTAACATCCTTTTCACCGCTGATCGCACGGCAAAGCGAATTGGCGAAGCGAGCGCCGGCGTATGCCATGGACAAGGTGGCTGAACCAGCACCTGCTTTAGCTTTCACTACTTCCGTTCCAGCCTCCTATGAAAAAAAAAAAAAAAAAGAAAGGAAAAAATATTAGTTACATCATGATCTTTATTTTTTTTAGAACTGTGTTAGTATAAAAAATGAGAATTCAGGGCCAGTAATCTTCAGATAATCTCCCCACTGGTTATTCTACCCTTTGTAATGGCATTACGATATTGACTCTATCCCTCACCAGGGGCGCTCCAAGCTCGCTAATTTCAAAATCTCTAATGGAAAGTTGGGTCAAGTACCTCATTTTTAAAAAGAGCTACTTTTCTTCGAAACCCCTCATTATTCAAAAGGGTGGCCCATAGAAACGTAATATCTCTTTTTTAAAAATTTTCTCTCGCACTCAACCAAATCGATACACAAAACAAACTACTGTTCCTTGTGACCACGATATTCCATGATCACATTCAGAAATTCTCCCTCCTCTTAGTGATCCCGCAAGTGGTCACGTAACAATGCTTAACGAGTAACAAGATGGAGCAGTATCATAACAACAACAACGTTCAACTTTCCCTTGTCCATTTTGTATAAGTTATTAATTTTTTGGTTAAATATTTCATATATTTAAAAATTTTCATGTTTTAACTAAAAAAAAAAAAAACGGTAATGTAATCATAAAGTGACTGGGATGGATCAAAATAAAAATATTGTGTAGAAAAATTCTTCAAACTCTTATGAAAATAAAATAAATATATGTAATGTGACCATAACATGACTTTCTTATACCAAACACGTTTTAACAGATCACTCTCCTTCCCCCTCCTCCCTCTCAAAACCATTTCATACTGGCGATATTGGGAAAATGAAAGTAATATGTTGGAGTCAGCGGTCTTCTTTTTCATTTAACAGCGTAATTCCGAAAGTGACTTTCTTATAACCAGTAACGCCAGTATCAAATTATTTTGAGAGAAAGGAAATGATATTAATACTATTTGATTGACTAATCCTTATTTTAAAGAATATTTGATACTATTTTCACATATTTAAATATCATATGTTTACCTTTGTAGTTATTCATATTGGTTACGTTTTGAATAGTCCATATTTTGTTACAAGACCTAATTGTTAATTTCTAAAGTAAGTACGAGCAGAATCGATTGTAACTGCATTTCTTCATTTACACTTCACATGTGCCTTCGTAGTTCGAAATGCATAACAAATAAACACTATTTGGATTGTAAGATGTACGGTTGTCACTGCATGAAGTGGTGGAATCAGTTTATAATAAATACCATTTTTCTAGTATCTTCAACATCATAAATCAGGAAATAAAAATGTGAGAAAAAAAATTACTTGAATTCTTGTGGTTAATGGGCTGATTTCCGCTTCATCAAAAGTAACTTTGGGTGTAACTTGTGATAGAAGAGGGATGATAGTAACACCTGAATGTCCTCCGATCACAGGAACGTTAACTTTCCTAGGATCCAGGCTCTGGAAACAATAACAATGATTAACAGCAAGTTGTAATAACAACTAAGAGTATGACACTTAACTTTTCCTGCAGAGATATTGTGAAAAAATAAAATAGTTTTTAAAAATATTGTCCATTACAGGAGGAAGGACAAGAGATGCCCCGCGGACAGGAGAAGGGTCAGATCGGGATGTGAACCTGTTGGACTTCCACTTAGTATTTATTAGGTCGTGACTGAAGATGGTAGTAATATCGAAAGTAATATACAATATTTTAAGAAACGTTCGTTTTTTTCTTTATTTTTGGGGAAGAGCACGTACAAATATATGAAAAATGTGATTTTTTATTTACAATGGAGTCAGAATTCTCGCTAATCCAATAATAATCCTTAAGTTTGACTTATCCACATAACAAGGCAGCCAGCCTTATATCATAAAATATCATTAATACAGCTATATTTTTTTTATAAATTCCCGCTAATCCGAATGATTGATTATTCAAACAACTATTTCTGCAATCACAGATTCCGATTATCGGAACTCCACTGAATTCATGTCAATGAATTGTTTTGGCACTTAGACTTGTACCTGTTTTATATGGTCAAAAAGAAGCTGACTTCGTGCTGTCTAAATAAATAAATAAAATTAAAGGGAAAATAGAAAAAACGTAATTAGCATTTTTTCTATTTTTCATTAATTTAATTTACTTATCTAAGCATTCAACAAGGATTACTTCTTTACGGCCCTATGGAACTAATTGTCTTGAGTGTCTGAAAAAATATATCTAAAACATATATATATATATATATATATATATATATATATATATATATATATATATATATATATATATATATATATATATATATACTTATATATATATAATATATATATATAAATAAATTATGGAATTATGAAAACAAAATCGTTATTTATCAATTATTAGTGCCAGTCAGAATGGGTAATGAAAAAAAAAGTTTTAAGAAAAAAATAATAATAAAATACAATAAATAACTACCTTTCCTTGAGCAACAAACGCATTGGATCTGACGACGTCAAGTGTTGTAACACCAAAAAGTCTAAGAGGGTCAAATACACCAGCTTTTTTCAAAACTTCAGCAGCGATAGGAACCGTGCTATTTACCTGTCAAAAGTAAAGAAATGTTATCAAACATCCAAAGTCAAAAACAATTTTTTAGACCATATTTTCAGACTTCAAATTGGTTCTCTGGTAGAATGAAGGCCAAGGCAGGCTTATAGAGGTGAAGGTTGGCAGTTCGAATCCAGCCTGGGCCACTCATTCATGTGCAAATTTTGCCAAGTGAGTTTTTGCGTAAAATTACCTATAGCAAAAGAAGGGATGATGCATTAAAAACTTTGGAGTTCATACCAAAGTTTTCTATAACCCAGCGAGAAAATATGAAAATATTATATCTTTACCGCATCCAGGGTGACATTTGTCTGCCTGGGAAAGAGAGAACAGATTTTATTGCTTCAACTAATCTAGAGATCAACTAATCAACAAACAAACCCACCTTTGTAACACAAAATAGGAGGGAGGTTATCGACATCACACTGGGCTCATACTATATTTAAACCAGAATAAAAAAATGCATATATCTAAGGAAAACTCGTATCAAATTACAGATAATATCTGAGTATTATATGATTCCAATGAACCCAAACCGTTTGAGGACATACGACTCCTGAAATAAGAATATTACATTGGCGGTGCGACAAGCGTTCGATCTAAGAACAAAAACACGGAGACTTTTCAACAGAGCTAAATGTACAGGTCAGTGGGAAACTTACATAAAAGAAGATGTGTTAGGAAGTAAAATAAAAGACATACCTGCCAGATCCAAACTCCAGAAAATACAAGGAAAACCCGATGGAAAAACTCCGAATCTTGGAAACTCCTGAGGAAGGTCAAACAACATCGGAATGGCATACACTAAACTTACTATTGCAGACCCATTTCCCGAGGTGCACTACTCTGTGGCTTGGAAGAGCTATTCAAGCAGACCCAGAAACAGGACCCATGAAGACGACTGGCAGCTCGCCTCTCAAGTCATAAATCGAAGTAAAGTAGAATAGGTAATCAAATATTTTAAGCCATTCAAATCAGCTGGGAAAGATGAGGCCTTGAACAGGATCATGTCAGTAGGTGGTGCACCAGGGAGAATCTTAAATAGACGCACAAAAGCTAACCTGTGCATACTTTACCCAAAAGAGGAACATAATAATAATAATAGCCTTTTTATTTCTTCCTTAGTATAATAATATAACGGTGCGGACAAATAAAGGTGCTGTTACAAGGAGCTTCTTCCCGACTGTAGAGGACAGGTTGGCGATGAAGAACGACAAACCGTACCCATCCAAGAAGACCATGCTCCTGAGTGGACACGGCAAGATGAGGCACTACCTCCCCAGGTTCAAATTATTTTAGTGCGACGTTTTTATAAAGAATTTTTAAATTTTGCACAGAAGATTAATTTTGATGAACTATAACATTTTTTTTCTAAATTATTGTATGTCAAATTCAAAATTAAGTTGTGTAAAAGCATGTAATATACATATGGCGCATGCAGATAAATATATTCCCTTCCAGTAGGGATACTTCTGGATGGAAATCGAAAAAAAAAAATAATAATATAACAATAGTATTACTAGATATTTATATAAATTGGAAACTAGACCCATCTTTGGGCATAGGCCTCTCCCATTTTCTTCCATGCCAGGAGTGCATCCCAGGCCGATCTGTGCCAGAGACTCCCCACTATCCTGTCCAGATCGTCCCGCCACCGCACCAGTTGTCTTCCCCTTATTCTCTTCAGGTATATCGGGTACCACTCTGTCGTCCTCTTGGCCCATCTTCCTTCTTCCATCCTCGCCATATGTCCTGCCCATTTCCACTTTTGTTGCAGCACCACTTCCTTCCCGTCCCGTACTCCTGTCTTTTTTCTTATTTCGGAGTTCCGTATTTTATCCTTTTTCTTAATTCCCAGCATGCTTCTCTCCATTGCTCTTTGAGTAACCTCTAAGCTCCTCAGCACATCTTGGGAGAGAGCCCAGGTTTGGGATCCGTATGTTAGACAAGGAGTTATGCAGCAGTCGAACACCTTTTTTTCAGGTCCATGGCCATTCTGCTTTTGAAGATATATTTGTAGGAGTACAATAACATCTGTAAGAAGGTCAAATATCATAAGAAAGGACGTTGAGGAAAATGACCACCGAGTGGTAGAAGAGGTAATCCAGAAGAGCGTGGGAGTAAAGAAGGCCAAAAAGATGCTGGCACCTGGAAGGTCCTGGATCACAGGTTTACAGGGAAAAGATGGAGTCACAAGAAGAAAACGGGAAGGCATTCTGGAGGTAGCCACAAAATTCTACACGCAACTTTACAGAAGCGAACACTTTCACTCCTGGAAATGCAGCTCAACTCCAACTAAGGAAGAAATATTTCCGGACTTTCTGGAGGAAGAAATAATGTCAATAACAAGAGCACTGAAAACAGAAAAAGCACCGGGACGAGATAAAATCTTCAACGAACTATTAAAAATACCAAAAGAAGATATGGTACCTCTTATGACCCAACTTTTTAACAAGGTAAAAAAACAGCGGAAAGATACCAAGACAGTGGTGGTTCTCTGACATAATACTGTTACATAAAAAAGGAAATATTTCAGATCTAAAAAATTACAGGCCAATTAGCTTGACGCCATCTATAGGAAAAACATTTTCAAAAGCCCTTCAGATGAGAATAAAACCAACTCTTTTAGAAAACCAACCACCTGAGCAAGCCGGATTTCGAAAAGGCTACTCCACCATAGACAACCTTCTCACAGTGAACCAGTTCATCGAGAAATGTAAGGAATATCAAAAAGATATCTACATGGCCTTCATCGACTACTCAAAGGCCTTTGACTCAGTCAACCACGATTTTCTCTTTAGAAGTCTGGAGCGGCAAGGGGTGAACCAAAAAATGATGGGAATAATAAAAATCTGGTATCTGAACAGCAAATCTAGAGTAACCCTAGAAATGCCAGGTCCGGACTTTCAGTTGGGAATTGGGAGGAGTAAAACAAGGGGACCCTCTGTCCCGGGATCTATTCAACTACATACTGGAGCAAGTATACCGAGATGTCAACTGGGAAAAATACGGAGTCAATGTTAATGGAACGAAAATTACCAACTTACGATTTGCTGATGACGTCGTTATTTTTGCTAATATCCCAGAGGATCTATCGAGTATGCTGAGTGAACTGAATGATGCTGGGAAAAAGGCAGGACTTGAGACAAACTTCCAAAAAACAGTCATTCTGGCAAATGGGAAAACGGAAGAAATAAGTCTGGACGGGAAGAAGTTAAACTGGGTTGAAGAAGCCGTTTACCTAGGACAACTACTTTCATTCAAGAATGGCCTAAAAAAGGAATTAAATCGGCGAATCGCACTTGGATGGAAGAAATATTGGTCCTACAAAGAGGAACATAAGGGACATTAATGTTAACATGGTCTCCACACGTAGAGAAAATAATAAAAAGAAAGGAACTAGGGCTCTGTGTGCCTGTAGGCGCTCCTTTGGCAAACATTGGAACTCAATCCCAAAATGGTATACTGGATGTAAACAACGGTTATGAGACCCTTAATAACTTACAACTGTCTGGTGGCAGGAAGCCGATACAGGACAAAGTCCTAACTAAGACTTGCATGCTTGGGAATCACTGGGGCCATGAGCACCACCCCAACAGCATCAATAGAAATCCTTCTAAACCTCCCCCGACTCTCTTTGATGGTGAAAACGGGGTGAAGAAGGGGAGCCTATAGGCTAGAAACAATCATGTATAGTAACAAAACTACCAGTGATAATCCTTTGAAAATTTCACAGGGGATACACATATTGTCTACCTAACAACCACTCACATTTCACATTTCGCTATGCCATTTATTAGCTATTTAATAAATTATTATTTAAATACTTACAGGATTAGAAATAACAGCAATAAAAGCTTTTGGGCAATATTTAGCGCATGCGTCAACCAAATCCTTGACAATGGTAGCATTGGTGTTGAATAGGTCATCTCGGGTCATCCCCGGCTTCCTTGGAACTCCCGCGGGAATGATCACCACCTCCATTCCAGAGAGAGCATTCTGAAAACAGGATTATGTTAAAATTTGACGAGCCAATCCTTGCCTATAATTTACACACACACAGCTGACTAAATTATAAATATTCCAAGAATAGTTTTCCAAGTATTAAATACATTTCATATCTACTTTGTGAAAATTCAAAATTCAGGTCAAAAGTTTTAAACTGGCCATCTTCATTTCATATGCCTGTTTCGTGTCTTTATGTTCATAATCACTTTCTCATAATTATTTGCTTATTTTGATTTCATTCGCCTATTTCTTGTCTTCCATATGTTCATCATCAAATCTACTCACTAAAAGCAATATGATATCCTACTCGGTTCTCTCAGGAAATATATTGTTTTTTGCGCCCGCCTAATTTTCGACCCCACAAACGGAGAAAATATGTGCAAAGTTGATCCCCCCATAAAAATCTGAAAATATTCTGTTCTTCCCAAAAGTACTTTTATTGAAGGCAATATCGGAAATGATAAATGGTTAAAATACCGTACCAACCTCCTTGAAATATAATACAATATCGAAAACTATCTACTTATAGTCTAGGAACACTATCCAGGACTGAGCAAATATACAGAGGGCTTGAATAGGAGTATATTTACAAAATTATAAGAACAAGTAGAGCAAAAAATTGTAGGGTATTTTTTGTAGTTTCGTACGATGGTTCCCATTTTACTTTCCCACCTATACTTTTTTTCGGCCACCGGGTTAAGCCCTAGAAACTGTAATTAACTTCAGTTTTTCAAATGATACCAAATATATGTTTTTTTCTTACAATTCAAAAAGTCGATTTTTATAAATGGGTAATGAGAACAAGGAAAGCGACATAAGTAATATTTTGAGACAGTATTCCTTACTTAATTATGAAGGGGGGCGATACTGTTTTTTTTTTTCAACCATTTCCTTCAATACGAAGTATTAAAGATTACCTTGAGCGTTTCAGCGCCATTGTACCCTCGGGTGGCTGCTACAGTGTCGATATGACTCAAATCGGCGGCTACTCCAGGAGTGTGGACAATGTCATACAACGACAGTTCTGTAACTAGCGGCATCTGCTTTAGTAGTAGCGACAAGGGTTGTCCTATACCTCCGCTAGCTCCGCAAACTGCTACTTTTACGTTGGCCTAAAACAATAAAATGGAATTTTCAGAAAAATTGTTCATACTTATGTAAATTCCAAAGTCATTTATAGGCTCAATTACATAATTCTGAACCTCTATGTGACCTACACATCTGAAAATTTGCATATAGGTTCCTTCAATATAAGATATGCCATTGAAAAGTTAAAAACTGCTATAATCTCCCCGCCTGATTACTTCACCCGATAAGATAAGAACCTAATAACAAGGTTTCCTATGTCGGCTTTCTGAACTGTTAGCTGATGACCATATCGTTTATATTATTAAATAAATATTATACATTCTATAATGCTCCAAAAACTGGTTATCTATAATACTTATAGTTTAATGATTTGTTAATTATTTAATTGATGAATTGAATTCGCATTCTTCGTGGATTATACAGAAAAAGAGAGGCCCACAACTTATCTCCTGAATAAAATATTATAGTGACACATCTTTTGAAAAACCTTGACAAGGAAAGTTTTAAAGTGATAATAAAGGGTACTCACTTAAAAGTGAAGATGAGTGCAACATATTTTCGTTTTCCTTATAGACTTAGGTGAAGTGATTAAAAGGATATAAGAATTTACAAAAATTAGACTAATAAGCTTAACGATTTTGTCAGTTCAGAAGCGTGCCGCACCCAGACAAAGGAGTAGACAAGAGACCTTTTGAAAAAGTCATACATGTAGCCTACTTTTCAAAACTTTCTGTTAAATAATATTTAAGTTAAAGAATATCATGTAAAGGGGACAATGGAAATCAATTAAAAGTTCTTAAATGTAATCTAGAAATATATCATTGACATCACGAGCATTTTTTAAATATAAATTCATTCACGTTGAAATGACCTTTGAACAATATGAAAAAAAAAATCATAAGTAATCATTACATTACAAAAATACAAGCTTTATGGCTATAATTTTTTTTTTGTATCAAAAATGAATAAGTATTATTGTTAGGAATAATGTACCGTCTTGCAGTTTATTTTCGTATAAAAGAATGCTACGTCTTCATTTATTGGCAGGGATTCATCAAATCGATCCCAGAATCTAACCATTGGACGTTTCAATACATATTAATAAACTAGCGATAATTCGCAAATACATCATATTTACATGAGATAAATATATTTTATAATTACATAAGAAATTGATCCTGATAAAGTGTTATTGCTATGGCACACACCCAAAATAGAATATGTAGTGAAAAAAGTGCGATTTACAGAAATTAAAAAAAATGAATACATACATGAGATATTAAGTGCATTAAATATCCTAAATTTATTGTTTAAAAAAATTTACATGTTATTCATAAGGACATTTAATTGTATTTTTGCTTACCGGTGAAGAGGTAGAGAAATACTTGAAATTTCTGCCAAAAGAGGCTGCACTACGCGAAAACATATTTGGTAACTATAACTTTATAACAATTACAATAATAATCTAAATATTCTTCACCAAGCGCTGGTTAAAAAGGTGAAGTCAAGAAGACTATGAACAACCGGTCTTCCTGGGTGGAGTACTGAGAAAAAGTTATACAATATATGGACTATACTTGTAGTATCGATACAAAAGCAAAAGTATCGATCTCATTTTTTTTTTTCTTTAGGTATTTTAATATGTATTTTCTATAGAATTGATGACCTATGAACTTACTTGTAAACAAGCAGAGGGGCAACATTTTTTTTTTTCAATAACGCCATAATATAAGTATAATAGAGCAATATAGTAAAATATTGATATTGAAAAACAACATTAAAATAATGAATATTGCTGAAACCTTTTTTAAATTCAGAATTTTTAAATATTAAATAATGTTTTGTTTTACCAATAAGACCACTGTCTAATATCGCACTCATTCCGAAGTGTGTACTCTGTTTTCGATTCAGAGTAACGAGGAAAGAAATAGTCGTTTTCCAACTACAAATTGTTAATTAACCACGATATTTCTGATGACCATTATTAATTAAATATCTCTATAGCTGTAGAAAAATTGGTTTAATTTATACAACTTGTTGGCCCAGAGGAAAAAAAGCCATTAACTCACGTCGATTCAAGAAACATTTTGAATGAATTCTTACTTTTTAAAATGCCTTTATAAAAAATAACTTTTCGAAAGCTTAAACGAAAATGCAATTAATCGACATACTTTTTGAAAGTCAATTACAAAATAAATTATTTATTCATTATTATTTATTTTATTTATCATTTAATTTATTATTGTTATTTATTAATTTATTATTTTATTTATTTTCATTCATTGATTATTTAATTTATTGTTATATAATTATTTTTTTACCGCGAGGAAAAAAATTACAAAATTTGCTTAAAATTTCTACTCGTGAAGCTCAATATTTCCATGTTTATAAAAATATTCCAAACTGCAAAATACACATAATATTATATAATAGGAATAGTGTAATGTAGAAGAACAAAGAAAAATGCTGACAGTACAGGGACTACAGTTGAGATTCAGCTAGGAAGCAACGATAAGTAAAAAAATATAATATTGAGGGTACAAGTTTCAAGTAAATTCTTAATTTTTAGTTTCATTTTGACAGCCATTTATTAACTATATGATAAAATATTCAGCTTTTAAGTTTTTAGCTCATTGCCAGGAGCGTCCTCTGATAATATCAGTTATGTTACGACATAATCGGGGACATTCGTGTTTATCGAAAGGTAGGTGAAAAGTTTGATTATATCATTTGGGGGAATAGGAATATGGTAAACAAAAAAATATGTTTAAAAATATTGTAAAAATATAAAATTATCTTGCAGAAATACTATCGATGATTGTCGTCATCTGACCTCTTCGGACATTGTGGGGACAGAAAGTCACTTTTGGGTAGCCCCCTACTCCTCTAATGCTAGCAACATCAAACTTTTTCTTTAGAAAATTTATTAATTATTCAATTACTTTTCATTTATGCACATTTCACTTAAAGATCAAAGGAAATAAATTGGGGAAATATACTTGCATTACCAGATGCGTTTTTTTCTGGGGAAAAGGCTGTTTTTGTTTTTTGCTCAATTTTTTCCGGACGTTTAAAACCCCACTGTTGATCAAGGTAACCATGATTTTGAAACAGGTAGTGGAATTAGTAATTAGAGGTAAACTGAAGGCCGTCTTGGATTGGCCTGTACCTCTCGACGCGAAGGCTCATTCAGTCGCGAAGATCATTTTTAGGTTTCACGGCATAATATCGGCGGCTTATCAAAAGCTTCGCGGTGCTGGCGGACCCATTCTGCAAAGCGGCAGATAAAGACAAGAAATTCCAATTTGGGCCGGAGCTGCTGCGCCGATTTCAGCAACTGAAGCAAGCGCCCCGGTCCTAGCTCTCCCCAGGGAAAAGGGCGGTTCGTCCTGGATTGCAACGTAAGTTTAGGGGTCGTTCTCAGCCAAGTTCAGGAGAGAGACTTCGAGAGTGTCGTCAGCTTTGTGAGATGAGCCTTGATCAAGTCGGAGCGACGCTACTGTACCACGAGAAAGGAAATGTTAGCCTTGGTGGCTACCTGTATGGAACGACTTTCATGGTCCGAACTGACCACGTTCATTACGGTGGCTCCTGTCCTTTCAGGAACCGGAGAGGCAAGATGACAAGTTGATTTGAGTGCAGTTGATGAAAAAAGCTTTTTACAAGCTGTTTAAATTCTTAGTGTTATCTTCAATAGTTTTGAGCTAATTGTCAAGTTTTCAATCAAAAGATTTATTTATCTCTGAAAGTATTGATTGGAAGTTGTTTTAATGAAAGATACATATTCTTAATTCGTTTATTATCACTATTAGCGCTTTGGGCTCTCCATGGTTTCAATATTATAAATGCAAATTGTATAACAATGGAATAAAAGTAAATAATAAATGTAAAAAACACCAATTGAACTCTCAACATTAAAAAATGATAACGACGAACGAAGTTTTTATTCTAGTATATCAGATTATAAATACACATTATTAAAGTATCAAATAATTAATAGTAAAAATGTCGATGTTTTTAAAAATAGATTTTCCAAAAATATATGTTCTTTTCTAGGGAGCAAAGTAGAAACCCTTATCTTTTGTATTAGTTTCAACAATATCCAGTAGACTTCAGAATGGTCGTTAGTGTTTTGAATGATCCATGTGCTGCTTCTGGTCTCCTTTCCACAGTCCGCCCATTCACGAAGTTTCATACATTCAGGTTATATTACTAACTTGCAATCCCTTCTCTTCATCAGCTTTTAAATTTACAATTAATAAAATTTTGAGTATAGTTACTCATGTCGGAGACAAACCCCTGTTAAAATTGATGCTATTAGATTTTTCTGTTAAATATTATATTTAACATATTACCTAATATGGTTATGTGAGTGTTTGGGGTTAGGGAATTCTACACCACCTCCTTTTCCACTCGCAGATGAGTCATATTCATGATTGATACAAAGAATACAGTATATTTCTTCAATAACGGTGAGTAATATTATTCTAAAATTTATCAACTAAACCTGCGCTATAACAATTCATACTATCTAAAGAAAGATTTCGTGGAATTTCCTTTGTCTATTATCACCAACTTGAAAGTTTTTATATCTTCGCGCAAATGTTTTTGTTTATGTTGCGACTACGTGTGATAGCTGATAACATTATCATATTTTTCACTTTCTTCACATAGAAATTTGGAGATAGTATTTCGATCAGCCAATGAAATCTTGTTCTCGGTACTCAATATCATCTTATAGTTCGAATCAGTTTTTCGGAGTTTGTATATGTGTTAACAAATACGCGATATCTGTTGAATGGATGAACCTATTATTTTTAATGAATATCGTTCATCCTAATTTAGATCTGATTGGATTTTGGCAAGAATCTGCTTAAAATTAAGACAGAAAGTCACATTTCACTGTGAACAATTTTTTTTCTTTTTCAACTAGCGTTTTTATTCATAGAATTGAGACGAATATAAATATAAAAGTTCCTTCCATATCTCCAGAATCTGCATAAAGGTAGATGATTTCCTTAGTAGATGTTAATTTTTTATTATGTGTATGTCATATTGGCTAGATACAAACATGGGAAATGTAAAAGTTTGTATTATACTTACTATTCAACAGGAGCTGTTCTTTTGGGATAAGGTGCTACTTTTCTATGTGCTATGTTTCGGTTTCTAATGATTGGTGACGAAAGTTTTATGACTCAAAATAAAGAAACCCTCGATGTAATGTTAAAGGATGTAATGTTTTAGTTTATTAATTTAAACGGATCGAAATTAAATTACTTTATTGATGCGATGTGTAAGGAGATTTGTGATAATGTAAAAAGCATTTATATTAATTTCCCAATTTATTTATTCTGAAATTCAGAATATAATAATTATTCGTATAAATGTTTCGGGTTATTTAGTCCCATCTGCAATATCTCATATTAAAGTCTTCAAATTAAAACGCTAACTGACCTCATGTGTTTTCTTTTAATTAAATATTGCTTACAATTATTCACAACTTATTAATTCTCTGTAAAGTTCCTGTGGACATTTAACATTATTTTTGTGCTATTTATCAGTAATTTATTTGTGTTTTTAGGATAGATTGTTAAATTAATTTACCTACTATTTTGAGTCGACTGTGTTCTTTCTATTTAGACTGATTTATCTCTTACGCGATTTTTAGATCTAGGTTTCATATGTAATTTTTATAAATTGGGAAATGATATTGTTGCTTTTTAATTATTATCTAAATCAAACTCTTATTAAACCTCTATTATGGCTTTCTTAGAATTTTCTGTGTATTACAGGGAAACTGTCCTCATACCATTCATTAGTTAGGGAGCTGCTGGTAAAAAGCTTATTAAATCTACTGCTAATTATAATTATTAATTATTATTATAATAATTATTAATCTTTTATATCTCATGTATTTTTTACAGATGTCGTTTCGCGTGGTGAGGAGCAGCAAATTCAGGCATGTTTACGGCACCCCTCTAAAACGGGAACAATGTTATGATAATATTCGTGTTTCCAAGTCGTCATGGGATTCAACGTTTTGCGCTGTCAATGTCAAATTTTTGGCAATTATCGTCGAGTCGGCAGGAGGTGGTGCATTCATCGTACTCCCACTTAACAAGGTGATTTCAATTAAATAGATTTTTAAATTTATATTTGTAATCTTATAATTGTAAACATTAAAGAAACAAAAAGACGTTGACTTCCCGATCAGTCGGATATACAGAGTGTTTGTGTGGACACCGCACAACATTTATGATTATATAACTTATTTCTGTTAGTTATTGTGACTCATGTTACTACTTTAACTACAAGGTCATATCGCCTATTACCTGAGCGCTCTTTGGTCGATATGAGTCAGACACTACGGTGGGAGTCTAAATTTCGGCTACTCAGGTTTAGTTACCTCTTTAAGGCACCTTACACGGTCAGTAATACTGTCCATATTCTAAAATATTGACAGTATTACTGATCATGTAAGGTGCAATAATGATGGAATGACGAAAATACTGATGGGTATCTGGATAATTTGAAATCCAAGCATCAGGATTGCAATATGTGGGCGTGGTCTGAGACACGCCCACAAGTGGTGGAGATACTGACAGTAATACTGATAGTGTAAGGTCAATTTACATAAGTACTTCAATATTGAGAAATTTTGGTGCCGAGTGTGTTGTTCGTAGTAGCTCTTTTGTGTGCTGAATAGTTTTTATTCAAGAAATATTATTAATTCTTGTTTTAATAATGGAAGAAGAGTCTCCGTATTTGTCAGAAATAAATAATGAAGAAGATCGATGATGATGAAATTAACAGGCCAGAATGTTTTAATCAAGCAGTTCATAGAGATTTACGAAATGAGCTTTTACAAAAAGCATGTTGCAGCACGATCATGCAGCCACTCTCAGTGGTCACTTCACCATCCAGCGGTTGTTAAAAAAGAAAGGTTGTACCATTGTTAACAACTTTTCGTATATAACGTCACACTCATACGAAAGTAATTTTTGTAATCCTCTGTATCCGTCATGAGAATTTCTTTTAATAATACAGAGTGTGAGTACTGTTCACGATTCATTAACCACTCTTCATCCATTTCTTGCGCACAGTAATATGGTTTGTAGAAGAAGCCATAATTATTGCGAGGCACGCTTTTTTTTATTATCCATATATTTATTATTTCATATATGAATAACGTATATTTTCCCGATGGCTAGAACTGCTCGAAGTCGGATGATACTAACGAAAATACTGACAGTATGGAATGATCGTGTAAGGTTGATAAATATTGAAGGAAATACTGACAGTTTCAGGAACGTCAGCATTATTGACCGTGTAAGGTGCCTTTTTAACGAGTACCTGACATCGTACAGGCTCAGGACCATCTCTTAGCGTCCGATCCAAAGGACGGCATGCTCAAGTTGTTTTATCTTGCAGATAAAAGACGTCGGCCTTCGTGATAAAAATGAACACAATGCCTTTGAGGAAAAATTCACTGGAGAGTTGTAAAACTGGATGTCAGAAACGTAACCAACCTTCTCAGAAGTGGAGTTGATTTACAACTTATCTGGCAGTTACCCTTACTTTCATTTCGACAACAGTGTAACATAATATATAAACCAGGATCATTTGTGTTCTCTGTTCTAACCTAATATACTCCTGGTCCGCAGGTTGGTAGAATCAACGCGGATCACCCGCTAGTTGGCGGACACAAGGGTCCAGTCCTCGACATTGCCTGGTGTCCTCACAACGACAACGTCATTGCGTCCGGATCTGAGGATTGTGTCGTCAAGGTCTGGCAGATCCCTGATGGTGGACTCTCAAGGTGAGTTCCTTTCATTTTCCGAAGAATATAGGAAGTTATGAAATCGGTGGAAACTCGATGTTGAGATTGAACCGGAAATGTTTTCGATTCTCTGAATTAAAATAATGAATATAATCTCATTTTTGTGTGTGTCTATGAACACGATACCGATAGAATAAATATTTTGACACAGAATGGTATTTGTGAACCCGAGAAGAAGTGAACTGAAAATCCCTAATAACTAACAGTGTAATGAGTGTATTGTCATGCAATTTTATACGTTGACCCAGAACCCCATAGGGTCGACACTTGCTGACTTCCAACCAAGGAAGGGGGGGATTAAAGAGGGCGTAAACCCTAATAACTGCTGGTCTAATGAATGTGTCGTCACGAATTTTTATATAAGTTTTGGAAAGTCCTTGAGTAAGGCATAGCTGAGAAGTAGATGATAGTGGTGATTAATCTACTTTTTTTTTGTCTATTTGTTTTAATTAGACTAATTTTGTGGTAGAAGCACAGCGACTTCGAAAAGCCCATATGGCTTCCTTCGGATTCTCTCTATTCCAATTCCTCTTCGTTAATCTGTCCTCACCCTTTGATTAGCCTTACATTCCCCGTCCTTAAATTAATATTATTTTAAACTATTTGGGCATTCTCCCTTTTCTTACTTTTTAAATGTATCTCCTTTTCGTGTTTGTATTTGGGTTGTATATAATTATTCTAATTTTATGGTACCAGCTTATCATGTATACACCAAGTATTGATGTTGCAACTTGATTAGTCGTTATAACAACTTTAAACCGAACTACATTATTTCTGATTTACCCTTTTTTCAGCTTTTCCTTTGTGTTGATTGTGAAAAATAACGATGTTACAGGTCATGAGGGTAATATTGTTCCTTAATAGTCCCAAAAGATACACATAAATAAATTTTAGTACATTATTAAGGGAAGGTACAAGGTTTTTTTTAGAATTGATGCATTAACTTTGTTCAGCAGTTTATAATTATTTATTAACTTATTTATGTTTTATTTATACTATAGTTATTTATGTTTCAGGACTCTTACAGAACCAGTGGTAGATCTAATGCATCACCAGAGAAGAGTCGGTTTAGTTTTGTGGCATCCTACCGCTTTAAATGTTCTCCTTACTGCAGGTACTACTTTGACTTGAATGAATATAAGTTTGTTTGTATTTAACATATCTGTCCCATGCGGCCTCAGGCTTTCCCAAAAAATGAATGCATGCATATTTATAAGTCCCCCGTTCCAATTCCTGTAGTGTTTGGCAATGATCCAACAAGAGGAACTATTTTTTTTTTAAAATGTAGTTTTCGTCAGTCAGTTTTACCGACATTCCTTGTTGTCAGATTTATTTTTTTGGAACTAATTGCCAATCATTTGTCCGATCGACTCTCTATTTGTCTATAACATAGGTAGTCTCCTCGTGGCATAGTGGCTTAGATAGCTGCTTAGTGATGTGAAAGTTTCCGGAGATGCCGTTAGTTAAATTTAATTTTTTCAATAAACGATAAGTTGAAGATATTAAGGATATCTTAGCTGAGTCTATTTTTGAGTTAGGAAAGAGCAGCAACTTGTAGAAAGTAACTTTCTACCCTAATTGAGAGTACACAAGTACGTTAAACCAAAGTTAGTATGTTACTATTACAGATCTAAATTCAAACCAGTCAAAAAATAAACAAATTACTCCAACAGTAGTAACTTGCCTAGATAATTATGATTTTTGAAATAATACTTTTTGAATGTGAATATTGTTTTGTTTTTAGGGTCGGACAATCAGGTTGCAATCTGGAATGTCGGCAAAGGAGAGATCATGGTTCATATCAAATGTCATCCGGACCTGGTATACAGCGCATCGTGGAATTGGGACGGTTCCAAGCTTCTTACGACATGTAGAGACAAGAAAATAAGAATTATCAACCCACGAACTGGGGATGTTGAAGAGGTATGCCTGGCTTAAGTATTCTATAATCTTTGATTTTTTGTCAGCTCGGATGTTTTACCACTATGCAATACCGCAAAAATGCACTTAGAAATCTCAAAATGGATTCAAAACGGTGATGGGGAAATATGTTATTGAATTATATGTGTTTTTCTTATTTATATGATTTATTTGTTCCTTCAGTCGCCAAGCCCGCCAGGGGGTTTCGCCTCACTTGACACCCACAGCAGTCACCGCTTAGTAATTTTTCGATAGAAGAATCCCCCTTTTTCGTAATGTACCATACGTCTAGAAAAATAAGGATATTTTTGGATTTTTTGAACATTAAATTAACCTCTCTCTAACAGTCTAAGGGGCTTAAGGACGCTAAACTTCAAAACTCATCAGCTACCAAAGTGTACCGTCTATTTGTATATATTAGGAGCTTCGCCCCATCCCACTAAGAGGGTCCGCTCCCTGGACCCCGGTTCGCTTCGCTTGAATTTGCCTTGCGCAGGTTCTGGAAGCTGTATAAAAAAAAAGGCAGGTGTTAAAATCAGTAGTGTAGGGTGAATACCTTCATATATTTTCACTTTTTCGCCATTTTCATCATTTGAAAAAGTTGAGATTCATATTGAGGCCCCCAACATTTCCATTTGCTACCTCATCGTAGTTTTAGAAAGGAAAACAATTTCCAACCTATCACAATATCTTGGAGTAAAATTTCCTGGAACTTCTCAAAGTTTGCTTTTGGCATACCAATCAGTAATTATTTTTCAATTTTCAGGAGGCTGTTTGTCATGAAGGAAGTAAAGCTACCCGAGCGATCTATCTGAAGAGTGGTTTAATATTTACGACAGGGTTCAGTAAAATGTCAGAACGACAATATTCGCTACGAGCCCCAGAACATTTGACTGAACCTATTGTAATTGTCGAACTGGATACGAGTAATGGCGTTATGTTCCCTACGTATGACCCAGACACAAATTTGGTGTATTTATGTGGAAAAGTTAGTAAACATTTCATATTTTAAATATTTATCAATTTATTTTTTGCAGGCGCGTACATTTTTGATCCAAACAATTAAAAACTAAGTTCATTTAAAAGGCAATTTCAGTGTTAACAACATAAAAACAAGAACCATCTGTCAAGCCAATTTCCACTTTCAGAAAAACCAGAGGGACGTTTTTGTTGACACACATTAATGTATACTGTTGAGTTCCGATATTCCGAACTCGCCCTAATCTGAACACTGCCTTGTGTATCGAATATAGATTTTTTGTGTATGATATATTAAAAAGAATAGGGAGAGAATCCTAGTTTCTCGGATCCACATAACAAGGTCCATGTAGGTAAGAGAAAACCCGTAGAATTTTCTGATTACCTTCTTGTAGAATCCGCTCTGTTTTCCTGGTTCTTTCAAGAGATACCTAAGAGGACACCGAGGTGGATCAAGGGTTATCATAACTTGAAAAGCCAATCAGTCTCATGAGAAAATTAAACAAAGGAAGATTTCAAAGCCAGTATAGATTAATAAATTATCATTGATGCAACCATACTTTTTTAGATTTCCTGCTAATCCGAATTTTTCATATAGCCCATTGCAATAATTTGCTCGAATTATCGGGACTCCCTGTATCTGTGTTTTTATTTTTTGCATTATTTGAAATTTAAATAGATTTTTATCATTTTTTAGGGTGACAGTGTTATCCGCTATTTCGAAATAACTGCAGAACCACCGTTTGTACATTATATAAACACATTTCAAACACCAGACCCTCAAAGAGGGATTGGCTGTATGCCAAAACGAGGATGTGACATTTCGACATGTGAAATAGCTAGATTTTATCGACTGAACAATTCTGGACTTTGCCAGGTCATCTCCATGACTGTGCCTAGAAAGGTATAATAGCTCTATTTCAGTTATACTTCTATGATTTTTTAAAAAAATTTTGTTCAATGACATGTGTTTAAAAAATTTTTAAAATGGAGGTCATAATGAAGGCCGAACATGTATTTTTTTTTTTAATATCGACGACCAAGGTCATATTTTAATTTAAAATTATATTATTATATATAATATAATTTCTCTGGCTTATATTCTTTTAAATTGTCCTTCCCTGCCGAGATATTTGTGATTGGGTCATTTTATCTGAGGCACCTGGTATATGTATTTTTTTTTTTTCAAGCAATCCCTTCAAATGTCTTATCCCGTTTTCAGAGTGAGATGTTTCAAGAAGATCTATATCCAGACACTGTGAGTGACACAGCGGCATTGACTGCTGACGAGTGGGTGGCTGGAAAAGACGCTGAACCTATGCTAATCTCTTTGAAAGGCGGTTATCAACCCAGTTCCTTGTCGAAGAAAAGTTTACGGGTTACGAAAAAAACAAATCTTCTCGACAAGAAATCCGACAAATCAAATAACCAAGATGAATGCCCAATGGTACGTTTTATTTGTATATTTTTACTTTCCCCTACATAACAATGTTTTATTTTCATCACATAATGCTGTGGGAGGGTAATTCGTTGGACAGTTTGGCCCAAACGATATTACCAAATTGTCTTGGTAATATTATCAGTGGAATATTACCATTTAGTGCTGCGTTCAAACCAACACTATGACATAGACCACAAGTAATACGTCCTGAGGGGTGAGGGAGAGCCACTGATATCGCTCCACTGTAAACAATTCTTCCATCCTGAGGGAGGAGGCGTAAATAATGAAAGACTGTTCACAGAGTTTTTCCTTTTAAAAAAATATTATTTATTTATTCCTTTATAATAATAAGAAAATGAAACTTTATTCTTGTTATTAACAAAGATTTTGGATTTGTCAATTTTCTTTTTTCCTAACTTTCAAAAGTTATTTACATCATAAATAACAAATGAACAAATCCTTTTCATGAACTGTGTCTGTTTATTAATTTTCATGTACGTAGAATGTTACAAGCTGTATGAAGAAGAAACTTTAAATAAATTAAAAAACAAAAACAAATGTATACCTACCAAGACGATTTAGACAATTCCTTATTATATTGTTTACCACTTTTTTAAAGCAATTTAAAATCATCTAATAAACTACAAGGAGTACAATAACTACTATTGGTTGGGTCGAGGCAGGGTTGGGATCGAAAGTCTAGAATTTATGTAGATGAAGGGGAGCACCCCTTTTCTAGTGGTCTCTACTATAGGTCGATCAAAAAAGAGACCATTATCAGAGTTGGTCTGAACACCGCACTATATGATGATGTTCCAGTAACGATGGCACTGGTAGTGTTCGAAAACCAGTTCTAAACGTGGGAAGACAACTTCTTGTCACCTGAAATATCTCTGCCCACAACTTCTTATTGTCATTTACGATAAATACTTATTACAGGATATATACTAGTACTAACTTTGAGTTGAGGCAATATGGGGTATGGGGCTTTATGATCCCGCAATGATTTCTTTGTGTGGAGTTCAAAATGTAAGCTGACTAAAACTTATTCGAGCTGGGAAAGTACATAGCTGTCTGTTCTCTAAAAAAAAAAATACTATTTTATTGAGTTATTTATTCTCTATTTTAGGATGAAAGTTTTATAAAAGACTTACGAGAAGAAATAAGAAAATTAAAAGCAATGATCGTTAAACATGAAAATCGAATTCGAGCTTTAGAGCAAAATGTCGATGATTTAAAAGGAAAATTCGACCAGAAGACTGAAACAGATGCAGCTAATAATGAATCCGGGGCGGCTTTGGAACCGGACGAAGTTTGAAAAGGTCAGCTATTTGGTTTTTATTTTTTGGGTTTCTGTAGGTTGAATACCTTATATATGAAACCTTTATAATTACTCCTTACTCCTTTGGCGACAGAGCCTTTAGCCAACAGCTCACAACAAGCTCCTCCACTGCCATCTGTCGCCGCCAGTTCGCCACGTGGTGTTCCACGGTATCCATCTTCACTAGGTCAGCCCATTTCAGCCGTGATTTCAGGTCAGCTACTATGGTTGGATGTTGGCAGAAGAAGTTTTCTCAGTTTCCTATTTGTTCTGATCCTCCTCTCCTGGGTTTCTCTATTTTTGACCAGATTTGCCATTTTCCTCGACACTGACCCTGCAGAAGTCCTCTGTCCACCTCCTCCATTTATCCTCTCCAACTAGTTACTGTAGACCAGGGATGGGCACTTGGGAAATGCATTATAATCCCGCTGGTCGCTTTTGAAATATATATCCCCATATTAGATTTGGACTAATCAAAGCAAAAACAAAAAACTTGGGAGTGGAAATTTAAAACAGAATGAATTATTATTATTGTTTTTATTATTATTCGTACGTATAAACATAGATAATATAATAATGAAATGATTGAATAATATTTTTTTATTTTATTAGTGAGATATTTGTTTCTCAACTATTTCACTTAGCTTTTGCAAGTCGATCTCATTGTGTGTATTTGCAAATGTTTCGTGCAAAAACATATTTTGTTTTGTGATGAATCTCGCGGGCCGTAAAATTATTTAAGGCGGGCCGCTGGTTGGCCACTCCTGATGTAGACATATTATCTTCACCATACTTCGCAGAAATGTGAAGTGCAATTTTTAATTATTAAATATGAATCGGAGCAAGTCTACTATTTGTACTGATCGAAATGAAATGTTCATGTTTGTGTGCATATATGCTACCTTATATTCCTAATACATATATATTTTTTTTCAGCCATGTTCCGGATGTGAGTCGAAGACCAAAGAAAACTAAGTTTCCCTTCGTGTTAGACGTTGACCTTATAGCGTTTAAGCTTTTTAAAAAAAAAATCTGCCATGAGTTATTAACAATTGAGTTCAGATCAAAATAATATATTTTTATAAAAAAAATTCATCAATCAGGGTGCTCGCAAATGAGCAAATGTAATATTTTGTGTCTTATTTAGTCAGCAATAATTAGTATAAGCGTGATAGTCTTTTAAAGATTTTTTTATATCGATGTTATTGAATTTATAAGTATATTTTTGTATAATATATAAGTCTGTTTCACTGTTTATGTTACTATATAGGGAGCTCCAATGACAAGATCAGCATTTTTTTCACGAACTTATAACAGAAAAACAGTGCTGTTCGAGTTGGTGGAAATAAAATTTGAAAACAGTCGAACACCGCGCAGTGGAATGTTATGTTCTTCTCTGCAATATTGGATTCTTCGTATTTTTTGATGACTATTTTTTATCTATCCTTTTTTTCATAAGAATTTAAAAACCAGAAACTGCGTTAAGTTAGGGGATTTTCACTGAAGGTCAGTTCGCTCGTTAACGGTTATTTCTATTCTTTTCAAAATTCAATTCTAAAAAGGAGAGAATAGGAGAAATTCAGTAATTTCGCGTTATATGAATTCATCATTCAATTCGCTGACAACTTTGCAGGGTCAGAATTTTCATTTAAATCAATCCCCTAATTTAGCAATTCTGTCCCATGTCCTTACAACAAATTCAAGTCATCACGAGCGACAAACTGTTGAATAGCCCTTTTTTTCTTTCAATAACCAAGTTTATCTCCATTTTTAAACCTGAAATTTCTTTAAAAGTATAATCCTAAAAACATATTATCCATATAAAATAGTCATAAAAAAATAGTAGAACCCGTTTCTGCAGATAAGATTATATTATTTCATTTGAAAAATGACAGGTGGTGTGCTGTCTGCAATTAAATTTCTTTTTTTACTTTTATGATCTATTTTAAATTTATATAAAAAGTGCTAATATGTTGTTGGAACACCCTGCATTCTGCTGGTGTACAATCGAATGGTATCAATCAATATATTTTTATTTATTTATTCTGTTATGATTTTATGAAAATGTATCATTTATTCTCTTCATAAAATTTGATTAACATATTATTTATGATAGTTGGAACTGTTTAATAAAAAAAATGGTTTTACTAGGAATGTAAGAAACTTCTGTCCGTTTTCAGAGTATGAATTTTCAGATGACTAAATTCTCAAGATTAGATGCCTTTACAAAAAAGGGTAATATCTGCCTTTTTAAACTCTAGTCCCGTAGCTCTTACAAGGAAAGTACAAATAGTGGCACACGCTGATTTGTACCAAACTTGCACCACAGGTAGAGGACATTAGCTTTATGTGAACTTTCGTTGTTCTAAATTTTATAGTTCGATTTCCTATGACTTATATTTTTGATAATTTTTGAATGGACTAACATAAAATCCAACATATTTTTGCCAAAAAAGAAAAATGGACTAAACTTTCTTATATTAACTATTGTGTATTGCTTAACTATTTCTTGTTTTTATCCTTGTAATAATGTTAAGATGTTATTGATTTCTCGTCGCTGTTTTTAGTTGTTGATAGTCTGCTTTTCGATAATGTGGGCATTATTAAATTTTTAATTGTAAGTTTATTTAATTTTTTTCATATTAGACAAGACAAGCAAACTTGTGCGCAAGATCCGCACACTACAGTACTGTTCTTCTCTAAAACTAAAAACAAGAACGTTGTGACTCGAAAAAAATTTAATTGTTATTTCTATTTTTCTTCGTCATGTGCATTCTAAGTCAACAGGTACCTTTTCGAACGCGTCTTGATAAAAGGAATATTGCTCTAAATTTTGTCTGTTGAAAAGAATTGTTTTCAGTCAGTGATCGAAAGAAAAAATAACCAGACAATCACCCCCCCCCCCCCCCCTCCCCTGTCCCATTGAGGATGAATTTATACATTTCTATAAAATTATAAAAGAAAATGATTGTTTGTTGCATAAAGCCACATGATTGCTGCTATCGGACTTTAAAATAGCTCTATAACCATAGAAATATTCCTCAGAGGTCATAAACTTTTGCATACCTTCACTAGAAGAATAAAAACGTCCTCTGGAACAGCATGTACAAAAACCTTTGAATAGCCTCTGCCGTTCTTTATGTCCATCGGGAACTCAGCATAAGTGCTAATAAAATCCTAGGTGATTTATCAAATCTACTCGATGCTTGCAATTACCCCCATGCAAAAATCCTGGGTTATGAAATTGTGAATTTTACTAGAGTGTAAGCTACATTTCGTTGTAGCGCTGGGATCTAAGAAAAATAATAAAATAAAAATTTTGAAGCCAAACTCTGCAAAGAAGAAAACGATTGAACAGCCTCAGAAGAAGAGCCAGGCGTACTTCAAGTACACTAGGCGACATGAAACGTTCATTTCGGTCATATTGTACTGTTGCATTGTATAGATTTATGATTTTTATCAAATGATCAAATTTCCATTGCAATATATCGTCATGAAATGAATTTATTTTCGTATTTAAAACACTCCCTTAATGCGACTTCAGCATTTAAAATTTCTTTTGAAAAGGTGGTTCAGCACAAATACTGCTTTTAGGGGACCAGTGTGAACTCTGTTTTGTCAATTTGGACTGTTATCTCGCTGAATTAAGGAACGCATCCAAAGACAATCATTGGTTATAAGTTTTTCGTTTATTTTATTTATTTTTTAAAAGTGTAAATAGCACTGACTGTTTCACTATATATATAAGCTATATTTATTTATTTATATATTTATTTATTTTAGAGAATTTTTTGAGATTATAAAGTCTGTATTTATAAAAATTATCAACGTGTTACAATTTAAGTTGTGATACCACTGAATAAATATAATGTTTGTGCACTGTCTGTATGCGATTTGAAGGCGTGGGGTGAGAAACGTGAAATTTTGTTAGGTGAGCGTGTTCTATTACCTTGCCTAAAACAGTAAATTAACCATTAATTATTACCGCCATAAATTTTCACATAATTGACATTTTCAGACTAGCTCGGGATAGCCCGTCTTCCAGTCGTCGATAGACAGTTATTAATTATATTCTGAAAATTAACAATGTGGTATTTTCTTATTTTATACATTATCATACCAACCAATGTATGCTACTCTCAGCTATTTTCAGAATTCAATAGTGAACGCAAGCGGCCCTACCTATTGTAACCTTTCGAACCTGTTACTTTTGTTTTATTTTTTTAATTACTTAGTTCAATTATTATTAAATTATTTATAATTAGGCTTGAAAAAAGTGAGGCAGGCAAAGTAATTTAGTGTGGAGGCCAGGCATGAGTGTCGGCGGATCATGAAGACAGTTTTTGTCAAATTCTAAATGAAATATATGTATGTTTCATCATAATTGTGGTTTCGCATGTCAGAAATATTTACGTGAGTTCAATTTCAAAGCGCATGTTGTCACATTAAAAAAAAAAAAATTGTTTTGATGGATAGTGCTAAGTTAAAATAAGAGAAACAGGGACCTTCGATGGTATACCCTGTACATTAATTGCAATCTAAATTTTATTTCGTTTCATTTTTTTTCTTTAATCCCGCCTTTTTGTGTGATATTCTCCTATATCCGTATTGTGCATTTATTACATATATTTTAGCGAATTCGTCGATATTATTATTATTAGATAATTTAAGACTCTAGTCATTAGGCATTTACATTTTAGTCTTCACATTGTTAAAAATATTTTGTTTAGGGCTTACACGTCGAAAATAAATTTGTCATAGTAAATTTTAATCAATACATATGTTTACTTATCCGACGATCACATATTGTGCTGTGTAAAAAGTGCACAAACAAATTGATAAACTGCGTCTTTCTTCTTGTTTTTAGGGTTCCGTAGATCGAGAACCGTAAATCTATCCCTATTAAGATTTATTTGACGTATGTCCGTCTATCTATCTGTCCCTCCCGATATCTTGGAAATATTAATGAAACTTTGCACAAAATAAAGGGTGCTATGTAGATCTAACTAAAAATCAATAGGCAAAATATAATTGAGAATTCGTATAGTATTCTAGCCCTTTCACTGCTAATATTGTAGCCACCAGTATAGTGGCTCGAGGTCCGTCGTGGATACTCTATTAAAAGTGAAATTTAAAATGTGAATTTTGAACATCTTATATAGTAAAACATTGATGTTCATACCTATTACAGAGAGAGAGAAAAAAAAAAAAAGTTTAAAAACTACCATCGCAGGCCTTATCGAAAATATTTTTTTTTTATATGTAGAGAAACGATTTTAGTAATTGCCTCTTATTGCATCCCTAGTGCAGGTCTCTTTGAAAATTTCACAATGCCGAGCGAAGAAATCCTCCTCCCTAGAAATTTGTATATTACGATTTTACATAAAAAATTTTGTTTTAGTTATGAAACAATTTGCGAATCTTCACTCATAGAATAGTTTAGAACGTAGCACTGCATTGCAGCGAGCCTTTACATGTTACTTTTTCAGAGTTTTAAGGGATTTGTTTTTAATGCGTAAAATGGCGTCCGTTTGAGGATTTTGTTGTCTCGTAAATATATATATATATTTTTTTTTTTCTGAGTTTTATTATAAAAAAAAACATTTAAGTATATTTAACCCGTGTTTTGTTATGTTTAAATGGTATTTTCATTCTTAGTGTATTTCGTGTGTTTCTCAAATTTGAAATTAACATTGTGTTTCTTAACAATTATTTTATTTTTATTATATAAATTATTATTTATAATCATTCTTCATTACTATGAAAGTTCTTCTGTCTGATAGTGATTTTTTTGGAAAAGAATATTCTGGCGAGTTTGAGAGACATCTGACGTAAGAACATTCATTAGAACTTATTTCTTGGTTGGTAGGCGGATGTAGTGGACTTACTTGTTAAATAATATGGAGGTATATCGTTTCGCTTTAACTTCAGCTAAAAACCTAAATTTCAAATATAATTTATATTTTATTATAAATGATATAAGTGGGCTTCCTCAATTATTACTTATAATATATATGCACATTTCTGTGATTGTAATTTTAAATCGAAAAGATTCTTTCGAAATATTTCATAAATGATAATAAGATGATGTATGATGAGAAGTATCAGTGAAACCAAAAGACTTGTCTTCCCACTACTTCGTTCAATATCATAACAGGTTTTCGAACCCTATTCAGTGGTACATCTACAATATAAATCATAGCTTTAAAATAAAATATATATTTATATTATACATGAACTACTGAAGATGACACAATAATTGAAAACAGATTTTGTGGCGTAAAATGAAACAATGAGAAGATAACTTATTTTTTCTTTGACAATTTTTTTTAGTTAATTTCCTCAAAATTTCATTTATTCCTATTTTCTAAAGAAATAAAGTCTTCCTCTGGGCTTTTTAGATGTATATATGTAAGCAGTTGGATATTTTGACGACAACAGGACGGACGTCGCTAACTTCAAGTTCATTTGAGGCCAAAATAAGAAATAAAAAAAATGTTACAATGATCATGGACCCCCCCCCCCCCCCCACTCCTTCAAATGTATTGTATTGTTATGCGCCTAATCAAAAAATGTTACAGGATGAAAGTTTCAGACCAATAAATTTTCAAGACATATGATAAATCGAATTTTGTTGTAATGCCTCAATGGATTATTTGCATACGAGTTATACGCGTTTTTAGTTGTGTCTTTTAGACTATGCATAATTTTTGAAAATCAATCTATTGTTGTGATTCAAAACTGTTAAGATCTTGAATAAAATAATGGTATCAGCTTAAAATTAAATTTACATAATGTACAAATATGTTGTAATTCTTCTTAGTTATTAATTACTGTTAATGAAACTGCTAATTTGAAAAATAATAATGTACTTTTTTTTCTCCCATAAGCATTACTGAACAAAACTGTATTTGGCTGCACATATGGGAACTTGTAATTGTATTAACTGTTTGAATCTCAGAATTTCAACTGGAAAATGTTTAGTTTCGATAAATTAGATGGTAAAGAGTGTCTTATGTACATTTCTAAATTTTTTAGGCAAATAACTTTAGTAGATATATAGAAGGTCAGTGTGAAGATGTGTGTATTTTCCTTATCTTTATGAATTTTGAATCGAAGTTTTCTGCATTCGATCTGTTTTGGCTTAGGCTTATAAAAAGAAAAAAAAGGTGATATTCAAATACATTTTGATTGAAATTCATCGTAAATGTAGACTAGCCGTAAATATAAACCAATAACTACTACAATTGTAGGTAACAGCCTGGGTAGGCAAAATTAGTAGTGTGCGATGTGACCTCGTTAAAGTTTAAGCATGAGTCACAAAAACAGTATAAGTTATAGGTACAATATTAGATTGTAACATTTACAATGTATTTTGAGCAGTAATGCGTTTTCAAATTTCTTTGCACTGTTTTTTTAAAAACTTTCCTATAGTGCTACATTCCTGGGAGAACCCCACCCTACGTCAAAATTCTCATCCATACGTCTCTTTCGGTTGCTTTTTCCCTCCAACCTCTGATGGGTCGTCCAGCCAACGAAATTTAGATCTTCCCCTTCTTCTGGCACCTCCTGACCCGTAGAGAGCTTGTTTAGGGAGTCTTCCTCCTATTCTCTCTCACTAGCCCAGCCAACGCAATCTCGCCTGCTTGATCACGGTCACCAGGTCTGGTTCCCCGTGCAGGTCTCTCAACTCACTGTTTTTCCGGATTCGCCATCTGCCGTTCTCGAAAACAGGTCCAAAAATCTTTGATCAGTACAAATAATTATAAAATATAATATATTCAGTTTTGAAATAAGCGAGAAAATACACGTGCCACAGATTTCTTTATGTTAGTCCCGTTCTAAATTTTCTAATGGACCTTAAGACGAATCGAATGCAAGAAACTGCAATATCGAAATTTCAAATAATAAGGAAGTTGCAGGGATGTACATCTTCAAGCGTATTTACATATTTTGTGTTACAAGATAATTCTAACAATAAAGCATGTGCCTTATTATATTAGTTTTATTAACCCTTTGATTACTATTAATATTTTTTTATGATTAAGAAAAGCTGTCATAGAAACAAACAGTAATTTTATTGAGTGTAGAATTAATAAATTGGCAATGATTAATGTAAGTTATTTCGAATTATCATAATTACTTATTTAATATTAATCGATTACAATTAATTTTGTGTCACTATTTCCCTGATTCAAGGTCATCTAGCTGAAAACAAATCTTTTATAATAAAAGTCGGGCTGACAAAAACATTTAAGCAATCGGTCATAACTTCTGTATTGTTTCCACTTACATTTCATGTTTCTGATCCCTTGAATCGAAAATGTCAAAAAAAAAATAGTCTGTGGGCATGATCAGTCTCAATAAAATGAATATATATAATTTCGAAGGTGAATTCAGAAGACATTGATTTTCAGCCAAATTGGAGGGGAGGTTTAAAGAAGGGTTTGACTCAAAAACCCGAATAACTATGATTAATATTCCGATACAAACATTTATATGTGTATTCAGACTTCCCAGAGTAAGACAGCTATCGATTTTCAGGCTAATCAAGAGGTAAGGTGTGTTTAGTGGGAGAGCGGAAACATACGAACCTGAATTCCCCTCGTCCACTTCCGACCCTATCACAATTCAAAAAGTACCAGGAATGAGTGAGAAGCCCGGTGGTGAAGTTTTATTTTTCCACCCATATCTACATAGTATATGTAAAGTTATGTAATCGCTTAAAAATTCGAGTTTGATTTGTTACCAGAATTTCAAGTTTTCCGACCCCCCTGAATTCAAAAACAATTTTTCAAAAAAAGTTATACATGGATCCAGAACCCCATGAGGAATAGTACTGGTTTCAGCCAAACCGACCTAGGGAAAGGCGGGATTAGAGTGGGGCTTATCTCAAAAACCCTAATAAGTGCTGGTGTAATGAATGCAGAGGCGTTCTAGCTTACCTACCGCCGGCGTGCCAAGTTTGATGTCATTGATGAAAAAATGTTCGTTACCTACTCAAAATATTGGATTCGAACCTCTGATATGTTAAAAAAGAAAGGTATTCCGTAATACAATTTTATTAATTTCCTACAAGGCAAGTAGTAGATACGAGGGGTGATCGTAAAGTTCTAGTACTGATTTTTAAAAATGTATTTAAAAAATTTACAACTTATTGGACACTGTCCCCTTCAAAGTACTCCCCTTGGGAAGCTTTACATTTTTCCCACCACCGTTTCCACTGGTGGAAGGACCCTGAGAACGCATCTTCCGGAATGCTGTTCAGGTCCTCCAGCAATTGTTCTTTAATTTCGTCAGTTGAGTGAAATCTCTGCCCTTTTAATGGTCTTTTCAGTTTCGGAAGCAGGAAAAAGTCCGCAAGGGCCAGGTCTGGTGAGTAAGGGGGTTGGGGGATAACTATGCCGTTTTTTGTGCAATAATCGCGAATGAGCAACCCAGAATGAACAGGCGCGTTGTCATGGTGCAGCACCCACTCCCCACTTCGCCACAGCTCAACTCTCTTCCTCCTCACAGCCTTGCGCAAATGTCTCAGTGTTCCTCTGCCATTTTATGGATGCTTAGTCAACGATTTGATCGCACGAGAATGTTCACTCTGGCAACATGATCGACATCAGTCGAAGTTGATGAGTCCTGAACGAGGATTGTCTTCTGACGATGTCCGGCCTTCTTTGAATGTCTTGTACCACTCATGACACCAGGGGCGTAGCCAGGATTTTGAGCAGGGGAGGGGCAAAGTTAGGCTACGAGGGTGGGGGATATAGACTCCATGGGGGCAGTTTCCGACTTTTTGTTATTAATTTGGGAGACTCGGACCTCTAGAAGCTCCCCCTGAGGTAACCACTGACTGTAATACTTAAGTTAACTTTACACGAGTAGCAAAAGTGCAACAGGAAATGCACGCTGTGGTTTCTGTGCTTTCAGAATTAAATGACTCACATCCAAAAGCGTGTATTTGCTGCTGCTGCGCTTTGCATTTTTACTGCGCATGTAAAATCAGCTTTAAGAGTGTAAAGTATAACATAAATGACGATTTTGAGTGAGGAAATGAAATGATCGAATTCATATAAATTTAAATAAATGTAATATGACTTGTTTTGTACATGTACATTTATGTAACAGCTGATTACTGATTTAGGAATCAGACGCACAGGAAATTTGAAGATCCTATTGGTAACTTGCAAGCAATCCATTTTTAATAAAAACAATTTTTTTTAGTTTATTTTATTTTTATCTTGGTTTTTTGCTCTGGCCAGGGGGGGGGGCACGTGCCCCCCCCTGGCTACGCCCCTGCATGACACCGTGATTGACTTAGACATTCATACCCAAAAGACTCGTGCAACATTTGAATAGTTTCTGTAAAAGTTTTACCCAACTTGACACAAACGCATTGCTCTTCTTTTTGAATAATTTGACAAAAGATCATAAAATAGCCAAATATGAAAAACTTTTTTCACATAAACGTCTGTTACTTCACAACAAAGTAGGTTGTAGAGAATAGAAAATAGCTGAGCTCAGGAAGAGGCACAACAACTAATGCTGCCAACCGTACGCTCTCAGACGCTCCGTTGTCGCGCAATCCAAAAAGTGCTGGAACTTTTTGATCACCCTTCGTAGGTATCACCCTTCACGTAAGGTGTAGCGAAGAGATACACAAATTATTTATAAATAGATACTAACTCGTCTAGCGTATCTAATATTGATAAATTGTTTGTTTAATAATCCTTACTAATATTTGCCATAGCTCCGAAATGTCATGGGTTTTATTTTCCCGAAATTGGAGCCTCATTTACGTACATAAACATGCAAAATTTCAGTTCTATCCAAGCAGTACTTCGTGAAAAACCTCGCTGACTACCACTCGCGCTTCACTAATAGGGTTTTTGATCTTTAAATAACAAATGAACACTATAGAATTATAGCATGAGGTACGTAAGGAAGTAGGTAAGTATCCAGCGGAATCTTTCGATTTTTTGTTGTAAAATGAAAAATTATTCATGTTAGTAGGTATCTAAACAAAACCATCCGTTAATGGGGTAGAACAATTTTTATGTTGAGGGCGCCGGTAGCTCAGTGGTCAGCGTGCTTGACTTCTGAGCTCAAGAACTAGGGTTCAAAACCCGACCGAGGCCCTTAGTTTATTTTATCTGGGAGGTAAAATTAACTTAAGCACGCCGTCCTTCGGATGGAACGTTAAGCGATGGTCCCGAGCCTGTACGATGTCAGGTACTCGTTAAAGACCCCTGCCCTAGGTGAATAAAAAATTTAGGGTAGGCAAAATTTAGGACTCCCACAGTAGAGTCGGGCTCATGTCCACCAGAGTGACGAAAGAGCGCTCTGGTAGTAGGCGATATGACCTCGTAGTTAAAGCCCGGGCATGAGTCATAAAACCTAAACCTAACCTAATTTTTATGTTAGTAAGAAATCCTGAAATTCACTTTTTTGCAGTCTTTTTGTTTAAACAAAAAAACAGGTTGATCGAATTTGATAAATTTTTTTTAATATCTTATTTACGTTGATGCGCTTCCATTGACACCAAAGCGGAGCCGATATCATTTTTCATTCGCGAGATATCGTGCAGGTTCTTTTCAAAAATAATGTAAAAATACATAAAAATATGTTGAACATTTTGATTTTGATTTTCGGACCCATTACTGGGAAGTTACTAAATTTGGAAAATTTGGCGAATACATATAGTATCTATGTAAGTATTTTTTACTATAAAATGTATATCAAATGAACGAAATAGGCGAAACGTCATTTATAACTACTATTTTAAAAAAACAAAAAAACATGCGTGTCGCGACAACGGCTCCACCTGCGCACGCGACACTTGCGTGATCGAGTAATGGCTTCTTTCCTCTACAGGATACCAAAGTAAGGCGCGCGGGTAGTACGGTTGCAGAGATATAAACGACATTAGTGTTACATGTTTTCGTAACAAGCGGTTTTAGCAAGCTACCTCCTACTGACCGAAATGAAAGACGTTTCACATCCAAAACTTTCTGGAGACCATAAGGCCGAATAGTGTGTTATTAATCCTCCATTCCAAAAAAAGTGTAGACTGTTTTTTTCTCTTTCGATTGAAATACTGAAAGGATTTCAATGAAATTTTTTTTATTTTGATGTCCCTATTCTAAGTAACAAAAATTAGTAGAAAAGGTAGAGTCATAAAAACAATTAAAAACGAGTGAAGTATTGTTTCATAGCAACAGAATTACAAATAACATTCTTGATTTTACTTTTCGAATTACGCTCACTAAAAAAATACAAAAAAAGTTATCAAAAAAGCAAAATGGATAAAAAAAGAGGATATGTTTTGCCTATGTGTATGCCAGGTTTTATCGAAAGCATTCCCAAATCCAGTTTGACTTTCAAAGTTTCTCCAAAATCAAATAATATTAAAGGGTTCGATTCGGCAAATCTCAGGCGAATGATGGTAATATTGTTTTAAGACTTATAATTCTCATAATAATAAATTATTATGTGAAATGTATCAAATCTCACACTGAAGAGATCCGGTGGTGAAAAGAGGCAGACGATTAGTTTTAATGATTTTGATAATTATAAGAATAGTAAATAAAAAAATAATAAAACAATGAAATGATTATCGTGAAGGCTTCAGCATGAGAGGAGGGGAGAGTGTTCACGTCGTGTCTGTCCAGGAAATTTATCTTTCCCCATTTGTCTAGAAGAATGTCCCCGTTCGGCTATCAAATCACTCATCACAGAAGTCATCAAAGAAAATACATGAAGATCACAGAACATCAGGTCAAGTGATGCGTGAATCACCAAAGTACCATGCACAATTAAATAAAAATGGACCAGAGCACAAGTAAATAAAATGTTTTTTATAGGATAATAAAAAAAAAATTAATATATAAAAAATGTTTCTATTGTCATCAATTTTCCAAGAATCCCTAATTTACAACTGTTACAAATGGCGCCCCACGTTGGCGAATGTGGAGCTTCTTATTTATGGAGTTCTTATAAAATTGATGGTGACAATTGAAAGATTTTTTTATATATTGAATTTTATTTTATTATTATACAAAAAGCATTTTATTTACATGTCCCTTGGTCTAGGCTGTCCTTCTTCCTTACAAATCAAGATGTGGATCACTTGCGTCGATTTTGTCCCCAGATTCGCCTGGCACGGTGGTGATTCCCGCACCCCTTAAACATATGTTTTGCTGATCTTCTTTTGAGGTCTCCTTGTTTGAGGTTGAACTGACGACTGAACGGGGGCAGACTTTTGCAGAAATGGGGGAAGGTCGGACTTGCTGGACAGACAGATATGCACACTCGGGGACAGACAGACGTCAACCGCTCTCTCCAATCAAACCCAGACTCTTTTTTTTTTCCAATGGGACGGTATGTTTTCCTCCTCCGAAAAATATCTGAATATATGGGGTGGCCCAAATTTCAATATAGCATCCATTTTCTCCCGAAAACTTAACGGACAATGAAACAAATAGCATTTTTCATCATTTTTTGTATCAATTGTTTTTATCGGCCTTTCGAGCTCCTCCCATTTTCTTAGGGGGGAGGGGGACCCCGAATGTCACATCGATTAGTCACTATTCAAATTCGAAATAGTATTATTGTATCATTCAAAACTAGTTTTTAGCATCAGAGTTACGATGAGGAATACTTAATTTTACCTTATTTCTAATGAAAATTTAAATAAAGCCACGAGTTCCGCTCAGTATCATGCCTCTTCCTCCAAAAAATGAAATTTTTGAGATAAACAATAATTGTAATAATTTGACAACAAGTAAAATTATGAAAACTTAGTTATATTGCGTTACGTAACATTTATTCATGGTCTGATATTGTTTTCTGTTATATCCTAATTGAAATCCCCGCATGTATCTAATAAACTCTAATGGAGGCCTCAAAACTGTCAAAGTATTCTACACAATGACCAGTTTTAATGTATGCGACTCAGTGAGTGCCTTTGTTTTGATTAGTATCAAGGTTGACGATACCACAATTATTTTTTCTTGGTGGCCTCTTTGGAATCGTGTCCCTCATAAAAATTCCTCTAAAATAAGGAATTTCCAGCTTTTTGTTTGCATACAACAGGTCTATGTTGGTTAGAGGTCTATTAGGCAGGGGAGTTATCAGTTTTTAGAACTCTTCGGAGGGCTGAGATATAGACCGAATCCTTTTTTAAACCGCGCCAGGTAAATACCAGGTACAGTAGTAATTTTGACAGTTTTCTGACCGTCATAACCGCTACCTTTTGACGACATTGACTTTAACAAAATTCAACCTCTTCCCCCCGGGCTCGTTACGAAATTTATGGATGACCCTTTTACTGCTAGTTAGTAGTTAATATAGGTTAGGGGGAATATATCTAAATTAAAAAATACAGTAAAACTGAAGAGCACGGCCAAGTAGGGTACCTATATACTGCATTCGTAAAGATAAATATTGTATTTATATTGCAATATTATAAATATGCTCCGCTCGCTCAGAAATTTGCGCTTCATATATGTATATGATATAATAATATATATTAAACAATTAATTAGCAGTTAGTAAACTGGAATTGGTTAGAAAACTGGGACAGGTTTGAACACGTAATAACAAACACACTTTTTTCTTATTATTATCAATTTCCTGAATGTAAAGTATTTTATCTTTGCTGTCTTTTTTTCGTTATCGTTATGATATTGGGTTATTTTTTATTATATATATATTTTTATCTTTATCTTATGCATATATAGATCACATAATATTTATTATACATTTAAAAACATTCATATATTAACATTGATGACGTCATCCCGCCGCCCGGACGCTGAAAAAAAAAGGTAATTTTTGCCAATTTTGACCCTTCGAAACTTGGTCAAAAATGATTCTTTTGGGCTACTTTTTTTTTTTTATTTTGTTCAGCTCGGAGTTCTCCAGACGGCTATGTCAGAAAAAACATCATTTTGCTAATGAATAATATACTTTTTTCCATGCAAAAAGTGACATTTGGTGTCACGAGAAAAGTAACACAGCAGTGTCTTTCGACATTTTTTTCGGACTTAGCCAGAGACACTGCCGTGTCTCCTGATCTTGAAGTTTAGACCATTCCTGGCCACTGCATCACAAATAGATTTAATTACCTGCAATATTATCTTTCAGATTCCAGCTTACGAGTGGGGCATTACAAAACCCCCTTTTGCCAGACCGGATGTGGTGACTGGAGATAAAGAAGCGGTAGTTAATAAAAATATATTGATATCGCATCTGAAACCACGGCTGATGCCTCCTGGCCGAGACATCGAAGTTGAATCGTTTTACAAGGTCAATATTTTCTGTTTTAAACATGGTCCTAGGACGTTCCCAACTTCAGGATCTGTGCGAGGCCAAAATAAGTTACAATATCATACATAGGTCCTTGGAAACGCGTCCTTCAGAAGTTATTGGTAAAAAAAATACGTTCTAAAAATATATTTTGCAATAAATCGATAGCTTCTCGGTGAAGAGTCTTAAGCTCCTAAACCCAAACAGACATGAAGAAAATCAGTTTTCATTTATTTTAAATGCTAAATTTGTAGGAAAACACCGCCGTTTTCAAGCAACAAGATAGGCTACTACGAAAAATTCCCGAAAAGTTGAAAAAAATTCTGATTTGAAGGTTCTTATTTAGGCGCCAGCACTATATCGTAAGTGACGGAAACAATGTTTCTTAATGTCGTTCACGATACTTTTTATTATAAAATTAAATCGATCTGTAATATAGTGGAAAGCTAATAAAGTAATAATAAATAAAAACAAAGAGCTTGTACAACTTTTTTATTGTCTAATTTCACTAATATATTATATATGTATTTGTAGAATTAGACGATATAAAAGTTAAACAAGTTCTTTTTTTTTTTTTTTTTTTTCAGTTAAATTAGTGCAATATGACCAATTTAAATGAAAAATTAAATAAAAATTGCAATTTCATTTACAATATATTTGGATTTGTTACAATCAAGTTAGCCTAAAGTTATAAACAATTTTTCATGAAAGTATTTTCTACTATAATGAAGTGATTATTTAATTTATTTGAGTATTGTATTTTTTTCCCCCGTGAACTTATTCTAAGGCCCCTTTCACACCGAAGATGCAAGACGCAAGATGCATGCATCCTAGAACACTGGACCATGTAATTGAATGAGAGGTTTCACACCGAAGATGCAAGTGCGTCTTGCAGCCAGGACGCAAGACGCACTTGCCTCTCGGGTACCAGCCGGCTGGAGATTTCAGCGTGCATCTTTGTTATGCTGGTCTTGCATACTCGCCCCTTCCATCTCGCCCCATCCGACCCACCCCTGACTCACCCGACTCTGTGATTCACATCGTTGTATGTGTGCTTGACTCGCACAGTTTCTTTTCAGTTTCATTTCAGACTTCGATTAGATGTTGTGTTCCAAGTACGAAACTTCCATCCACCCTTCAACTATGTTACCAGACACAGAGAACTTCAACGTGACCTCAGAAATATCAGTAGTCTTTCTTTCGCAGATACACTCAACCGATAATGTGTATCCCGACGGCTCCATGAGATCCAACAACTTGTTAAAAGTCGGAATCTCCATTTTATAATACACCTGAAACTTTACTGGATGGTTCAGTAATTGCTGAGACTCAATAGCAGGGCTATGCTCTCCAGCATTAGTCCAGTAGGGATGCTGCCATAAACGATTGCTTCTTTGTCTTCGTCTTCTTTTGACTACACAAGCCAGAATTATAATTTCGTCGTCTGAAGAGTCGGATGATTGATTATTCATCTTTCAAACTCACAATCTTCCAAACAGAAATAAAGAACTGACCGGAAGGTGCAAGAGGCACGTGCATCTTTGGTGTGAAAGGCTTTTCATGAAGATGCAGGACGCACATGCCTCCTGCATCCAGGATGCATGCATCTTGCGTCTTGCATCTTCGGTGTGAAAGGCCCCTAAGAATGAGTGGTTTAGGGCGCGCAACTCAAAAACCGTCCAAGATAAAAGAAACATGTTGATTAAAAAATTTTGTTCAGCATAAAAGTTACTAGGAAAAAGGTTTTTTTATACTGATCTCTTATTCGAGACGGTATAGCTGTTATAATGATTTTTTTTGGTGAAATTGTGCCTTTTTGTAAAACTTTGAGTCTCCGGCGTGCCGTTTTAACGATGCCCGAATTTTCATAAATATCGTGGAATAGTCTTTTACATTATAGAACAAGATGGGGGAGGGGGCTGACAAAAAAATATATTTTTAAAATAAAAAAATATAAAAATAAAATATGCCTCCTCTCGGTTTTTATGCGAAAATATTTTTATTTTTTCTATTTTCCTGGAACAGACTGTGAATGCCTCCCTCATGAGCTTTCTCGGCTAGTTTTTTCTCACAGACCACCTGTATTTTTGGCAAACATTTGTTTCTACATATTTCAACAGCTGTAATCAATTGTTTCGCTTTTCAGATATTTCAAAAGCAAAGAGAGGTAATAAGAGATGTTACCGGTTCCAAAAAGGCTTTAACATTTTTCGATCTAAACGAGTATAAATACCAGTGCAGTCCAAATTTTACTGGGTAATAAGTTCATAAGTACTTAGGATATTATACCTACTTTTCTCTAAAACTGTTGGTCCGATATATAAAAAAAAAACTATCCATTTTTTTTTTTTTGCCTTATGTACGATGCATATTAGCCATGACTCTTATAATGGTGTTTTACCTAATTATTTACGACATCCATGGCTCCGGGAGGAAGTGTTATCTACGAAATAAAACTCACTCCTGGACGGGATTCGAACCCACAAACCAAGGTGAGACCATGCGACCAAAAGCCCTACGATCTAGCTCGCACGGCCACCATGGCTCCCTAACCAAGGCCCATTGGAACGAACTGTGAGGCATTTTTTTTCTTATTTTTGACCTAGAACATGCAAAAAAGTTTCATCAAATTCAGTGACCCCGACATCGTATCCTCTCCTTGTTCGTGAAAGAAGCTGTTTTAAGACCAGCCTGCAGTTAGTTTTTTAAAAGTCACTCTCCAGGCTCTTTGTAACTATCTCCACAATGACTGGTTGGAACCAGACCCTTATTTTTTCTTTAATCTGCATGAAATTTAATTAATGAACACAAATACAGTAGAACCTCTTTAAGTCGAAAACCTCCAAAACTCGAAAAAAAGTTTGGTTCCTTTCCCTTCAAGCCCCAAAACCTCCATTACTCGAAATCTCAACCCTCTATTAGTCGAAATAATAAGTGAGTCATTTTGGTACATATTTCCCCCTCTATAACTCGAAAAAATAAAATGGACCTGTGTATCTCGAACATAGCAATGTTTTATTTTACAACCTTTACAACTCGATTATTTGAAACTTATTACCTCTATAGCTCGAAGAAAAATAAGTTACCGACTTTAAGAATTTGCCGACAATGTACACCATTGTTTCTTAGAAAACAATTTAGGAGTATACAATAAATAGGATTACCAATTATTTAAAGCAAAAAATAATTACTGACTTTTTTTAATACCTACATATACTACGTATTTTTTATTTTAAGGATGTTTTGAAATAATGTTGATTTATAATAAATATAAATATGTTTGTTACCTCTGTAACTTGAATTTTTATTTATTTCACCTCTCTAACTCAAAATTAGTTAGAATGAATCTTAACCTCTACAAGTCGAATCAAAATCCGCCTAAGTCGAAAACTCTATAACTCGAATTTTTTGGCGTCTCCCTTGATGTTCGACTTATAGAGGTTCTACTGTAGTTCGAACCGAGGAAGTACATTGCCGGTGATTCACTTTTATTTATTTTTTTTTTTTTTCGGAGCTACCGTTTCAGAGAAAAGTGGCTAATCGAAGATAGGACACAATGTATGATTTTTTTCTGTTTTTGTATCCTTCAGTATGTACTCTTCGATATGCCCATCGTATAGCCAGATGAAGTCTCCTCAAATATATCCAGTAACCTTGGACAGGTCCCAGAACATCCCTCCGACGACACAGAGATCTCTTGGGCGAAGATTCAGCCTAAGCGAGGATATGCGACGGAACCGCTGAATTTTCTATTACATTATTATTATTAAAATTATTTTCTGAAATAAAATGAGCAGTTTTTAAAAATAAATGTTGTTTATTTTCTCCTATTTTCTAAACAATAAATACAGTAGAAATTGTTATAAAAACCTTCAAGAACTTTTTTTTTTTGTGAGGTGGCTACCGGTGGAGGTTATAACAAACGTTCGCCGAGTCGTCAGGGAAAAGGGCCAAACTGTTTATTATACGGTTAAAAATTAAAAAAATACAAAGTAAAAATTCTGCGCAAGGTTAGACTGTTTTCTTTTTTCCCCGCCAGGAGGCGACAAATCGGCTGAACACTGAGTGGCCGGCCGGTCTTCACCAGCTGCCGAGTCCCAGGTACGATCCTGCTTCGCCTTTCAACTCCACCCTAGACCCGTCGTACAAAGGTCATGCAGACTCGACGCCGCCGCACGAATAGTTCGGGTTGTTCTTCCTCTTAAGAATAAGAGCTTGGAGTTGAAATCTCCGTGAGCTGATAGTATAAGGGACTTCCAGTGATCAGGCAGGATCCATCGAAGGCTGGCTGAAAGAACTCATTAAGTCAATTTCCACAGTTTCAAGAAACTGGGGAATTATAAAGTTTTTAAGTTGCCACTGATGACTTAGTTGATTTGGAAACTGACATATGATCGAATACAGCGAGTTTATTGTGACTTACAATTAGTGATTATCGCCAGCCGAAAGATTGTTGTATATTTTACAAAATAAAAACGGCAATTACCACGATCACTCATTTTTTTACTTTTACCAACCAACCATCGAAGTAAATTTATTATTTAATGACAGTTTTAATCCAGTCACAATAAAAGAACGAAATTTAAAGCCCTTGAAGGTTTGTTTACTGTATGACCATTTCAAGCAATCAACTATGGGAAATTTTTAAAAATTTTCCCTGAATCTACTTCTAGATTCATAATAATACCAACCTCAATCACCACTATTTTTGCAACTATGAACTATAAATAGTTTTGCATACTATAAATAGGGAAAAATGGGTCATACGGAATTCAGACCAACTAATCCCATTTAATTTAAAATATGAACTCTAATGCATTTTTACTTCGATACCTCGAGAAAAAAAAAAAAATTGAGTTGAGGTAAAAATACGAAAAGAAAAAAATTGAATACAGGATCTTCCAAGGATCAGCCACTTTTCTCAAAAACAGATTTTCAGTTAGAAAGTTAAGAGCATAGAAATGGGGAAAATTCTCAAAAAATTATCTTGAAACTTTTTGTTCATTTTTATGGAATATCCTGAGGCCTTTAACATCTAGTTTATGAATGCTCCCTTAATGAGCAAACCAGGAATTTCAGTAATTGTTAAAAAAAAGGCAGACTCGCATATCTGCACAGTTAACCAGTCTTTCTTTCCTAGAGAAGAGTCCTTTCCTATACCGTAGGCCAACCCTACCCAGGATGTAGTCGTAAGCTCATCTAAACAACCTTTGAGCCACCTGGAGGCATGAAGAAAAAGAGGCGCCTGCGCTCCAGCCTTAGCCTTGGCTAGGATCCCTAGAAATCCTACCTGTCCATCGGACGACATGCATCATGATTTTGAAAGTCCATGAGACCTCAGCAGGAAGAGCGAGCTCCATTTTTCATGAGTACCTTTATGTAAAATTAATTAGGTACTTTAATAATTTCAAAAAGCCTTCAGCTCTTAAATACAACGAAAGTGTGTTTTCAAGATGCCCGATTGCCCACAGCACTTCGTATTGTTTTAGTACTTCAAGCCGAAAAGTTACTATAAAATTTCTAATTCAATAAATTTTATGAAACTTTAATCTGAAACTTATATTTTCCTTTAATTGGTGTACGAGTATTTATTTATAAAACCCATATTTCTTTCCTGTCTTCCTAGGGTGTCTAACATGAATTTTATACCTAGTTAAAATTATTTTTGTAAATTTTTCCGGTAATGATTGAAGTGGGAAGAGAAAGTTAAACAGTTATCTGAGATTTGAACTAGAAACGAAGAGGGCCCATGAAATTACCGGATGGTGTTGTAGGATTTAGTTTTTGTTTTGCATTTTATTGAATGATTACCCTAACAGTGGATTCAGAAGTTCATAAATAAGACAATCATGGGTTTTTCGGCTAAATCGGGCATTACAGAGAGAGCGGACACTTAGTTTATTATAATAATTCGAACTGAGATAGTATTGTAGGTGATTCATTAACGATTTTTCTAAGAACGTGTACTGTAGTTTGTAGATTTTATCAGTTACATATTTTCACTTTCATAATTTAATTGAATCTCCCTTGCTTCCCCCCTGCGTACACCTATGGATACATTTACTCAGTGGGTTTGTCCCAACACCTGAGGAGCGCTAGGCTTCCTCTTTACCGTATCGTCTTGTCCTACCTGGATTCGAAGGTACCAAGCCTTTCACATCTCCCATTTTCCTATTCAAGTCTAGGATAGTGTAGTCCAACATTCTGAGCTCTGCTATGAACATGTTTCTGCCGAAATGTGAAACCTCGTACCACCAAATCCTGGGCATCGTCTTCTTTAGATTGCAGCAGGGTATGTCATGACTCCTATTTTATGAAGGTGTCTATTGAATGGACCGGTGATGATTCCTTGGTTGCCGATGCTCTCCATTGAAGGTTCAAGATCCTTTCCTGACTTTGGAATTCTCAACCAAGAATATTTTTGCCTGTCTCCATGTGGTTCTTTTTTTACAGGACTTCTTTTTCAGAAGGACTTTGGTCCACTCTTTAAGCCTGCATACGCTCAGCGCTGGCTCTGCTCCTATGCAGGGCGTGCTTCAACCTTCCTTAGTCGGAAGGTCTTCCTCCTCGATTCGCTGAATCCCCTCACTCGCGACCGGGGACCCAATGAAGTCCAATTTTCTAGTGGTTTCCTAGAATGTTTAACTGATTCACGCACTCTATGACTAGCATCAATCTAATTTCAGCGCCAGAAAGAGCTTGGAGTTTTGCTTTTGTTGGAGAAGGTTCTCACTTCTTAGTCGCTCGCTTTTCAGTATTCTCTCCTTGATGCACAATCTGCTGCTGCGTTGTGTGAGTTGAACAGCATGGGGAAGATATAGACAATTTTTAAAACGAAATAACTCTGGCAAATGTATTTCTTTAACAATCTTTTCATTCAACTTATTGAGTATTTTTTTTATTTTCTAACAAGAGTTATAATTGTGCAAGAAAACGCGAGGGGAGGATCTTAGAAGGAATATAAGCACAGTATTTTTACTTGGGAACCATAACACACGGTAAAATTTACTCACTGAACTTCAAATTTTATTATTTCTATGTACTCTTTATGAAGCTGACACTTCGGCTGGGTCATCTTCGCTTTTCAAAAACATAAGATTTTTAAACAAATTTTCTGCCGATCTGCGCAAAATTTCATTGTAAAAAAAAGAAGTATGTATGGGAGGTACCAATTTAAAGGGTTTATAGCCTGCCACATGAATCTGAATTCAGTAACGAGCATTTTGAAAATAAGCGATAATGCTTATGTAAACTACATTCTCAAACAAGAGACATCATATGGGAAGACGAAATAAAATAAAAAACACAATGTTTGCGCAAAAAGTTTGCGCACTTTGAAAAATATATATTTTTTCGCTGTAATTCAAATGAGGAGGGTATCGATGGATACATTAAACATCATACCCTCTAAATACCTACATCAAATTCGGAGAAATGAGTAAATTTTACTCCCAGTTATGAATAAGCGCCTATATTTACATGTTATGATTCCCAGGTCAATAAAACTCATACGAATGAATATAGCCTTTAAAAACTCCTTTCAAAGATATGAATGTATGAAATATTTTTTTTGAAAAACTACTGTGTACTTGGTTTATAACTGTTCCTAGGCACACATTTTCGAAAATACTAACATTTATAGGAACAATGCACCCGAAAATAATCACAAAAATGACCTCAAGCAGATGTCAATTTTAATACTGATTTTTTTTTTTTTTTTCACCTTTATTACTTAATTTCCAACTATGAATTACTTCACAACTAGGAAATATGAACACAACAAAGAAAAACTGTAACACCACTTGAGTCTCTTGATGAGACGGCTGGTCAACACCACCGCCTCCTCAGGGGTCCTCCTCAGGCAGGAGGTCACGCGGCCAACGACGATTCAGTCGCCGAGGAGGTCTGCCCGGCAAGGACCGGACCGACATTGCTTCCACCAGTGTGTTTGGATGTGACGTGAATTTGTTGTGCAAATTTGTGTATAATTGTTGTCTAACTTCGTGTAAGAATGGTATGTTCAGGTCATGATGTAATGTTATGTTTGATACGTAGTAAGGGCATTGTGTGATTGTTCGGAGGATTTTATTTTGGATGGCTTGAATTCTTTTGGTGTGTGAGGGCTTAGCTGAACCCCAGAGCTGAACGCCATACGTCCAGATGGGTCTGATAACGGTCTTGTAAACACCCAGTTTGTGGTTGAGGCGAAGTTGAGATCGCTTGTCTAGTAGTCTTTTGAGTAGTCCAAATCGCCGTTTCATTTTCTGTCGAGTCTGTGAAACATGTTTATTCCATGTCAGTCGTCTGTCAAGATAGAGTCCTAAGTATCGTACGTCTTTGTCATGTTTCAGAGGGACATTATTCAGCCATACAGTTGGGCAGTCACCGCGCTTCAAGGCGAATGTAACATGAAGGGATTTGATCTCATTTATTTTTACCTTCCACAGATGCAACCAACCCTCTAGAAGGTGTAAGTGCTCCTGCAGAGATTTGGATGCGTCCCCAGCCGATTTATTAGTAGCTAAAATTGCTATGTCATCGGCATAGGTGGCTAACACCGTCTCAGGCAATGTTGGGATGCTGGATGTGCTTGCAACATAGAGAAGTGGACCCAGAATGCTCCCCTGTGGGACACCAGCTCTTATGGGTTGAACGTCAGAGTGGACACTGCCCTGTCTGACCTGGAAAAAACGATCATCCAGGTAGGAGCGGAGGAGACGATAATATCCGTCAGGGATCACATGTTTCAGCTTATACAGCAGCCCAACATGCCAGACACGGTCGAAAGCTTGACTCACATCCAAAAATGCTGCAGAGCAATAACACTTCCTTTCCAAAGCAGAGGAAATCTCATCAACTAATCTGTGACATTGTTGAAGTGTTGAGTGTTTCTGTCGGAATCCAAACTGATGATTCGGAATAAGGTCGTGTTCTTCGAAGAGAGGTAATAGGCGGCTAAGAAGAATTTTTTCAAAGAGTTTAGAAGGAGTGGGAAGAAGACTTATGGGGCGGTATGAAGAGAGTAAGTGTTTAGGTTTATCTGGTTTCGGAACTAAAGTAATGATAGAAAATTTCCAAAGAACTGGGAAGTAGGAAAGGCGAAGGATGCAATTGTAAATGTAAGTAAGAAAGATGACAGCTTTGCGCGGAAGATTTTTCAACACTCTGGCAGTAATGAGATCATAGCCAGGGCTCTTCTTGTTGGGAAGCAGAAGGATAGCCTGTTGCACCTCAGACGGAGTGATGGGTTTCGGGGGTAAACTCAGTTGTAGAGGTATATTGAGGAAGTCGTGTATGTGTTTATGAAGTGGATGATGAATGTCATGAGGTGTAAAAGTGTCTGTTAAGTGTTGAGAAAATAATTGTGCTTTTTCCTCGTCCGACTTAGCCCAAGTTCCGTACGGGTTTTGAATGGGAAAGGAGGAGGAAGAAAAGTTCAGTAGACGTCTGGTTGCTCTCCACAGAGATCCATCGTCAGTGGCTAGTGTGTCAGTGTAAAGTGAAAAAGTCTCTGCTTTGTATTGTGATATAGTTGTTTTGAGTTCGTGTGTGAGTCTGTTGAGTCGTGTTTTGATGGATGGGTATCTATGTCTTTGCCACTGACGACGACATCTGCGTTTTTCAACCAGCAGTCTTCTAATGTGCTGTGGTACGTTGTGTGTGTGTATGTGGACAGGCTGGGCGGAGGTGCTACTGCTCCATGCCGCCTCCTGAAGTGTTGTTGTGAAAGCGTTCACTGCATCATCCAGGTCAGGAGGTGCTTTCAGGGTGACTGACAGATTAAGTCTGTCTGTCACAATATCTCTGAATCTGTCCCAATCAATGAGCCCTGAAGTGAGGGAGGGTCGGGGTGTCTTCTGAATGGGTTGGGAATCTAAGGTAAAAATTACTGGAGAATGGTCTGATGTCAAGTCGGGAATTATTTCTATTGATGTATAGGGAAAGAATTTCGAAGCTACAAAAAAGTCTAGGATATCGGGAAGTTTTCTTCTGTTAGCTGGCCAATATGTGGGTTCTCGGGGGGAATAGACTTTGTATCGTCTGTCCGTCAAAACGTAGTTAAGTGTCTGTCCGCGCGGGTTGTTGACCCTACATCCCCACTCCAGGTGCTTAGCATTGTAGTCTCCACCGGCTATGAAGTCATCACCCAGAGTGTCGAAGTAGTTGTTGAAGTGTTGCGGGGTAATGTTGTGGCGTGGAGGACAGTAAACTGAAGCAAGTGTGAAATTGTGAGAAGCTGATGAGATTTCGACCGCTGTCGATTGAAGGTGAGGCTCGCAGAAGGAAGGCAGAAAGTGATGCGCCAAACCTCTCCTGACCAGCACCGCCGTTCCTGCATGGCCTCTCCCGTCTGGATGGTCCGTCCGGTAAGTCGTGTATCCGTCTATGTGAAATCGGGTCAAATCTGTGAAGTGAGTTTCAGTTATTAAAGCGACGTCAATTCGCCTCTCCCGAAGTACGTAAGTCAGTTCACCTGAATGTCTAACAAGACCATTCCATAGGAGCACTATCAGGGACCTGCCTGTGAAAGGATTAGACATGTGTAAGGGTTAACTTTTGGATAAGCGTAGTGAGCAAGGAAAATAGAGGGGTGACCAAGTTTTGAATTTGAGAAATGAAGGATGAAAGAAGATCGTTAATACCTTGGAATGAGTTTGGCTCGGTCCCTGACTGTACTGGGTCAGCCCGGGGTTGCTGCATTCGCACCCTCTTGAGGGGAGGCGGGGGTGGGGAGGTGACGTGTGCATAGGACAATGGGGGTTGTATGGTGTTGGTGGAGAAATGGGGCAGGGTAGCTGGCCGGGCAGCCTCCCGAGGACCTCCCAGAGGCCCACTTACCTGAGGAGGCGGGGCGGTGACCAGCCGGCTCCCCGCATTGGTCACTGGTGCTGGAACTGGGGCCGCACGTCGACTGCCAGGGTTGGTCCGCCGACTTCTGAGATCCCGGTAGACAGTGCACCCCTTATAGTTGGCTGGATGCTGGCCTTGACAGAGCGCGCATGTTGGGGGCTCCTTAAGACTCCTGGGGCACTCCGGGGATGGATGCTTCTCGCCGCACCGCACACAGCGCACTACGTTATTACAGTAGGTGCGAGAATGCCCGTAGGCCATGCACCTCTTGCACTGTATGATTTCCCGTTTCTTATTGGGTTCTTCCACTTTAATCCTTGTATATAACAAGCAGCTTAAATTAAAAATTTCTTTATTGTTTACTGCAGGCTCTAGATCTACAAAGAAAAGAGGGAGAGCCTTCTTCGTGCCCGCTTGTAGAACATTTGTGACGTTCCTTACGCTGAATCCTTTCTCCTGCAATCCTTCCTTTATTTCGATAAGGCTCGCAGAAGGGTGTAGGTGTCTTATCACCACCCGGAAAGCCCTATCCTGTTCCAATTGATAGGTGTGGAACTCATATCCCCTCTCTCGGAACAGCGTGACCGTCATTCGGTATGCCTCCGCTGTGTCAAGATAAATTATCAAAGAGCCTGCCGTAGTTTTGCACTCAAATTTGTCTTTTATGATGCCATTCAGCTGTTGGCATAGCTCCCGAAAATTGATATTGGTTTTCAAGTAAATAGGAGGTGGTTTACACTCCTCAGAAGGCATGTTCTCGAGTGGACTATAAGGGTTGTTGGTACTCACCTGAAGATCCTTCAGTACCTTCACCTTATGATTATCACCTGATGGGGGTGGGTTTTTTCTTTTGACTGGCACCTGATGCCACTCCATCTCAGAGGTGCTTGGCATGTTTGGATCGCTGACAGTTGCCACATCCATGTCCTGGATGAAGAACTCCCAGCAACACACAAGGTTTAAAACAAATGAAAATAATAGTTACAAACAAAACACAAAACACAATTATAAAAACAAACGAAAAGAAATAAACAAAATAACAAATAATCGAGAACAAAACTTATTTTTTAAATTGAGAAAAGAAAGTAAGGTTAAATTGAATGTTTATCGTATTAGATCACCAGCTGTTGTTCCAATACTGATTTTAAAATAAAATTTAATAGTTACAAATTCGAGAAGAATATTTTTTTTATTTTCATATATTTTGGCTCTAAGCACCTTTTTTAACCTCATTAGGCAGTACTGAAATTGTTTTGATGCTATGCATCCCTCCCGAAAGGACTAAAGTAAATTCCAAAGAATAAACTTGCGATGTATTGGAAAGGCGTTGCAGACGTGACACAATACAAGACATAATTAACAAATAAATATATATCTTCGTCAAATTTTAATAAATAATTGAATAGACTGTCCTTTGGTTTGAACCGGGTATCTTGGTTAGGCTTGTTTTCCTCTTGTAATTTCGGTTATATTTGACCAATTTGAGTGAAACTAACATTATAGTGATCATATAGATTAACAGATTTTGTTATAATAAAGAACATGCCAAAAATGAATTCAAACCAAAAAGATCTTGGCAAGAGAAAGACGCATAGCATAAAATATCTACACAAAGTACCAGGGTACTCTCTCAATTTTTTTTGGAAATATTTTCCCCCCTACATGGAATACATTTATGGCCAGTGATGGGATTCAAAAAATATTAGGAACCGTATACAGTGATAGGGACGAATAAATGTAAGAACAAGGTTTTCTTATTGTCTTCTAAGACTTATTTATATTTTTGATCTCATTTTTTGGGATCTAACAAAATATTTTACCCATATAAATAAAGTATTCCAGTTAGTTATTGTGGCTCATGCCAGGGCTTTAACCTCTAACACATTTTTTTTAAATGCTTGAACTGAAAATTTTCACCTTTCGCTGCGTAAAAAAAAAAAAATTATATACGTTTTTTTAAAAATGGACGGACTGAAAGGGGTAAGCGGTTCGGCGAACTCGAAAATGTTTAGGGCGCCATTCGCACAAACCATCTGAATCCCAACACTGGTGTTCACATATAAGAAAATAATTTAAAATACATTAGAAAATAAATAACATTAAATAAACTGTAATTTGTTTAAAAATAAACCCATATCGGGTGTCCTATCTTTGAAGAACCAGCCTTTTTCTCTAAAATAATTTATATGACAAACCTACACAATTTTGACTTCCCGTCATTTTTTTCTCCATGCAGTTGTAACCTTTAACTTTTCTTATCACGTGTAGTTTTCGAGATATTGATGCCAAGAGAATGATACAGATTTTTCTCTCGATTATAAAGATACATTAAATTTCATGCAGTTTTTTTCCACTAATTAGAGATTATCCTGATTCCTTTGCCACAATCTTTTTAGAAAATCAATTTTCCTTATTATCTTTATTTTACATACTCATAAGCAAACCAATAATTTTAATAATTGATAAAAAATAACTGTTTATTTATTTTTTAAATTAAATGTGACCAGCGACGGATTTAGGTTTAGGTCCGCGAGACACTGGCCTAGGGCGCCAAAATTTAAAGGGCGACTAAAAATTAAAATCAATTGGTTTCTCTTTTCTCCGATGACTGCACTGAAAGGCCAGTATAGGAAAATTTACTGTGCAAATCACTGTAAAAGTTACTGTGCTGCACCGGAGAAGTGGGACGAGGAGTCATTCATATAATTTTACACATTTATTTAAGTACTATTCCCTTAACGAATTGTTCTGGAGAACGATCATTTTCCACGCTAAAAAGAGTAAAAAAACTATTTGCGTGCAAGTATGGATCAAGGCAGACTTAATGCACTTGCATTATTGTCCATCGAAGCACAGTTGGTGCAAGAAATTGATTATATCATTGATGTTTTCGCACGAGCCAAAGCAAGTAGGAAAAAGTTATATAATTGATTATACAAACATAATTTATTTTATTATTTGAGTATTTTATTTTTATGTTAAAAAATCAAAGAATTAAGTATCTTTTTCATACTTTTATTATCATATTTTGTTTTCATTATAACATACCATCACAAAACAAATCGCCAAATCGGAATGGGCCTAGGGCGCAACCTAACTTAAATACGCCTCTGAATGTGACTGCTTCAAGGTAAGTTTCGCACTCGAAATACTCTCTTCAGACTTAACTTTGTAGCTGAATATCTCCGGATAGAATGGTCACAAAAACAAAAACCTTATTTTTTTTAAGTCTGTCTGAAATTTAGTATAGTTGTATAATGTGAAGAAAAATGTATATCTTTCCATTGGAAAACAAAAGTTAGTATCAATATCTGAAAAACTACACGGGACCAATCATTTTAGAGAAAGCTGGACCTTCAAAGATGGGAAGTAGAAAGAAAATTCGTTTGGGTGTACACAATTTTGGAAATTAAGCCAGGCGAATATCTGAAAGTGGTTCTTCTTGTGGTATCGCTTCCAAAGTACTCCTCTTAAATGAGGCACACAATTTTCTCCGTAAAATTGCCAAATACCACAAAATTAGATTTAACATAACTAGAAATATAAGTCCACCAAAGATGAACAAAAATACTCTAAGAGGATGTCGCCAGTCTAAAACCTTGTATACGTAGGTGTTTCCTTTCCTGAAACAGAAAAAACACATTAAATACGTAAAATTAATGAAAATAATTCAATTTTTACATTTCACTAGACTGGTCTTTTTTCTAAGATTGTGAAAATTTTTGAGGAATTAATGTATTTATCGTAGAAAAAAAAATTGAGGATACTTTTTAAAAATAATCAATTCTATGCATGTTTCGATTTCCAAGATCTTTTGTGGGTTTGTTTTAGGAATGTTCTTTATAATATACAAAACTTTTTAACGTGAGAATCGCGACGAAGCTTGTTTCACTCAAATCGGTCAAGTATAACAGAAATTTTAGAATTTTTATATAAGCCAGATAGAACAGTTCGGTATGTACTAAGTATAAGTATAATTAAATCACAACGAATATCAGCACAGATGACGTCATCACGCAGTAACATTTTTTTGTTGCCGTTTTCTCTCCGATAAGTTGGGTACAGGAAGAATGAGGGCTGGAATGGCATGGTACAATATGATTAGATGAGGCCTTGTTAGAGTTGGAAGCTAGGACTTGGGGTGAACGCAAGTCTAGCGATCTCAACAAGGTTCATCCCTGGGGCCTACCCTTCATTTAACTATTTAACTTATACGAAAATATGTATTTTTTCGGTTATGCTCTTCTGCTAAATAGATTTACGATATTTTGTTCTTTAGAATTTACTTTATTCCTGTGGGGGGAAAAGATGCATAGCATAAAAATGCACCGAGGAAAAGAATTAGGAAGTCTTTTTCTAATAGAACTGATCAAAAAATAAAATTAAGTGGTAGTAATGCAGTCACAAGACTTGGACTTTTATGAAGGGTCCATCTAACGAAAATAAGGCAAATCTTGGGAAAACAAGGTAGTGTTGGACAAACCAAATAGAAAATTGGCTTAGTTTCTAGGAGCAACGCTAGGCACCGGAGCTAGTATTTTCCGAGTAAGGGTGGAGACACCAGCTACTATGTGCGTTGCAACGGCGGACATTCCAGTTAATAAGTGCTAAGCAACCTGGTCACCCCAGCTAATATTTGCCAAGCATCGGGGGTCACCCAGCTAATGTGTGCCATGAAACGGAACATTTGCTAAGCAACGCATGGCTAGGCTGGAGTTGCATGATCGTGTTGCGTGCTGCTACTTGTGTGCCAGAATTATTGAGTCACTATAGACATTTTCAATGTTAAAAAAAAATTACTGCCCCCCTCCCTCTTTATATAAATACGCTAAAATGCATGAGATCAAAAACGTAAAAAATGTGATTTACTGAATTTTCGGTTCTACACGTTAATCTTGAAAAATCAACCATTAAAAAGCTAGCTAGCACTAATTTTATGCTTAAGAATCATTTGTATTAAATTCAGTTTTTGCAAAACATAAATTCATAAAATATTCAGGATATCTTAGAGATAATCTAACTTGAAATATAAGCTTCTAGCTGTAGTGCCCAGTGTAGCTCAGTTATTTTTCACGACAGATCCAATCTTTTTCCAGCATTATACACTTGTATGGTGTATGCAAGTAGTTCTTACTTGATAATTGAACACTTTGCTGTTTAAAAAATTCGAAATGGCATGAAAGATAGTGTCTTCCACGGGTATCGCAGCGAGTTTCCACCTGCTTACCTGTCAGTTCCTCCACAGATGTAATACAAGAAGTTGAAGATTATATACACCAGAGTAAAAAGAGGTGGATACAAAATATTTTTTATTTTCATCGTATGTGCCACTAAAACTAAATCGAGTAGCATAAATACAGAATTTCCTGCATGTACCGCTATATTCACCAAATCCAGTTTGTGAATTTCTGAAAAAAAAAAAATATACATATGCCTTTAAAATGAGTTCCATTTCATTTTTTTTGAATGAAAATTGTATGCGCAGACTCAAAAAAGGTTGTTTATTCTGCGCATAGAATTTTGATTCGAAAAAAATTGAAATGGAGCTCATTTTAAAGCCAATTTCAAATTGAACAATATTAAAAAATAACCATCTCTACAAAACATCACTTATTCATTCACTTTTGTGGTATCAATTGGTCGATCATATTATCTCAGGTCGATCATAGACTTATTTCACGACAAATTCTCTTTGTAATTATAGTCTTTCAATGCGTTCATTAGGTTTCTGGTTATTTTTATGTCGACATAAAATAAAATAAACAATGTGCAAAAATACAAACATTATAACCACTAATAAGAATGTGTTGACGTTGAATAATTATAAAACATTCCAATTGGAAATATTTATCGAAATTATTAAGTACAAAGTAAAATAAAGTAATAAATGTCAGAATACATTTCTGCGATCTGTGTCGATATAGTGGAAAGCTAATAAAATAAAAACAAAAAAACATGCTTCAAAAAAAAAAGAAGTGTACTGGTTTCGGCTTACGCCATCATCAGCACAAAGTTCAAAAGTGACATTTAAGTTTGCTAGGTTGTCATATTTTTACAATCCTCAAGTTACCTGATATTACCTAAGGCTGTGACTCCCTGTCCACTAGGGAAGTCCGTGGCTTCCTGCCTTAACATAACATTTACAAATATTTGATTTGTCAATAATATAATAAAATCAAGAAAATATACTTGTATAGACCGGGAGAGGAATCAAAATAAGATATCCAATTGCACAGACTATGATTCCTCTGGAGGTTCAGTAGAGGACCATTCCAGAATATTGGAGAACAAAAATAAGGTAAAAATAATAAGAAAAAAAAATAAATATAATAAACAAAAGAAAACCTCGTACAGATACAGTTGGCCAACTGAAAACAAAACATAGAATGACTAAAAATAAAATTTATCTTAATATTAGGGGTGAAAAATATAACGACTTAGGTAAGAAAATAAATACAAGTTCATAAAGTAGATAAAATAATATAAGTCCTTGTCGGTGAGATGGGGGAGGGAGGGGCGGCTGCTAGATGGTGACTAGGTGATAGCATGCACCGTCTGGTGATAGGACGGTGAGGTGATGGCCGGCCTGAGCAAGCAAGATAGGTAAAAGCACGTTAGACCTTCGGTGACTCCCAGCGGCCTACTGACTGGCTTAAGTAGAGCCTACTTAAGTAAACATTACGAGATGTAGCCTTAGTAGGGAGGAGGGGGCCATGGTGGCCGTGCGGGCTAGAGCGTAGGACTTTGGTCGCATGGTCTCACCATGGTTTGCGGGTTCGAATCCCGTCCGGGAGTAAGTTTTATTTCGTAGATGGAACTCCCTCCCGGGGCCATGGATGTCGTAAAAATAACTAAATAATAACACTTAGATGGCTAGTGTGGTGTCTGCCGAGGCCAAAAAAAAATAAATAAATAAATAAATAAAATAGTAGGGAGGAGTCTGTAAACAAATCCGACTTTGTGTCAACAAACAATGCAACAAAAACTCTAAAATGAGAGAAATGTTAAAATTTAAAAATATTGCTGAAATAATAATAGTAAGAAATTTATTTTAAAAAAAAATGAGTACACTCTTCATAATAAAAATACACAATATAGTATGAGTATTGAGGGTCAGTCAAAGATGGAAAAAAAAAACACTATTCAGATGCCAACGTTTCGATATATTTTATATCATCATCAGGGCCTACAAACATGGGGGAGAAATCAAGATTAGAATCAAAAATAAAAAAACACAAAAAAAAAAATTTTTTTTTTTTGTGTTTTTTTATTTTTGATTCTAATCTTGATTTCTCCCCCATGTTTGTAGGCCCTGATGATGATATAAAATATATCGAAACGTTGGCATCTGAATAGTGTTTTTTTTTTCCATCTTTGACTGACCCTCAATACTCCTACAATTAGAATCCACAGTCGCTAATCAACATCTACAATATAGTATATTAACTTAGTGGCGTTATCAGAGGTGAGAATTCGAAATGGGTTTGGTTTTTCGAACAATTCCAATTTTTTATACCCCTATTAATTTCCCGGTGTTCCAGAGAGTCAAGCTGTCTACCTTTTTCACAATTATGGAGGTACTTTATTCCCGTTGCTTCGTTGAATACCCTTAACGTTGATATGTTTGGCGAATGTAGATTTCCCACTTTTCATGTTAAAAAAAAAATTAAAATCAAAAGAAAAATTGACAACTCAAATATTTGTAATTGCTGTGCTGAGGCTGGATTTCCCTAGGGGACAGGGTGTCACAGCACCTGTAATTTCACGAAACCTCCTTATTATGACTCCAACAAAACTCTTCACACTGACCTTAACGTACCTTTTGTCACCGGTCATAAAATCCAAGTATAAAAAATTATTTTCCTCTCTCCCCACAATAATCCTCTAGTCTGTGCCCTCCATTCTGCCACACTTCCTCAACGATGGCTTTAGTGTCAATGGCCGAGAGACCTTCTTAGCAGTCTCAGTGACAGTGATTAGTTACAAATGAGAACTCAGTGACTATGGAGTGTCACCACTGGGTGACTTCTCCCTTTTTTGACATTTTGACATTGCCATTATCTCTCTTAGCGCATTTGCTGGTTGTATATATATTTTTATACAGTTGTAAATACTTATTTGTAAAAAACAAAAAGAACTTACTGCTGAAAATGGAGCAAGACGAAATGGGTACATTTAATGTATATACTTTTGTGGAATTAGACAATATAAAAGCTAAACAAGTTCTTTGTTTTCTATTAAAACGTAATTACTTTAGGATGCAGAAATGTTGATTTGCAAGAGTAAACAACAAATTCTTACAAAATTTCCGATCGCCTACCGGTAATCACTCCTAGGTTGCTCTCTCCTGGGAGTGTTCATGCAATTGGAACTAATGTAAGCATTTTACCTGGGTCGTATACGAAAATCCAGTAAATGGACGTTACTCCGAGGGCAACCACAACAGCAGTCGAGTGCAGAGCTCCGTACACTCGGATGTTGCAAGCCAAATCGTTATCGTTCAAAGTTTCACCTGGAACAGAATATAACAAAAAATAATAATTTATATGTATATAAATTAATTTTAGTAATTTATAGTAAAATAAGTTTAGTAATTTATGTAGTAAATATGTTCAGTAATATTAATATATTTCATGACCAACACTGTCATGTACTACCTGGCCTGAAAATGTTCATTTGTTTTTACTTCTTCAGCTCTACACAGTCTGAAATTCTATGTTTTGACGTGAAACATCTTTCAGGTCAGTAGGGGGTCGCTTGCGAAAACCGCATGTAACGAAAACATGTAACACATATCGATTATATCCTTGCAATCGTACTACCCGCGCGCCTTATTTTGGTATCGTTGTGTAGATGAATGAAGCCATTACTCGATCACGCAGGTGTCGCGTGCGCAAATGGCGCAGTTGCCCAGCCACGCATGATGCAATCAGAGCTAAATATAGCCTCGCGCGCACAGAGGCGTAGCTCGGCAGTACTTTTGTCGATCCGAGCGCGAGTGGTCGCGTTTGAGAGATTTCACTGTGCAATAGTAGGTACAATCCGTCGAACTCAAACCGGTGCACTTCAGGAGTTATAAGGCTTACAAGTGTGTAATTAAATTAATTTTGTTGCAGAAATTTGACGGTTCTCGGCTATGGCGCCCCCACGTTCGACACGTTGTGTATTTGGTTACGTCATTTCTGTACCTAGTGCCCATACACCCTCTGCAGCACGCACACGACGTTTCACGTACCCCACCCCTATACAACCTGTGTTTTATTTTACTGAAGGAACATTTATGTCTGTCTCTTTGTTGTGTATCTGTGAACACAACTCCTGATAGAATGAACATTTCGACACAATATTTTATATGTGAATTCAAAAGTCCATAGGGTAAGACATATTTTGATTTTAGCCAAAGCGGGCAAAGAGGAGAAGGTTTTAGAGGGAGAGCGAAAACTTAATTTATTACGAACTTAAGAGATGAACCAAAATTTCCTTTTTTTGTCTCATATTCACCTCAGTCTTTCCGTACCTGTGGAGTGTGCCAAGTAGACTACTGTAACTAGCTTGGCACCGGTGGCTGCCTCGACTGTATAGAGAAGGAGAGCCCAGTTGGTGAGGTAGATGGGCCACTTGAATGGGGAGGAGGCTTCAGATCTTCCCAGCCCGGAGAGGGAGAGACACACTGCAGTCCCGAACACCAGGAGGTGGAGCCATCTGTAGATCACATAGTGCAGACTCACCCCGTGTCTCTTCTGCCACTGAAACACAAGTTGAAAGATAAGTCTAATAAGAGAAAAGGTACTATTTAAGTAGTTATTTAATATAAATACTATACGGGGGCGCCGGTAGCTCAGTGGTATGCGTGCTTGCCTTCTGAGCTCAAGAACGTGGATTCGAAACCCGATCGAGGCCCTTAGTTTATTTTATCTGGGAGGTAAAATAAACTTAAGCACGTTAAGCGATGGTCCCGAGCCTGTACGATGTCAGGTACTCGTTAAAGACCCCTACCCTAGATGAATAAAATTTAGTGTAGGTAAAATTTAAAACTCCCACAGTAGAGTCGGGCTCATGTCCAGCAGAGTGACGAAAGAGCACACTGGTAGTAGGCGATATGACCTCGTAGTTAAATATGACCTCGGTCCCTGTTGGGACTTCACAAACCTAATATACAATTTCATGTCGATGCATTCATATGCAACTCTTCCCTCGGGTAAGCATAAACGTTCACGCCCAATGATTACCACTGATGAAGATATCATTATTTGTCTGCTTGCATTTTTTGAAGCATTTCCGCTGAACCATTTTGCATCTCCTACTATAGTGTCCAGAGAATATTTAAAAAAATAATAATTTCAGACCTTCAAATCAAATTGTCTTTGGTTCAAGGGTTGCAATTTCGAGAATATCACCAGACGGATTTGATACCGCGTGTTATGGATATGCTCGAACAAGAACCTCAACTACTCGACATTATTCTTTGAAGTGATGAATATCGATTTCACAACAATGGGATCCTAAATAGACACAATTGTCATTACTAGGCAGATGAAAATCCTCATTGGGTTCGTGAAACATTTGGTGTAGTCTAATTGGAGGTCAATTGATCGGACCATATTTTTCAGCAAGATGGAGCTCCTCCCCACAATACAGGAATGATAACCAAATACTTGATCAGGAGCTACGCTAACAGGTGGATGGGCACCTGGGGGACACAGTATTGTAGTATCGTTTTCGATTCCTTACTGTGGCGACATCTAGAATCAGTAGTATATGAAAAAATAATTTAAATGACCATAGAAAAAATAACGACAGTGCCGACAAATCACACCTGCAACTTATGGAGAATTAATTCCACAGGTTAATCCCAAGGTTTGCAGTTTGAACATTTGTTATAAATAACATACATATGAGAGGTGAAGAAGAAGAAAGCAGACATTCCCTTAGTTACCTTTTGAGAAAATTTGAAAGACCGAATGCCTGTTTTCATCTATTTAGCTTACGTACATTCCTCCCTTCCTTACGTTGTGAATAAAAATGTTTAAATGACTATTATCAATCCCCGAATTAAATGTATTAAATAATATAATATAATAATAATTAAATATATATATATATATATATATATATATATATATATATATATATAGGTTAGGTTAGGTTTTATGACTCATGCCCGGGCTTTAACAATGAGGTCATATCTCCGACTAACAAAGCGCTCTTTCGTCACTCTGGTGGACATGAGCCCGACTCTACTGTGGGAGTCCTAAATTTTGCCTACCCTAAATTTTTATTCACCTAGGGGGTAGGGGTCTTTAACGAGTACCTGACATCGTACAGGCTCGGGACCATCGTTTAACGTCCCATCCGAAGGACGGCGTGCTTAAGTTTATTTTACCTCCCAGATAAAATAAACTAAGGGCCTCGGTCGGGTTACGAACCCACGACCTTGAGCTCAGAAGTCAAGCACGCATACCACTGAGCTACCGGCGCCCTCAATATATATATATATATATATCCATCTTACAATTTAAATTTATTTTTTACTGTTGCTTTGGAAAAAAAAAAAAAAAAAATTTAATTTAATTTGTATATATATATATATATATATATATATATATATATATATATATATATATATATATATATATATATCCATCTTACATGCTACAAATTAAATTAAATTATTTTTTATTTCCAAAGCAACAGTTGAAAATAAAAATAAATTGTTAATTTTTCTAACTTTATTATTTAAAATATGCACAAATGTTTCTGAGTAATATTCTGGTCTATTAGTGAGATAATTGTGGAGAAAAGCTTGCCTGGGGATACACAAGGAGGGACAATTGAACAAAAAGTGTATGAGATCGTTCTTTTCATCTAAGGGACAGAGCCTGCAGACACTTTCAGGACAAAACTCATACCTAAGCCCTCCAAGTAATATATATATTTTTTTTCTCCGGGTGCTGCGGCTAATGACCCGGCCCGCTCATTGTCGGGGAAGGAGGTAGTACAATAATAAAATAATAATACGTAATAGTACGATCATTTTTACAGTATTAGTTGCAATGGGTGTCTGGGGGCGACAGCCTCTCGTCCCTTGCAGGACAGACTGGCGCTCCCAGACCCCCTCGTGTTGCGGCTGTCTGGTGGCACCGAGAGAGCTCGGAATCGGTGGAGTGGGGCTGCTTCTACTTCGCGGTCGCCGGGGGTAGACATCGGGCCGCGGCCCGTCAATCGCCCCCGGCGCCGGGTCAAGAGGGCTTTTTCTGTTCCCGCCAGGAGGTGACAAATATGGTGATAGTTCGACTCCGTCAACTCCGGCAGGGTCAATCCCAGATATGATCCAAGTAATATTCTAAAATTTCTATTGCTATTGCGGAGACGAATTTGAGCTAGAAATCGGAGTTTTTCAATATGGCAGTTTAATGAAAGATAGCTTTCCTGAGACCCTAAAGCACGTGGAAATAAAAAGTAATGATTATTTCTCCATTAACAAACAATTAATTATGAAGTAGTTTGTAGTACTTTGTTTTTTACTTCCTTATACGGTAAGTGGTGCGATTAGTTTCACGTTTTAATGTCCCCTGAATAAGTTTTGACCATTTTCGCGATGAGGTCTGTCTGTGCGTCGTGTGTATTTGATTGAAGTTTTGTGAGTGCTCTAACTCAAAAACTATAGCAATGAATGTGAAATTTAGAATGAAGATGTCACATATGCTAAATTAGGTCTGTTTAGATTTTAGCTGAAATCGGAAGAAAACTGGGACCACTTTACTTCGGGTCCTAAATATATTTTATATTTGCCCTATATACCCTTCTAATTATGACCTAAATAAAATCTTTTAAAATAAATGAGCGAAAACTGAAACGCACATTTTATAAACAGTACTTTTTTTTAAGGTCACCCGGTTTGGGAGATACATGCCTAAAATCCAAAAGTATAATTTTGAAACTAATTTTTTTTAGACGTTTGCTTGATTTAAAGGGTTAGTCCTATCAAAAAATTTTTACCAAAATAGTTTTTTTTATTAAATTTCCAACTAACGAAATGTCCTCAAATTCGAGAGGCTCCAATGATCTTCGACAGTGCAAAGCAACGTCAAGAGACCAAATCGGGCAGTCAATCATTTTTCTCAATTCACAACGCTTTTTTTCATAGTCTATTTTCTTTTATTTTCTCTGGCTTCCTGGGCTGACGCTACAGTTAGAATTGGGTGGGTGGACGTACACCAGAAAAAACGAGATGGATCTTGAATGGATTGGTCACAGCCACGTTCTGTGGAACTGCTATCTTAGACAGTCTCCAGACACCCAATGGGCGCCAAGAAGGCAGGGGCATAACTACAAACCAGCAGTGCGGGGGGCCGGACCAAGCAGTGCTCGATCACACTACGTCCCCCCCCCCCCCCCCCCCTTCCCCTCCCCCCCCCCTCTCCCCGTCCGTCAATTTATTTGAAAGTTATTGGTTTTGTATTTACTTTTTACTTTCTTATACATTTAGTATTATAATGTGCGAAAATCAGAGATCGAGTTTTCAACGAAATTTTACGTTTCTAGTTCCCCCGAAATGTCTGTCTGTGTATGTAGTTGGAAGCTTGTGAGCTCTAATTTAGAAACGATGTTAGCAATGCACTTGAAATTTGAGGTGAAGATGTCACATGTGCTAACTTAGATCTGATTAGATTTTGGCCGAAATCAGACGAAATTGAGCAACTTTAGTGATCCGTTAAGATGTAGTGGGTATATGGTATACATCACGTATATTTTTATTAAATGTTCTTTGAGGACCGGACAGTGAGAAGATTGTCCAAGGGAACGCCGGAGGGATGAGGCTGGAACACCAAGAACGTGTGGCGGAACACCAAGAACGTGTGGCAGATCTCCGACGCAGCGGGATCCTTCTTCGTTTCGCACATATTAGTGTCCAATGGAAGGGGTAGCTGAAGCTAGCCAGGGACCTGTGGCTTCTGAAGAGTGCTAGAGGAAGAAGGAGGAGCCGTTAGTCTAAAGCCATCGATATAGAACTCGGGTGAGAAATGGATTCTATTGCGATTTTCCAGTGATCTATTATCAATGTGAGTTTAAATATAGGTTTGACATTGGGTCGATATGCAGGGTGTCCCATCTTTAATTGATCAGCCTCTTTTTTCTAAAGTGGTTGGTAAAAGTCATAAGACAAACCATTGGTAACCATTGCTAACTATCCATCACAATCGCTAACCATTGCTAACCATAGCTAATGATCCCTAACCATCCATAGCCGTCGCTGTTTTTTTACTGGGGATTCAGTGATGATCTTCAATCTTTCATGACAAATAGTTTTCAAGATATTTTGTTACTTCCATTTTTCCAATGGTTATAATTATTTCTTAAAATTATAAAACTAAATAATTCTATTATAATTATTTCTTCAAATTATAAAACTAAATAATTAAATTTCAAGCAGATTTAAAAACAGTCATTAGAGAAATATTCAGTAGCAAAGTTAAGAGCCTGGAGAGTGATTCTAACCGCAGGCTGGTCTTGAAGCAGTTTCTTCCACCAAGTAGGCATTATGCTGATGCCTTTACCATAATAGGTAAAGTATCGTAATTCTGTTTAAACTGCTGATCTTTCGAGTGATATCAGAGTCCTAGCAACCATTGCCGACGATACAGCTATCCTTCTCTTCAGCCTATTCTACCACAGCTTAAAATCTTACTCGAAATCTCCAATCTCGCACCTTCAGTTCTCCTCTCCTTCTTGTCTCCCTCCACTACTGGATGGTGCACTGGCGAATCAGATGACGGGGGGCGGTATGTCAGCCGAGGTAAAGAGAAGAACAATGGCAGCGAACAGAAGCTTCTTCGGCCTGATCATATAAGAAGTCGCCTCCTTACAAGGACAACAAAGCTCAGGTTTAACAAAACGTTGATCCGCCCCATCCTAACATACGGGTCCGAGGCTTGGACTGTCTCCAAGTCAGATGTACAACATCTTCTGGTCTTCGAAAGAAAGATCCTCCACCGAATATACGGCCCTATACGCGACGAGAGGACTGGAGACGACGGACGAACCAGGAAGTCTATTCCCTCACTTTTTTTTTTTTTTTTTTTTAATTATATTCCCTCACTTAGGAATCAGAAGTTGTAAAGGTCATCAGGCTGGGAAGACTCAAGTGGGCCGGACATGTGGCCAGGATGGGCGAACACGAGATCCCGAGGGAACAGATAACTGGGCGGACACTGTTGGAGGAGGCCTTGACTCACTAAATGGGTTGTCGCGCCACTGTGAACGAAAATTCAGTATATAGAAAATGAAAAAAAAAAAAACATTCTAGAGTTATTCTAAACTATGCTTGCCGGTGAGCACACCACATTTTTTTGTAAAAATTGTATTCACTTACAATGTTGTACAATATAAAAGTTTTTTTTTTCATTCTTCTTCTTTTTTAACTTTTTTAAATATATGAAAAATGTCCTTAATGGTCAAACCAGAAAATTGAATAATTTTGAAAAATCATAGTTTAAATGTTTTCATTCTGAATTCTAAATATGACTACTCCAAAGCAAGCCTCGCACTCGACAAACTTTTATCAGACTCTTAACTTTACAGTTGAGTATCTCCGCAAAGGCTGGTCGAAACAAAACATTTATTTCATTTTTTGATTTAATTAAATTCAGCTCCTATCTGCTCATATTTTTTGAAAATATTTTTTAACCAAATTTAATTACTTGCAAAACTGCTTTCTCTTACCTGACATGTATAATATGCGGATGGAGAACATCTTTCGAGGGATAAGATTTTGTTGTTAATTTTCCTCAAGAATACATTTGTAACAGTCATGGTCTTATCTGAAAAATATAAAAAATTTTAACACACTAAATCGTGTTTTTTTAGTTGGGAAATTTTACTTTACATTGAGGGAAATGTCTCAGCAGACAGCCAAGGAGAGAAGATAAGGAAAACCATATTCAAACAGTGTTTTACTCAATGGAAAAGTGTGAACAACAAATGAAACTTACAAAAACGAAAAATGAAATTTATTAATAAACTCTGATGCAAACAACAATAATATCTATTTGTACAAAAGAATACTCACAAACAATCACAGTAAGACATTTTTTTGGTATAAAAACAAATTAATAAAAAAGAAAAATTCATTATTTTAAGTCGACAACAAATTTAGAATCTCCCTCTGCTACTTGGGTAGGTGCAGGGATTCTTCCTACTAAATTTTTTGATTGGAACCACAGCTTGTCTTCAATTCCCACCACTTCCTGGATTACCCAATGCAAGAAATCTCGAAATCTCCATCATCCTGTCTGATAATTTTACCGGGGTATCGGCGTCCTTGGTTGGTTACCACGACAAAATCCCCGTCACAAATGGGCTTTTCTGCTAATGTGGGCAAGGGTTGACGCTGACATTGTCGCTGCTCACTGCAAGCTGCAGAAGTAGAATGCTGCTCACCAAGTGGTTCATCTGATTGCGATACAAACAACATAGTGAGACTATCCTCACTCTCTTCGTACTGAATATCCATGTCGCTTTCAGATGATTCACTATCTTGAAATGAGCGTCTGCCCTTCTTCGTCTTCTTCCTTCCTCCCTTTATTTTGCTAACGGCATTAGTGTTGGCTCTCTTCGTTTTTGCTGGAGCGACTAATGTTACAACATCCTCGGCCGTGATTCCTTTACCTGGAGGTACCTGTAACTTCTTTTTTTGTTACTGTCTCAGAGCGAATTTCTGTATTGGCGAGCTTCTAACTTCCTGATATATTTTCGAGGCATCCTGACTTACAAAAAACCTTTAAAACAGCAAAAGAGTTCGCTAAAACAATTTGTTCCAAAGTTACCCCTTTAGTCTTCAGTTAAACAATAGTGACAAAGTAACCCCGTTATACTTCCTACATTTACGTTTTCATTTGCCACAGTTAAAATAATTATCTCACAGAAATTAAAAAATGGGAAAACAATCTAGATTATATAGATAAAAAAAACATACCTTGCTCCATGTTTTGGCAATACCGCGAAACTGAGGCCAGAGGAGGTTATAACAGGTGGATAAAAATGGCGGGAATGGCTATAACAAAAATTTTTGGGCCTCACAACAGGTTGCGCCATTGGATGATTTTAACCGATTGCAGCAAATAACTAAAGTTAAACAGCCATCTCGATCGCACTAAAACGAAGCCCGCCACAACGATTCAAATTTGAAAAACGTGATTTAACAATGTAACCCCGCATGTTCGAAGTAACCCCGTTTTACGGTACTAAATTTCAGCCAAATCTGGCAAAAGACAGGAAGGGTTCAGAAGGAGAGCGGAAACTTTATTACAAACTACTGCTGGTGACTCAACGAGACTTTTTTAAAAATAAATGTAAGTGTTCAAATAATAATAATAATAATAATAATACAATTGTTAAATGAAGGTAATGGTCGTGAAATGTGCCGCCAGAAGCAGGTGGTATCTTTGCTATTCCACTATACAAGGCATTATTAATTAAGTTACAATTATTTTGCAGGTGCATTACGCCGCGTAACGAATGCAAAAGTAATTACATTTTCTTTCTTGGGAAGCGATGTCGTTTTCTTTTCGGAGATCTGTCTGGTGTGAATAGGTTCTTAGTTATTAGCTTCGGAGCCATAATACACCGCGGTGTGAGTAATTACAGCGGCAAGACAGGTGATATGCAGTCAAATTATTCGCATTCTCCTTCACACATTTCTTTGTCGACGAAGAACGACAAAGCAATAATGCAATTCAAAAACAAAAAAAAAAACACAGAAGAAAGCCCTCTCAGCATGTCAATGTGTGTGTGTGTTTTATATGCGCCTTGATTGGAAGCGTGTGCATTTCCGTTGTTCTATCTTTGCATTTGTTTGACAGTGCCTTTCTGTTGCACAATGTCAATCTGCATGGTCCCTACATCCTAAAGCGGGCTCTCCTACAGCGAGGCTAAGGGCAGCGTCATACTCTACACCAGGAGTGGCCAACCCGCGGCCCGCCTTGAATAATTTTACGGCCAGCGAGTATTCATCACAATTTTACAAAATATGTTTTTACACAAAACATGTGCAAATACTCGCATTGAGATCGACTTGGAAAAGCTAAGTGAAAGACCAACTTCTAAGTTGAGGAACGCGGACATATTGTGGAATTTGTAATAAATAAATAAAACAAACTTATTTACCAATCTTTAGTGGAATAGACAATATTTCAAAAAATAAGTTTGTTTTATTTATCTAAGTGAAAGAGTTGAGAAACAAATATCTCACTAATTAAATAAATTAAATATTATTCGATCATTTCATTATTATATTATCTATGTTTATACGTATGAATAATAATAAAAACAATAATAATAATTCATTCTGCTTTAAATTTTCACTCGAAAAAATTTTTTTACTGGATCCTAATCTAATATGGGGATATAATGCAGGGATTATAATGCATTTCCAAAGTGGCCCGCAAGATCATTTGTGTTGGCCACCTCTGCTCTACACTATCGTTCATTTACTGAAAAAAAAATTTTCTTCATCGTAAAAACATAAGCATACACAGTAGTATCAAAAATTATCTCAAAATATATTTTTTCCAACCAAATTTTTCAATGACCACTAAAATCGAAAACGGAACTGTAGGTGTGAGGATAACATGCCTAGTAAAATAATTTTAGTTGGAGACAAAACGTTAGGTTTTTTGTTCTGCATAATATCTAGTAATAACATGGATAACTCGCCGCACCGGGCCTCCATGCTAGACCCCGTCAGCCCTCTCCCCTTGTGAAAAATGAAAAAAAAAACAATTTACTGCATGTGTTAGTGAACACGATAACACCCGATAGAGTGAATGGAACGACACGAAATTTTATTTGTGCACCCAGAGCCCCATAAGAACGATACCTATTGATTTTCTGTCAAATCGGATAAAGGGAATGGGGAGATTAGGGGACTTAACTCAAAAACTCTTGATTTAATGTATGTATCGACACGACATTCAGTATGTGTATCCAAAAGTAAAAGATGAGGTTGGAAATATTGAGAACGGTCATATACACCTATGGAAGACATTCCAGAAAAAATATTACTTCAGAGGGAGTATATGTACACATTTTAACGAGGGATTTGACAAAAAAATATCATTTCTTCGAAAGTGATATCACAAAGGAATAGAGTGCCTTAAGTTCTGAGAAAGCATTATGTACTGGACCATGCAGATGACTCGTTTCCAGACGTCCAGGTTATTTAAGAGACGGGAATAAAAAAAAATATATGAGGATCGCCGGATTAGAGGGCGTCTATTGTATATAATACATACATTATATTGTAGGGGGGAGAAGACTAAACCAAGGGCAGCCCTGTGCCTCTGGTTCCCATCACTCAGGTACAAAACCACCAATTTTAATTGAACTTTTCGAACAATTTTATTATCATTATTTTTCTTTCCTTTTTTTTTTTTTTTTTTTTTTACGGGTGCTCCGGCAAATCACCCGGCCCGCTTATCGTCGGGGAAGGAGGAAGTACATATATAATATGAGTGTCTAGGGGTGACAGCCTCTGGTCCCGAGCGGTACAGACTGGCGCTCCCAGACCTCCTTGGGTTGCGGCTGCCAGGCGGCGCCGAGAGAGCTCGAGTTAGATGGAGTGGGGCTGCTTCTACATCGCGGCTGCCGGGGGTAGACTTCAGGTCGGTCCATCAGTCACCCCCGGCGCCGGGTCAAAGACCCTTTTTCTGTTCCCGCCAGGAGGTGACAAACCGGCCGAACGCCGGGTAGCTCGACTCCGTCATCAACTCCGGCAGAGTCAATCCCAGATATGGTCCTGTCGCGCGGATCAACTCCACCCTAGACCTGTCGTATAGCGAACAATCGAGGACCACATGTTCTGCTGTCTCGATGCCGCCACACGAACAGTTCGGGCTATCCTTCCTCTTGAAGAAGAAGAGTTTGGAGTTGAAGTCGCCGTGACCTGATAGTACCTGAGATGTCCAGTGATCGGGCTGTACCCAAGTGGAGCGCAGGCGGACTCGGACGTCAGGAAAATATGCAAATGTCGTTCGGCCATCGGAGGAGCGCGACCATCGCTGCTGCCACTTGCTCATTATCCAGTCTTGGACAATGTCTCTGCAACGCTCTGGTCCGTTCTGTCCACGTAGCACACCCTCCAGGGCGAGGCGCAAGGGCTCATCTACATCTGCTTACTATTAAAAATAGTAATAGTCCCGGGGATGTCCTTCTCTGGCTGCACCGGGTTTTCCAGCCAGTGGGAGTGGGAGAAGAAGGTCTCAGTCCTGGACTCCAAGAAGGGGGGAGGGGTGAGAGGGGGACGACGAAGCTCCAACTGGATCCTGGAGCTCTCTCAGCAGAGCACTGACCAGCGGGCTCGTACCAGGGTGGGACTAAGCAGGGGATTAGCCCCACTCTTTTGCTCAAACATTGTTGGCCTCCTATAGTGAACCAGGCCCGATTTAGAAAAAAAAATTCCTCACCTTACTCAAAAACTTCTGGGCCGATTTCACTCAGTTTTTCCACTTTGTCACTGACACTCGCACTATCTATTTATCGACTTTCAATTTTTAGAAACGCTCAATTTTCATTCTCAAATACCATACGGCTTGGAGCCGATATAACTACTATGGCTGCCGGCTAGCAACTCCTAAAGATCAGTCATATTTCTTTACTTCCTGATTTTCATAATTCAATTTTTTCGCTTTCCCAAAAAATGAAAATTTCCTCCCCATTTTTTTTCAAATGGTACATACAAATCGTTCTTGTAAAAAAGAAGAAAGATCACATTTATATCAGACAGAAGGGGTTTGGTCTCATGGTCCCACTAAGGTTACGGGTTCGAATTCGGTCGGGGAGAGAGTTTTATTTCATAGATGTTGTGTACCCAAGTAAGTAGAAGGCAATGTGCAAGTTCACAGTAAAAACATATATATATATTTGGTTATTTTTGCTCAGAATTGATTTCTTTATAAGATCCAAAACGGGTGTCAATAAAACTGGATTCACCTTGAATATATAGATGGATTCACCTGAATTCACCTTGTATATATTACATAAGAATTTTCACGACCCCCGAATCGTGTTCAGGGGGGCATGTTTGATAAAAATATTGTGGTAGTCTCTGTTTACCAGCCTGGTGAGCGCAAAAGGATTTCATATAGAGGATTTCATATCCGCTAAAATAGAATATTTCTTGGATATACATAGATAGACAAGTCTAGGCTTGCTTAAAGAGCCTCAACTCTTTTCATATTCTATTGATTTTTTTTTTACCGCTACCATCAGTTAGTCTAGATATTTTATTCAATGGTTTATGAATGTCGATAATGTCATTTTGTACCTTCTAAATGATTTGCTTGTAAAGGCCTTTCTTACATAAGGTATATCGGTGATACAATATTTTTTATTTAGACGTTTAGCTATGTCGTCGGCCAAAATTCTACGTTACGTTTTCATGTTTTCTCAACTCCCTGCATCCAAAATGAAAAAGAGTCGTTGGTGAACCACCGGCAATGCACTTCCCCACCTTGAATTATTTGTAATTTTCACTCTCCCTCTAAACTCTTTTTGAGTGACTAGAAGGACCTTGGTGAATGAGTGGTTAGAGTGCCTGGATAGATACTTAAGAGGGGCCCCAGGTTGTTGGATGGTTAGAGTAAGAAGCTATGAACCTGAGAAGGTCCTTCATTGTTGAGTGGTTAGAGCGGCTGGCTAGGGACGTAAGAGGGGCCCCAGGTTGATGGGTGGTTAGAGTGACAAGCTATGAACCTGAAAAGGTCCTTGATTGTTGAGAGATTAGAGCGGCTGGCTAGGGACGTAAGAGGGGCCCCAGGTTCTTGGGTGGTTAGAGTGAGACGCTATGAACCTGAGAAGAACTTCGATTGTTGAGTGGTTAGAGCGGCTGGCTAGGAACGTAAGAGGGGCCCCAGGTTGTTGGGTGGTTAGAGTGAGAAGCTATGAACCTGAGAAGGTCCTTGATTGTTGAGTGGTTAGAGCGGCTGGCTAGGAACGTAAGAGGGGCCCCAGGTTGTTGGGTGGTTAGAGTGAGACGCTATGAACCTGAGAAGAGCATCGATTGTTGAGTGGTTAAAGCGGCTGGCCAGGAACGTAAGAGGGGCCCCAGGTTGTTGGGTGGTTAGAGTGACAAGCTATGAACCTGAAAAGGTCCTTGATTGTTGAGAGATTAGAGCGGCTGGCTAGGGACGTAAGAGGGGCCCCAGGTTGTTGGGTGGTTAGAGTGAGACGCTATGAACCTGAGAAGAACTTCGATTGTTGAGTGGTTAGAGCGGCTGGCTAGGAACGTAAGAGGGGCCCCAGGTTGTTGGGTGGTTAGAGTGAGAAGCTATGAACCTGAGAAGGTCCTTGATTGTTGAGTGGTTAGAGCGGCTGGCTAGGAACGTAAGAGGGGCCGCAGGTTGTTGGGTGGTTAGAGTGAGACGCTATGAACCTGAGAAGAGCATCGATTGTTGAGTGGTTAAAGCGGCTGGCCAGGAACGTAAGAGGGGCCCCAGGTTGTTGGGTGGTTAGAGTGAGACGCTATGAACCTGAGAAGAGCTTCAATTGTTGAGTTGTTAGAGCGGCTGGCTAGGGACGTAAGAGAGGCCCCAGGTTGTTGGGTGGTTAGAGTGAGACGCTATGAACCTGAAAAGAGCTTCGATTGTTGAGTGGTTAGAGCGGCTGGCTAGGGACGTAAGAGGGGCCCCAAGTTGTTGGGTGGTTAGAGTGAGACGCTATGAACCTGAGAAGAGCTTCGATTGTTGAGTTGTTAGAGCGGCTGGCTAGGGACGTAAGAGGGGCCCCAGGTTGTTGGGTTGTTAGAGTGAGACGCTATGAACCTGAGAAGAACTTCGATTGTTGAGTGGTTAGAGCGGCTGGCTAGGAACGTAAGAGGGGCCCCAGGTTGTTGGGTGGTTAGAGTGAGACGCTATGAACCTGAGAAGAGCTTCGATTGTTAGTGGTTAGAGCGGCTGGCTAGGAACGTAAGAGGGGCGGGCCCCAGGTTGTTGGGTGGTTAGAGTGAGAAGCTATGAACCTGAGAAGGTCCTTGATTGTTGAGTGGTTAGAGCGGCTGGCTAGGAACGTAAGAGGGACCCCAGGTTGTTGGGTGGTTAGAGTGAGACGCTATGAACCTGAGAAGAGCTTCGATTGTTAGTGGTTAGAGCGGCTGGCTAGGAACGTAAGAGGGGCGGGCCCCAGGTTGTTGGGTGGTTAGAGTGAGAAGCTATGAACCTGAGAAGGTCCTTGATTGTTGAGTGGTTAGAGCGGCTGGCTAGGAACGTAAGAGGGGCCCCAGGTTGTTGGGTGGTTAGAGTGAGAAGCTATGAACCTGAGAAGGTCCTTGATTGTTGAGTGGTTAGAGCGGCTGGCTAGGAACGTAAGAGGGGCCCCAGGTTGTTGGGTGGTTAGAGTAAGACGCTATGAACCTGAGAAGAGCATCGATTGTTGAGTGGTTAAAGCGGCTGGCCAGGAACGTAAGAGGGGCCCCAGGTTGTTGGGTGGTTAGAGTGACAAGCTATGAACCTGAAAAGGTCCTTGATTGTTGAGAGATTAGAGCGGCTGGCTAGGGACGTAAGAGGGGCCCCAGGTTGTTGGGTGGTTAGAGTGAGACGCTATGAACCTGAGAAGAACTTCGATTGTTGAGTGGTTAGAGCGGCTGGCTAGGAACGTAAGAGGGGCCCCAGGTTGTTGGGTGGTTAGAGTGAGAAGCTATGAACCTGAGAAGGTCCTTGATTGTTGAGTGGTTAGAGCGGCTGGCTAGGAACGTAAGAGGGGCCGCAGGTTGTTGGGTGGTTAGAGTGAGACGCTATGAACCTGAGAAGAGCATCGATTGTTGAGTGGTTAAAGCGGCTGGCCAGGAACGTAAGAGGGGCCCCAGGTTGTTGGGTGGTTAGAGTGAGACGCTATGAACCTGAGAAGAGCTTCAATTGTTGAGTTGTTAGAGCGGCTGGCTAGGGACGTAAGAGAGGCCCCAGGTTGTTGGGTGGTTAGAGTGAGACGCTATGAACCTGAAAAGAGCTTCGATTGTTGAGTGGTTAGAGCGGCTGGCTAGGGACGTAAGAGGGGCCCCAAGTTGTTGGGTGGTTAGAGTGAGACGCTATGAACCTGAGAAGAGCTTCGATTGTTGAGTTGTTAGAGCGGCTGGCTAGGGACGTAAGAGGGGCCCCAGGTTGTTGGGTTGTTAGAGTGAGACGCTATGAACCTGAGAAGAACTTCGATTGTTGAGTGGTTAGAGCGGCTGGCTAGGAACGTAAGAGGGGCCCCAGGTTGTTGGGTGGTTAGAGTGAGACGCTATGAACCTGAGAAGAGCTTCGATTGTTAGTGGTTAGAGCGGCTGGCTAGGAACGTAAGAGGGGCGGGCCCCAGGTTGTTGGGTGGTTAGAGTGAGAAGCTATGAACCTGAGAAGGTCCTTGATTGTTGAGTGGTTAGAGCGGCTGGCTAGGAACGTAAGAGGGACCCCAGGTTGTTGGGTGGTTAGAGTGAGACGCTATGAACCTGAGAAGAGCTTCGATTGTTGAGTGGTTAGAGCGGCTGGCTAGGAACGTAAGAGGGGCCCCAGGTTGTTCGGTGGTTAGGGTGAGAGGCTATGAACCTGAGAAGAGCTTCGATTGTTGAGTGGTTAGAGCGGCTGGCAAGGGACGTAAGAGGGGCCCCAGGTTGTTGGGTGGTTAGAGTGAAACGCTATGAACCTGAGAAGAGCTTCGATTGTTGAGTTGTTAGAGCGGCTGGCTAGGGACGTAAGAGGGGCCCCAGGTTGTTGGGTGGTTAGAGTGGGACGCTATGAACCTGAGAAGAGCTTTGATTGTTGAGTTGTTAGAGCGGCTGGCTAGGGACGTAAGAGGGGCCCCAGGTTGTTGGGTGGTTAGAGTGAGAATCTATGAACCTGAGAAGGTCCTTGATTGTTGAGTGGTTAGAGCGGCTGGCTAGGGACGTAAGAGGGGCCCCAGGTTGTTGGGTGGTTAGAGTGAGAAGCTATGAACCTGAGAAGGTCCTTGATTGTTGAGTGGTTAGAGCGGCTGGCTAGGGACGTAAGAGGGGCTCCAGGTTGTTGGGTGGTTAGAGTGAGAAGCTATGAACCTGAGAAGGTCCTTGATTGTTGAGTGGTTAGAGCGGCTGGCTAGGAACGTAAGAGGGGCCCCAGGTTGTTGGGTGGTTAGAGTGAGACGCTATGAACCTGAGAAGAGCTTCGATTGTTGAGTGGTTAGAGCGGCTGGCTAGGAACGTAAGAGGGGCCCCAGGTTGTTGGGTGGTTAGAGTGAGATGCTATGAACCTGAGAAGAGCTTCGATTGTTGAGTGGTTAGAGCGGCTGGCTAGGGACGTAAGAGGGGCCCCAGGTTGTTGGGTGGTTAGAGTGAGACGCTATGAACCTGAGAAGAACTTCGATTGTTGAGTGGTTAGAGCGGCTGGCTAGGAACGTAAGAGGGGCCCCAGGTTGTTGAGGTGGTTAGAGTGAGACGCTATGAACCTGAGAAGAGCTTCGATTGTTAGTGGTTAGAGCGGCTGGCTAGGAACGTAAGAGGGGCGGGCCCCAGGTTGTTGGGTGGTTAGAGTGAGAAGCTATGAACCTGAGAAGGTCCTTGATTGTTGAGTGGTTAGAGCGGCTGGCTAGGAACGTAAGAGGGGCCCCAGGTTGTTGGGTGGTTAGAGTGAGACGCTATGAACCTGAGAAGAGCTTCGATTGTTGAGTGGTTAGAGCGGCTGTCTAGGAACGTAAGAGGGGCCCCAGGTTGTTCGGTGGTTAGAGTGAGATGCTATGAACCTGAGAAGAGCTTCGATTGTTGAGTGGTTAGAGCGGCTGGCTAGGAATGTAAGAGGGGCCCCAGGTTGTTGGGTGGTTAGAGTGAGACGCTATGAACCTGAGAAGAGCTTCGATTGTTGAGTTGTTAGAGCGGCTGGCTAGGGACGTAAGAGGGGCCCCAGGTTGTTGGGTGGTTAGAGTGAGACGCTATGAACCTGAAAAGGTCCTTGATTGTTGAGTTGTTAGAGCGGCTGGCTAGGGACGTAAGAGGGGCCCCAGGTTGTTGGGTGGTTAGAGTGAGACGCTATGAACCTGAGAAGAACTTCGATTGTTGAGTGGTTAGAGCGGCTGGCTAGGAACGTAAGAGGGGCCCCAGGTTGTTGGGTGGTTAGAGTGAGACGCTATGAACCTGAGAAGAGCTTCGATTGTTAGTGGTTAGAGCGGCTGGCTAGGAACGTAAGAGGGGCGGGCCCCAGGTTGTTGGGTGGTTAGAGTGAGAAGCTATGAACCTGAGAAGGTCCTTGATTGTTGAGTGGTTAGAGCGGCTGGCTAGGAACGTAAGAGGGGCCCCAGGTTGTTGGGTGGTTAGAGTGAGACGCTATGAACCTGAGAAGAGCTTCGATTGTTGAGTGGTTAGAGCGGCTGGCTAGGAACGTAAGAGGGGCCCCAGGTTGTTGGGTGGTTAGAGTGAGACGCTATGAACCTGAGAAGAGCTTCGATTGTTGAGTTGTTAGAGCGGCTGGCTAGGGACGTAAGAGGGGCCCCAGGTTGTTGGGTGGTTAGAGTGAGACGCTATGAACCTGAGAAGAGCTTCGATTGTTGAGTTGTTAGAGCGGCTGGCTAGGGACGTAAGAGGGGCCCCAGGTTGTTGGGTGGTTAGAGTGAGACGCTATGAACCTGAGAAGAGCTTCGATTGTTGAGTGGTTAGAGCGGCTGGCTAGGAACGTAAGAGGGTCCCTAGGTTGTTGGGTGGTTAGAGTGAGACGCTATGAACCTGAGAAGAGCTTCGAATGTTGAGTGGTTAGAGCGGCTGGCTAGGGACGTAAGAGGGGCCCCAGGTTGTTGGGTGGTTAGAGTGAGAATCTATGAACCTGAGAAGGTCCTTGATTGTTGAGTGGTTAGAGCGGCTGGCTAGGGACGTAAGAGAGGCCCCAGGTTGTTGGGTGGTTAGAGTGAGAAGCTATGAACCTGAGAAGGTCCTTGATTGTTGAGTGGTTAGAGCGGCTGGCTAGGGACGTAAGAGGGGCCCCAGGTTGTTGGGTGGTTAGAGTGAGACGCTATGAACCTGAGAAGAACTTCAATTGTTGAGTTGTTAGAGCGGCTGGCTAGGGACGTAAGAGGGGCCCCAGGTTGTTGGGTGGTTAGAGTGAGACGCTATGAACCTTAGAAGAGCTTCAATTGTTGAGTTGTTAGAGCGGCTGGCTAGGGACGTACGAGGGGCCCCAGGTTGTTGGGTGGTTAGAGTGAGACGCTATGAACCTGAGAAGAGCTTCGAATGTTGAGTGGTTAGAGCGGCTGGCTAGGAACGTAAGAGGGGCCCCAGGTTGTTGGGTGGTTAGAGTGAGACGCTATGAACCTGAGAAGAGCTTTGATTGTTGAGTTGTTAGAGCGGCTGGCTAGGGACGTAAGAGGGGCCCCAGGTTGTTGGGTGGTTAGAGTGAGAATCTATGAACCTGAGAAGGTCCTTGATTGTTGAGTTGTTAGAGCGGCTGGCTAGGGACGTAAGAGGGGCCCCAGGTTGTTGGGTGGTTAGAGTGAGAAGCTATGAACCTGAGAAGGTCCTTGATTGTTGAGTGGTTAGAGCGGCTGGCTAGGGACGTAAGAGGGGCCCCAGGTTGTTGGGTGGTTAGAGTGAGACGCTATGAACCTGAGAAGAGCTTCAATTGTTGAGTTGTTAGAGCGGCTGGCTAGGGACGTAAGAGGGGCCCCAGGTTGTTGGGTGGTTAGAGTGAGACGCTATGAACCTGAAAAGGTCCTTGATTGTTGAGTTGTTAGAGCGGCTGGCTAGGAACGTAAGAGGGGCCCCAGGTTGTTGGGTGGTTAGAGTGAGACGCTATGAACCTGAGAAGAGCTTCGATTGTTGAGTGGTTAGAGCGGCTGGCTAGGAACGTAAGAGGGGCCCCAGGTTGTTGGGTGGTTAGAGTGAGACGCTATGAACCTGAGAAGAGCTTCGATTGTTGAGTGGTTAGAGCGGCTGGCTAGGAATGTAAGAGGGGCCCCAGGTGGTTGGGTGGTTAGAGTGAGACGCTATGAACCTGAGAAGAACTTCGATTGTTGAGTGGTTAGAGCGGCTGGCTAGGAACGTAAGAGGGGCCCCAGGTTGTTGGGTGGTTAGAGTGAGACGCTATGAACCTGAGAAGAGCTTCGATTGTTAGTGGTTAGAGCGGCTGGCTAGGAACGTAAGAGGGGCGGGCCCCAGGTTGTTGGGTGGTTAGAGTGAGAAGCTATGAACCTGAGAAGGTCCTTGATTGTTGAGTGGTTAGAGCGGCTGGCTAGGAACGTAAGAGGGGCGGGCCCCAGGTTGTTGGGTGGTTAGAGTGAGAAGCTATGAACCTGAGAAGGTCCTTGATTGTTGAGTGGTTAGAGCGGCTGGCTAGGAACGTAAGAGGGGCCCCAGGTTGTTGGGTGGTTAGAGTGAGACGCTATGAACCTGAGAAGAGCATCGATTGTTGAGTTGTTAGAGCGGCTGGCTAGGGACGTAAGAGAGGCCCCAGGTTGTTGGGTGGTTAGAGTGAGACGCTATGAACCTGAAAAGAGCTTCGATTGTTGAGTGGTTAGAGCGGCTGGCTAGGGACGTAAGAGGGGCCCCAAGTTGTTGGGTGGTTAGAGTGAGACGCTATGAACCTGAGAAGAGCTTCGATTGTTGAGTTGTTAGAGCGGCTGGCTAGGGACGTAAGAGGGGCCCCAGGTTGTTGGGTTGTTAGAGTGAGACGCTATGAACCTGAGAAGAACTTCGATTGTTGAGTGGTTAGAGCGGCTGGCTAGGAACGTAAGAGGGGCCCCAGGTTGTTGGGTGGTTAGAGTGAGACGCTATGAACCTGAGAAGAGCTTCGAATGTTGAGTTGTTAGAGCGGCTGGCTGGGGCCGTAAGAGGGGTCCCAGGTTGTTGGGTGGTTAGAGTGAGACGCTATGAACCTGAGAAGAGCTTCGATTGTTGAGTGGTTAGAGCGGCTGGCTAGGAACGTAAGAGGGGCCCCAGGTTGTTGGGTGGTTAGAGTGAGATGCTATGAACCTGAGAAGACCTTCGATTGTTGAGTGGTTAGAGCGGCTGGCTAGGGACGTAAGAGGGGCCCCAGGTTATTGGGTGGTTAGAGTGAGACGCTATGAACCTGAGAAGAGCTTCGATTGTTGAGTTGTTAGAGCGGCTGGCTAGGGACGTAAGAGGGGCCCCAGGTTGTTGGGTGGTTAGAGTGAGACGCTATGAACCTGAGAAGAACTTCGATTGTTGAGTGGTTAGAGCGGCTGGCTAGGAACGTAAGAGGGGCCCCAGGTTGTTGAGGTGGTTAGAGTGAGACGCTATGAACCTGAGAAGAGCTTCGATTGTTAGTGGTTAGAGCGGCTGGCTAGGAACGTAAGAGGGGCGGGCCCCAGGTTGTTGGGTGGTTAGAGTGAGAAGCTATGAACCTGAGAAGGTCCTTGATTGTTGAGTGGTTAGAGCGGCTGGCTAGGAACGTAAGAGGGGCCCCAGGTTGTTGGGTGGTTAGAGTGAGACGCTATGAACCTGAGAAGAGCTTCGATTGTTGAGTGGTTAGAGCGGCTGTCTAGGAACGTAAGAGGGGCCCCAGGTTGTTCGGTGGTTAGAGTGAGATGCTATGAACCTGAGAAGAGCTTCGATTGTTGAGTGGTTAGAGCGGCTGGCTAGGGACGTAAGAGGGGCCCCAGGTTGTTGGGTGGTTAGAGTGAGACGCTATGAACCTGAGAAGAGCTTCGATTGTTGAGTTGTTAGAGCGGCTGGCTAGGGACGTAAGAGGGGCCCCAGGTTGTTGGGTGGTTAGAGTGAGACGCTATGAACCTGAAAAGGTCCTTGATTGTTGAGTTGTTAGAGCGGCTGGCTAGGGACGTAAGAGGGCCCCAGGTTGTTGGGTGGTTAGAGTGACAAGCTATGAACCTGAGAAGAGCTTCGATTGTTGAGTGGTTAGAGCGGCTGGCTAGGAACGTAAGAGGGACCCAGGTTGTTGGGTGGTTAGAGTGAGACGCTATGAACCTGAGAAGAACTTCGATTGTTGAGTGGTTAGAGCGGCTGGCTAGGAACGTAAGAGGGGCCCCAGGTTGTTGGGTGGTTAGAGTGAGACGCTATGAACCTGAGAAGAGCTTCGATTGTTAGTGGTTAGAGCGGCTGGGTAGGAACGTAAGAGGGGCGGGCCCCAGGTTGTTGGGTGGTTAGAGTGAGAAGCTATGAACCTGAGAAGGTCCTTGATTGTTGAGTGGTTAGAGCGGCTGGCTAGGAACGTAAGAGGGGCCCCAGGTTGTTGGGTGGTTAGAGTGAGACGCTATGAACCTGAGAAGAGCTTCGATTGTTGAGTGGTTAGAGCGGCTGGCTAGGAACGTAAGAGGGGCCCCAGGTTGTTGGGTGGTTAGAGTGAGATGCTATGAACCTGAGAAGAGCTTCGATTGTTGAGTGGTTAGAGCGGCTGGCTAGGGACGTAAGAGGGGCCCCAGGTTGTTGGGTGGTTAGAGTGAGACGCTATGAACCTGAGAAGAGCTTCGATTGTTGAGTTGTTAGAGCGGCTGGCTAGGGACGTAAGAGGGGCCCCAGGTTGTTGGGTGGTTAGAGTGAGACGCTATGAACCTGAGAAGAGCTTCGATTGTTGAGTGGTTAGAGCGGCTGGCTAGGAACGTAAGAGGGTCCCTAGGTTGTTGGGAGGTTAGAGTGAGACGCTATGAACCTGAGAAGAGCTTCGAATGTTGAGTGGTTAGAGCGGCTGGCTAGGAACGTAAGAGGGGCCCCAGGTTGTTGGGTGGTTAGAGTGAGACGCTATGAACCTGAGAAGAGCTTTGATTGTTGAGTTGTTAGAGCGGCTGGCTAGGGACGTAAGAGGGGCCCCAGGTTGTTGGGTGGTTAGAGTGAGAATCTATGAACCTGAGAAGGTCCTTGATTGTTGAGTGGTTAGAGCGGCTGGCTAGGGACGTAAGAGGGGCCCCAGGTTGTTGGGTGGTTAGAGTGAGAAGCTATGAACCTGAGAAGGTCCTTGATTGTTGAGTGGTTAGAGCGGCTGGCTAGGGACGTAAGAGGGGCCCCAGGTTGTTGGGTGGTTAGAGTGAGACGCTATGAACCTGAGAAGAACTTCAATTGTTGAGTTGTTAGAGCGGCTGGCTAGGGACGTAAGAGGGGCCCCAGGTTGTTGGGTGGTTAGAGTGAGACGCTATGAACCTTAGAAGAGCTTCAATTGTTGAGTTGTTAGAGCGGCTGGCTAGGGACGTAAGAGGGGCCCCAGGTTGTTGGGTGGTTAGAGTGAGACGCTATGAACCTGAGAAGAGCTTCGAATGTTGAGTGGTTAGAGCGGCTGGCTAGGAACGTAAGAGGGGCCCCAGGTTGTTGGGTGGTTAGAGTGGGACGCTATGAACCTGAGAAGAGCTTTGATTGTTGAGTTGTTAGAGCGGCTGGCTAGGGACGTAAGAGGGGCCCCAGGTTGTTGGGTGGTTAGAGTGAGAATCTATGAACCTGAGAAGGTCCTTGATTGTTGAGTGGTTAGAGCGGCTGGCTAGGGACGTAAGAGGGGCCCCAGGTTGTTGGGTGGTTAGAGTGAGAAGCTATGAACCTGAGAAGGTCCTTGATTGTTGAGTGGTTAGAGCGGCTGGCTAGGGACGTAAGAGGGGCTCCAGGTTGTTGGGTGGTTAGAGTGAGACGCTATGAACCTGAGAAGAACTTCAATTGTTGAGTTGTTAGAGCGGCTGGCTAGGGACGTAAGAGGGGCCCCAGGTTGTTGGGTGGTTAGAGTGAGACGCTATGAACCTTAGAAGAGCTTCAATTGTTGAGTTGTTAGAGCGGCTGGCTAGGGACGTAAGAGGGGCCCCAGGTTGTTGGGTGGTTAGAGTGAGACGCTATGAACCTGAGAAGAGCTTCGAATGTTGAGTGGTTAGAGCGGCTGGCTAGGAACGTAAGAGGGGCCCCAGGTTGTTGGGTGGTTAGAGTGGGACGCTATGAACCTGAGAAGAGCTTTGATTGTTGAGTTGTTAGAGCGGCTGGCTCGGGACGTAAGAGGGGCCCCAGGTTGTTGGGTGGTTAGAGTGAGAATCTATGAACCTGAGAAGGTCCTTGATTGTTGAGTGGTTAGAGCGGCTGGCTAGGGACGTAAGAGGGGCCCCAGGTTGTTGGGTGGTTAGAGTGAGAAGCTATGAACCTGAGAAGGTCCTTGATTGTTGAGTGGTTAGAGCGGCTGGCTAGGGACGTAAGAGGGGCCCCAGGTTGTTGGGTGGTTAGAGTGAGACGCTATGAACCTGAGAAGAGCTTCAATTGTTGAGTTGTTAGAGCGGCTGGCTAGGGACGTAAGAGGGGCCCCAGGTTGTTGGGTGGTTAGAGTGAGACGCTATGAACCTGAAAAGGTCCTTGATTGTTGAGTTGTTAGAGCGGCTGGCTAGGGACGTAAGAGGGGCCCCAGGTTGTTGGGTGGTTAGAGTGACAAGCTATGAACCTGAAAAGGTCCTTGATTGTTGAGAGATTAGAGCGGCTGGCTAGGGACGTAAGAGGGGCCCCAGGTTGTTGGGTGGTTAGAGTGAGACGCTATGAACCTGAGAAGAGCTTCGATTGTAGAGTGGTTAGAGCGGCTGTCTAGGAATGTAAGAGGGGCCCCAGGTGGTTGGGTGGTTAGAGTGAGACGCTATGAACCTGAGAAGAACTTCGATTGTTGAGTGGTTAGAGCGGCTGGCTAGGAACGTAAGAGGGGCCCCAGGTTGTTGGGTGGTTAGAGTGAGACGCTATGAACCTGAGAAGAGCTTCGATTGTTAGTGGTTAGAGCGGCTGGCTAGGAACGTAAGAGGGGCGGGCCCCAGGTTGTTGGGTGGTTAGAATGAGAAGCTATGAACCTGAGAAGGTCCTTGATTGTTGAGTGGTTAGAGCGGCTGGCTAGGAACGTAAGAGGGGCGGGCCCCAGGTTGTTGGGTGGTTAGAGTGAGAAGCTATGAACCTGAGAAGGTGCTTGATTGTTGAGTGGTTAGAGCGGCTGGCTAGGAACGTAAGAGGGGCCCCAGGTTGTTGGGTGGTTAGAGTGAGACGCTATGAACCTGAGAAGAGCATCGATTGTTGAGTGGTTAGAGCGGCTGGCCAGGAACGTAAGAGGGGCCCCAGGTTGTTGGGTGGTTAGAGTGAGACGCTATGAACCTGAGAAGAGCTTCGATTGTTGAGTGGTTAGAGCGGCTGGCTAGGAACGTAAGAGGGGCCCCAGGTTGTTGGGTGGTTAGAGTGAGATGCTATGAACCTGAGAAGAGCTTCGATTGTTGAGTGGTTAGAGCGGCTGGCTAGGGACGTAAGAGGGGCCCCAGGTTGTTGGGTGGTTAGAGTGAGACGCTATGAACCTGAGAAGAACTTCGATTGTTGAGTGGTTAGAGCGGCTGGCTAGGAACGTAAGAGGGGCCCCAGGTTGTTGGGTGGTTAGAGTGAGACGCTATGAACCTGAGAAGAGCTTCGATTGTTGAGTGGTTAGAGCGGCTGGCTAGGAACGTAAGAGGGGCCCCAGGTTGTTGGGTGGTTAGAGTGAGATGCTATGAACCTGAGAAGAGCTTCGATTGTTGAGTTGTTAGAGCGGCTGGCTAGGGACGTAAGAGGGGCCCCAGGTTGTTGGGTGGTTAGAGTGACAAGCTATGAACCTGAGAAGAGCTTCGATTGTTGAGTGGTTAGAGCGGCTGGCTAGGAACGTAAGAGGGGCCCCAGGTTGTTGGGTGGTTAGAGTGAGACGCTATGAACCTGAGAAGAACTTCGATTGTTGAGTGGTTAGAGCGGCTGGCTAGGAACTTAAGAGGGGCCCCAGGTTGTTGGGTGGTTAGAGTGAGACGCTATGAACCTGAGAAGAGCTTCGATTGTTAGTGGTTAGAGCGGCTGGCTAGGAACGTAAGAGGGGCGGGCCCCAGGTTGTTGGGTGGTTAGAGTGAGAAGCTATGAACCTGAGAAGGTCCTTGATTGTTGAGTGGTTAGAGCGGCTGGCTAGGAACGTAAGAGGGGCCCCAGGTTGTTGGGTGGTTAGAGTGAGACGCTATGAACCTGAGAAGAGCTTCGATTGTTGAGTGGTTAGAGCGGCTGGCTAGGGACGTAAGAGGGGCCCCAGGTTGTTGGGTGGTTAGAGTGAGAATCTATGAACCTGAGAAGGTCCTTGATTGTTGAGTGGTTAGAGCGGCTGGCTAGGGACGTAAGAGGGGCCCCAGGTTGTTGGGTGGTTAGAGTGAGAAGCTATGAACCTGAGAAGGTCCTTGATTGTTGAGTGGTTAGAGCGGCTGGCTAGGAACGTAAGAGGGGCCCCAGGTTGTTGGGTGGTTAGAGTGTGAATCTACGATCTTGAGAAGGTCCTTGATTGTTGAGTGGTTAGAGCGGCTGGCTAGGGACGTAAGAGGGGCCCCAGGTTGTTGGGTGGTTAGAGTGAGACGCTATGAACCTGAGAAGAGCTTCGATTGTTGAGTGGTTAGAGCGGCTGGCTAGGAACGTAAGAGGGGCCCCAGGTTGTTGGGTGGTTAGAGTGAGATGCTATGAACCTGAGAAGAGCTTCGATTGTTGAGTGGTTAGAGCGGCTGGCTAGGGACGTAAGAGGGGCCCCAGGTTGTTGGGTGGTTAGAGTGAGACGCTATGAACCTGAGAAGAGCTTCGATTGTTGAGTTGTTAGAGCGGCTGACTAGGGACGTAAGAGGGGCCCCAGGTTGTTGGGTGGTTAGAGTGAGAATCTGTGATCTTGAGATGGTCCTTGATTGTTGAGTGGTTAGAGCGGCTGGCTAGGGACGTAAGAGGGGCCCCAGGTTGTTGGGTGGTTAGAGTGAGACGCTATGAACCTGAGAAGAGCTTCGATTGTTGAGTGGTTAGAGCGGCTGGCTAGGAACGTAAGAGGGTCCCTAGGTTGTTGGGTGGTTAGAGTGAGACGCTATGAACCTGAGAAGGTCCTTGATTGTTGAGTGGTTAGAGCGGCTGGCTAGGGATGTAAGAGGGTCCCCAGGTTGTTGGGTGGTTAGAGTGAGAAGCTATGAACCTGAGAAGGGCTTCGATTGTTGAGTGGTTAGAGCGGCTGGCTAGGGACGTAAGAAGGGCCCCAGGTTGTTGGGTGGTTTAGCGTGAGAAGCTGAGAAGGGCCTAGATGGTTGGGTGATTGTTGGTTTGCTAAAAACCTGAGAGAGGACCTTCATACAAAAGTCTAACTAAATTATGACACAAAATTACTCTCGACCAGCGCCATGCCTGTATACCTGCCTCTATATAAATATATAAGGATTATAATTGAACCGAAACATGATGGCAAAACTTTTAAGGCTAATTTGATTCGATTCGTCTGCTTGATTAACTAATGTTTACGGTAACAAATCTACAGAGAAATATTTTATTTCTATCTCAGTTGAACAAAAAAAAGTGTAGATGAATCACCATCAAAGTACTTCCTTGGATTATTTGTAATTAACTAAGTTTTTACGTTTCCCCTGAACTATTTTTCTTTTTGGACAATTTGACTCAAAATCAATAGGTGTTTTACACAGGGACTTTCGATCCCCTTTGTGCACCCCCTTTCCCTTTTGCAGATTTGGCTGAATGTGAGTAGGTTTTTTTTTTTTTTATGAATCATGCCCGGGCTTTAACTACGAGGTCATATCGTCTACTACCAGAGCGCTCTTTCGTCACTCTAGTGGACATGAGCCCGACTCTACTGTGGGAGTCCTAATTAAAGACCCCTTAACGAGTACCTGACATCTTACAGGCTTGGGACCATCGCTTAACGTCCCATCTTAAGTTTATTTTACCTCCCCGATAAAATAAACTAAAGGCCTCGGTCGGGTTTACCCACGTTCTTGAGCTCAGAAGTCAAGCACGCATATCACTGAGCTACCGGCGCCCTCTGAATGTGAGTAGGTGTCATCCTTAGGGTACTGGATCGACATACTCGTATACACTATTTTTTGTTTCATTTTTGAATTCAGTCGGAAAACATGAAGTTCCAGTGAAAACTCAACATCTTTCTGACCGATTTTATAACGATAATATAGCTGGGAGAAAATAAATGTACCATGAGGCACCATATTTCTTTCCAAAGTCCGAATGATGTAGCGGCCTCATCATTGGCATAGTTCAGATTTATTTCGTTAAGGAATTCCGACACTCCGCGCACAACGTTTGCAGCGAATGCAAGCCGAATCATAATGAGCAAATCATTTAAAAAAAAAAAACGTTTCAAGTATAGGCGTAGGTCAAACGACAATTAACCTCTTCGCGAGACACATGATGTACTGCCTCGGTACAGCTTCCAATTGGAACAAATAACATTCCTCATTGAAATTATCGATAACTGAATAATACAGGGTGGCCCCGAGTGTGATACATTTCAGAATCTTATATAAAATTTAAAATTGAGCAAAAATTTCATATAAATATGGGTTTAGAAACCCAATGGTTTTAAACAAAAGACGCTTTCTTGAACAGTCATAACAAAAACAAAACAACAGGACTTTGTTATACTAACCATCTTTTGTACGAATCTCTCTTCCACTCCCCCCTCTCAAATTCATTTCACACTGACATTATTATTACTGGGTATATGAATGTAATATGTTGGCGTCAGCGGTTCCTTTTGTTTCATTGTATAGCATGGTTCATTTCGGCCAAATATGAAGTGTTTAACTCGGTTATGAGAGCTGTGATGGGCTATGGGGCACAGGTTTGGGGATTTAAGTGGTATGGCGAAGTGGAAAAATTAAATACTTTTTTCATTAAAAAATTGTTCCATCTACCCAAAAATACGCCAAATTACATAGTATATTTTGAAACTGGAGTGAAGCCACTATTCCTTCATTATTTCAGGTTACATTTTAATTATATTCAAAAAACTCTCCTTTTACCTGATCACCGTCTTCCGAAAGTCCTAGCTGAAGAAGTAATTAAAGCGAAAATGTTTTGGAACAAGGAATATGTAGATTTGTGTAATAAACAAAATATCCAAGTTCACCAATATCTGAATCCTGATAAGAGTAGAATTTGTATAGAAACGTTACTGGATAATGTAGAAAGGGGTTTTAAAAATGACTTGTTTAATGAAGCATCCAGCTCACGTTTTCATGGTCTGTATAAGGATCTCAATTTTGATTTGGGGGACAATCACTACATTAAAGATGGAAACAAATTATGCTTGATGCGTACTATAATGAAGCTTAGGGGACAGTTGCTATACCTGAATTTCAACGTGAGCAGGAGAGAAGAACAATTCCTTTGTTCGCTCTGTAACTTGAGGGAGGTGGAGGACCTGTTCCATTTTGTTGGTGTATGCCCCGTCCTTAGAGAGGTCAGACAGAGGTGGCTGGGCAAACCTACCCTAGGGAGAGGGGAACTCATCGCTTTTCTGAATGGGAAAAACTGGAATCTTATCTATAATTACGCAAGGGCTGCATCTAAATATAGAAATATGTTAATTCGGGAATTTAATTTCTAGGATCCAATCAAACCTCCTTCCTTCATGTAATTTATGATTATTACCATTTACCCGCCATGTTGTTTAATTAATTTTATTTGGTTTCTTGTCTTTATTTTATTCTCTCATTATTCGCATTATTATTTTTGTATGTTTTATGTTTACATATTTTTTATTTATTTTTTTTATTATTTTTTTATTTTTTATTTTAAAGGAATTTAACGATGTTTATTTATTCTCTTCATTTATTTATATAAGTTAATATTTTTTGTTCTTCATTATCAAATATCTGTAATGCCAACTCCGACTGACGGCCTAAATGGCTATAGTCTAAGTGTTTTCTCTTTGTATATTTCTTGGAATTATGTTATTTTTCTTTTTTTAATAAAAAACATTCTATTCTATTCTATTATATTCTATAGCATGGTTCTGTGAGTGACTTTCTTCTACCCAGCAAAGTCAGCATGAAAATAATTTGAAAAGGGGAGAGGAATAGGGAGAGTGGTCTGTACTAAAGCGGTTGGTATAAGAAAGTCCTGTTGTTTTGTTTTTGTTGTCACATATATTTTATTTTTTTCTTTATTTTAATTTTTTTTAATAAAAAGTACCAATCAAATACATATTTTAAAATTCGTAGCTATGCGTTACAATTTAAACATCATTTTAAACTACCTATTCTACATTTTATTGAATATTGCGATAACTTTGTTCTTATAGGACTATCAAATCTGAGGACATTTTGAGGATTGGAAATTTAATAAGGAACATTTTTGATAAGGGCCAATGTTTCGATAAGACTAACCGTTTTCACGTAAATCAAGCAAACTTATTAAAAAATGGGTTCCAGAACTTTTTAATGAAAATCCTTCTAATATTATCTCATTTCGAATGGTTTTCATAATTTCATCCGTTTTTATATTGAACTAGCAGTAATACCCGGCGTTGCCCGGGGAACTTTGACTTTTCTCCCAATATCTCCTATAAGGCTATTCAGTTCCTCGACAGTACATTCATGATGTTATAATTTTCAATTATTCATACGGAATAAGGCTTATAGTTCTTCAACTGTAGTAACGCTAGCTTTGGAGCTAAAACTAATTTATTCAAAAAGATTTTTTATTAATCGTTGCAATGGTTTTCGAGTTACAAAGATTGCGTGAGTGGATGCTGGGATGGACCAGGGGTTGATTAAAAAATAGACCTTAACCTTCCGGTAGATAAAACTTATCTATTCAAAAAGATTCCTCATTAATCATTGCAGTGGTTTTTGAGTTACAAAGATTGCGTGGGTGGATGCTGGGATGGACCAGATATTGAGGTACTAACACGCCTATACCCTTCCACAGACGATGACGAACAAATTAAAAAAAAAAAATAATCAAATCCATCAAGCCGTTCGTGAGTTATAGCGGTAAACGCACAGACATTTTCAGCTTTATATATATGATTAGAGTAAGATAAATAAATGAAAAAATGTACGTTTTTAGCTCAAATTTGTATGATAAATTAAGTTTTCCCTTTATAGCCTTCTTTCTCTTCTGGCTGAAGATCAGTGGGTGCCTCACATCGTAATATTACGATTACGTATATTTACAAGAAATTACATAGAATATGACGGGTTTAAGGCCTCCCTTCTCCGGTGTTCCCCAGGGAAGTTCATTTGGCCCACTCCTATCAATATGCTTTATTAAAAAGTTCTGAAACCAATTTTTTGCTATTACTATTGTTCAATAGTATATCGTTATTGAAACTATCAAAGGTATAAATAAAATGAAATGATTTATATATGTGTGTGTCTGTTTGTGAATTAAGATGTGAGGCACCCACTGATCTTCAGCCAGAAGAGAAAGAAGGCTATAAAGGGAAAACTTAATTTATCATACAAATTTGAGCTAAAAACGTACATTTTTTCATTTATTTATCTTACTCTAATTCAATATAAAAACGGATGAAATTATGAAAACCATTCGAAATGAGATAATATTTGAAGGATTTTCATTAATTAAAAAAGTATAAGTAATTAAATTTTGATTAGTTATTAAGAAACAAAAATTTAGAAAGTTTCCAGTTAACTGGTTGTACAAATTTACTGGAATGTGATTCAATAACTGAAAGATAGTCAGTGTTTCGGAAGAGGGGACAAAAAAATTTATTGTCACCTTTTTGTTACAATGCATTCATCTCGACAGATTATATAAATCACAAATAACAAAATCTCGGTGTACCTAATAGAAAACTGTTATGGAAGTGAGGCAACAGATAACATTTGATGTGACAATGGGGAAGTAATTGTACAAAACATGGCTAGCATTCAAGCAGGGCTCTCAGGTTTATGTCATGTGCACCGATTACGGTAAAGCTTATACTTCTTATACCCACTACACTTTTACGGATGTAGTCGGTATAAGAAGTATAAGCTTTACCGTAATCGGTGCACATGACATAAACCTGAGAGCCCTGCTTGAATGCTAGCCATGTTTTGTACAATTACTTCCCCAATGCTGTCTGTGTGTGCGTGTGTCTGTGAACTCTATAACTCCCGATAGAATGAATGCATCTGCACAAAAATTTTGTATGTGCATCCAGAAACCCATGAGGACAACTCATATTGATTTCCAGTCAAATGAAGCTTTACACAAAAACTTCAATAACTGCCATTGTAATGAATTTATCGACACAAAATTTAGTATGATTCAGAAGCCCCTATGTAAGTCAACTGAATGGGTGTCTGGAAGAAAGACCTATGTGATGTGGAGGAAGTACCTGCATAGTTTTAAGTTCAATACTCTGCCATTAGATGCCATGGACCTTGATTAATGAAGGCGCGAATGGAGAAGGTCATGTAAAAGAAGGGCCTATGTTATCTTTAGTAGTGTGATAAAGAAAATTATTGAAAATAATAATTAAATAAATAAAATTCTATACGTCGTTACCTTCACAGTAGTCACTTACTACTTTTGCAGTATTTTGTATTAATCAATAATTTTTTTTTATTTTCCGACCTAACTTTGGAATAAAAAAATTCTTTCTGTTTTCAGTCTTTTTCCAATGGAAAAAGGGCTTATGCCATTTGTAGCTGGTTTTTACTATATTGCAATTGTTTCAGTGTAAAATTTGAAAAACCTGACATAGGCCCTTCTTCCAGACACCCATTCAACTATTGAATTTAGCCCAGGTAGGTTGATTTTGGAGGGAAAGCGGAAACTTAATTCATTAATTCGTTCTGGGGAAGTATATGGCTGGCGATTCACCGACGATTTTTAAAAAATTAAATTAGTGGTAGTAGAACGCCTGGTCATAAATTCATGTTAGTATAATGATATAGACTGTTTTATTTGGCCGTAAAAGGGCTACAATAATTTTTTTTCAGCGATTTTTGAAGGAGTAGGTAATATTGATATAAGTCGGTAATTTTAAACAGTCTCTACTAACCGATTTAATTAATGGTGACTCTGATGAAGACTAGCTGCAGTGTTGGGCTGATGGTAATGAACGGTCGATCAGAATGTCCTAGTTCCGGCTATGTCAGAACTCCAGGAAAGCAACCACCTAGCGAACCCATCCGCCATCCCCTGACCCCCCTTATCGTAAATAAAACAAATTTCGTTTTTTTAATTTCTTATACCATAATACAGTTATTGTAATCGTGTGAAAATCCCAGATCGAGTTTTCAACGGATTTTCACGTTTCAAGCTCCCTTGAGAATGTTTTGACGATTTTCGCTATGATGTCTGTCTGTGTGTGTGTGTGTGTGTGTGTATGTGATTTATAATTGGTAGAGGGCGCCGCACAGTGAGAAATATTTATGAGTTTTGATTTTCAAAATTCGAGCCCCCGCTCAATTTTTGATCAATTTGGATGAAACTAGGTGCAAAATATTTTGAGAAAGCTGGCTTTTTATTAGATAACTGCGGGTTCTACAATCAAGGTATTATATGCCAGTGGCAAAAATAGCCACTTTAGGTCAGAATGACAACATTAGGACCAATTCTGGCTAAAATAAATATTGAATTCGTAATCAGCCCCCCAAAAAACATTAATTTAAGTTGTAAAAATCCGTTAACAAAAACTTGGACAAAAAAATTAAATTTCTTTAAAATTTTCGCGGGGTTTTGGCAGCTGTCAATTGGCATATAATACCTTGATTGTGAAACCCGCAGTTACCTGATAAAAAGCCAGCTTTCACAAATATTTTGCACCTAGTTTCATCCAAATTGATCAAAAATTGAAAGGGGCTCGAATTTTGAAAATCGAAACTCATAAATTTCACACTGTGCGCCGGTAGCTAAGTGGTATGCGTGCTTGCTTACTGAGCTTAAGATCGTGGGTTAAAACCCGGCCGAGGCTAAGTTTATTTTATCTGGGAGGTAAAATAAACTTAGCATGCCGTCCTTCGGATGGGACGTAAGCTATGGTCCGATGTCGCGTACTCGTTAAAGACTTTAGGTGAATAAACATAGGTAGGCAAAATTTGGGACTCCAAGTGGATGATTCGGATCCTCTGGGAGTAGAACTCAGACTCAAATGCTCTTCCGTTCGGCAATTAAGGTTTTCGGATTGTAATATTAGCTATGAAATTAAATTATATAATTCGATAAAGATTTTTAATTTTAAATACTTTTCGGACTTGGAAATATATTCATTAGAGTATAGTCTATAGGGAAAATTAAAGTAGCCTATAATAATTAGATTAGCCCCAATTATTGGAATTAATGACACAAAGTATTATAATTATTAAGGGTAGTGTTGGGAGGGAAGTAGACCAGACAGGGGGAAGGCTAACACAGAAACAGAGGGTCTCCAAGTTGGCACTGGTTTTAAAAGCAGATGTAACATTAAATGACTCCTTAAATGCAGCTAAGACCCCATCCTCACGAGTCAACTACTTAAAGTTGGGGTCCCTGTCAGGCTGTAACCATTTATGACAACCTTTATACTCTCACGTAGCCACCGCTCCAATACAAATCTTCATAGTCATAGCCTACCAGATTGTGACAGAACACAGTTAATTGAGATCTCATCTCCCGAACATATTGGGAATAAACCTTCAGAGAGCTAGTCATTTATAGAATATATATATAGTATATTATCATATCAATATTCTAACTATATGATAACTATATCAATATTCTGGCTATTACCATATTATATACATATTTTTTATTTTTTATTTAATTTTCTTAATTTTTTTTTTTTTTTTTCATTATACTTTTACTCATTATATATACATTATATATATATATATATATATATATATATATATATACATAAATAATAAAATTATAAATAAGTTATGAAAATTGACTGTTTCAAAATTGCCTTACCTAAAATCCTCCTTAGAACATTACTTGAGGGATTACCGCATTACTGGAATTTTACAACTGAGTTGCTTTTGTTGGGATTACAAATAATTCGAGCTTATAATTTGACTTTTTTTAAAAATCTTTTTTAGTTCAGGGGAACGGAAAAATACGAAATTCAGGTGAAAATCCGCATCGAAATTTTGCTGTTTATAATTTCCCATGAACTACCTACAGTTAGGGAAGTAATAAAAAAATTCACTAAAAATTAAGACATTAAAAAAATTCGTAAGATTTACTCACGTGAGGTGGGATGGGGCGGTACATTAGCTAAGAGCTACCTGGTGTAGGACTGAAGAGTCGGGAGTTCCCCACCACCTGGCAATGCGATCGATTGAGGGACCCGGACCGGCGTAGGCAATTGTGCTCGCAGGGGGATGGTCATCCCCCCCGCCCCCTCATGGTTGGCTGTTTCCACTGGTGGTATGTCCAAAAATAGCGAGAATTGATTATGGGTTGAAAATCTTCTTCCCTGTAAACTCTTCTTAAGTCTTCAGATTTTCGTAGTAGGTATTCACTTTTTTTGAAAGACAAAACTCAGGAGCTACTATTCTGAAGATGGCGTCACGGCTTCTAACGAACGTAGACGATTTTCATGCTTCTGGTCGAAGTAGAATAAGAGTCCCCTCCTCTTCGGGGGTCAGCATGCCTATCGTTGGCGCCACACCTGCCTTATTCATTTATTTTCTCATTTTCTCCTCTAAAAATCTCTTGTTAAGAAAAGTGTATGGCACATTTTTAATGAAATACATTTTCCGAAGAAAACCGTCTTAAAATACCGTCTTTCTTTTAAAATATTTTTTTTATTCGTTATTATTGATGGTTTGGAACACAATTAGATATATAATAATTTTTATTTGCAATGGAAAACTTACAATTTCTCCAACGATATAAGCAGAACTATTAATGTTCTTCAAAAGCTATTTGTACCTGATAATCTACAAATATTTAGCTATAAATATTAACCTTTACTAATTTCTGAAATAGCAGAAAGTATTGTTGCATACCACGAGAGAGGCCTTTTTTAAGCACTTTTTAAAAAATAAATATTTTCTTATTTAATAAAGAAGATTATATGAGGGTGTTTCAAATTCAAACTTGAAAAATAGATAACGACAAGAAGTATTGTAAACATTTTTAAACGTTTTGAAAAACGAATTATATTAATGGAAAAATAAAAGCACAAAACATTTTAAACATTATCTGAACACTAACAAAATTAATTGGACTTGAATTCACACACTAAGTTCATTGTTGTGACATTTGGGTTAGCTGCTTCCCTGCACAAATGTTCTTCATAGTATGCGCAAAGGTGGCTGATAAATTTTAAAGCCTACCTAATGGAAAAGTGGAATTTTTGTTTCTCGAACCTTCGTCCACCTTAATCTTATTTCGTTAGTAAATTGATAATTCCTATAAATAACGGTAACAATGAAAAAAAAGGTTCGTTGCTTGCCATGCTTCTTCCTCATTTAATTATAAGTTTAACTCTGGAAGCAAAGCTGAGCAGTGTTATTATCAGTGGGTTTCCTTCTATTCACAACAGCCAGTTCCTTTCCTTTCCGCTCATGACTTCATCCAAATATCTTACGACATAGCAGCTCCTCATCTTATTCCTAATACTATATACCTCTGAAATCTCAAGTTCCTAACCTTCGGGTTTCTCCAAGAGGATCTTGACGCAGCGAACTGACAAGCCATCTTCGATCTGCCCTCAATCGACGAGAAAGTGGCCACCTTTAACAGGACCCTCCCGAAGCTACTTGACAAGCACTCTCCACTGAAACCAATGTTGCCCAGACGACCCCCTGCCCCATGGATCACCCCAGAGATCAGGAGAGTCATGAAGGAGCGGGACTCGGTCAGAAGGAGGTTCTGTAGATCCAAGTTGGACACGAACTATTCCTCCTTCAAAGCCCTTCGAAACCGCGCTCAATCGCTTATTCAAGCGCACAAATCGCGGTTCTTACTGAACTTAATCAGCGAGGCACCTAACGGACAACTTAATCAGCGAGGCACCTAACAGCTCTTCGGAAGCTCTCGTTAGGTTCCCCCAAAAACCATCCTTCTTCTTCAACTTTCTCTCCCGACACACTAAATTCCTTTTTTGTCTCCCGACCTAATCCGTCTCCAGCTACGATTGCACCTCCCCATCCCTTCGATTCAAATAACTGTTTTTTCTCTTACATTTACCCTGATACCCTCCTGAAGACTATTTTTAATGGTCCTTCTAATGCCCTTGGCCCTGACGACATCCCACTCTTTTTCCTTAAAGCTTGCTTAACCCTGGAACCACAACGTTATTGGCAATTTAACAACGTGGGGTCATATATGACATACAATATTTAGTCATATTTTTTTTATTTTCTATTTAATCCGATATTTTTGCCATTTTTGATGACTAACAGTCATAATCTAACTATGTATAATGAAAAATAAAAAATTAAATGTAAGATGGGGGATTAAGGAATAAATCATCATAATACTATAAACTAAGGTATATGTTAATATACTATATGTTGTATTTGTTCCTTGAATAGCAACATTATATAAAAAGTTTTCTCATTCATTATATTTTCCTAATAATGCTAGAATCAAAAAAACATAAAGTAATTGATATGAAAAAATGAATTTAAAAAAATATAGCATATTGACAACGTGGATAGATAGATAAGTGAAATGAAAAAAAAAATTATTCATTTGAACAATTTACACACATACTTTGTGTTCAGCACATAATCTCTTAAAACACTTTATACATTGTGATACACCTTTCCTGTCCTTGCTTCGATCACAATCACTGCATCTTCCGGGACGTTTACCCGTTGGAGTTGGGATTGGTTGAGGTGGCGGGCTCCCTAGAACCTCCCATATTAGTCTTCTTAGATCCTTTGGAAGATGTGGATTGTCTAATCTTCTTTTCATGTGGGCTTCAACCAAACCTTCTCCCAGTTCTTTCAAAAAGTTTGACCTCGATAATTTCATCCCATTGTGCCGAAAAATGACGTAGGAATTTATGCCAATTGCATCCTAACATCCCATAAAAATACCTCATACACCACAACGTGGGGTCGCCCGTGACCCAAAGGCACTGTAAATGTTTCCTAAGAGAGGGCTGAAAGCAGTTGTGATCATCTTGTCAGGACAGGAAGGTACAAGATAGGACATGTCTAACTGCAGGAGTGTAATGGAAGTAAACAATATTTTCAGAACTCCAGGGTCAGGGGTGACCCCACGTTGTGATTCCAGGGTTAACAGTCATACTCCCAGTCCTCTTACATATGTATAATTTCTCCCTTCAAAACTCCGTCTTCCCTTCCGCCTGGAAAGAAGCCTATGTACTCCCTCTCAACAAAGTCCCTAATCCTGAAGCTCCAAAAGGCTTTCGCCCAAACTCCCATCAGTGTTCCCCGTCCAAACCTTTAGAGCACATATTTCATTCCCAACTTCCAGATTTCCTTTTTACCAACAAAATCCTTGACCCTTTCCAATCTGGTTTCCGACCCGGATATGGGGCTCAAACTGCCTTACTGAAGACTTCCAACAGGATATAGACAACAAACAACTGACCCTGCTTGTACTGTTCAACTTTTCCAAAGCCTTCGACTTCATGCCGGCCGGTCTCCCCCTCTCCAATACTGTCCTCCTCTGGCTCCAGTCCTACCTTGCAGGTCGCTCCCAGTCCTTCATGTTCCCCTACTCTTCTCCCTCGTCCTCACTTCCTCTCCACTCAAGAGTTTTCTCACTCTTCTTAAGGGCCCTTCCTTCACAAATCAGCTCTTGTAAATACCACCTCTACGAGGATGACCTCCAGATTTATTTATCCCTTCACCCCTCTAATTTCCCTTGAAGGCTTGGGTCAAATCGGGCTTGAGGTGTTTGTTTTGTTTGGCCCAGAAAGAGATGGAATTAACGTAATCAGAAAAGGAACTAAATAAAGGAGACAGGGTAAAAGGATAAATATATTTGCAGGTCACAAGCTAAAAGTGGTATTTACAAAATGACATGTGTTTGGGAAGGTCCACAAGAAGCATAGCCTATGTCTGAACCGGGCTTATAAGGAAATTTTATGTGAAATTTCATGAACATCCCATCTCTCGCTGAGGCGTGATGTTAGAACATATACACACACCCATATAAATTACGTCGAGACTTTTTGCTGGGGTTAGGAAAATACTCTATCCTCCTTGCCGTTTAACAGAAGGTTTCAAACTGTTATCTGTTTTTGTAGTCGAGGGAGTTTCAAAATTCAATTTTGAGCTCATAAGTTACACCAAGCAGCAATTTTCATGAAGTTAGTAAGTAAAAAGAGGGATCTTTGGAAGTATTTATTTATGTTTTTATAAACAATGAATTAAACACTAAAGTAAAATTATTTGTTATTATAGAATATATAAAACATTGCAACTATATTCGGGGGAAGGTTCTAAATTGTTACATGTTTATTTATTGAAGTGATTTCAAATAATAAACGATGAGCTGACCCGTCGAACCATGGAGTCATTTTTAAAAAGTTCGTAAGTACAAAGATAAGTCTTCTTAGTATTTATTGTTATTTAAATTATTTTTGTTTACATATAACAGTAAATAAACACTAAAGTAGCAGTATTTGGAATATTAGTTACTTAAATGCTGTACCAAATTGTTTCACACAGGATGCTATTCAAGTTCTCTACTATTTTTGATTTAGTGAATAAACCAACATTGCATACAGGAACACGCTGTAATTTGTAATTGAGTGGCGAGAGTTGTGTCTGTGGTGTAATGTTCTTGCTTAGGTAGCATTTCCATTCGTTTTTTATTTTTAGATATCCTACGATGAAGATGAAAAAAATTCAGATGGAACCCTGGTCAAATTTTCAAAACATCTGTTATCTATCTGCAATTGCAAAAGTTGGAGAAGCTAATTGGTTAGTTTCATTATAATTATAATTAGAATTACTATAAGAAGTTATTGTGTACTTAATATTATCATAAACAATAATTAATTCAAAACAAAATTTGTGTTGCAAGGAACCTGATAAGCCGTATCACTTCGAGTATTTATGATGATACTGTTTCTTATACATACGAAGAAAAACTTTCGCATGATTGGTGTTCTGCACGACAGTGTTCTTTGCAATTTGAGGCGTTGTATAGTAAATTTATCAACGGTCCAAAAAAGAAAAAGAAAGCTGATAGAATTTTGGAATTACTTGAACTTACTGATCATGTACTGAGTTGTTATACGCAAGGTGAGTACTTAATAATAAGCTTTTTGACTAATTTTAAAGTAATATTGAAAGTTTATTGCTAGATTTAGGTATAAATGATAGTTTTGACTTCATTTTTCAATGTAGTCGTTTAAGGTCTAATTTAATAATTGTTTACTAGTATTTTTATCTAAGCTTATCATTCAATTCCAACGTAATTCGTTTGACGATATGTTATCAGTGAGTGATTGTTATTAAAATTGCAGTTTGTTATAAAATACACTAATTATTGCTAAATAAGGCCCTTTATGATAGTTTTGGCTTAATTCATTTAGGTATTTTGTACTAATCTAGCAATGCATTTATAGTTACCTGATACATTCCTCTCTTTCTGATTCGTTAGAATATTTTAAACTAGTGATTATTATTAAAATTGCAGAATTCGTTCTAAAAAATGTTAATATTATAAGATTATTATAATGCATTTACACTGCAAAAAAGTCATGAACATCTGCTGATAGTCATTTGTCACTTCATGGAGGCTTTCCTTGCCAATGGTCGGGCTCATTAATTCCGTCGGCGGATTTCATTTATTTTTTATTATTTCAATATTACTGAGATATTTAAGAAACTAGGTTTTGGAAGGAGTAGAGATGTCCATGTCTCTACATTTCTTCTGAAAGCTGAACCTCTAGATTTTGTTGTCTGTGATTTTTTTTCAATGCAGTTCATCAGGTCTTAAAGACTAGTTTAACATCAAAAAACAGGAACAGGTGAATTTTCAGTGGCAAAAGGCAACTTCCGAGCACTATCCATTGTCAAAATTGGAAACAAATGATTTTTCGGCCCTCACTAACCAACCCATTAGTAAATAATTAAAATAGCATTTTGTAAATATTCATTTGTTTATTTATTTTCAGAATTCATGGGCGAGCTTGAAAAGTCTATGCGTGACACTAAAGCGTCATATCTGAAACTAAAAAAAGAGCAAAAAGAAGTTTCTGAAGGGGTACACGACGACAGACTTCACGAATTATTGGAGTACGTATTTATTTTTTTCAATTATATATTTTTAATTAACTCATTGATTTTTTTCTTGATTTGTTTTTGGACGAACATTAGCTATTAATCCATGCAACTACTACGAATTTTACAATTTTTAATTATTCTAAATGTAATGATATACTTAATAAAAAAAAAGGTTTGTGTATCACCAACATACATTATAGTTAGAGCTTGAAAATTTTATATTTTTAAGCTATGATTGTTTTTAATAATGTATTTACGCCCTTATCCTCTTCTCCGCGTATGCTAATTTGACTGAAAACCAATAATCCATTTGAGCATATGACCCGCGATCTCGAGGTGGTCAGCTTATGAATGAGTTTCGCCTTCGAGATTGAATCATATGCGGCTTTAAATTCGTTTTATACGGATATTGTTGATTGCTTTCTTTGAGACTCGTCGATTACTCAGGTAAACCACTTGATCCAATAGCTCTTTTTTCTAAAGCCGGCCTGGAAGTCTACCATGACTTGGAAGGTTGTAGACGAAGATTATGAATGAATAAAATGAAATGAAAAATAATCTTTATTCTGGGACGTACGTCCCCTAAGAATAATAACATAAAAAATAAACAAGAGTATACAAGTATCAACCAGTTGAGAAGAATAAATATAAAATAAAATAAAAGAGGTCTCTAGAAGTAAATACTAAATGTTAAAAACAGGCAATGAGTAAAACAATATAATAAACTAGTGGAAAATAGTAAAGAGAAATAAAGAAATAAACATTAGAGAAACAATTATGAATAATAATGTGAAACATGATGACAATAATGACTTGTATATGAATGAATTGTAAAAAACTGGACTGATGAAACAGAAGAGTGACAATCTGTCCAGTTGGAGTGAGAGACTTATAGGAAGACGAGAACTATCTCATAGGAGCTAGCCTTAGGAATCAGTGGTTTGCTGAGTTAGGAGTGTAAAGAATGCTTTTTGTAGGTATTGTGAATTAAAATAAAGTTCTTAAAATATTAATTCTTCTAAATGCTTCTAATGCTATCTTACCTTTCTTTGGTTGCGTGGGTCCGCCAAGACTAACAGTTATGATAAATCAAAATGACTTGAGGTGCAAAATACATGAAATAAAAATTAGGCCATTCTTGTTTGATTATATATATATATATTCGTGACAAACTTAAAAATTATTGCTCAGAATCCTTGAAACTAACTTAAAATAAATGTATATAAGGTACAGAGTCCGCCATGATCATGAAAAGATATATTGGGATCACTATTCGAACTGGTAGTTTTTATAATTGTGCGTCGAATCCCTTCAATTCAAAATCCTTTGTAAAATAGCCGTTGTTCCTTTTGTCTCCAACAAAGCCCTACACATAGACCTCAAAGTTCCTTTCATCACCAAAGTAGTTAAACTCAGATATAAGAAATTCCATTCCTCCTTTTGTTCCCACAATAATCCTCAATCCATGTTTTTCTCTCCGCCACACTTCTTCAAAATTCTGAAAAACGCCCTAAGCGCCAATGGCCCAGATATCTTGTAGGTAGCAGCAGTGACAGTGATGAGTGAGTATAACTCTGTTTTAGGGAGAGTCATCGATGTCATTTTTCCTACACTCATTTGCTAGTTGTGTAAATATCTTATTGTAAATAAAAAGTTGGTAAGTATGTGGATGTGCATGCATGTGTGTTTAAATGCATAAGTTTCCTTGCATCTGTAAAGCACATTCCGGAATTAAGGAAATAGCAGTTTATTTTATTAAATATATTTTTTTTGTTTTTCAGGCAAAGTTATCCCAAAGAATTGGTTCGAACGAAGTTGAAAACTAAAATAGGAGAAAAAAATGCTGAAATGGATAATAGTTCGAAGTCAGCTTCGTCATTTCAGTTGGTAATTTAGTAACACAATTTATATTTGCGACATTCTATGTAAAAGGGGCCCTTGAACATCTTTAAAAAAAAGAGCAGGTATTCGAACTACCCTTAGTTATTAAGTGAAACAGCCAGGGAAAAACCGGAAACTGGAACTGAAAAAGGGGCAGTTCGGAATGCAAACATTTTGAACTTCCACTTAGTATTTGTTAAGTCGTGGCTAAAGATGGTAGCAATATCGAAAGAATTCCCATATATTTTTGTGAAATAGACGATATAATTTTCAAAACATAGGTTTTACTTTATTTTTGTTTTATGCAATACGTCTTTATTACCTCCTCATTTCGAGAGGAAAGATTTCCCCACTATTTGTCCATATTTTTCTCATTATCTGAAAAACTACGGCAATTTTTTTAATATTGTTCCTTCAATTTATAAGAAAAACAGAATTTTGTACAAAATGTCATAAAAATCGGCTCAGTAGAAGTTGGTATAAACAACAACTTCGAAAATTAAGACGAAATAACGTAATTACCTTGTTAAAGCAAAGGCATGAAGTTAAAAGTTTAAAGTCCAATGTTCTACCACCTTTCATTACACATTTGGTAGGCCGTCGCGTTGGCCTCAGAATTTTCACAATTTCAAATGAGTAATTTTACTACAAATAAGTTGAGGAATTAAGTAAAATGTACAAAAAGAGAAAAAAAAATATGAAAATCTCAATTTACCAGGCTTCAATGATCAATTTGAAATTATTGGGACGCCAGACTGAACATATGCATCATGCCTTTAACTACAACTTTTTGAATAATCTTCTAGGTTAGCAGTGTTTCTGAGATGTCCACGTCTCCTTCTACATCCACCTCTTCAGAGACAAGGGTGAGCACTACCACCTCTCCACTCCTGACCAGCCTTCTACAGAGTCCTATTGCGAGGACCCCCCCTTCAGCCGCTCCATCGTTATCGCTTCTCTTCAGTCAGTCATCTGCTCCCCAAGGTTAGATTGTATTATATTAGATGCTTATAGCAAACGGGTCTTTACGTTATTTTTGATGCTATGCATCTTTCTCGAGAGAACTAGAATATTATAAAGAACGTGCCTAACACAAACCTACAAAAGTCTTAGCAAGCGATAGATACAAAACATAAATTGTAATATACAAAAAAAATTGAGAGAATACCCTGGTACTGAATTATATATAATATAAATAATGAATTATAATTAATGATAATTATCGCAGGATATTCTCTCAATGGTTTTGTCGATTTTAGCATTTTCATTTAATTGCTGAGTAAAAGAGAAAAAATTACACCTCTGGCTATAAAGCCCATCGAGATAATTGAAATTGAAGTTTAATATTTTTTAAGTATTTTAAATCAAATTAAATGTATTACATTCCATGTCAGTCGTCTGTCCAGACTAAGTCCTAAATATCTTACGATGTTAGTCTGAGGGAGGGGCTTGTTGTAGATAAAAACGGCGGGACATGTATCTCGTCTCACAATTAGTGTAAATGTCATATGTTGGGATATGATATTAATTTTCCAAATGTTGCACCAGTTCTCAATTAGAGTAACTTGGTGTTGGAGGCATTTATGGAAAATTCAGCAACAGCTAAGATGAGAGTGACAAGGGCATATGTAGCTGTCAAGGTATGGTGACGTGGGCATGCCTGAGGTGTAAAGTGTATATAAGAGGGTAGCAGACTTATGGGTCTATAACTTGAGAGGTCCGCTTTCGGTTTCCCAGGTTTGTGGATGACTATCATCTGCGCATGCTTCCATACTTTCGGGAAATAACCTTTTCGAAGGCTGGAATTAAACATATTTGTGAGAAAACATATTGCTTTGGTCGATAAATTTTTCAGAACGATTACAGGAATTTTATCGTCCCCGGTGGATTTTTTGTTCTTAAGATGAGAAATGAATTGAGTTATTTCAGAAGGCCGGACAAACGCTAATGGTGGTTGTGCGGTTTGATAAACTAGTTTTGAATGGGCTTCTACTTTTTTAGAAACGTCGAAAATTCTTTTTGATGGAGGGTTTAAAAATATTTTCAAAATGATCTGCAAAAGCTGAACATTTTTCCATGTCCGACTGGTAAATCTCATTATTATGTTTGAGAGGAGGTATGATGTGTGGATGTCGGAGCAGCCTTCGGGTGGCTCTCCACATGCTCGGGTCTCCGGGATCCATCTCTTCCAGGTACTTCTGGTAACTGTCGATCTCGTGGTTATCAACTTCCCACCTCACTCGTCTTGTTAACTGATTTAACCTACTTTTGATATGAGGAAGTCTTGTTTGTTGCCAGGCTCGACGGACCTTATGTTTCTCTTTGATTAGTTCCTCTATATACCTCGGAAGAGGATTTTGGTTTCTTCTGTATTGGTAAGGTTTGTACGTAGACTCCTCAACTGATGTATAAACAGAGTGAGTGAAGTTGGTGACTGCTTCTTCAATGCTCTCCGTAGAAGTCAATGGTAGCATGAGGGTTCTGTCCAAGTGAAGATCAAGCCGGAGTCTGAAGGTATCCCAATCTATCTTCCCCTTGATCAGGTGATCGCAGTTAGGAAGCTGAGTCTGGATGGTGTCCATCAGTTGGAAGTTAATGACTACTGGCGCATGGTCCGAGTCGAGTTCCGCTAACACTGAGTGAGATATCGGCGTATAGATGTCCCGGCTCAAGCTGATATCCAGTATGTCTGCAGATTTACGTAGGGATGTAGGGTAGTATGTAGGTAGGGACGGAGCTGTAACTAGGATATTATTGATGTTTGTTAGGTTTAATAGAGTGTTGCCATTTCTATTTGTTTTATTACAGCCCCATACCGTGTGTTTAGCGTTTAAATCTCCAAATAATAAAGTGGGTTTGTTCAGAAAAAGTTGTTGAAGGTCTTGGTCTAGTAGTTTCTTATTAGGAGCTAAATAGGCACTTATTAGGTTGATAGAGGACCTATCTGTGACCAGTTGTAAAGCTACCCCTTCCATATTGATAAGGTTGCCTAGCTGTAAGCTATGATGCGGAATGGTCTTCTTAATAATAATGCACACTCCACCAGCTGCTTTTACACTAGCTCGATCTGTTCTGTAAGTAAGGAAACCTGGAACCTGAAATTTATCCGGAGCAGAAAGATGTGTTTCAGTGATGCAGGCTACGTTGATCTGGTGTCTGTATAGAAAGTCCTTAAGAAGTCTCTTTTTATGTTTTATCCCATTTGCATTCCAGTTTAGGATTTTTAATTCATTCAATGAAATATTCGCTGAGGTCATTTAGCTTTGTTAACTATGTTGTCGGTAAAAAGATTTGTAAAAAAGGAGATAATGTGGGGTAAATACGGTTTAACCCTCGGATACGCGCGGTATCAAATTGATACTGAATACGTTTTCAAACTGATGCCTGGCCCACTCGCGTGACGTTGAGATGTCCCCACTCCAGCTATCTTTCTAATTTCAAGGCCACTTGTTGTCGGTAAAAAGATTTGTAAAAAAGGAGATAATGTGGGGTAAATACGGTTTAACCCTCGGATACGCGCGGTATCAAATTGATACTGAATACGTTTTCAAACTGATGCCTGGCCCACTCGCGTGACGTTGAGATGTCCCCACTCCAGCTATCTTTCTAATTTCAAGGCCACTTCCTGTTCAGTTGGTTGTTGGATTTCGAAGAAGACGTTAGAAGTGACATTTGTGGATTTGTATCATCCTGATACACTGCGCGTATCCAGGTAATTTCTATTTTTTTTTTTGTTTTTAACGTTATGAGTTTTTAGGTTGAAATATGTGTAACGGAGGATTCTATTTATGAAATATGGAGAAGATCGTGAGTCTCTCCATAGATTTATTGGGATATGTATCAATGTGATACCGCGCGTATCTAGGTTTTTAATTTTCATTGGTTGTTGTGATTTCAGATACAATGGCCTCCAGCCGGCGAGTGTATGATTTATTTGATGAACACGACAATGCTGCAATTCGATCAGCTCTTTTGGCTGAAGACGACGGATCAGGACAAGATTCTGATGATGACAAAGGTGGAGACGAAGCAGAAGATGGGCCTATTGATGAAAGAGAGAGCGATTCCAACACAGAACAGAGTGGTATTTCTGAAAATGAATTAGAAGACATGTCAAGCGCTGATCCTACCCATGAAGATTCTGATTACTTCACAGCATTCCAGAAAGTAAGGAATAAAATTATTGATTTTTGGCGTTGGAAAAAAAAACCATACAATATAAGACGTCGCAAGCAAAATTTTTTGGCTAAGGACATGGGAACAGTTTTGGGAGAAGCTAAAGCAGCTGACACTCCTTCGAGTGTATGGAATTTTCTTATTGATGATTCAATGATTGAGAATATAGTGAAATACACCAATCAGTTCATGGAACTAGAAGAGCGGAGCAAATACGCGAGGGAAAGAGACTGCCAAGTAACAGATGCAATCGAAATAAAAGCACTGATAGGTATTCTTTATCTAACCGGTGTCTTACGTATGAACAATCTGAATGTTCGAGATATTTTCGATGAAGGAGGATTCGGAGTAAATTTCTCTTTCATTATGAGTCAGAAACGGTTTTTGTTGTTACTAAAATGCTTGAGATTCGATGATCGGACAATGAGGACTCAGAATTTGAAACTTGATCGTCTTGCCCCAATTAGAGAGTTGTTCGAATCATTTGTGAACAATTGCAAAAAAAATTACTCGCCTGGCGAATCAGTTACAATTGATGAAAAGTTGGAGGGATTTAGAGGAAGATGTTTATTTACACAATATATTCCATCTAAGCCACGCAAGTATGGCCTGAAAATATATGCGATGGTTGATGCCGAGGTGTTTTATGCTTACAACCTTGAAATCTATGCGGGTGCTCAACCTGAGGGGTCTCGTTTCTGTGTTTCCAACAAACCAATTGATGTAGTCAAAAGATTGGCAGCACCTATATTGCACACTGGGCGAAATATAACCATCGACAACTGGTTTTCAGACGTAGGCTTAGTAGAAGAGTTAGCTGGAGTTGGATTGAGCGTAGTGGGAACCTTAAAAAAGAATAAAATTCAAGTACCTGCTGCATTCAAAGAGGTCCGTGGTCGTGAAGTCAAGTCAACCTTGTTTGGTTTCCGACCAAAATCAACTCTTGTTTCATACGTACCCAAACCAAAGAAGAACGTCCTCGTTATTTCATCTATGCATTTTGATGCTGCCATTGACAAAGAAACAGGTGAAAAGAAAAAACCTGATATTATTACATATTACAATAAAAATAAAGGTGGGGTCGATTCAAATGACCAAATGTGTGAGTCGTACACTGTGAAACGTAGGTCTAAACGATGGCCATTGACTATTTTTTATTCTATACTGAACATGGCTGCAATAAATGCTAATGTCATACATATGAAAAATTTGAACAAACAAGTAAGACGTAGAGTTTTTCTGAAAAAGTTGGGCCAAGAGTTGGTGAAGCCGCATGTTGAAAGACGAATCGGGAACACATCTGGAATTCATACTCATTTGCAAATAAAGTGGAAGAAGTCTTTTGATAAGTTGAATTCACGACTTGCGACGGAAAATGAAACAACTAATGAACTGCATATCTCAAGCGCACCAAACAACGATTATTCGCAAGAACCCAGTACTTCAGGAAATAATTGTGAGATTGACATTCTGGAAGAAAGCATCGGTGGTGAGAGAAGCCAGATCGCCCAACTTGCTACAGATCTGAATTTGGATGAAGATGTCACTAGCAACGGTGATGAACAACAGAGGCGGCTGCGAGAGAGAGCACTTCCACAAAGCCAATCCACAGAAAAAAAACGAAAGAGGTGCGATCCTTGTAAAGCTTCAAAAAAAAGCAGACTTACTTATCACAATTGTATCCTATGCAAACAATATCTGTGTTCAGAACATATTGTAACAATGTGTGATAACTGTAGCCAAAATATTATTTAGCATAGTGAACCTTGATAATATTGTGATTTGAAACTATCGTTCTTTTTATTTCTGCCTAATTATGTGGCTCTTTTGTTTTGTTTTTGTGACGTGTTGTTTGATAAGTACCTACCGTATATTATGTTTATTTTGTAAAAGAAGAAAACTATGACTTTAATTGTAAATGACTGAATAAAGTTCCTTTAAAAAAATTGTAAGAGTACGAAGACTGAGGAAACTCAAGTGCCATGTAACTCTTTATATTTTGATTTTCTGATGTGTGTTTGGAGATACAACTTTTTTTAAAATAAAGTTTCATAAATAAATAAATAAAGTTTCATTTTAAAACATTCACCACAAGTTGCCATGACCCAGCCTCCTCCTAACGCCCATTGTATCAAAATGATACACCGCGCGTATCCCTGTTTTTTTCCATCCGCGCGTATCCGAGGGTTAATGGCAGTGATCACGATATCAAAAATTTGCGAGAGGACAAAGGATGTATTTGAAGAATTTTCTGATTTATTCTTGGAATCCTCAGGGAATTTTCTAGCTTGAGAGGGATTTTTAGTGATATCTGCGAATGTTGGTAAGCCTGGACCTTGTCTAGCGGTGGGAGTGGGAGAACCATTGTTTACATTCATATAGTTTTCTAGTAGATTCTGTCTCTTTGTTGTCAACAGCCCATTCTTAACTGGCTGTTCCCTCATTTTTTTCACATTTGACACACCGAGGACTTAATTTACAAAAGTTTTTGGTGTGGTTATACCGCTGACAGTTTGAACATTGAGGTATATTTGATGATTTTTTCCGTGGTTCTACTCTTACCACAGAATAAAAGACCCTGTCTAGCTCATAAATACCCTTTCCTGCTTCATTATTTGTCAGTTCCACAGCACATAGTGGTGTTGGATTTTTATCTTTATTTCTGATTCTGAATACACTAGTGACTGGATATTTTTGGGCCAGCTCACCCATTATTTCTTCTTCCGAGAGAGAGTAAGGAACGCCTCTAATTATAACACTATGTTTTCTATCATCCGGGTGGACATACGTATGATATTGTATTTCATTTTCAGTGTAATATTGAGTTAATGCTCTGAAATCATCAGAAGTAGAGGTCAGTACTTTTACAATTTTGCCGGTTATTTTAGTTTCGAATGTGCTTTTAACTATAGTTTTTATATCTTTAATAACTTCGAGGTAATTTGGAGCATTATGTAAGAATATGGGGGGAATTTTCAGACTATTTTGTTTAGATACTTTAGGGCTATCTTCCTTTTCTTTATCCCCGAGATTGTTTAATATTGCATATTTGTTATTTGTTGGAATTGTAAACTCAAATTGGTAGCGCTTACCCGGTCTTTCTGGTGTCGAGCTATTAGAAGGTGCTTTTCGTTTTTCACATGTTTTGTCAGACCAATCCAGCGATGTTATGACCTCGTCATACATTGTATAAACCACCAACAAACCACATAATAATGAATTTGGACTTGTGTATTCACTATTAAGTTACTTATAAATCACGCAAGACGTAGCAAACTTAAAAAACCACAATATTTTTTTTATAATACCGACAGAAATTTATCAACGAAAACAAGGCTTATTGCTCAGACGAGGATCAGCTGACAACTGAAAGTCAATATATGAATGGCCCCTATTAATTTTCCGGAGAGCGAAAACATAATTTATTTATTCGTGCTGGGGAAGCACATAGCCAGACTTTTTAATTTATTTTCTGTCTATTCATAATTTACATTCTAATTTATACTTTATTCCCATCAAATTTATTTATAGCTGTTCAACCAATTGAGAATTTGCATGTAAATAAAGTTGAGATTTTTTATCATTATTGTGATTCTTTAATTGTTCTAGTTAAGAAAGGACCGAGAGCTCTTACGACTTTTTTGGAGTCTGTTACAAAAAAGCCTGAAACTGGCCCCCAAAAATTGACTTCTCTTCCTGTCCCTAAAGAAGGTATGTTTCAATCATCATTGAAATAAACTTGACCTAGACATCACAAAAATGAATTACTCTTCCAATGAAACTAGAGGTTGTCTTTCCACTGATTATTTTATAAAACAAAACTGGTTTTCTTACATTACTGCCATCCTCGTGGGGTCACACCAGTGTACGGAAATAAGTTTTGGTGATAAGATAAAGAGTTGGTAACAACTTGTTTCATGTGGTATGTCTCGTACCACAATATGTATTACTTTAACGTACAGTAATTTGTGATTTTTTTTTCATTTCAGTATAATTCCAAGCTATATTGTAATCTGTCTAAATGTATTTTTCAGAGGAATCAAGTTTTGATATTCTACTTAAACAGAAAGAAAGTCCACGGGATCTCCACATGTCTTCCGAAGAGATAATTCATGGTCAGACATTTTATCATATTGTATCATTAACCCTCCGTAAAGCGCCATAGGCCGCATCTGATAGATATATGTTAAGTTTCTATAAATAAATACATTAATGTATTTTTAAAGATATTTGAAGTATCTAAAATATCTTATCTATAAATATCGGTAAATTTTCCCCCGTTTCCATTCATTCCTAATGGGTGGGCGTATTATTTTCACCAAGTCCAACCGCTGTTTCTTTGGATTCCGGCGTCACCTCTGATCCGTCCAGTGTTAACTTACAGTGTTAACTCAAAAAATAAGTTTGTTTTATTCATTTATTACGGTTCTGAAACATGGACAATAGCAAAGACTGACGAACAAGCACTCCTGATTCACGAAAGGAAGGTCCTACGTTGCATCTATAGAGGTGTCTACGACGGACAGGACTGGAGGAGAAGAACAAATCAGGAGCTATATGCTTTGTTGCAAGAACCGGACGTAGTAAGGTTTGTAAGACTTCACAGACTAAGATGGGCAGGACACTTTGCAAGGATGGGAGACCATGTTGTGCCAAAGATGACATTACTGGAGGAAATCCACGGGACCAGACGTGTTGGGAGGCCGAAGCTGCGTTGGAGGGACGGTGTAGCGCATGATGCGAGGATCCTACTTGGAGTCAGAAACTGGAGAGCAGCTGCACAGGACCGAGACGACTGGCGAAGGCTGATCCAGGAGGCCTTGACTCAGAGATGAGTTGTTGCGCCGATGAAGAAGTAATTTTTTTTAGTTTACTACATCGTCTAAAAAATTTTTTTGTACTCTCTTGGTCTAAGAGGAGCAGTGTTACATTCTCTCCCCTCATAAAAAAATGGATCTTAAATTGATTGCAACCCCCCTTTATCTTTAAAAAATACATTAATGAATTTATTCAAAACATAACATTTATCTTTCAGATATTACTTTCTTAAGTGTTCTTACAATAGTGTTTGCCAATTCGGAGAAGAAAAAAAAAATTTTTTTAGATAAACATGGACACAGAGACAACGTAGCTGCAAAGATCAGCTTGTTGGACCATGTTTACCCGGCTATGGCCTTCATGTTTTATTTTTATCTTATGATTGAAATACAGAACGGATTCCAATGAAACTGGTTTTATTTTGAAATTATATTCGAAACTTCAATGAGAGAGGACTATCCTAGCGGAAAAATTCAAAATTGTTAATAAAATTATTCCTTATTCTTTAAAATAAATTGTAATTTTAAAATAGGATTAAGAATAATTTTATTAAAAGTGTTGGCCATAGTCGGGTAAACATGGTCCAACTGGCTGATCTCTCTGTGAGCTTTAAAATGTGTTTGTAACATTAATTCTAGCGGGCGAAGGTAGCCGAAGCTTGCTTCACTGCTGACCACAAGTCAACTCCGTCTGTCCAATAGAACGATTGCGCCTAACGGAGAGTTAATATTGTTTCAAATTTATGTATAATGATAATTTTAATTGAATTTACAAATTATATACATTTTTTCTAGATGTGGAAAGAGAAATAATTATTGAAGATAACAGAGACTTGCAAAGTGAACATTGTTCGGAGGTATTTAAACTTTTCTGTATTTAGTTCCAGTTTAGTGTATGTTACAGTTTTCCTTTCTCTTTTTTTTTCTGTTTACTGTCTCGTGAACTGCGAATTAGGGCAGAAAGGACAAGCTCTCTATGGAAGTAAAACGTTTTCTTTTTTTTTGTTTTCAAAGGAAAAAGTGGTTGAATCCATAATTGAATCAGTGGGTGAGATATCCGACGTCGGAAATGTTGAAATACCGGAAGGAGGAGAGGCTACGGAATTAAACGAAGTAGAAGTAGAAGAAATCAACGAAATAAGTCTCGAGAAAGCGGTCAAAGGGACCAGCGTCAAGTCCGGTGTGATGGAAGGACACACCGTCGAAATAATATACATGGACACTTCCTCAGAGGTGAGACTATTATGTATTAAGTTCATGCATGCATTATATCGAATTTTAGTTGGGACATTCCGTATAATTTTCATAGGGTCAGTCCTTTATTATTGCTCTTTATTGTGTCGGGTGCACCTTGCTGTGCAGCATCACCCGTCGTATCTGTAGAGGGAGCTCAGGATCTGACTAATGCTTAAAAGTGAGGTTATGGTGGGCCGGGGGGCGATCGGTGGTCGCCCCAGCCCGTCACATCGCTATTTTTTTGCTGCCGCCAGGAGCCGACAAACCGGTTGAACACTGGGTAGCCGTCTCCGTCACCAGTTGCCGCGGATTCAGTCCCAGGTATGATCCGGTCCCGCGAATCAACTCCACCCTGGCCTGGTCATATAGCGGGCAATCGAGGACCACATGTTCTGCAGTCTCAATGCCCACACATGAACAGTTTGGGTTGTTCTTCCTCCTAAAGAAAAAGAGTTTGGAGATAAAGTCTCCGTGACCTGATAATATCTGAGACATCCGGTGATCAGGCTGTACCCACGTCGAGTCAAGGCGTACCCGGAGCTCCGGCCAATACCTGTAGCGCAGCCATAGAGACAGTTCGATAAGCTCTTGTAATCCTTAAAAGGGCTGCTCTCTGGGCTTGCAACAGAATCATGCTGCCGTTTCATGGGGCGATGCCACCAACCAGCAGCAGCGTAGCTTGCTAAAGCCACGAATACTCCGGTGTAGATTGACTTACACGCAGAGTAGCCGAGGCCCCATGTCGCGCGGGCTAGGCGGCTCAGGGCGTTGAAAATGGCTGTTGTCCTTTCTTTAATGGCTACAACGTGTGGCATTACTTTCAGCCCCGGCGCAATTCGCACCCCTAGGTACGTAATCACAGCCGGGCTCTCAATGTGTCGCCCTTGGATCGTTAAAGCCAGAGGGTGCCGTGGATCGGGCCTCCCTCTCAAGGGCGAGCTTGTTAGAGCAGCACCAGTTGCTTATATCATCTATGGCGGCTTGCGCGCGAAGAGTGACATGTCTATCAGTTTGGACCGTGACCACGAGGTCGTCGACATAGGCTATTGCTTTATATCCACGGTTCTCGAGGTCACGGAGCAACCCGTCAAAGATGTTCCGTAGGATCGGTCCTAGCACCGAGCCCTGGGGACAGCCTCTGTTGATATCCACGGTAGTTCTAGTAAACAGCTGACTGATGGCAGACCGATCTTTCAGGAACCTAGAGATCAGCGCAAATTAGTTCCTAGGCAGTCCCACGTCGCGCTGTCGCTTGCTTTGGCGAATAAAGCACATTGAAAACCGAACTCAACATATCCTAGCAATATTAAATATTTTTCGCAAAAACAAGGAAAATACGATCATTGAATTATTTGTTATATACGTGTATTAAAATCACCCTGTCCAGTATTTCACTTACATTCACCATAAAACCTGTATCATATTTCACCCCTTCTATTTAAACATCTGTATTTACGTTACTATTATGAACTTGATAGAACAGTTTTGAGCAGAGATAGTCTAGAACATGCTGAATCTTCTAGTAGTTTTAAATAAGGAAAAACTAATGTTTTTTAAAATATTGTATATTTCACAAAATATATAATGTAAAAGGAGTACTTCCGATATTGCTATCATCTTCAGCCCCTAAGTATTTGTTAGTCGTGGCTGAAGAATTATCTTCATCATCAAGCAATACCAAAAGTACTGCCATCTATTGTATATATTTTGTGAAATAGACAATATTTTAAAAAACAGTAGTGTTTCTTTATTTTTTTTGAGTGCCTCACAAGATCTCTGCAGAAAAATATTAAGTATGATCACTATATTGTTTCAGATGTATGAAATTGAAACTACAGAAGAAAAAGTGACAAAGAATATTACACCGAAAGAAGGACCTCCTATTGTGAGTTTTTTTATTACTAGCTTTAGTTTAGTGAGGTGAGATCTTTTTCAAAACGTACAAAACAAAACTTTATTTGTTGAGATTTTGTTTGAAATAACTTTTGAACTTACGAACCTATGTACATAGGTCATTTTTTGCTCAGAATTCTCCTATTACAAAATTTCCTACTCAATTCTCCCAGAAAATATTTTGTTTTTCTGATCTTGTGAAAATTGTTGTGATTGATTGGTCGTATTTCAGAAATAAAATTCAACTTTCTAATTCAAATCATTTGATCTCTAGGGACCCAGACAGACTAACAGACACACATAGCTATGAGGTTCCGTTTTCGATTTAAATTGATTTTCCAATAAGATTATGGCTAAGGCATTAGGATATTCCTTATTTAGTGGAAGAAACTGTTTCAAGACCAGCCTGCAGTTGATTTTTTGAGAATCACTCCTCAGGCTCTTAACTTTGTTATTGAATATCTCCGCAATGATTGGTTGAAACCAAACACTTATTTTTTCTTTAATCTATATGAAATTTAACGTAGTTTTACAATCTGAAGAAAAATGTTTACGATTCCTTTCAATGGGTTAACCGGAGTTTCCAGATAAAAACTCAAACAGACCTGTCCCCTATCTCCTATCATTGCTCTTCACATCTTACAGAATTTATATTTGTCTTCATTAATTTTTAGGTTATTGAAGTCAAAGGAGACCTAGGAGGTGAACAAGTTGCACAGGAAAATAGTGATTCTCAGGTGACTTATAGTTCACTAGTTGTTGTGTTACCCTGCGATGCCTGATACATTTTCCATCTTTCACGCCATTGCGATATATAGTGACAAATACGATTTCGATTCGAAAATAATCTGCCTTGGATAATTAGTCATCAAAACACACCTCTTTAATATAACCCTTACTTGTTTTCTGATTAAGTAGAAGTGGAGTTATTATGGTAAACGTGCGGGAAAGTAAGATTTCCGTGCAAACCAGAAAGGGTCAAAGCTCGGGAAACAATGACCAGAAATGTTTATTATTTTTATTTTTTCGTTTGGGCCTCGAACAAACCTCCTCAACAAGTTTCTACAAAATCTGAGACTTCAGATCATCTTTTTTTTTTTTTAAATTCTGGATGATTTGGCATGGAATAACTCTCACAGACAATTCTGAAAAGTTACTTAATAAAAATTATTATAATATTTTAATTTTTTAATGATTTCGGAACATGCAGAGTTTATATGGTTCTTCATATCTATTTTTACTTCCTTGTACCTTTAGTGTACGGAAGTATTGTAATCGTGCAAAAACTTGAGATCGAGTTTGATGTCTGTCTATGTGCGTGTATGTGATTAGAACTTTGTGAGCGCTCACGTCAGTATTTTCTCCTATATCAAAAATCAGTAAAGTTTAATATTTCACTAAATATTTATACATTTTCAGGTACAAATAGCTTTGGAAGAGAACGAATTTCAAGAAGATTTAGGAAATGGCAAAAATAGTTCTGCTTACATCGTTGAAGAAATTGTAAGTTTTCAGTACCATTGTAAATAAAAATTCGTAAAATATTTCTAAGTAATTAAATATTAGTTATATATTTTTGTACCCTTAGGTAATGTCAGATTGCCACAGTACTGAAGTTGAAATTATGGAAGAAATTTCGGATTCAAAGAACGGTTACGACATATCTCATGTGAGTAACAGACTTTTACGAGGGTGTCATGAATAAATAATAGTTAATTTAATTGATTTTACATTTATAATTAGTTTGCATAACATTTCTGTAAAGTATAATTTCTATAATAGTCGGGTTTGATTTCAATTCCCTCATATATTCTTCTGCATTACGTAAGAGGTTTGACAAGTGAGTATTTGTTTACGTCATGATCACATCAAATAATTTCAAATAGAATTAACTCAATAGTAAACATTGCCTTGCGCAAACTAGTGATATGAATTTGCCTATTTTTGGACTTCATGTCGGAAGAACAACCGACCTCTTGGGAAGGCTTTTCTCTATCATAAGTAAAACTTTTTCCGCTCTCCTAAAAAGTTAACTTTTCTGAAAATAGTCGGGTTTGATTCCAACATCCTCATATAATTGTCTGCATTAATTGAAAACAGTGTCTAAAGACATGGAATTCAGTGAAACATCAAATTTTGAAATTGACCTATTTCAATCATTATCTTCCCCTATACTACGCAGAGCTGGGGAAGTAACACAGTTCATAAATTGCTAACACTGTTTGGCATATCCTGCAATTTTTTTAAACGTTAATAATTATAATTAAAATTGTATAATCGGAATACTTTTTAATCTAGGAATGAAAATTTTATTTGGTAAAAAACAGCGTGTGTATTATTTTTTGTTTTTCTAGAGCTCTAATGAGGAATCAAAAAATTCGTCTAGCTCCGTAGACGATAAACGACCCGATTCCAGGCAATCTGACAGGGTCAGTAGTGTTCCGACAGTTTCTGAAGAAGTAATTTAAAATTTAATTATTTACAATTTAAGCTCTAAAGAAGTTTAATCCGCTCCATTTTTGTTTACGTTGTATCATTTTATATTTTGTTTTTTTCAGAATTCGGCTGAAACTGAAACGAACGTTACAGATAATGAGAGTGATGACTCTGAGGATGATGAATCCCAGATCATTGTCAAGAATATTGTGGTTATTGACGAGGTAAGAAATCTCAGGCCTATTCACAGATGATATACCAGACTGTATATGAAATGTTCTAAAACCAAGGTGTTAGGAGGAAGAGGAGCGCGGCTATTTAATAAAACAAAAAATGAAGAATAAAATAAAAGTTAATCGCGACTCCAATTATCACTCCTTAACCGTAGGTGGTTCTGATCGGAGGACCACCTTATCTCGAGGGGATAAAGGAAAATAGATAAAACAAAACAAATAAAAATAAATGAAAGAAGGAAAGAAACTTGAAGGATCAGCTACACTTAAAAAACTATATTTAATGTAATGTACAGAAGGTAATAAAAAAACCTTAATGGATAATAAATTTGCATTGAATATAAGATATAAATTTGAATTGAAATATAAAGAAACTTTAACTCGACCATAAAGAAACCAATGGCCGAGAATTCAGGATTGCTTCGATTTTTGTGAAAATAGTCGTTAAATCCTTTTCGGTGAACGATTGATGTCCTAACTTCAACCTTAACTTTAAAAGTAGCATCTTTTCAGATGTCACGGCTGCTTCCCATAAGGCACCAAAGTGAGGGGCAGAAAGAAGGACCACTCAATTCCAACAGGGGACGTTGATCATCATCATAGACGCTACTGCCTCCTTGGCCTCCTCCAGAAAAGGTTCCCATGCAGCTCTGTCCTGGGCCAGTCTCCACCAGCCCACCGCTCCAAACCGTCTTGCGTCTCTATTCACGGTCTCCAGCCATCTTCTTCTGGGTCGTCCCACTCTTCTCCATTGATGATCGCATTCTGGGTTTCCATCGCATTGAGCCAGGTGGCAACGTCTTTGAGGAAGTTGTATGCTCCGACAAAGTTGGCGCCACAGTCAGAAAATAATCGTGTGATTTTTTAGCCTGCCGCCCACCCTTAATAACCCACCTGGGTTGGCGAAAACGTTGAACTGCGCGGTGGATGGTTTTGTATTTATTTTTACTGTCCTTTATTTGTACTAGAGCAGTACCATGTAATACCTCAGGACTGTACTGAGATCTGATCGCAAGGGAAGTTACTGGATTGGCGATAGGGATAGCATCCGTTTTCGGTTTTGGGGTGACAACATTGCTTCATGGGAGGTGTAGCATTGTGTGATGTCTACTTCGACATTCCCGGCATGTCCATTTGGACTGACATTCGCTCGTGGAGTGTCCTGGGAACAAACAATTCCTGCAGCCTTTCCAATGTTTCAATAGGCTGAGGCGCCGTGGAGAAAGTGGGACATGAAGTGAGTTTGTGGCTGCTTTTACACTCAAGGCAAGTTGGCAACCTCGATGTCCGCTCTAAATTTGGTGGTAATTTCCAGCTAGTATCCCTCGAACTTGACTGTGTTGACCAGTAACGATGTGCTACTGGTAATAAACCGATTGGGAGGTGGATGATACAGATTGGGAGGTGGATGATACAGATTGGGAGGTGTATGATAGCGATTGAGAGTAGGATGCTGCCGATTGGGAGGTGGATGAGCCAGACCTGACCTATCGGCTGAGTAGGACTGATGATCGGTTACCATTGACAACGCTTGACACCTGTTCTGGACAAAGTCAATTAAGGTGGTAAAACAGGGAAATTCTGTTTGCGTGTTCTGAACTTCGAACGCTTCCCGGACGATTGGATCCAAACATCGCACTGCTAGTTCAAATAAAATTATCTCTGACTCGTTAGCAAATTTTTAGTTTTTGAACGAGATGATATTTTCAGAAATTATGGTCAGGAAAGATTTCAAAGATGTTAATAAGGTATGTTTTCCTGGAGAAGGCCGATAGTTGAGCAGTTGTGTAAATAAGAGGCGGCAAGTCTATGTCTGTAATTGAAGTTCTTGTTCAGCGCTTCCCAGGCTTGGATATAGTTGCCTTCCAACAGAGGTATCAATTTAATAATTTATAGAGCGAAGCCACTTGAAAGATCCCACAAGAAAATGGAATTTCTCTATGGAAGAGATGGTGGGATCATTGTGGACCAATGACTGAAATGTATCTCTGAACAACGGCCAGTCAGTAAGTTGTCCAGAAAAATGTGGTTAGACCATCTTAGGGAGTCGAACTCATGGGGTGAAGACGACATATTCAGCATGGTGGAGTGGACAAGGGGAGTTGGAGCTGAAGTGTGTTAGATGAGATGAGCCTTAGTCTCGTAATAATAACGTTTGGACTTCTGCATGTTGGCTGAGTCCGAGCTGGAAGGGATTTTCTCCTCTGTTCCACTCTTGATGTGCATTTCCAAAGTGAGAGTCCAACGTAGCCTTTAAACATGAACAGCTGGCTCGGGTCGGTAGATATTAATCGACCCTGGTCATTGATTGCCTTGATATCGGCGCCTGCCGCGAGAAGACGTCTATAGGAGCATAATTGACCTATATGAACTTTAAGATCATAGTTTTTTACTATTTTTTAACCAAATAAACTGATCTGAATGTAAAATAGCGAAATAAAGAAAAATTATTATTATTATTTGTTTTTATATATTGTCTATTTCATTGAATATAAACAATATACCGGAGTACTTTCGGTATTGCTACCATCATCAGCCATACTCAGTATTTGTTAAGTCGTGGCTGATGATGGTAGCAATACCGAAAGTACTCCCATATACTATATATATTTTGCGAAGTAGACAATATTTTAAATAAACTATTTTTCTTTATTTTTATCAAGTGTTTCACAATGTTAAGAAGTATCGCTCCATTTTTGTTTTTATCATTACATATTTTGTTTCTTTCAGAATTCGCCTGAAGCTGAAACGAACGTTACAGATAATGAGAATGATGCATCTGAAGAGAATGAATCCCAGAACATTGACAAAGATGTTGTGGTTATTGACGATGTAAGGAATCTTCTTAAAGACAAATTCACACGTGATATACCAGATTGTGTATGGACTGTTCTGAAACCAATCCAGGCGGTCGCGGTCTAGTCTTAGTCCTGTAGGTGTGAATTGCCATCTGCGACCGACCTAGGACGGTCTCTAGACCGTAAAGGCCTGTTATGTAATATGGTCTTACTCTCCTCAGGGGAGCGGATGGAGGCGGGAGTCTAAAGACGGTCCAGTCGCAGTCCGATCTATCATGTAAAAATTCTCACTATCCAGTCTAAACGCAATCCAGTCTTATGTATGAATCGGTCTTAAGAAAACTAGATACATTTAATGGGATTGCTTAAAAAAAACAATTTTTTGACTATGCAGGGAAGCGTATTGACGTATATGAACTTGGAGTGGGAGACTAATGAAGTTATGTCATCGCTATATAAATAAATCTGAATATCTTTCATTTAGTTCGTCGCGAAAGAGGAGATCACAGGACAGGTATCATATAAAAACGGTTTAATTTTGGGTCAGTCAAAAAATAATGGATTGGAATGAATGGATTACACATAGCTACAAATTCAGCTCCATTAATATGAGCCCCTCCTCAGGGTTAGTTCTTACGCCATAGGAGTGATACCCCCTAGTTCTATTCCCTTTTCTATTGTATTATCATTTTTATTAATTAAGTGTTATATTTTTAGTCGGAGGACAGCGACGATGAATCAAATGATATAATATTGAAAATAGACAGCTTCGTAGCAGAACCACATAGAACCCACACTGTTCAAGAAGTCGCTCCTGGAAGGGTAAATATAATGTTTCAAATTTCATGATTTCCAATTACTGTTCAGATGGGTCAACACTGGACGAAGATGTCCGGTGATTTTTGTCTCTGATGTTGGTAAATATCTACTAAAATCAAAATATTCATTAAAATTATAGTAAATGAGAGATAATCGCTTCAATTGTTCGTTTTGGTTTGCTATTCTTTACTTCGGTTATCTAATTTAATTATTTTTTCTTCGTAATGCCAGTAAAATAGTATGATTGTCTTTCATTTTGTACTTATTCATTTTTTTCCGATTCCAATTTATGAAGTTAAATAAATAATTTTATGAGCTTCGTAAATTTTATAATTTTTATTACAAAACATGTTTTCTATTTCTAATCTTCATTTTTTAGATGATTTTCTAAAAATTAATAAAAAAAATAATAATTTCAAAGATATCAAGCCTAGAGAGATCAGAAATATTCCAAACCTGATTTGAGAAAAACAGGATTTTCCCATCTCTATCGAAAAGAAGTTTATATGTCAAATAAGAAATATGTGCCAACAACTCGTCAGTTATTATGCAACGTTTTTCCACGATCTTTCTAGTTTTAAAAATATTATAACTATAAATACTGATTTTATAATAAGGAAATATTCAATATATTTATAATTTAAGATTTTTTTGATTGTTTACAATATTTTAGCTGTTTTTGGCCATTATTATTATTTTTTTTAATTTTAGAATTCTGTTGATGTATTGACAGAAGAGGAAGTGTTAACCCTGGACAGCAGTGATTACGAAGAAAACGAATTCGTAAGTTTAATGTTGATCTTATTGATATTACTACCCGCGTTACCTGGCGTTTCTGGAAAATTCACTGTATTTCATGTAATTTCTACACTTATACCACCATTGATGAAGTGGATGTATTTTGGTAGAAAATTTGGTGTTGCATAAAAGGTCGTCCGTAACAATAAGTTGGTATGGTCGTTAAATAGATTTAATCTTAGGTTGTTTTTTATAGGAATTGGCGGAGGAGGATTTGAACTCAAATAGTCAAACTCTTTCAGAGGAGATAGAAAAAACCATCGACCAACAAAGAGTATCTTCTGAGAACGTAAGTGGGTTTATGTTTATTAGCAACTGGCTCTCTGCCATGTTTTTCAAACCGGTACTCGATAGTTACATGAACTATAGCTGGTATTAATTCCGAAGGGGGGAGTCGAACCCCATGATTCCAGAAAAAAGGTTATTTTTATTATTATATTTTTGTTTCCAATTCATTTTCGGATAAAACTCCATTGATAAGGCACCGGCAAATATATATGGCACAGATGTGTAATTATACAAAATAATGGATATCACAAAATATAAATTTGTCAACTTTTTCTTTGTAGAACACCAAAAGGTCTTTTGTTGTTTCTGGGTATTTGACATTTCCATTTGGATGAAGAAATGTGATTTTTCAACAATACTTTAGTGGTTTATATAGAATTCTCAGTGGAATCCGTAAGTGATGACATCAGTTAGATAGTCTGTCTTGAAGGCCTCAAAATGGCTTAGATTTTACAAAATAATAAATATCAAAAAATTCTAACTATTTAAAAGATTTTTTTATACTTCAAAATTCCGCTTATAGAATTAGAACACCCTTTCCTTAAACATAGTTCCGTTCTGGATGATTGAGATTTAGAGAACGGGGGTCAAGGAATGTGTTGTTGAAAAATGACGAAAATTCTACAGGAAGGAAGCAAACAGATTTTGTGGACCTGTCTTGGCAAATAAGAGGAACTTCGAAAAAAAAAAAATCTTTTACATTGTAATAGGATCCATCCCTAATGTATTTTTCGTGTTTTTGTACTAAAATTGTATAACTGTCCGACATTGATCTTTAATAATATAGAGAAGTTGCGACTACACATGTTTTGACAATCATTTCCCGCTTTAAAATGTTAAACGTTTGTAATTAATTTTCTTATACATTTATTAGAATTCAGCAGTAATCTCGATTTCTTCAGAATCTATAATAGAAGTCGAAGATTTCAAGTCTGACAGTAGTTCCATGAAGCCTGAGGATATGTTCATCAAGCCAACTGACGTTGCCATCTATCAAGAGAATGACGCAGCTACGATGAAGCCTGACATTCTTGTCATCGAGACAATTAGCGCTACTTCCAAGCCTGGCGACAACGTTGCCGTCAAGAAGCCAGAGGTCGACGCAATCGAGCCAGAGGAGGTCGCAGCAAAGCCAGAATGCGCTTCAAAGAAGCCAGAGAACATTGGCATCAAGCCTGATAATGTTACCATGAAGCCAGAGAACCCTTCTAACGAGTCTGTAGACTCACAAAAAAATGTTTTGAATGGTAAAAGTGTAAGTGCACTTTTTTTTTTTTTTTTTTTTTTTCTCATCACTCACTATATACTCACATACGACCTCATTTCTCTAGTACTCCGGTCCAAAAAAAACACAGTGTATATGACAAACCTACACTATTCTTTTTTTTGCCCACCCAGTGGTGACATTGGATTTTTTAATCTCGTTTTCTAGATTGAGGCTAACAGTTTGTTTGGAAAAGATCACTACTAGATGAGGAAAGAAACATTAGTGTGTGTTTGTCTTATAAAGTTTTTTTTAGAGAAGATTGGACATACTGATTTGGAGGTCTGGAACTTCGATAAATCTAAGACACGAAGTAATAAAACACGTCGGAGAATCACCGATAAGATATTCTCCCAGTTTGAATTAATGGTAGTAAACTAAGTTTCCACTCACCCTCTGAATCTTTTGTATTTCGTTCTAATTCGTTTTATGCACAACTAGCAGGTTATTCAACGTTCCCGGGAATGACTTAGCGTTATATTAGTTCACCTGAAGCTGATTACGTGTTATAACCGGACAAAGAATAAAATAATATATTTATATTTCCCCCTCCTCCCCATCTCTTCTCCTTCGCTACTCAAAAATATTATTCATCTCCGTTATTTATAACCTAAATATATCAACGTATTTCATATTGATTCAGTTACTTTTCCACGTAGATTCAATAGTAACTGAGAGAAACCCTCCACTATTCAGTGATTTTGAAAAACGTTATTCCTGATTAAGGAGATTCAAAATATCAAGTTTCGTTGATTATATTCAACCATTTTGCCTTGATGACAAAACAAACAGAGACCAAAGCTAAAATCCACTTGTCTTCGTTCAACCTGTAACGGATAAAACCCTTATCATTTTCAAAATACTCAGTGTACAGCCTGACATTCCCTTACAATTTTATTTTTAAAGATGTAGTAGCTATGAATACAATTTGCGAGAAAATGTACTGACCCTATGGTTATATTTTGCGACTTGGACAACTCGCATTTCCTCGCATTCATTTAGACTTTTATTTTATATTTTTTCTTATTATTTGTTTCCTTCAGCTATTTTCCTCTTGATTCAACAATTTTTTTGAATATTTTATAGGATTTTGAGAAAGACAGCGAAGTCTCCTACGAATCTGAGGGATCTGTAGATCGAGATGACATAAATAATATCAGAACACGAGAAGAAGTGAGTATAATAAATTCAAAATGTGAAATTTCGTTTTAAACCTTTTTGATTCTTTGCTTCTTCCCCGACAGAACTATAATAAATCCCAATGAATGAAATCGCTGTAACGGATAAGCGTTACATATGGGACGCAATACAACACAAAATTATTTTGTTCATAATTTAAATAACTAATTAAACAGACTGCCCGTGAGTCGAACAGTATGTCTTAATATATATATATATATATATATATATATATATATATATATATATATATATATATATAATATATATATATAATATATATGGAGGGTTCAGAGCACAAGTGAACCAAGGCCATCACATTTGATTCCGAGCAATTGGCTCTCAAAGTTTTTTTTTCATAATCAATTCTGAGGTGCACCGTAGTAATAAATGTCATTATAGCTGAAACGGTTGTCCTTTCATTATATAAACTGTCAACTAAAACAATCAGAATAATGGGTTTATGGACTTGGTTCACTAGCGCTCTGAAATAAATGAAAAACTGGGGCCAAGGACTTGATTCAAGCTGATATCCTGCGGCGTTAAAATGAACTAAGGACTTGGTTCACTGTAGCACTGAAAGATATTACTTTTACGCCTATTTAGCACGAAAAACCTCACAAAGTGAAAAAAATGGACTTGGTTCACTTGTGCACTGACCCCTCCATATATATGTTAGTGTTTGTCCTCTGAGCTACGATACTTGTCTCCTACTAACTGTACTGTGGTCTCATCTATCTACCATGTCATGTCACTCTAGCCCTCATTACCTTTCATTGTTAATGCTCTGCATAAATACTACATATTACGGTATCTTTTTAACCTTATAAGCAAATCTACAAAGATCTTGACAAGCGAAAGATAGGTAGCATCAATTATCGACATAGGGTACTAGGTACTCTCAATTTTTTTTTTACTTTATTTTTAAGAGACTTTATTTTTAATATTTTATATTCATTGAAATATTTTTTATTATTTCCCCTCCCCCATCCAGAATTTGGAGGAAGAAGTCTCTCTAGAAACACAGAAGGACCCAGCTGATGAGGATTGCAGAATTTCGGACGAAGAAGTAAGAATAAATGCAGGATCTATAATTCTGTTGTCAAATGTTTTCTACTTATTCAGTTGTTTCCGTACCAACTAAACATTTTCTTTTTTTCGACGATTTTATCAGATTTTTTTTGCACTTGGAAGAATCTTTGCGCGATAAAATCGATACAGTCAGCAAAAAGAAAGTTACTGAAAAAATGTAAGTTTTACAATTTTGTTTAGTTTACCACCTTGTACAGTACACCTACTACCTAATTTTTTTATTAGGTAGTAGGTGTACTGTCATATTAAGTGGCAAAAAGTGGTAATATTGCATCCCCGAATAATCATCGAATCGAATAATTGTTTACGTAATTCCCGGGACAAAATAACTGCAAGTAATGAATCTATTGAAGTAAGCTTCAAAACAAACTAATTAATTATTTTCTATTTATTCGTTTATGCTTTGTATAGTTAATTACTCCAGTCAAAGTAGCCAATATTTATTTTGGCCACTTCTTACTCAAAATCCCATTTGAGCTGATTTTCGAGATGGATGTTAGGATACCCATAGTACCGATACTCCCCAGTGACTTTCCTTCATCTTCTCAAAAATCATGTCTCTTACGCGAAAGATGCACTATTCCTAAATAAAAGCTTTTAATATTTTACACAAAGTTCTATCTTTTCATTTCTCCATTCAACCACGTTTTGGTTAATGGAATAGGTGCCATTAACCTGCCTTAAAACGGATTTTTCGCGGTTTTTAGCCTTTTATCTTGAACTTCTACCGATGTGAAAAAAGGTATAGGACCTGCATTGCATTTCGAATGAAGTTACGCTACGCGAATTATCTGCTGATGTGTTAAATTAGTTTTTAGTGGCAAATATCGCGAGATATAGGCGGTGCTGCGTTTTTATTCGGACTTTGCTTATTTTGACACGCAGCTTGTAATTCGCGTAGCTTAACACGTGGAAATTCGCAAGCCGACTCGTCCCGAAAAAATGTAATTCCCTACACAATACTGTAGGGAAACAAAAGTTCTCAAAACGTTTTATAGAGTCTGTAACAGTTCAAGTCCTTTTCAAGGTCGGGTAAAGGCACATATTCCAGGTCCCAACGTTGTATATCTTGTTATCTCTCGAACCGTCCGTTTTACGAAAAAAGTATGAGAACCAAGATTGTGTAAAATTTTATGAACTTCAATATAGGTTCAGTATGTCTTTTACGTAGGAGGTTTGGTTTTGTTTTGAAAAAACTAAAAAAAAAAAATCCTGAAGTCAGTTTGGCGGCCGAAGCTCATGTCCTGAGCCCACTGTGGATACCCTCAAACTCATGTCAAAAATGATCTAAATCGGATTTTGTTTAAGAAAAAAATCAAACTTGACTAATTGGAGTATCTAGGTTGTATATTTTTATTTAAACTGATTATTGTATTTTTAAGGAGATTCAAATCAGTAGCAATGAAGAAACTTATGGAAATTCAGAAAATATTATTATAGAATGTCCAAAAACGAGCGATAATGACAGTGTTGAAACTGAAGAGGTAATTTTTCTTATGATACAATCACATTAATGTCCAATATGATTTACCCGCCCTTGCTGGGGAAATTTATGAGCTTTCTTTCCATTTCGGTGATTTTACCGAAATTCTTTTACAATCATGTTATTGCTAGACATTGTATTAATTAATTAACATCCACTAGTAGGCATGAAAATTTGTAACTTTTTCCAACACCGCCGAGTACCACAGCCAGGATTTACAGTCATTTATTTTATCGAATATTTTGAATTGTGCTTCCTAAAACATCCATAAAATTTTATGAAACTTTGTTGAACTATTTATGTCTGTTATGCCCCCGCCATCCTTCCTAGAAAAAGTTATTCATTTTGGAACTCGTCTCGTCGAACTCTTTGAAGTGATATGCGACACATTGTTGTAAAAAAAAAAAAATGGTTCCCCTTCCCAAATATGATACATTCAGGACGGAATCTAATCTATACAACCAGGTTCTCCTGGCGCTGCAACTTCGAAATGGTATGAAGAATAGTGTCTTTCCCATATAACGACTGGAACCACAGCAGACTTCTAAACGACGTAATACCAGCAATGAAAACAAAGTAATACTAAACATCATAAATTTACAACAGCTGGTCTCCATACCTGCGGATAACCCAACTGTAATAACTAATGTCATATCGGTAAACGGTGAGGACACGATTATTCATTACAACTGGTTTTCCTAGACTCACTGATAAAAAAAAGTCTATTCATTAGTTGCTATACTTCACGTCGCGACACTATTGGCAAGACCTTAACTGTTATGATCAGTTTAGAAATGCCGAATTTGTATTCGTAAACTTCTGATGTAGAGGTTTAATAATACATCCTGAGTGTGCAATGTCAGTACTTGTTCAAGACCCCTATCCTAATTATATCTGGGTAGGCAAAATGTAGGGCTCTCGCAGTAAGGTCGGGCTCATGTCTACCATAGTCGAAAGAGCGCTCTGGTTGTAGGCGATATGTAGTTAAACGAGTCAAGTTATTCACAACAAAACAATAATGTAGACTCGTCAAATTGAGACAATCATTGGAATAACCTGCAAGTTTCTTAAACATATGTTCATCTTCATGTACATACATTCCCTGGGACCCCCGACAAAGAATAAAAAGTTTTTTCTTACTCGCCCCCCTTCCCTCAAAAATGTATATACATATCCTTTGAAATTACTTGTCACATATTGATGTAGTGAAAACAAATAGGTGCCTATCTCCCCCCCCCCCCCCCCCCCCCCCCCTCTCCGCCATCCCATAGCGCCCCTCCATTTGAATTTTTTGTGTGCTACAGAACCTATATTTCAAGTTGAATGTCCTGCAAATATACCTTCAGCCATTTGGCGTGATGTCAGGACAAACATACAGAGCCACTCACAGACTTTCTCTTTATTTCTGATATTTGTTTGTCATAGACTTCATTGGCCATAAGTGAATCTGTGTTGCTCGCTACACCTAGCGATGAGGGAGAGGAGAGTCAAGATTGTAGAAGGCTCCATGAGCCATCCACTGACGTAAGTTCATTATCAAGACCGAATAAAAACAGAAGAAAAGAGTGGGGTTTATCAATTAAATTGCAACTCTTGCAACCTAATCTATACAGGACAAACTGGGAGACAATTCAAACAAAGACTCAAAGAACATATATCAGAAATAGATACTAACATGGACACAACACACAACATAACAAAATCAACATTTGCACAACACATCAACCAACACAAACATACGTTTGATAAAGACACAGGCATAAAATACCTTCATTTCTGCGAAAAAAGCACATTGCTCAACTCATTAGAAATATTAGAAATAAACAGAACTTTAAAAAATGGAAATTGTATGAACGACCAAACCAATCTAAAATATTCCCCTTTACTATCACCAATAATATGACCCTCCAGTCGATGTGCACAGGTACGTTTAAATATACATAGAATTTACCAATATATATATATATATATATATATATATATATAGATATATGATTTATCTGAATCTTGCCAATAGATATATTTATATAATTTACAGTATAATAATTTTAATTAAGTTGTAACTGGAACCAATTATTTTTGATTTGTTAATGTTATATTACTCGCCTGTTCATTGTTAATGCTTTATACCTAGATCTTAGAAGGGGTCCCACATTTGAAATATGGGGACCGCCTTGTCATAAAATATCTCACAGCTTGACAATTTAGCTTAGTTAGGAATGTCTGACGTCATGGGGAACACCAGTAGGGAGGGTAATGGGTTCCTCGAGAGGCTGACATTCTGAAAATTAACTTAGTCTTATCTCTTATGCTTTTGGCTGAGGATGGTAGAAATACCGAAAGTACTCCCATGTATATATAGTTAGTGAAATTAGACAACATATTAAATAAACCAGTTTTATTTTATTTTTCATGTCCGTAAGTTCATTAGTTCATTTTCATATTATACTAAGGACTCTGCCCCCGATGCTCCCCTGAACCCTTTCAATCTCTCATATATGATCTTAAGACATGGTCCTAAAAGTAGACACTTTTATATTAAATCGAGATTACAGTGATGATACAATGATACAGATCTTTTTTTTTTGTTTATATATATATATATATACACAGTAGAACCTCGATTAACCGTGTCTCGATTATCTGTGTTCGCGATTAACGGTCGTGTGTAAGCAGTAAGTATAGGTAAGACAGAGTAGAGTGACAATGATGACAGTTTTGGCGCTAAAGAAGAAAACATTCAGACAAATCAAGCAATGGAAGCAGTTCATGTCCTCCTGAACTTCTACGAACAGGAAAATTTTGACTTCCATGACGTTATGAATTAGAGAAAAATTAGAACTGAAGTAAGGAAAATCATTTCAAACAGCAAAAAACAAAGAAGGATTACTTTATATTTCAAGCCCTTATTAACGTTATAACATGACAATGTACACACGTATGTATATAACATTGTACACACATATGGAATTCGTTAAATAAAAAGTGTCTCGATTAACCGTCTTTTTTTATTTATCCGTGCGACCTCTCACCCCCCCCCCCCCCCCTCCCCCATTACCTCGGATAATCGAGGTTCTACTGTAATATATGTTTTATATATCCTTGTTACCATGGATTCTATTTCTTTACTTTATTTTTATATATTTTTTTAATGAATAGGATATCTCTGAAGAAATGGATGACTCACTAACTACAACAAATAATGACCAGGAAGACAACGAGAAAACACGTTCTGCGGTTGTATCTCATGAAGTAGGTTTTTTTTATTTTATATAATAAATAATAATAAAGAAAATTTAATATTTGTATTATTTATATACAGTAGAATCTCCCCTAAGCGGACACACTTGGGGAACCAAGTTTTGTCCGCTCAGGAGAGGTGTCCTTTTAATAGAAAATGGTAATTTATTTGTAAGAATATATATGTGTGTATATGTAGTACAATTTATTTTTACAAAAAATTTCATAAAAAGAGAAAAATACAAAAAACAATTTACATATGTAATACATACATGTATGTACATATACATAAAATACTCATACATAAATGTGTACGTATTATCTATTTATGTGTACAAAAACAATTTATTTTAGAAAAAGTCTGTAATTTTTGTTTGACATTTCCTTAAAGTGTTTGCAATTTGCGTTTTACCTACTTTTAATCTCGAAGCGAGGGCACGAACACTGAGTTTTTCCTTTTCACTGACACTTATAATTTTAAGTTTTTCTTTTAAAGTTAAAACAGTATTCACACCAATTTTTTCACTCATTTTGCATCAAACGCCAAGACAGACTGTTAGGTTCATTTTAGGGGACGAGGGATCGTAAAAGAGCCGAGTAAAAGATTCTTAGTAAATTAAAATTACGAATTGTTCAGAGTAAACAAGACAGGCAACAGTTGTCTTTCACTGAAAAGGTGAGGCTGTCCGTTTATAGGAGACTCTGGTTAGAAGAAAAGGGAACTCATTGTCCATGTCTGTTTAATAGAGTGTCTGGATAAAAGACGTAGAGAACTTTCATTTTGCCAGGGAATTCAAAATTGTCCATTTAATAGAGGTGTCCGTTTAGAGAGATTCCACACTATATATATATATATATATATATATATATATAGAGAGAGAGAGAGAGAGATACAAGGCCTATTATAAAGAGGTGTTTTCTTACCGAGTGGTATCCTGTTAGATACCCGATCACTTTTCTCAATGTTTGCCAGGACTGGTCAAGAAGAATTGTTCTTCTTTTATTATCTGGTCCTCTGATCAACTCTTTTGTCTGTCGGCTAACTGGTTGTTCGCGCCAAAATGAGTTCCCTTTCTGTAAAAGCCCATTCCTCCACAACTTTTTCACAATTTTTACACCGTATTCATAATATATTTTATTATTTTGTAGATTTCAGAAGATGAAAGCTTGCCTATTGCAAAAGGACTTGAACAAGAAATTGAATTGTTGTCAGAATTATGTGTTGATGTTGAATCTGTTATGGTATGTATTGATCGAAGTAATGTTTATAAAATTTCTGTGCATCACTTAATGCATCAGCTGTGATCACTTTTAATGGCCTATTTTCAATTTCTATTATTTTTTCTCTGGAATACGGTTCGAATCGTTCATAAGAACCAAAATAGCCCCGTTCAGATTCAGCTAGGTTCTATACAACAAATAGGATATAATTACATGTATAGTGACACCAAGTTGGAGGGTTTCCATTGATTCGCTTATAGCCTAGGTGTATAACGCTATCAAATTTTATCAAAAATCTTAAATTTAAAACAAAAAAATTCCAGGAGTCTCTTTTTGTCTGAGCTTCTCAAACTGGTCTCTTTTTGTTATTTGTCTTGCTAATTGTTGTGGGTTGTTACTAAAGCTTTCAGCTTCCCTATTTGCAATTGGACGAAAATTAACGCCATTTTACTTAGGGCCTACGTACATTTTTCATATATACTTACTATTTATATTAATAATTCAATCAAAACTCTCTTCAAATAAAAGTTGTAGACATAACTTAAAGAAACATATTATATGTTAGTTTTTTTGGCTGGTTTGTAAAATGGTTATTGACCTTCCTAAAATGCTAAACCCATTATTTTGTAAGTTTACTTGATTTCTGCGGAAAAAGGTTTGTCCTCATAAAATTAGGGTGAAACGTTTTTCGTATTTTTTTTTTATTTAATGATTATTTTATCCAGTTCGTGTATAATACACTCCATGCCAAACGATTAACCTATAAAGACTATCACGAAGAAGTTAAAAAAAAGAAAACTAATGATATTAGTTGATATTCTCCATGATTTAAAAATCCTCCACTCTTCAGTCACTTTTACACTACCTACTGCATTTATTATGTGAATTTATTTTTGTACTAACCTAGAAAAAAGAAAAACAACAACTTTTTGTGCATTCTGATTTGCTGTTCTTTTTTTATTACTGTTTGCAGTAGATGCTCTTCCTTTTTTGCTAGGGATATGAGAAACTAGTTAATTTCGTTTCCCTATCGATTCTTTAGTCTTAAATGTAATTTATTCTTAATCTTTTCATTGGGTGTATCGAAGCTATTTTTTCTTGAAACTCGAAGAGCTAAGTTGACTTTTAACAGGGAGTAGAGAAAGGAGAGAAAACATGGGGTGTTGTGTCATTTGCAAATTTCAAGAAGAGGAGTGATGACACTCACAAGTGGCTCAAACCTCCGGCAACATTTAAGGTAGGCCAAGGTCAGGAAGACCTCTATTTCTAATGTCATATTTTATTTTTTACATTAACAGGATTCGTCAGAACAGAAGGCATCTCAAGATGATACTGTTACAGAAAAAAACACAAATGGAAAAGATATTGTTCATCTTACAGATTTTGAAGAGGTAAATATAGAGTATTTGTAGAGTATACAGGGGTGCAATCTTAGAAAAGTTTTCCGCTTTGCTCTAAAACGTTTACATACTTCACTTTCCGTGGCGCTATGGTCCTTGTGACTTGGACCTCCGCAATAATCTTCCGCCATTCTTCTCTATCCTTGGCCTGCCGTATCCACCTTCTCACCCAACGCCCTGAGGTTGCCCTTCAGCCAACGTAAGGGGGTCTCCCTCTTCTCTGTCATCCTGAGTGCTCTTCCCTCCTCGGTCTGGCTCTACCCTCCGTAAAAGTCTAAGCCATCGCAGCCACTCCTCCACGAAACTAAAAAGTTTAGTCCCATAAAAAACGTTGTATGACAAACATATTTATTTTGTATTGTACATCTAGTGGTGGTTTTAAAAATATTTTATTACATGAAGTTTATTGATACCTAACTTCGATTTGGTATACATTTTTCTTCAAAATAGAAAATTAAATTAAATGTCATTTCGATTAATCAAAAAAGAAAAAGAAAAGAACTTTGTATAGACGCTGTGCCTCGTTCAGCTGCTAATTAAGAGTCTAAAGAAAGTATTTTGAGTGCGAGGCTTGCCTTGAAGCCCTCACATTTAACAATTGAGTGGTTGACGCGAAAAAGGTTCTAAGCGCCACTTTAGTCGAAAATGAGATTTCTGTGGAATCAGGTTCTATAGGTCTCTAGGGACTGTGTAGGGAAGTTTTTTTTTGCCGTTACAGCAGCAGTTGGTAGTATTGAGCCCACGTCAGCGTTGAGCCTCATGGAAGAAGGTTCTAACAGCCACCAGTAGTTCTCAACATGGCAGAGGAAGGAAGTGTTATTTTGGACTTGAAAAATAAAATAAAACTGGTTTATTTAATATATTGTCTAATTTCACTAACTATATATACATGGGAGTACTTTCGGTATTTCTACCATCCTCAGCCAAAAGCATAAGAGATAAGACTGTGCGAGATAAGATATGCTTTTGGCTGAGGATGGTAGAAATACCGAAAGTACTCCCATGTATATATAGTTAGTGAAATTAGACAATATATTAAATAAACCAGTTTTATTTTATTTTTCAAGTCCATTTCAATTATTTCACAATATCTCTGCAATTATGTCAGTTTTCAAGTGTTATTTTGGCGTTTAGAACCTTTTTCGCGTCAACCACTCAATTAGTATGAAAACAAAAAAAAAATAGTTTTTAGGTAACACTAAGATGCAACTTTTTTAAATTATTAATATGAATTTGTTCTGATGAATTTTATTTATTTAATTTGAAGTAAATAAAAAATTCTTACTGTTCTCTCTTAATATATAAAGGAAATAGTGGTTAACACCAAAAAACACTATGCGCGATAAGTTGAGCATAGTCTCGAATATGCTTGGAAAACTAATACGACTTGATTTTCAAGTAAGATGGCAGAACCAGATTTACAATAAAAATAATCGTCATGGTTGTTATGGTCGGACCAACCGGTTTAGAGAAAAATTATTGTTTCTTCGAAGACGGTATTCCCTGTAAAATTAATTTAATTTAATTTTTAATTTAATAAATATCACTTTATTTAAATAATTAATTTTCGCAGGAATTATTGAAAGACAGTGAAAACTCAGAGTCATTGAGTGACGAATTATCGAAAAATAAAACTGTTTGTACCACTATTTCTTCAGAATCGGAAAATGTGGGTTTCACTCATTATAATAATTTCATTTACAATAGACGTTGGAATCAAACCTGACTGGTTTTCGTCTAAAATGCAGTCGTCTGACATTTTCGATTAAAAAAGTGTAGATAGCTGACTTTCATTCCAACATCCTCAATTAATTTAATTTCTTTAATTGATTTTATTTTTCGCAGTGTTCGTATGTGGTGACTGACGTCTCTCAAGATGTTTCATTACTTCATTCAAATCAGACTATTAAGGAACAGAGTTCCAAAGATTCTGTGAAATCTAGAGATGTAAGTAAGCATTGCTTCAACATTCAGGGGCATATCTTCTATTCGGTATGATTTAATGGGCACCATTAAATTGATTGTGATGGTGACCCGTCCTAGGAAAAGGACATTTTTATTATTTATGGGACAGCTTTTCATAAATAAAGAGCAAATCTATGCCTAATTTATATGTATCATGTATGTGAGATATCTGATGAGACGGGTGAATAAATAAATACTGCATAGAAATAAAATTTATATAATATCCAGCCTGATGTATATATGAAAGAAGAAATAAAAATACATCTACAGAACGATTAATATATATCGTTTTTGAATTCAAAAACATGTCATGTTCATCACCGACAAGTACAAGATTCTATAAATGAAAAATAATAAAGAAATATACGAAACTGAGCAAAAATAAAATTTATATAATTAATAATAATAATGGATCGGTAAATGCTGAAATAAAAAGAAAAAAACAAAAAAAAAACACGACTCCATATATATTTTTCGATTTTTTTCCTTCACTATATTCAATATATGTATATGTAGTGTGGTGTTTGCGAAACAACAATTTGAGTGGGAAGTAGAGGGCGGTAGGAGAGGGGCGGGAGGGGGGATATTTATACTGGAATAGTCGGGGGGGCAGGGGGGGCTCCACTACATGCTTGTCTCAATTAAAATCCTTCAACAAACACTAAGGATTTTATTTAAATTTTCCTTCCAGACCGAGTTTCCTTAAAGATATCGGTATTATTTTTCAACAGACATTTTTTTCATTATCTTAGTTTTTGTCGATTTCCTGAATTGCAGAGTCTTGAAGTAAAGCACCTACTGTTTTCAGACAAATCTGAGTAATATATTGCTGGTGATTCACCATACATTTATTTTTTTAAATTATTCCTTACCTATTTAATATTTTTGGTATGTTTTAGTCGCTTACATCAGACATCGAAGCCACAAGAGAGCCTCCGATGTTGAATCCTGATCAAAATCAGAAAATTGGGGATTCAGAAAAAATTCCAGATGTTACCGAAGAAAACCCTCAAGAAGGCACTTCCGGGGGAAAGAGATCAGTTTTGGAAAGTATGAACCGGAAAGAAGCTATTGTTTTATTGGAAAAATGTGACTACATCGAAACACAAAGAGTGTCCACAGAAGGAAATGTGTTGAGCAAAAAGGAGGATGGCTCTGAAAAGGATGAAAACATAGATTTTCATCCACATTCGTCAGAAGAGGAAGACGAAGGCAGTTCAAATGGGGAATCAGAATTGGAAAATGAAATCGAACTTGCGCGAAAAGAGGAAGTACTGTCATTGACGAGCGATTCGGAATTGTCACCAAACAATCCGAAGCAACTGATCATAGATGAAGACACCAGCAACGAAACTGACAAATCGCCTAGGTAAATGACAGAAAATAATTCTTCTTCTTAATTGAATGGTACTTAACTTTTTTTTTTGAAGAGATATTGTGAAACTCTTTTTAGAAAATAGAATATTCAAGGTATAATAATTATTACGAAAATACTTCATTAAATGCTGGTCATTTTGTTGGTAACCTCACATTTTTCTGATAACATAAACCCTTTGTAAACAAATTTTAAAGCCAGCAAGTTTGCATATTCTCGCATATGTAAAAAATTGAATATAATATTTGTTTTTTGTTTCATACTTCAATGTAGGTAATAATTATTCATTTATAATGACCCTGAATCAATTAAAATGAGTGAAAGAAATTGAGCATAAAACTTATATTTTTGTAATTTTTTTTCTTTCTATCGACATTCTCATTGTTGCAAAATGGCGGTCCAATCATATGGAATATCACTTTTCTAAAAATCTTAATTCATTCTCATCCGCATTGACTAATGTAGAAAACTCCCTGTTTTTAAACCCAATCCGGGCGTTAAAATCACCCCCAATAACAAAACTACAATTACCATGTATGGACACCAGATCGGTGAGAAGTTCGGAGAAAGACGTGAAGAGATGGACATCCTTGCTAGGAGGGAAGTAGACTGTGCGGAGGACCAGGTGGATGTTGCCAAGTTGGAGTCGCAAGATGAGCCAGCCAGGATGAGAAGAGAGGACCCGGACAGGAGAACTAAGATCTCTTCTGACCAGCACCATGAGTCCCCCACTCCCCCTTCCTCGCGGGTGTTCTCTGGTCGAAGGACTGAGATAATGGTCATATTCCGTGAGGTATTGCGGAAGAGTGACAGTCTCGCAGATTATACTCTTCTTCAGTAGATCGTCTGCCTCTGAGAGTGACAAATTATACAGTGGACGCCCCGTAAAAATTGGACCATTTAGGCTTTCTCGGTTGGCTCTCGCTAATTTTAGGAAGTCGAACTTGTCCGAGTAAATACGAAATAAATAATGAAGGAGAAAACAACCGTAGATCTGACGCCCCTCTACTTAACCTAACAGTTGTCTATTTTATCTGTATTCAGATTAAAACTCACTTTTTTCGCAATTTTCACTTCAATATTGGCAGGTTCTTCACTGAAATGGTGAGGGATATTTGTTATTCTCACACCATAATGTCGAACAGACTGTCGAACTTCATCAAATTGTGATTTAACACGTTGAGCGCCATGTGTATAGATATGATACATTTCGTGCCTACTACCTGGGGCCATATGCATAAATATGATGCAAATCGAATCGTCGCTGTCAGGCCACATGTATCAATTTGATACAAATAGAGATGGATGGTTTAGGGTTCTAGTATAGATCTAATACAAGGTTTTCAGGCGGTTCAAATGGGGAGTTGACCTTGGATGGCCTCTCCCCACCACAAATATCATCGACCCATAGATTTCCTCAATTTAAGTGTATAAATTTTATTATTGTATAAATTTATTGTTGTTTTTTAGTTCTGGAGAATTGTTTTTTTGTTTTATAAATAAAATACAGTGTAAACTCTATATAACGACACGTAAGGAACTGCGCATTTTATAGCGTTATTGAGAGTGTCGTTAAAGGAAGAGAAGAAAAATCAATACATATTACATTACATTTAATAGTATTTTACTATTATAATATGTATTTACTAATAAAGTATAAAATTTACAAACAACAAACATTAATATTGATACAAATAACAACGCTTATTGCGTATAGTCACAAGAACGTACACAGCTGCAGTTCTTATTAATTTCGGCAACTTGAAAGTACTATTTATTGCTTAGTAATGACGTATTGTTTTCGTTATTTAGAGTGGGTGTGATGCTACATAGAGTGTATCATTGTATGGACAACAAGGTAAACCAACCAGATTCAAGTAGTTTCGATGTTTTAGGGAGTTTGTCGTTAAATCGAGTGGCGTTAAATAGAGTTTACACTGTATTTATAAAATACTGTTTAAAAATAAATGTATACAAGTGGCCTCTGGCTGTAACAATTCGAAAATTTACAACACCAGGCCACATGTATCAATTTGATACATACGCCATGTTGTTTATGGGGAGCGCTAAAATTTCCATAAAAATGGTAGAAAACATTTATTCTGTGGTAATTTATATGAATAAAAAAAAAAAAACAGGCGTGGCCTGGAGGATTAACTAGGTCTAATCGGCTTGGCCTGGCAGCGTTGCTGTATGAAACAGCGCTGGCAGTCAACGTGTTAAGAATTATTACTACCTAGTCCGTACTTCAGACTGAGATAATGTAAAAAATAATTTATAACTGTGTAATTTCTATAATCATTATTCTAATTTTTTACTACATGATTATATTCTAATTATTTACTTAATTTCAGATCTGTCGCATCTTTGGATCAAAACGATTTGGCCTACATGTCAGTCAGACAGTGCATAGTGAGTATAAAGCACAAGTGAAATAATATTTATAGAATACTTTCTTAGATTGTTTCATAGTATGGATGAACTTTGATAGCAAAACGACGATGTTAAGCATCAATTTCAATTCGATGAAGCGCCATGGATATTAGAAAAACATGACCCAAAACGATCGCGATCGATTATCTAGACCCGTTCGGAGTAAGCCTTCTTAACTCCATGTTTTGCTGTGTATCCGAGCGTTTTGAAAAATGTTAGTTTTTTTTTTGTTTTTTTTTTTTTCATTACTCTGCTCCAGGAAGAGGTTAGAACGAAAGCGGCTGAATTGCTTGCTGGAACGACTGATGAAGAAAAAAGTCCTCCTCGCCGAAAACGAAAGTACTCTAAATCCATCATGGCGGATATAAAACCTGCCAGCCCTTCCATTTCTTCAAATTCCTCGTAAGTTGTTTTTTCCTTTAGATGCAATTGCAACCCCCACTTCCATAATCAAAACCATCATAATATCCCCATTCATTGTTCTTAAATTTCGCTCTGAGGAGCTACCGCTGGGTGGCCTTCCTCTCTCACACCACTCAAGACATTCACTATCCATCACGCCCTCTTGGCAGCTGGTTGTTGCGTTGCGGAAACAGTTGCGACCAACTTTAATAAGACAAAAAAAAATCTAGGTCACAATAAAAGAAAACATCTGTTTTATATGTTGTAATTGTATTATATATCATAATTTTCTTTGTATAATAAATGTTGGGTGTTGGAAACAATTTTGAAATCGTAGAATAGCCATGTCAGTGATGTAAGTAGAATCTAAATATATTACAGAACTAGACACTTAATTAATGTATATTTAGTACATCAAACCAATGTTCACCCTTCAAACCCTTCATTGTATGACCTGATCCCAATTATCTGTTGTTTTTTTTTTGTTGTTTTTTTGTGTAGAGATGAAGATCGGGATTATAGACTTTGGAAAAAATCGATTTTATTGGTGTATAACAGATTGGCTGCGCACAAATTTGCTTCAGTGTTCTCGAAACCTATTCGAGAATCAACTGCTGCAGGTTACCATTCCGTCATTCTCAAGTATGTTCCATTTATTTAGAATTAATATCAGAATATGCTAGGTTCGGAACTCATTCCCGATGAGACCGAGCGAGCAGTAGCAAGCCTGAACCATACATTTCCCTAGTAGTACATACGAAAAAAACAAAAGCTAAGCTATGAAATAACATTAAATGGATGGGTAAGCTCCATATGGTCCATACTAAACTGTTCCACACAATCACTGATTCTTGAATGAATTATACATTTAACTTTATTTTTCATGTATAGAAATTAAACTATGGTGAGATCTTTATAAATATAGGAGATGTTGCGCGAATTTCAAAAATAAAACGAACTATGTTACCAAACTCCGCCATTCAGCTGCAATGCCGAAATCATCTTAATGAACGTTGAAATAACAAAATTATTTTTATTTTTGTATTGTGATGCAAGTGCAGATGGAAGTCCGTCTGAAAAAAAACAACATATTTTGATCTACCATCAATGGCCACATGGTTGTGAAGGCGTCGGTAGCTCATAGTTAGCGTGCTTGGCCTAGCCTTCTGAGCTCAAGATCGCGAGTTTTTTTATCTGGGACTTGAAAAAAAAAAAGTTGAGCACTCCGTCCTTTGGATGTGACGTTAAACGATGGTCCCGAGCTTGTGCGATGTCAGGTACTCGTTAAAAACCTCTAGGTGAATAAACCTAGGTAGGCAACATTTAGGACACCCACAGTAGAGTGACGAAAGAGCGCTTTGGTAGTAGGCGATATGACAGGGTGTCCAGCATCCTTGAATTCCTTGAAAACCGGGAATTATTCGGGAATGTTTTTAGTCCTTGAAAAACCGGGAAATCTCCGGGATTTTTTTTGTCATCCGGGAATTTTTTTAATTGAATAAAAAGGAAATTGTTTTTTAAATTTTTAGGGAGTGAATTATATAATCACAAACTTTAATTTTGAATTCCCGCCCTGTTTGTGTGCTCTAATACGTGTGCGCGGTGAGTTTCAATAATCGAGAAGTGAGAGTGAATATTATTGTTCTTCGATCTAAAAAAAAAATTGAAAACAATACCCTATTGTTCGTATTGTCGTATTATACGAGATACAATCACAACAACAATGTCTTGAATAAAACAATGATAACTAATTGTTTCTTTAATTTATTTATATCCGATATTAGAATCCGAGCAACACCGAGCAGTGGGTTTTCATACTTGTTGTTCGTAGGAGTATGCACTTGGTTTACGAAGGTGAATTTATATAGTAAACAATCAACTAAACAAATTATTTGTTAATAGATTAAATGTACAAATATTAAGATATTGAATTGGATGTTTTAAGATTAAGTCATCGACAAATGTATTTCTTCAAAACTGTGACATTCAAAATTTTCTATTTATTTACTATATTTTTATGACAAATACTTTATTTATAGCATAATAAAACATATTTATCTCAACAATTTTTTGTTCATCATTTTTCGTACTTGGGAAAATAAATCTTTTTCTTTTCGACTGAATTATCTTGATCAATGAAAAGTATCTACTATTTTATTTATTTAGCAGTTCTATGATGAAACCAAAGGGTGTCACAAAATACCAAGCGACATGGGAAAATGAATTCTTATGGGTCAAGCCAGCAAAAAACATTTTTGATGCTTTTTGCAATGTTTGCAAAAAGAATTTTTCTATCGAGTCAATGGGTAGACAAGCCGTCATTAGTCACTCAAAATCGAAAAAACACATTGAACCTCTCAAGACAGCTGCTACAACGTTAAGCTTGTCCCAACAGAGCCCTGCATCTTCGAAATCTTGCGCTCTTCCAGAGGATCTGTCAGTAGCAGACCAAACAGCGTTTGTAGATCCAAATCAACCAACTACTTCAACTGCTCAGAAAGTTAGTTATATTGGTATATTATATAATCTCGTGCATTATTATATAATTTATATTAATTAACTAACATTTTGTTTTTTCCATGCTGGTAGTTGTGTTTTATTGGGAACTTCTCTACCAAAGACTCAATCTACTCTCAAGGATAATGATATCCAACAATATATAGTGAAAGACAAAATCACATCGAGAGAAATAATGTGGTGCTTAGGGACGGTCATGTCACATGATTCTCGTCGTGGATCAGAGAGCAAAATAAATTTGTTCAAAGCTATGTTTCCTGAAATTGAACAAGTCCAGCAACTTAAACTGAGTAAATCCAAAATCAGTTACACCATTATTTATGGATTAGGGCCATTTTTCAAAAAAGAACTGGAAGCTAGGCTGGAAAAGTGTGATTTTTACGTTTGCGGCTTTGACGAGAGCCTCAATAAAGTAGCTCAAAAACAACAGATGGACGTGAACGTCCGCTTCTGGGATGAAGACAAAAATGAGGTCTGCACGAGATACTTGACGTCTTCTTTTTTGACTCGCGCGAATGCTGAAGCATTACTCGAAGCTTTCAAGTCATCAACGAAGCAATTAAGCGCCGAAAAAATCTTACAAATTTCAATGGATGGTCCAAATGTCAACTTGAAGTTCCTCAAGTTATTCAAAGAAGACATCAAGGGAGAAGAGGAAGGTGATCGTCCAGGCATGCTTTACATCGGTTCGTGTGGTATACACAAAGTTCACTGCGCATTCAAATCCGCCATCGAAACCACCAAATGGGACGTCGTCAGTACTTTTTATCTTTTTCAACGATCTCCAGCTCGCAGAGGAGACTTCATTCGCATCACCAATACGTTTACATTTCCCCTAAAATTCTGTTCTGTTCGTTGGGTTTAGAATGTAACAGTTGCTTCATGCGTTTTGAAGATTCTACCCCAGTTGAAAAAGTATATTTCTGAGATCAAAAAAGAAAACACAGTCCCCAAATGCAAAAGTTTCGGCATAGTCGATAAGTTTTTGGACGGCAAACTATTAGCACCTAAGCTGGCATTTTTTGTTTTCATGGCTGAAAACATTGAACCTTTTCTTCGCGAGTTCCAAACAGACGCTCCGCTCCGATGGTTCCGTTTTTGTACGAGTCTTTGTACAACCTGTGCAAATTCTTTTACAAATATATAATCAAATCTCACATTGTCAAATCAACAGAACTGCTGAAAATTGATTTGAAACAAAAAGACAATTTTCAGAGTATCAAAACAGTTGATCTCAGTTTTGGAGTTCAAGAGGCTTTGCGCACCGTTAAAGGACTCAAAGAAAGCGAAGTCTTCGCATTTAGAAAGAACTGCTTCGATGCTATGGTGATTTCCGTCCAAAAACTCATCGAAAAATCACCTCTAAAATATTCAATCGCGAAAGCTTTGTCTGCACTCGATCCCAAAAAAATTCTTACCAGAAATGGTAAGAAAAATCTGTCTTCGTTATAGACTATCTTGATTCAAGCGAGTCGGATTTCTGGAAATGTCGCCGATAAAATTACTAAAGACTTCGAAAATTTAAACCAAAGAAGTCAAAAGTTTGACTGTCGAATACGATCGGTCCGAAGAAAGAGTTGACCATTTTTGGATGAAAGTATTAAAAGACGACAAATGGGTCAATTTGAAAAAATTGGTTCAACTTTGTTTGACATTGTCGCACGGCAATGCAAATTTAGAGCGCGGATTCTCTGTCAATAAAGAGTGTTTAGCAGAAAACCTGCATGAGAATTCTCTTGTTGCACAAAGAAACGTATACGATGCAGTCTTTGCTGCCGGCGGAGTCGAAAATGTCAACATCACGAAACCAATGATTTTAGCTGCAAGAAATGCGTATGCCAATTACACGGAAGCATGCGCAGAAAAAAAAGAAGAGAGTCAAGCACTTAAGCGAAAAGCAGAAGAAAGAAAAGAGAATATTAAAGAAAAGCAACAGTTAAATGTTAAGAGATCAAAAATATAATGAACGAAATCGAACAAAAACGAGATGAGGTCAATGAAATCGATAAAAAGCTGAAATCATTGGTTAAATGATTAATTCTTTGCGCATCTCACAGAAACTGAATTGATAGGCGATGTGATAATACATACAGTGATTATAATTATTATTTTAAGATTGTGTGCGTTATTAATCGTCGACACGAAATTTAAATTGAAACTGGCCATAATATTTGTTTAAATAAATTATTTTATTTAGAAGTCTACTTTCTTTCATCATGTTTTATTATCCTCTGGTCTTTGTATAAAAAACATGACTGAACTATGTGAGTCATAACTTTTATTTTATACCAAAATGAGGTTTTCAACATCCGGGATTTTTTTAAATTCACCTGGGAATTATCCGGGATTTTTTTTTTCAAAAAACTCTGGACACCCAGTATGATGACCTTTTAGTTTAAGCTCGGGTATCAGTCACAATAAATAACATTGTGGTTTAGGAAGGGAAAGGGTTAAGTGGGGGTGGTCTCAACGAATTAAGTTTTCCTCACAATTAACGCTTTTTGAATAAATTGTAACTTTTATTTTATTTTTTATGTAGAGCAATGAAACTAGTGAAGTTGCTCAAATTTCAAAATAAAAATGAATTTAAAGGAAACATACAGTTTACTCAATTTTTTTTTTCTTTTTTAGAATATTTGCCATAAGAAAGGCGTTCTTAGAATTTTGGTATCTGTAATAGTATGGGTAACTCTGAAAAGGAGCTTACCAACTCAACATTTTCTAATAAACATAATGGAAATATTCTTCAATGTTTTGATCTGGAGTTTTTTTTTTTTTTTATATAACTTGGCTAATACTACAATGATATCCGAAGTAGAGCTCAATTGGAGAAGATGACCTACGTTTCACTTCTATAAAATTGTACAACATTTATGTAGTATTTGCTTTGATGCAATCACAGTCTTAATAAAATAACAAGTAATTACTGTTATGCTAACCAACCTGTGTTTTGGTGCGTTTAATAATTATTTTTGTCATTATTGAAGTGGGCATTTTTATATATTGGTTTTCTTCCTTTGTAAAATGTTTTTCTTTATAACGTTTTGTTCTCTAACCAATATATAAATGTAACAACAACAAAAATAATTATTAGACGACCTAAAAAGATTGTTAATTTGCATAAACGTAATTAATTATTTATTAGTTGAGACTGTAACTGTATCAAAACAAGTACTACATATCAATGTTGTACAAAATTATAGATACTGAGGGTGGTGGGTTTGCAGCCCGAAATATCTATATATCGATGGTGGAAAGCCAATACCGTCTATCTGCCTTTTTTTTTTTTTCAAAATGTCATATTTTAAATATAATCAGAATTTTTTATTTTTCAATGTTTAAATTAACATTTATTAGTCTTAATAAACTGCATTAATAAAAAAAACATGCGCGATAAAATATTTTGAATAATTTAGACGGTTTTTTGAGCTTACTATGAAATTTCTTTCCTAAAATTGGGTGACAGATAGACGGTATTGGCTTTCCACCATCGATATATAGATAAATGTTTTAGATTTTTTATTAAATTGAGAGAAAACTACATATCGTCGTTTAAGCTGCAGGACATAACTAGATTTTTTGTCATTTTGAGTTACATATGTGTCCCGAAGGAAAATTTCACGCCTGATCGATTGGTGAAGTCGGTTAATCGATAGAACTGCTGGATTCGATGCTATAATCAGTTTTTAATTCAACATGGCGTTATTTCATAGTTTACAATCAGGGCTTCCACATCGAGGGAAATTTCCCATTTTGTGGGGGAAAAAAATGAAATTTTTCCACTCTTCAGACCCGGGCAATCAAAAGTTGAATCAAATCAAAGCAACGAACTTTGAAGACCGATCGAGGCAGACGGACCGATGTCCCACGTGATCACGTCTGACGTCACTCGGGAATCTTGATTGGGTAGGAACAGTGTTGCCAGACGTACGAACATGTTCGTATTTGTACTAACGTTAGAAAACGTCTTTTGAGTGTCAAAATATACATATACATAAAACTACAGTAAAGGAATTTTTTGATCTTCAATTTGAAAAAAAAAAATGGGAAAAATAGTGGGAAATCTCACTGAACATGAGTGGGAAAACGAGGGATATTTTGTTCATTGTGGAGGGAAACTAAAACATCTACGTGGCCCTGTTTACAATGGCCAATGCGCAGTTGTGGTTTGACAGCAGTGACGTGAGGTAAGAAGTATCTATCTTTCAAGCAGTTTTTGGTTGTTTTTAGTCAGTTTTTGTGTTATCTTATTATAAAACATTTCTTATCAATAAAAATGACGTGAAGACATCGAACAACTGCTATTTTCAAGCAGTTTTGGTTGTTTTTAGTCAGTTTTTGTGTCATCTTATTTGTAACAACATTTCTTGTCAACCAAAATGGCCTGGAAACATCGAACAACTATAACGTGAACCAATCACGTTTTTGGAAAATATGCCAAAGTTCCACCTCATTATTGCCTAATCTCAATTAAAAAATTGTATTTTCAAGCTGATATCGATTCAATGTCCCAATTTTACTACAAAATGAAACTGAAATGTAATGGTTCATAATTACCCCATCTATAACCTTGCCAACCGTGATGCAATTTTTGGTTCCCTGGTCACATCTATTTTGTTCAGTGAAATTGAAGCACTCCTTGAAAAAGAGGTCAAGAAAGTCGTTATTCAGTGATTGCAGCAACCAAAATTGTGACGCTGTGGTTGACAACGCTTTGTTAGGTTAGGTTTTATGACTCATGCCCGGGCTTTAACAACGAGGTCATATCGCCTACTACCAAAGCGCTCTTTCGTCACTCTGGTCGACATGAGCACAACGCTTTGTTGAATCTGATCTTAAAACAACATGGTGACCTTCAACCTTTTTTTTTTTTTCATCTTTAAAACTTTATAATAACCTTCAATATTAAATTTGATCATATTTTTCTAGGCCTATGGACTTGAGCACTATCAAAAAAAATATTGACAACGGAACTATCCGGACGACAGTAGATTTTCAGAGAGATACACTTTTGATGGTGACAAATGCAATAATGTACAACAAATTTGGAACACCAGTCTACAATATGGCATCCGATATGTTGGCCGATGCTTTGGCAGAAATGCAGGTAAAAAACATTTTTTTTTTTTTCGATTTCGAACCCTCTTTCGCAGAGAAATTTTATTTCATAGATAAAACTTCTCTCCCGGGGGGGGGGGGGGGGAGGGGGGGGGGGCATGGATGTTTGTAAATAAAATTGGGGAAGGGGGCAGTTTGGTTTTACAACGAAAATGTGTGATATACAATTTCAAAGGGTCTATATATCTTGGATTGGGGATGAGCTCATTTTACAGATCTTCAAATGGGGGTTCAGTGTGACATATCATACAATTAGCAGGTTGCCCTGGAGTAACCTGGCACTAGGAAACCTTCGGTACATCATGAATCAGGAAATTATAATGCCCCTCCCCATCAAAAACATTTTTTTCACAACCCGAAAGAAAAAAGTAGTTGATATATCACCGGCAATGTACTTCCCCAGCACAAATTAATCAATTAAATATTTGTTCTCCCTCCGAAACTAATCGACTGTCTGAATTTCTGAATTTAGTATTAATGTAGTTTAAATATTTATTCGAATACTGTTTTTATCACTTTTAATATTCACTGTACACTGAGAAACACCCAAATATGTAAACTATATTTTGGTGCTGATGGAAAATAGGCTATATAAATCCTTTTTGTTTATTGATTGGGTGTGTTTTGCAAATTAACTATTTTTTTTTTTTTAGGTTATGGTCCAAGCGATGGGAGACGGGGTTCCTCTAGGGGGTGACAGTGAAGAAAAGCAACTGACAAGAGGAAGGAATGCAAAACAAGCTGGTGAAGAAGTTGGAAAGCGCAAAAAAACCGAAACTCCTGAAGACGTTCAACGTCAGATAAAGAGACGAAAGGCAGAATGAATCTCTTCCAAAACACTCTACTAATTAATTAAAGTGGGGAAGACTTTTTGCTCCTTTCATATTTTTCATCCCATTTTTAGTAGAGGTTACTTTATATATTGTTTAATGTGTTTTATTACGTTCTATTTTGGAAAAAAAAAAAGGAAAGACTTTGCTTTTTGATATTTTTCATCCCATCTTTAATATAGATGGTTACATTATATATTGTAATGTCTTTTTATTACGTTCTATTTTGAATTGTTCGCTAAAAACTATAGTAGTTTTACTATTTAATTGAAATGGGAAAGTCTTTGCTTTTTTGATATTTTTCATCCCATCTTTAATATAGATGGTTACATTATATATTGTAATGTCTTTTTATTACGTTCTATTTTGAATTGTTCGCTAAAAACTACAGTAGTTTTACTATTTAATTGAAATGGGAAAGTCTTTACTTTTTTGATATTTTTCATCCCATCTTTAATATAGATGGTTACATTATATATTGTAATGTCTTTTTATTACGTTCTATTTTGAATTGTTCGCTAAAAACTACAGTAGTTTTACTATTTAATTGAAATGGGAAAGTCTTTACTTTTTTGATATTTTTCATCCCATCTTTAATATAGATGGTTACATTATATATTGTAATGTCTTTTTATTACGTTCTATTTTGAATTGTTCGCTAAAAACTACAGTAGTTTTACTATTTAATTGAAATGGGAAAGTCTTTACTTTTTTGATATTTTTCATCCCATCTTTAATATAGATGGTTACATTATATATTGTAATGTCTTTTTATTACGTTCTATTTTGAATTGTTCGCTAAAAACTACAGTAGTTTTACTATTTAATTGAAATGGGAAAGTCTTTACTTTTTTGATATTTTTCATCCCATCTTTAATATAGATGGTTACATTATATATTGTAATGTCTTTTTATTACGTTCTATTTTGAATTGTTCGCTAAAAACTACAGTAGTTTTACTATTTAATTGAAATGGGAAAGTCTTTACTTTTTTGATATTTTTCATCCCATCTTTAATATAGATGGTTACATTATATATTGTAATGTCTTTTTATTACGTTCTATTTTGCATTGTTCGCTAAAAACTACAGTAGTTTTACTATTTAATTGAAATGGGAAAGTCTTTACTTTTTTGATATTTTTCATCCCATCTTTAATATAGATGGTTACATTATATATTGTAATGTCTTTTTGTTACGTTCTATTTTGAATTGTTCGCTAAAAACTACAGTAGTTTTACTATTTAATTGAAATGGGAAAGTCTTTACTTTTTTGATATTTTTCATCCCATCTTTAATATAGATGGTTACATTATATATTGTAATGTCTTTTTATTACGTTCTATTTTGAATTGTTCGCTAAAAACTACAGTAGTTTTACTATTTAATTGAAATGGGAAAGTCTTTACTTTTTTGATATTTTTCATCCCATCTTTAATATAGATGGTTACATTATATATTGTAATGTCTTTTTATTACGTTCTATTTTGCATTGTTCGCTAAAAACTACAGTAGTTTTACTATTTAATTGAAATGGGAAAGTCTTTACTTTTTTGATATTTTTCATCCCATCTTTAATATAGATGGTTACATTATATATTGTAATGTCTTTTTATTACGTTCTATTTTGCATTGTTCGCTAAAAACTACAGTAGTTTTACTATTTAATTGAAATGGGAAAGTCTTTACTTTTTTGATATTTTTCATCCCATCTTTAATATAGATGGTTACATTATATATTGTAATGTCTTTTTATTACGTTCTATTTTGAATTGTTCGCTAAAAACTACAGTAGTTTTACTATTTAATTGAAATGGGAAAGTCTTTACTTTTTTGATATTTTTCATCCCATCTTTAATATAGATGGTTACATTATATATTGTAATGTCTTTTTATTACGTTCTATTTTGAATTGTTCTCTAAAAACTACAGTAGTTTTACTATTTAATTGAAATGGGAAAGTCTTTACTTTTTTGATATTTTTCATCCCATCTTTAATATAGATGGTTACATTATATATTGTAATGTCTTTTTATTACGTTCTATTTTGCATTGTTCGCTAAAAACTACAGTAGTTTTACTATTTAATTGAAATGGGAAAGTCTTTACTTTTTTGATATTTTTCATCCCATCTTTAATATAGATGGTTACATTATATATTGTAATGTCTTTTTATTACGTTCTATTTTGAATTGTTCGCTAAAAACTACAGTAGTTTTACTAAGTAAATACAGAGTACAAAAACGTTTTTACAAAACAAAAAAAAAAAGTATTAATTTTTTTCAAACAGTGAAAAATAGTTGACATCAATTTGGGCACAAATTGGCAAATATTTATATATGATATATAATTCAAACAAGTGTGAAATTATTTAAAACAATAAATTGCAACTACAATATTTATTTTTAATGCAATTTCTTTAACACAATGTGGCAGCTTACACGTCCTCGAAAATGAAATCAGTTTGACAATTTTTGTTTTATAATTCTTTCAGAAAAACATCTTTTAAATGTTTTGGTCAAAATTGTGAGACCACAATAAATGGGGGGGGGGGGGGGGGGGGGGGGGGGGGGTCATTAAGGACTACATAACATTTACATAGGACTACATAACATACAAAACATTTAAAAGATGTTTTTCTGAAAGAATTATAAAACAAAAATTGTCAAACCGATTTCATTTTCGAGGACGTGTAAGCTGCCACATTGTGTTAAAGAAATTGCATTGAAAATAAATATTGTAGTTGCAATTGTTTTAAATAATTTCACACTTGTTTGAATTATATATCATATATAAATATTTGCCAATTTGTTCCCAAATTGATGTTAACTATTTTTTCACTGTTTAAAAAAAAGTGTTTATGCACTATGTTTCCTACTACAATTATATATTTTATTTTGTTCAACAACTATTATTTTATAAATTCCTATAATTTCTATTTTGTGGAGATGACGTCGAAACTAAGACAAAGTTGCATAAGTGATTTTCATGATAATAGATAAGCAATATTAATTCCTGTTCAAAAAACGTAATTACATTTTTTTTTTTTTTTTGCCGTAAGACTAATTGTAGTTTTATAAAGCCGGAGCGTGTTCTATAAAAATTAAACTTATAAGCCTTAGAGGTTGTCTTATGGGCCTGCAACGTCTTGTCGTATTTTGGTATAAGGTTCTTGCGAAGCAAGTCTAAAAGATCCTCTTTCTTATTTCCTGGAATTCGTAGCTTGGGAAAAAGACTGACATTAATGTCAATGTCGGTACCATCACCTGCCTTCTTTCTCCTGATGATCGTTGACTCATTAAAATTCTCAGCTTGTGAATATTTATAAAACCCCGATGTCGGTGATCCTCTTACAACTTATAATCTTAGTTTCGGACAATTTCAGGGCAGTCATAGGTGATAGAAGTCCTCGCAACAAAGCTTGTTCAAATGGAAGAGCTCTCCCTTTTTTTTCTTGATCGAATGGCGGAAACAAAGGATTTTGTTGTTTAAATTGGTCTGGGAATGCGCAGAATCACCCTCATTCTGCGAATTTCCCTTTCAGAATAAAATTTAAAGTTAATTATAATGGTTTTGACTGCTCAAACTGCTCTCCATGGAACTGGGTACACGCCCACATTCATTTCCTCAACGAATTGACTGTAACGTTGAATGGTAACATTTTTTTCAACCTTTCATCTATGCGTCTTCCTCTATTTCCACTACTGTCTTGTTTGTGGGTCATCAAGATGCATCTTCGTATAAGATTAAAAATCTCTGAGACAAATGGTATCGCCACAATTTATGCTCTTAAGAAGTATGATATGATTAATTATTTTGGGTTCAGATTATGGAAAATTTCGAGTCTCGAAGACAAATAGTGTGATCACAACTTCTATCTAACAGACAGTAGTTATGTGTCCGTACACATAACAATCCCCATAAGGGTTTTTAATTTTTTGAGAACCCAGCGAAACCCTAAAAAAATAATAAACAAATAGTTGCATGTAGAGTGGATATATGAAAGTCGTCGGTGAATCATCGGCAATGTCCTTCCTCAACTTGAATAATTTGTAATAAACTAAACTGAGTTTACATTCTTCTAAACTCTTCTTTCCCCAATTTGGCTAAGACACTACGTGTCTTAGGATTTCTGAATTCACATATGAAATTCCCTAGAGGAATATTCACTCTACTGCGAATAATCGTGTAGGTACAGCGCAGAGTGAACGATGTTTCCAGACAGGCGACTGCAAGAACATCCGGATAATTTAAGGTAAATTTGGAAATACATATAAACAAAATACATGAAACCGTTGGTCTGCCCAAGTATTTCCTGCCGGAAGTGCATTTAATTAAACTCATTATAGTGCAATTGTAATTCTTGTTTTCTATTTATATTTCTGGGACTTGGAAGAGGGTGACCTAATTGTTGAATTTGGTAATATACACTCCGTTAGTTAACTTAAATTGTTGTACTTAGAAATCGAATTTTCAAAAGGAACATGATACAAAAAAAAAATGGCGAAGGCTATTTGGGATGCGTTATTTATTACCTGTCCAATAAACATGTTATATTTAAATTGTTTCAATTTTTATTTTTACCCAAGTATTTCCCCGAAATTTCAACACATATTTGGGAGGCCAGTCTTTTCTTTTTACTCTACATATTTCGGGACCCTTCCACGTCCCTTCTTCGGGTTAGAATGTACAATTGGTCCAATCTCTGGTGTATTTTATATTCCTCCTGAAATGGCCTTCATTGTCACTCTTTGGACAAAAATCGTGTAAGAACTACTCTTTTTCTGGGCTCACAACTTTGATCAAAACATTTATTTTTTGAAAGGCAATTATAAAGAAAAAATTGTCAAACCGATTTGATCTCTTCCAAAAAGTTATCGAGAGTTTTTGCGTTCCCGTACAGGATTTTTTGGAATCGGTATCAGAAAAAATTCGTTGAAAACTCAATATAGAATTTCTGACCGATTACATACATAACTTCGCAAAGTATTGCTTGAGAAGTAAACGGGAAATAGAAAGTTCGACATGGGCAACAGAATCACTTTAATTATTTATGTTAAAAAAATATTACATCACTAATATATACAATGAAACAAGAAGAAAAAAAACAGCCATCATGAATATTTGTACAAAAAATTTATATAATTTCCTAAGCGACATACATACGTGTTGGCTAATCCGTTTCTCATTTTTCTCAAAAACGAAAACGGTTAAAAGAGGAGTTCCTTTTTTTAAATACTGCGTTTAGAATAAAAAATTTGTTTCTATACTATGTTTTTTGTTTGTATCAAGTACAGTTCTTTCTATTGCAATATCAAACATGGCAACTAATTTATTCCTAGATTTATTCTTGATTTTAAGTATTGATTACAGATTCTAGACTTTGCAAAACCATTACCTACTTATTAAGCGAATTTTAGTCTGTTGTTGGAAGCATAAGACTTGTATTTACCATTAGAGATATTGCAAAATAAACAAAAATTATAATAATTAAATTTACGTTGTTCTTCGAAATTCTGAAAAGGTTTCGGAGAAATCGTCCTCCTGATAATAGGATTTTTCTAGAAACGCAAAAATATCGTCCGGTAAAACATTCATAGGCGAACAAAAGCCCAGCTACCAACGGTTGAAGCCATTTAAACATTCCCCTCAGAACCTGGCAAATTTAAAAAATGGCTTCCTAAATGTTCTTGCTCCATGCTTTTGAAGCTAAAATATCTCGACGGAATATAAAAAGTGGCTGATCGAACTTCACATTTGACAAGAGTTAACTCGTCACAACGGTCATGAGACTTGAATGATGAGGTGGGAAAAAAGTTTAAACTTTTCAACGTACACGAAAAATGTGTTTCACTCCACTCGTCAATGTAACTTGAATCATCAAATCAAACGAAAGGCTCTAGAGCAGTTGTTCTTCAACTGGGAGGTACGCCTCCCTAAGGGATATAGACAGACTCTAGGAAACGTGTGAGTTGCTTTAACTATAATTCAATTTGTCCGCATTTTACGTACACAAAATTCTAGAATGTGCCGGGGAAGAGAAGTTTACCCAGCCGTTGGGTGGCGCAGGTTAGTCGTAAAATATGCTACTTGTCCGCGGGCCAATATCGTGGCATGTCAGAATCATCGGGGTTTCCGACAATATCCGTTCAACTAGTTGGGAAAATTAATCGAACTAGTTCGAATTTTTCGAAAAGTAAAGGGGGGTTCGATGGCCAATCGTACATATTAACTTAACTGTGGATAATACAAGCTTGGGAATCTCTTCCAAGTCATCTCGACTTTAAAAATAGGTTAAAACTGTTTCAATGCTTGTGTTCATCTCAGTAAGAATTATTTTAATCGAGAGCCAAAAATGCAAACTGCCACTAAAAAGTCTATTTTGGTCGGATCATGGGGAGGAGTGGCTCATAAGATCTTTCCAAAGAGAGGTGTGGGCCATAAGACCACTCCCAAGGGAGGTGTGACAGCAAACAGTTTAAGAACCACTGCCCTAGAGAATTTCTTTATTTGGTTGCACTTGAGTATAGAAAAAACCTCACTTTTCCAGGCATTTATCTTCAGACTTTTTGAGATATATTAAACAAAATGTAAAAAAATCCAAAACTATCCTTATTTTTCTGTTTCAATTAAGAAACGTTTTACACGATTACAAAATACTATCTCATACTAAAAGCATAAGAAAGTAAAAGAATGAAGTTTTCTAACAGAAAACTACGTATTACAAAAGAGGTACCTCATCAACTGAGTAAAGTTTTGTTGTCAGATTAGGGTGTGGCAAACACAGCCAGAGCTATAGGCCGTCAATATTGACTCAATTCATTACAAATGTTTTCTTTACTAAAAGTGCTAAGAATTGTGCAGAGACGCGACCAAGGGGGTGGAGCTCCTAATACACAATAAACTATGTGATCTATTTAAAAAATAATTGTATCACTGAATTGAATGCAAGTAACTTTTCTAATTCATTTTCTTCAATACATAGTTTATTGTTTGTTATCCGCAATATCAATTACGAATAGTCGTACATAAAATGTTTTTCATCGTACTCAGGAAACAAGTCTTAAAACATGACAACCATCCTCGACCATTATAACGTTGTTTGCGCGATGCCAATTTTCATCATGAATATTTAGAACTGGGCGTATTTCCCTTTTTGAGAAAAATACGAAGAACCGTTTAGCTAACACCTATCAGTAATATTAATAATATAATATATTCAGCACAATTATTAGTAATTTACAGTCTATAACTTAAAAAAAAATATATTTACAGATCTGATAATAAAAATATACGGGATGGACCAGGATATGTGCGCCAAAGTTCGGAAACATAATAGAAAAGTAAGAAAATTGCCTATTAACATGAGTGTAAAAACTCTTTTTGAATTACTGGCAATGTATTGCTTGTTTCCGCTCTCCTTCTTAAAATCTCGTTTGCCTGAAGATGAGTAATGTCTTCTGTGGCGGATCACCAAAGTGCACGATTCGTGACGTCCGTACGAGTAGCATAAGACACCGTCTGACTCAGATTTTTGTCGGATACAATTGCACTGGTAAAGTCAAGAACACAAGTGAATAAGAAATATTTGAGAAAGACTAACTTAACAAGTTAATGGTTTTCTATAAGTTCTTTTTTGCAAACCAGAGCTATGTTCCGACTAAAGAAGTGGGCGGGGTCCGAGATGAAATTACGAATAAATTGTGGTTACAGAAACGAGTAGACATGACTCTGGAGGCAGGTTTCAAACAAAACTACCTGTGGTACAAAATAGTGTTTAAAGGGAACTAACATGAAGTTAACAACCAAAGCATCTAACAGCACCACAAATGAGGGAAAAAACCTTCTGCTCGTAAAAAAATTAAACATCTCGGAAACAAAAATTATAAAATAACGAAACTTTTTTTTTTATATCTGAACGAGACGTTTCCGCATACATGTTCATTTTAACTTTTATATTCTTATTTTGACACAAATATATCCCCAAAATTTGGTACACACATCCTGTTTCACCTTGTACTAAATGTACTTACTTGTATTAAACATTTCAAATTATCTAACCGAAAAAAAAAAAAAAAAAAAATGCTTTTAAGAGTAAAATTAACCATAAGCACTAAATAATGAAGCTAATTTCATAAAAATAAGAATTACAAATAACAGTATCACAAAACGATACAAATTTTTTTTATACGATTTTTGCCATACAGACAGCTAAACTCTTGCGTACAAAACTTCATCAAATTCATTATTATTATTTAAATAAAATTTTGTACAATTAATACATTCATTATGGTCTTGCTCAACTTTTTGAATTTAATAATTTTTTTAAATTTCAACTAATGATAAAATATTCATATATTTTTCTTCTTTTATATAAGATTATATATATATATTTTCAACATAGGTAATTAAATGAGTACATATATAGGCCAACAATATTTACAACGAATAAGATATTTCTATACACATAAGCTATCAATATATTCTTTTTTGTTTTTCAAATAACAATTAGGTTTCCAAAAGAAAAAAAAACGGAATTTAGTACAATGAAGCAATAAGATGAATTGTTTTTTTAAATGCAGTTTCAAAATATATATATATATATTTTCACATATTTAAAAATTGTATTGGTATATCTACTAATAACGGAAATATTAAGAAATTTGGCGAAAAATGGGAGAAGAAATTTCATTGCAATTTCAGTTTTCTTACTTCATGAAACGTGTCTGAGACTAGAACAAATGTTTCAATAAACGTGTGTTCAAAAGTTATTTCAAAAATTAAACACTTTTTTTTTTCATTTTGCAAAATATCTCCATCTATATGAGTTTGATTAAAGGATTCAGGATAAAACAGATATTGTTTTTCTTAAACATTTTTATTTTTACCAAAGAACTAAAAGTAAAACGAGGTATTTTCTTAAATGAAAATTATTATTCACTCGATTCTCACTATTTTCTTCAGTTACCCTTATAACCCTCTTAATTAATTAATTTCTTTGGGATCTAAATGTTAGTTAGAGTTTTGTTGGAAATTTACTGCCCTATAATTTTTGTTCTTGAACAGTTTTTAATTGAGTATTTTAAAAAATATGCTTTTCTTTTCTAATAACTTTCGAACAAGGCACGATGATGTTTAACACTTTTTTTTCTTCTTATTTTGGCGTATGCCTAAAAAATTGAAACTAGAAGAATACTTGAAAGAATGAGTAAAGAAACATTCAGTATTAACCAACTGTGAAATAAAAATAAAAATTGTTGCTTTCCACTGCAAATATTTCAGGTCATTCAACTTCTTTCTCCTCCCACTGCCTTTTTTCTTCTTCTAAATTTCATACCTCTTTTTAAACCGCATACCTTCTACATTTCGATTAACTAAATATATATATATTTATTTATTTTTTTCGTAGATGAAATAAACTCTAAAGTTGCTAAGTAAATAAGAAAATTTGTACATTAATATGAAAGGTATTTTGAATATTTAAATTAAAATTAGTTATGTACACGTACAATGCTTTGGACGATTCAAACCGGCTCATTTCAAAATTTTTTTTCAACTCAAGATCGTGGGTACGAAATTCGTCCGAGACCCGTATTTAACTGGGAGATAAAGAAATCTTGAGCAAGCCGACCTTCGGATGGAACCGAGCCTGTGCGACGTCAGGTACTCGTTAAAGACTCTACCTACTCTAAATAAACCTGGGTAGGCAAAATTTAGTACTCCCACAGTAGAGTCGGACTCATGTCCACCAGAGCGGCGACAAGCTCACTGGTAATATGACCTCGTAGGCATGAGTTACAAAAACAGAAACGAAGCCTCTTAGAAGGGAAAAAAATCATTATTAATCTATTATTTGTGCCCATGTATCATGAAGGAAAAAAAGAAAATAAATAGAAACTACCCAAATATTGCAACGTTTTGTAGAAAAAATTATATAAAAGTAAATTATGTTATTCAATTAACCGGCAATGAAATAACTACATTTTTATACAGCTATTTATATCCACCAAAAATAAACGTTTAGCAGAATACTGCAGTTCAAAATTATTATTGTATATATACACTTCATAAAAACTAAATTAATTTAAAAAAAAAAAAGGCTTAATAGAAATAATAATTCACTCGTTATAAGCGTGAAATAATAAATGAAAATTGTATTCTCAGATAGGGTTTGTTCGCAAGAACTATACACCTCAAAGTGTGTTGTGGCACCGAAAGTTCAAAAGGGTCTGTGGCCAGTGAAGACATGAATAGTGTTTTTCTCGTTTTAATTATTATAACCCTGCTGTTCAGAGCGTATATAAATTAAATAATGACTAACGAAATGAAAAGTATTTTTTCCTTTAACTGAATTTATTTTTTTAATAAGTACTCAATACAAGGATAACTGATTTTCGACCATATAGAACTAATGCAAATCTTAGATCAAAAAAATAATTATTAAAAATACAAATATATATATATATATTTTTAATCCTTCGTTCGTGTATTTGCGACCAACGCTGTGCTGCGAATAAACCTGGAAAAGTGTCCTACTCAAGGAAGTGATTCAAATAAAACATTTGGTTATATTATATTTATTTTATCGGGAGGTATCGAGCCCATGGACAAATAACGAGTAATTAATTTCGGATTCAAGGAGTCGCAAAATATGAAATTCGATTCCCCTAAATGTAGCTGGAGAGTAACAGAAAAACTTGACGAAGCCATTTTGACAGAATTATATTCATATCCACGCAATCTTAAAACCTAAATTTTTCGCTGAATAATATATTACTTCAAAAGATCTACATCTAAATTACAAATTCAACTCTAAAAGGAGCTTTATTTAACAGTTCTGCAATAGTCTTAACAAAACAATTATACTTTTAAGAACAATTTTCGCATAATTAATTATATACATAAAAATAGATCTATATATACTATAGTTTTTCATAGTTCAAGATAATTAGAAAACATTCTATGCGGAAAAAAAAAAAATTGAAAATAAATATTTTATGTAGATTTCAAGTTGAAAAAAAAACCTATTTGATAACAATTTTTACGAAATAGTGTCAAAAATAATAACATTTACAAGAATGCCCTTTAGAGAGGGTGTCGTCATGCCATTTTTCTCTAAAACTGTAGTAGATCCGATACATGTCAAACCTCACAATTTCTTTATTTCTGTTGTTGCCTTGTTAGTTTCATCACAGTTTATGGGATATTTATGCTAATTTTCGTTGTAAGAACCCAGTTTTTCTTCAAATTATGAAACTTACAATATGAAGATTTCAAAAAATAGGTAATTAATTACGTGTAACAACCAGTCATTTTCCTTCAAGGCCAAAAATAAACAGTGCGCCATCACCTTTTTTTAATAAGACTAGAAAAAGTAATGAAGAAAATTGATTTTCTAGTAAACATATGGCTAAAGCATTATATAATCCGTACGTAGAGGAACGGTTGGTATTTTTTGAGAATGATTCTTCAGGCTCTTAACTTTGTAACAGAATATCTCTAACCGCAAGGTTAGGTCGGAAAAACACCCTTCTTTTTCCAAAAAAAAAAAAATCTGAATGAAATTTAATTTCGTTTTATAACATGGAGAAAAATATACATACAAAAACTAAAGTTAGCATAAATATCTCGAAAACTACAAGTGATAAACAAAAATTCTGAGATCATTATTGGTTGTACAATAAAGAAATGGTGTTGGTTTGTCTTTTGAATATATATATTTTTCTTTTGTTCGGAGAAACTATTTTAAAGAAAAATCGCTGGTCCTTCGAAGATATCGGTTCGAACATAAATAAATATTTAAATTTAATTCAACATACAAAAAAGAATACATAGTGTAGTGCACCTAAGGTTGCTGAGTAGGTTTAATTCAAATACCAAATAGGATGTTCACCATTTTCTAAATACATTTAAAAAAAAAAAAAACTTTTTCCATTTTAGTTTAAAAAATGATGGGATAATTTTTAATTCGAGAATTAATGGCACCCATTTAGTTCAAACTGCCCAAAAACATACCATGAGTTTTTTTGCGCTTTTCCAAACATCGCTCAATACTAGTATCAGTTTTAAAGAGACGAGATAATCCTCGTGGCTGATTAAAACGGTTGAACATATATTCACGAAATTTGCAAGGTATTTCAAGGTTGGCCCAACTTAAATATAGGCTAAAGGGAGAAAGCCACAATTTTTATTTACAATAATATGTGAAACATAATATCAAAAGGTTCAAAAATATATAGTTTAATAATTCTTCACACAGGAACGGGTCTTAAGATATCTTGGCCCAACCTAAAATTCAAACTACTAGCTATGGTGACCCGGAAAAGTCACTAACCTACATGCCAATACCGAGAGTTTACCAATATTTAAAATAATATGCAAATCATAAGTGGCATGACAAGAGGGGAGGGGAGGGGGGGGGGGGGGGCTGTTACAAAATGGTATTAAAGTTTAATTAAAGCAAACGAAAAATTAGTATTGCCCTATCTTTTCCTCGTTCTTTCATGGACTAATCCAAGTCAACAATTTTGTAGAATCGTAATTAATAAACCTCATAGCAATGCCCTAGTTTCGAATTTGAAGTTACTTACAAAAATATTTTGTACCAACACACAGAATATTTGAAAATGGCTAGCACAACATAATATTCAAAATAAAAAATTCTTATATCATCATTCTAACACTTCGAAAGGGCCGAAGAGTATGGAAACGTTCCTTATTTGTATTTTCCAAAAACATCAACAATTACAACGAATGAATTGATCTTCCTTTTTTTTCATACATTTCTTTACGTTTTCAAACAAATACGTATATTATTATTTTTTTTTTAATTTAAGACTTAATGAAACTAAGTCTATTAAAAGAAAAAATTCAAAAAAATATGAGTAGCATGAAGCTTTCTCATAAGACTATCATTGAGTTAGGACTAATGTCCTCTCTGAGCAAAAAGAAGCTGAGTGCCGAAATGAGTAAATTAAATTAAAGGAAAATAGAGAATATATAATGTATTCAATAACGGCCATGACTAATTAATAAATAAGTAGAATTTTCTATTTTTCCTTCCGATTGAATTCATTTATATTCCTACTCAATTCCAGAATTACTTCTATTCCTACACTAATGCGCCTTAGATGCCAAAAAAATGTATTAAAAATAAAAATTAATCTTTAAAAACGAAATAACAATAAATTTAATCGCGCTCAACGTTTCAAACCTGATTTATAGCTCAGAGATCAAAGTTTTGAGAATAGGTCAACAACTCTGCTCGTTTAACGACCCAAGGACATAATTTCATCCCACGAACTGTATTTTACTTCTAAATTGGTAATTCTTTCGGAAAAATTAATACAACAATCAAGAAAAAAAAAAGAACACTATATCAAAAAAATTGTAGTACATATTTGAAAAAAATAAAATGAATATCATAACTTTGCCACAAACCGTACTACAACGCACAGAAAACAATTTGAATAAATATATATTTTTTATTTAATAAAATTTTCATTTTTTATTACTTATAACGGATCTTGCTATTTTTTATTACGTTTTTTTTGCTCATTTAAAATATCACAACTGTAACTGTACCTTACATGTTAAAGTCATTACAATAATATACCTATGTCATGGTTTTATGGAAATTCACTAACTGACATAAATAATTGAATATATAATAAACATATACTGGTGGTATTCATGCCTAAGGCTTTTTTCTATTTTCTTCTTCAAAATTTAAGTTCTGAATGAGCTCAATGAAAAAAAAATAAAAAAAAATAAAGAAAAAAAATCACAATTTTTGTATGAGAACGAAGACTTGTTAGGTTTTTGGAGAAATTCTAGCAGCCTATAGAATACTGCAAGATGCTGAACAGCATCCACTTCCGCCACCTTTACTCTTCTGTCTCTGGTCTGTAAAAAAAAATATATATTTAAAAAAATTAGCTGCATGGAACTTTCCCATAGGATCATTGAGTTTGGTCAGTTTGGAGCAATGCTCTTAATTAGAATAATTAAATTTTAGCTAGTTTGTGTATAGTAAAGTTGAATATACTGAATAGTGGGTGGGGAAAGAAAGAGTGATCTGTGAGAGGAGGAATCTAAATGAATTTTGAATTCACTAAGCTAATCAGTATACGATTTACAAGCTACTTCACGATTTTCAAGCCGCAAATTTGTGAACTTTCAAAAACTAAATTAAGATTCATGTCGTTGGCTTTCATTTGATACCCCATTATTGTTTTTAGATCCATATATTTTTAAAACATATCCCGGTGCCAATACTCACCGAGAAAATTTCACAATATTCGGGACTTTCTCATTGTATTCAAGCTTTTGCGAGAAAAAAAAAATAAAATAAAATAAAGAAAACCCAACTTTACCACTACATTTTTTTTTTTTTTTTTTTTTTTTTTTTTTTTTTTTTTTATCTCAGTTATGGCCTTATGCTGAGGCATATCGGCCACTTACCACTACATGAAGTGGGTTAGAATTTCGATGAGTCAGTCAGTCAATAGTTTAACAGTGCAACTTTATTATAACTAATATTAACAATAAAACTTTGCTCCTGTCATTAACAAAGATTTTTTTGACACTTTTTATACTCTTATAACAGCAATATCTTGATGTTCGAATACAGTTAGTTCTGTAATCTATGTCGATATAGTAGAAAGCTAATAAAATAAATAAAAACAAAGAACTTGTTTAACTTTTATATTGTTTCATTCGACAAAAATATATATAAAGTGTACTGCTCTTGGCTTACATCAGAAAGACCAAGGACCAGAGAGGTCCTACCAAAGATAATAGTAAGATTTTAAAAAAAATTGTATATAATGAATACATAGTATATATAAGAAATAAGGGATATATGGCAATAACAAAGTACAAGAAAAATAAAAATGAGTACTATCTTTCAAATGGTACTCACATTTTTAAGTTGCATGAGTTTCCTACCAGCAATCGGGAATTAGGTTAGGAGTGTATTACTTTATTGAAATAAGAGGGAAAGTGGCTAATTCCACTGGACATAAACAAACTGCCAATCATAATCAAAAATACAAATAGTTTTCTGTGCCTACGTTAGACTTCCCTCTCAAAAATTTTTCTTTCCTTCAATTAACCTTCTTTAGTGATATAAAGGGTTTTTAATATCTAAGCTTTAATAGGTCTGAATCTCCACAATTATTTTTGGAATACTTTCATAAGGTAAGTACTTCAATTGATCTTCAAGTTATTTTCCAATTCACACGCAGTTATTTATTTATAATTTTCAACGAATTTTCAATTTTAAACTTTTTTACTTCGCAAGTATACGTAGTATATATATATTTCTTTTTACAAAGGTGAGGCAATACACAAAAAGAATTATTATTCCATACATACTTTGTTATGAAACAATTTATTTATAAGTAAACTGATTATTTTATTTTTTAATTATTTTATTACCTCTTATTTAAAAACAGATTACATAATCATTAATCCATTTTAAAATCCAACTGAAAAATGTCCTTATTATTACCGAAACTCCACTTGGTTTTGTTTGAGGAAACTTTTCTTTTTAAATTTCTTATAATTTTTTATCTTCTCACACAATTTATTAGTAGCAAACCACCTACTTTGAATTTAAGACAATAAGTAGTTTCGGCGATTTTAGTTGTTTATTTTATTTAAATATTTTCTAAAGCCTATTTTTGTTACTTCGACCTTCTTATAATTTGATGTTGTAAGTCTGGATCTTGTTTTATACTTATCTTTTTTAAATTTGATTTTCCAAAAATTTAAATTGGAAATTGGCCTCTCGCGGACAGACAATCCTTCCATGCCAACAAAGCCTTCTCAATTCAAAATTTTAAATTTATTAATTATTTTTTTAACGTCTTTCCTATTATCCATGTAACCCATATTACAGACAGTTACAATATATATATATATTGTGATGTATAAAAATAATACACACATTGAAAAGATTAAATTATAAACATTAAAAAATTAATTATATTTATTTTTATATAAAAACCAAGTTTCTTTTTAAAACAAATGAATAAAAAAACAAAACAAGGCCATCAGCTGTTTTAATTAGTGTATATAGTGAAGAGGTCGAGGCCTAGCTATGGCGGCGGTCTGAGTAAAAAATGTAGTGGTGTTTAGGCTTTTGTTGTAATGAACTAAATAGAAGTGTATTGACGGTAAAAATGATCCAAAAAGAAGGTACTTTTATTTTTTTACATGTACAGGATATATGCCCAGATATATATAACTTAATTTTAGAGAATGGCCCAAAATATAAAACAAAAAGATTGAATTAGTGTTAAGAATTTAGTTTTTAAGATTTTTTCCTATGATTTTTTGTTTGTTTTAATGTTTAGTTTTCTTTATTTTATAATGTAGTTGATTAGGAAAATAAACCCAATATTTGTTCTATTCATTTTCCCTGTTGACCCAGTAAAATTATTTGAAAACCTTTGGATTAGATTTAATATTATTAAAAATGGCATCTCTTTAGAAATCCAAGTGATAAGTTTGTAAATTGCATTTTTTTAAATATGTGCACTTTCTTAAAAATTGCACGTCTTGAATTTTTGATACTTTTTTAGGGCCCTTTTCGAAAAACTACTGTAGAAATCAAAATTTAGTAAAAGAAAAGAGATAAAATGTCTACGGGAAATGTGGTAATTTATTGTTTCTTTTTGTTTTTATTATTATTATTTATATTGTTATTAATTATTCATCTAATTATTATTTATTTAAGATTATTTAATGAAGCCTTTTTTAATTATCACAATATATCACAGTGTACTGTGATTGTTCTCTCTCATAAGAAATCGCAAATGAAGTATTATAACTTCTAAGTTGAGGAAGTATTATAAGGTTGTTCACACTAACCTTGAGAATTTGGTTCAGGGAGATTCTCCCTGGGAACTAGATGCATGACAGTAGTACGACCAAACGGAAGTCCAAGAGCACCCAGTGTGACGTTGCTGTGCAAAAATCGTCCTTGATATATAAGCCTTAAAATTTCTGCCCTGGCCACGGCTTCTTCTGCCCAATCTGAAAGTACAAAAACAAATGTTAGTCTAAGCAATAAATTTAGTTGGAAGAGAAGCAAAATATCCGTGGGTTTATAATAAGGTAGGCCTTTATAACGGCATAACTTCTATACCTTCGGATCAATACTAATCTACCTCTGTCAAAGAATGTTCTCGGGTAGCTAAAAGCTCACTTATTCTTTTATTAAAAAAGTTTGCATTCTTTTTTCTTAAAAGATGAGATACAATGATGATTAAAGTATTTTCATGAACATCCTTCGACTCCAGGCGCTACTTACATTCTCAGTTTTATGAAAATCTATCTTGGGAAAGTGGTGAAAAATGTCTTTATTCAGACGTCAGGCGCAGTTGAACTTGAATTTTCGAAATGAGTCACAAATATGTGAAAATACTTGCGTTCGGATGTTTTTTATGTTTTGCATCTCCCCCGAGAGGACTCAAGTAAATTTCAAGGACCATGCATGCACATGCAGTAGTACAACAAGAGGGATGGCCTTCAGAAGACCCTAATGGTTTTGTTGGCAAGACTGTGAGGCATATATGTCCTTAGAAAATCTCCAAAAGCTTGAAAATTTCCGTGAAAGTGTCAGATGCTATTGGAAACATGGCAGCTCCAAAGATACGTTTTTGTATCATTTCCATTTATTATTTTCTTTTTATTTTATTATTATTACTTAGAGCAACATTCAGATATTAATGGCATGGCTTATTTATGCTATGGGGCATTTTTGCTTAAGAAACAAACATCTTTAAATATGTGTGCTTCAAGTGGCACACTAGTAAGCTAGCAGTAAAGTTTCAACGGATTGCATTCTTATTTTAATCTTTCTTCTTGATTTGTTCTCATCATTATATGTGCTTTTTTTCAGAGAAAATATTTCAGAAGCAGAGGGGAGGAGAATCTGTTAAGATTAATCCCAAAGTACGAAGTTTCTGGCGATGAAGAGCCCGATACTACGGCTGAACAAGTCCTCCTCCACCCCTAGATGTTATGGATGAAGAAGGACTTCATGAAGTAGTTGAGGATTTCCTAGAGGGGGATGATGTTGATGTAGAAGAAGGCGGAGGATGAACAAGCTGTCCCACCTGCTTCCATTTCTCGAAGGCAGGAAAAATAAAAATGAAGATGAAATTCAGGTAAAAAAACAAAAATTTAATTTTGTGAACTCGAACATTAGTGTTATTCAAATAGTATTTTCGAGTCGTTTGTTTCAAGGCGATAAATGCATGTTGAACAGGATCATACCGCCTGTCACTGTATACTGCATAAAATGACTTATGTTCTATCTATTATAATATTTAATTGTAAACACTTTAATAAATACTTTCTCAGATCTCTTACCTTCTGGCCAGTTATCAAAGACATACTGAGCTATCTCCCCTGCAGACTCGTTGGCACTAAATAAGAACTCTTCCGTTTTACCACTGACCAGTATCAACCGAAGGTTGATCTGAAACATATATCAAACATTATTAATCAATGAAATTTGAAATATTCAACTATCTAGTGTAAACTCGGTGAATCATGGCAGCTATGGTTTTAAGAGATGGGGCTTGAGAGGGGAGCCCAATCCTAATTCATCGGCTCTACACTAGTTACTACATTATTATAGTCTAGGCCTCCCAAAGTATCCTCTAGTGATTTTCAGGTATATCGGGAGAAGGGGAGAAAGGGCTTAACTCCGACCCCTCCATAGCCCTAAATACATAAGAATAAATATGTCGACACGAAATTTTAGATGTAACCTGATGAGTGAGACACCTATCGCTCTTCAGCTAAATCGGCCAAAAAGGAGAGGAGGAGGTTTGGAGAGGAATTCTCCTCACTTCAAAACCTCCAATAAGACGCGACGGAATAAACATTTCTATGCAATAAATCGAGAAATGGAAAAACATGTAAGTCACAGACGACATTCTTACATACCCAGCTACATGTAGAATAGGGGAAGTTATGTAGCTCAATGTTGTGTTTCCGAAAAATATTTTAAGTTTTCCAACCACCCGAAACCGAAAATAAAAAAAAAAAGAGGCTTTCTGTCAGTCCCATAAGGACAACACTTATTTATGTTCAGTCAAAGAGAAAGGGAGAATCAGGAGAGTGGGGCGAACTTTACTCCAAAGCCTCAGTATGGAATCAATGTACTGACAAAAATTAAAATTCAGGAATTTCCTGAATAAGAAATCTATCATGTTTCAGCCAATCGACCAATGGAAAGAAAGGTTTAGAGAGGGGCTAAAATCCAAAACCCAATAAATATCCAAAACAACTTCCAACGAAATGGATATATCGAAGCGATTATCATTATGCAGAAGGTTTTCATAAAATTGAGTTATAATTGTGTATATATCTTTTTATCCGTATTTGTGTCTAGCTAATATGACTCCTCTGGAAAAAAATAAATAAACAAAAAGTTGAGAATATCTACTATGAAAATCCACTCACTTTACGCAACCTCTGCAGGCACCGAAGTTTTTATTCTCTTTTTCACTTGCTATGTTCTATCATTTGTCAGATGGATACTTTCAACAAATCCATCCATGCCTTCCTTACATTAAGAGTTTCATTAAAATTAATCATTGATGCGGTCGAAATTGTAGTGGGTGCCAGAATAGTATATAATAACAAAACTCAAAGTTTCGATATGATTCACGAATATGTAACTTATTTTGAGCTACCGCGATTTTTCAACATATCAGTAAATTTACTTTTAACAATAAATCTTGGAAGAACGCTATAACTAAAAAATACGACAACATTTATTAATCATAAAAACCTGGGACGCAACTTCCAGAATACTCCATAGTACCGAACTGTAATATATTACTACCAACAAAGCAATCTAAATCACGAATAACATAATGACTCACGGAATTCTACAGAAAGAAAACTGATAGAAAATAATAAAGAATAGAAATAATTTCCTATCAGTCGAAGCATACAACAAATAATAGCGATAATTACTAGTTAAAAACATAAGAGACCAAAACAAAAGTTGTAAACAATGAGCAGCCAAAAGGACAATAAAAAAAATTCAATGTCTGACAAACTTATACAAGCAACATTAATAATAAATAAATAATGCACATTTCATTACAGGAAAAGTATAGTTAAAACCTGCGTAACATTTTTTCCCAACAGAAACTAATGAATGTTTACGTTTTAAACTAAATAAGTATGGATCAAAAACTAAAAAGATTTATTATCGTTAAATATCTTAAACAAGTAACTTGTTCTCAGTTTTCTATCCCATCGTACAAAAAGACCCTTGACAATAATAAATTTGGAAAAGTAATAATTAAAGTTTAATTACCTTATCAGCTGGAATAGGCCTGCACACCATTTCCAAAAATATACTTTCAAATTGCAAAATAGAAATATTTGAGATAGTTCCAAAGAAAGAAATGAAATCAATTTTGAAAAATCTTTGATAACACTAAATTTTTACTAAAAGGGTAGAATGTTTAAGCCCCATAACATTTGGCACTTTATCTTTTAATCAACAAATTTGTGAAGTATTGAAGAGACAATACTTCGAAAACCCTATTTTTTGGATTTTCATTTTGTATTAAGAGCAAAAAATAAAGTAGAATTCAACTAGATTTTTCCATTAAAAAAAAACACTCCCCTCAGAAGAACGTTCCTCAATATGGCGGATACAAAACTAGGTCTAAATATGTCAAAAGGATATGGGAGGTGTCGAATGAGGCGCATGCCCAACAATAAACGAAATTATTTGAAATTATAACTAATAAATGTAAATACAATCATTATGATTCATTTAACTATCAATACAAAATAGTAATGAAAGGTCTAATGTATTTCCATGTAAAAAGGAAAAGGTATCTTACATTGCAATCAGTTAATACAAATTCTCTTCCCTTCAGCTTTTTGTAGATAATTAAAAAATATATATATATTTTTTGCTTACAGATTTATTTAATTATAATGTTAATTCATATTAACAATACAACACTTTAATTGAGTTTATTTCGGGGGGGGGGGGGGGCGGGTATCAGAGGGGTGGTGGACTTACCAGAAGTTTTGCGTCTGAGAGCACAATGAAATTTCCAAATAAATATTTTCAGGAACAGTCAGTTTCCTATAAATAAATTCATTAAATTTTTAATGATTAAAATATTACACAAGTATGCTTGTTTGAAATCAAAATTTTGCAATAATGAACTCCAGTGTTACCAAAATAGTTGCTCCTAGAAAAATATGTAATTATTCATAAATAATAATAAAAATATGAGTTTCATTAATTTATATATATATATATATATATATATATATATATATATATATATATATATATAATTAAATATCTACCAAAGTACTTTTAAATATTCACATGAAAGGAATTTACATATCTTATTCCTAATTTAGAAAGTTTATGCTGAAGAAGCAAAAACTATCTTTCCTTTAAGCCCGGCAATGAGTAAATTGTATTAATTTATCAAAAATATATTACGATACATTTAAAAACATTGATTTATGCATAGACCACATGGCGTCTCGTGCCCTCCCCTGACCAGAGCAAAAAACAAGATAAAAATTAAATAAACTAAAAAAATAGTTTTCATTAAAAATGGATTGCTTGCAAGTTACCAATAGGATCTTCAAATTTCCTGTGCGTTTGATTCCTAAATCAGCAATCGGCTGTTACATAAATGTACAATTCAATACCAGAAACGATTGGCCTAATGGAAGGTCACGGCTTATGTATTTTCGGTAAAGAATAAAGTTGAGGTGCTTTGGGATTCATTTCTACCATAAGATGTACATGAATGTCCGGCAAATAGGCTGAGTAAGTGCTCCAGAAAGAGTTCATGAATTAAACTAAATTCAGGGCTGATTTTTCGGTAAGAAAAAGTTACGAGCTTGTGGAGAATTTGAAAAAAGTATCCATTGTGGACACACTTGTATCTTTTGATGTCGTTAATTTATTTAACATACCTGTCAAAGAGGTCATCGATATTATAGGTAAGAACTAGATAAGTCTCCCCACAATGGTCCCCTAAAAGACGAAATTTTAAACTTGATGACAGTATGTCTGTCCCAAAATTATTTTAGATTTAATAATGAATTTTTTAGTCAGAAGGAAGGTTTAGCAATGGGGTCAAGCCTTAGTCCCAATGTGCCGAACTCTTTATGAATTGGTTCGAAAATAGTTTTGTCATGAACGGAAAAAACCCTTTCAAGAAATATATAAAGTTATGGGCGAGGTACGTGGGCGGACCTGAAGAGGATCTTTTGGACTTCATGAATCTCCTAAATAAATTTCATAAAAAACTTAATTTTACAATTGAAATTGAAACTGACAACTATATAAATTTTTTGGATTTGAAAAAAATTAAAAGTAATAGTAATTTTGAATTTGGTATCTACCGCAAACCTACAGCATCTCACATGACCATACCTTTTTCATCCTATCACCATTACAAACAAAAAATCTCAGCATTGAAAAGTCTTGTCCACAGATTAGTATCCCTCCCCCTCTCTGAAATAGAATACAAGACAGAATTATCCATTATAAAATATATTGCCGACATTAATGGTTTCAACGAGAGTCTGATAGAGGGGTTAGTAGGAAAAAAGAAAAACCAGTTGGCAATCCGGGAGATCTACTGCCAAACTGCACCCAAAAGATACATAAAACATTGGTGTAGCCTGCCGTACCTGGGTCCTATTTCGGTTGCAATGGGAGAGGAACTCAGCCGTCACGACATCGGAGCTTCCTTCAGGAGTAGCCGAAGCTTGGCTCAGATCCTTTCTAAACCGAAGGATTCCATAGCGCCTAGGGAGAATACCCTGCGGGGCCTGCGGAATTTCATATGTTGGGCAAACGGGTAGATCTTTTAAAAGCCGGGTGAAAGAGAACCTAAGGCGGGAAGACTCTTGGTTTTTGCGTTTTGACGGAACACCATGCGCAGCATATAGAGCAAAAGGTCCAAATTCTCCATAGGGCTGGAAAAAGCAAAAAGCTGAATTCTCTTGAATCTATGGAAATCAAGAGAAATTTTTATCAACATTTTTAAAATCTTAATACCAGATTCGAGATTCCATTCTCTCCCCTTCACCTCTCTCTGACATCCCTGGACCAGTCCAAGATGTGTAGTAGCAATCAGAAACTGGTATAGCTCACTACCTTTGTTAAGTATGATACTTAACATTTTTGCAGAGATATTGTGAAACACTTGATAAAAATAAAGAAAACGTATGTTTTTAAAAAATATTGTCTATTTCACAAATAATATATAATATGGGAGTACTTTCGGTATTGCTACCACCTTCAGCCACGACTTAACAAATACTAAATTGAAGTTCAACTAGGTAGTTTACAATCCAAACGGTAGGTAGGTTTCCTTTTTCAGCCCCTACGGGGTTTTCCTATCCTTTCTGTACAGTTAATATTTGAAATATGGAAAAACATAAAAAATGACATTTCGTCCCAAATTGGGATCTTAAAAACAAAAAATTTGAAATACTATGTGTTTGATTAAATGCATATTTGAAGTTAGGTTAGGTTTTATGACTCATGCCCGGGCTTTAACTACGAGGTCATATCGCCTACTACCAGAGCGCTCTTTCGTCACTCTGGTGGACATGAGCCCGACTCTACTATGGGAGTCTTAAATTTTGCCTACCCTAAATTTTTATTCACCTAGGGCAGGGGTCTTTAACGAGTACCTGACAGGCAGGCTCGGGACCATCGCTTAACGTCCCATCCGAAGGACGGCGTGCTTAAGTTTATTTTATCTCCCAGATAAAATAAACTAAGGGCCTCGGTCGGGTTACGAACCCACGACCTTGAGCTCAGAAGACAAGCACGCATACCACTGAGCTACCGGCGCCCTCACCGGCATATATGAAGTGAATTAAAGATAACAATTGTTAATATATGAATAAAAATAAAATAAAAAGTTTTATAAAATAAAATATACAGTTTTTTGAGAGAGTAAGTACGTATACACAGAGACTGGAGGATTATATTATTGGCGATAAAAGGGGTGAGTATTTGAGATTGGTCTGATCGTTCATACAATTTCCTTTTTGTAGCGCTCTGTTTATTTCTAGGAGTTCCAGTGAGTTGAGTAATGTACCTTTGTCACAAAAATGTAGGTATTGTATGCCTGTATTTATGTCGAAATGGTGTTTGTTTTCGTTGATGTGTTGTGCGAATGTTGATTTTACTGAGTTATATGATGCGTCGGTGTTTAGCCCTATTTCTGATATGTGTTCTTTTACCCTATTTTTAAATTTTCTCCCGGTTTGACCTATATAAACAAAATTACAAGAACTACATTTTAGTTGGTAAACCCCGCTTTTTTCTTCTGTTTTTATTTTGTCCTTCGTGTTGTTGAGATGTTTGTATATAGTATTATTAGTTCTAAAACCTACCCAAAAGTCCTCTTTTTTAAGTATATTTCCTATCTATTCTGAAATTTTTCCAAAATAAGGTAATCCCACCCATTTTTGGGTGGGATTACCTTATTTTGATGCGGTGGGATTACCGCACAACACATCAACGAAAACAAACACCATTTCGACATAAATACAGGCATACAATACCTGATCTGCATGGTCTTTTTTTTTTTTTTTTTTTTTTTTTTTTTCTTTTGGCTTTATGTACGGTGCATATTAGCCATGTCAATGTGTTGTATATAATTAATTATTTAAGACATCCATGGCCCCGGGAGGGAGTTCTATCTACGAAATAAAACTCACTCCCGGACGGGATTCGAACCCGCAAACCATGGTGAAACCATGCGACCAAAGCCCTACGCTCTAGCCCGCACGGCCACCATGGCCCCCGATCTGCATGGTCTGGAAGCTGGTGCAAGTTCTCATAGGGTGGCAAATATATATTATGGAAACTATGAAAACACTGGGAACTTTTAGACAAAACACTGGAAGCTTAGAAGGACCTTATCGGTCCGGAATCGGGAGACAAGAGAGAACCTGTTGGTCTGGAAGCTGGAGGCATAAGAGAGTGAGGGGGGGCGAAATGGAGTCTAGGTAGAAGATAATCCCTATCTAGCGGTGATGTGGCTAAAAACTAGGGAAATTGGTTTCGCCAAACTCCCACAGGTGACGCCACCAAAACTTAACTTAATTGGCGGCAACAGTCATATTGGGTCAGTTTACGAACTCGGCCAATACCCAAGCCATCGATATGTTACCAATTGCTTAGCCCTTGTTTACTGTGGTATAAGCTTGAAGTAGGGCCCCTCACTTTTTTTTTTACTTATTTTGTTTGTGTTGATTTCGAACTTCTGATGCAGTTATGGCTGACGGTGATGAAGTTTACTTATTTCGAGATGATTTAGAACAAGACTTTCCACAGGTACATTGTTTTGTTTTTCACATCACCGGTTCACTCGTATGTTTTGACGCTATAATTACTCCCCAAAAATATACTTTTTTTTTTTCATAGCATTTCATTTTTTATTTAATTTATTTTTTTATCAACTTAAGTTTTTAATGTATTTTTTGCATGCAGTACCAATTTTGAAGCAACATAATGTTATTTGTTCCGAAAATTTGAAAGAAATTACATTTCATATTAGTACTTCGTATTTTCTTATCCCTATTGATTGTTCGCTAAATGAAAAAGAAGGTTGTAATTTCGCACAAGTATCTTGTATTTGTTATTCCCGACCAGAAACGTTATATAGAGTGTTTTCCTTAATTGGATTCTTTAAACATTAATTAGGCTAAATTAAAAAGAAGGTTGTAATTTCGCACAAGTATCTTGTATTTGTTATTCCCGACCAGAAACATTATATAGAGTGTTTTCCTTAATTGGATTCTTTAAACATTAATTAGGCTAAATTAAAAAGAAGGTTGTAATTTCGCACAAGTATCTTGTATTTGTTATTCCCGACCAGAAACATTATATAGAGTGTTTTCCTTAATTGGATTCTTTAAACATTAATTAGGCTAAATTAAAAAGAAGGTTGTAATTTCGCACAAGTATCTTGTATTTGTTATTCCCGACCAGAAACATTATAAAGAGTGTTTTCCTTAATTGGATTCTTTAAACATTAATTAGGCTAAATTAAAAAGAAGGTTGTAATTTCGCACAAGTATCTTGTATTTGTTATTCCCGACCAGAAACATTATATAGAGTGTTTTCCTTAATTGGATTCTTTAAACATTAATTAGGCTAAATTAAAAAGAAGGTTGTAATTTCGCACAAGTATCTTGTATTTGTTATTCCCGACCAGAAACATTATATAGAGTGTTTTCCTTAATTGGATTCTTTAAACATTAATTAGGCTAAATTAAAAAGAAGGTTGTAATTTCGCACAAGTATCTTGTATTTGTTATTCCCGACCAGAAACATTATATAGAGTGTTTTCCTTAATTGGATTCTTTAAACATTAATTAGGCTAAATTAAAAAGAAAGTTGTAATTTCGCACAAGTATCTTGTATTTGTTATTCCCGACCAGAAACATTATATAGAGTGTTTTCCTTAATTGGATTCTTTAAACATTAATTAGTCTAAATTAAAAAGAAGGTTGTAATTTCGCGCAAGCATCTTGTATTTGTTATTCCCGACCAGAAACATTATATAGAGTGTTTTCCTTAATGGAATTTTTTAAACATTCATTAGAAACCGAGACGTCGTGTTTTCTATCATTTTCCGCCCTTTTTACTATAATTACAAACAAATTGTTTTCTTATTTTTCAGGAGGATTTGGCCAGCGACTGTGTGGACCTGTATGACGATGTTATTGTTCCACCGAATGTAAATAAATCAGCAAGCGCTGAAAATATACCAACAACAACACCAATTTCAAGGAATGATCCAGTGCCGGTTACACATAATGCGCCTATACAATTTGCATCAAGCCATACGGGTAGAAAATTTCAGCTATACGTTGGAAATCTTACATGGGTGAGTGGTCTTAGAAGGAAATTTCCTGGCATGTTTACATTTTTAGGGCTCCGTGGTAGAGTTAAATATTACGGGCAAGTGCTTCCATAGTGACTCATTAAAGGTTTTCGTAAATTTCATTTTTTGCTGCATATGTTTAAATGATGTATTTTAGAGATATACTGAATAGTTTGGGGGCCCTTAAGAAGAATAAAAAAAAAATACTTCCTGGAGAATTCATAACTTTAGGACTACATCCACATTAGAAATGGGAACCTTCCTGAAATTAAAGAAATGTTGGAAACAATCCCCTGTACTCTCATCATCCAAATTGTTTGAGTTAGATGGTTGGGGTGGAACTCTGGCACACACATTTTCCCCTCTCACTGGTTTGACATAATCTGTTTCTACTCATATCCTTTATTAATTAACTTTTTAGGATGCACCTTGCACATGTGCAACATCACCCGTTAGTTGAACGTTGAGAGAGCTCGGGATCAAGGTAGAACTTGAGTGAGGCTTTGATGTTTTGGGACCAAACAATTTTTGGCCAAAAATGTCTTATTATATAAATAAATTGTTCCTTATAAAATATATTTCTGGCTAATCATTTTTTGTAAGGTCGACACCAACGTATCTAGAAGCTATAGCAGCAAATTTCGTCTCAATTTAATAAAAATGTTTCTCTCGGTTCAGAAGGGCGAATATCCTATAATCGTAACTGAAAATTTTCCTAAACTTATTTCCCCTGCTTTTGGGTATATATTTACATATATATATCTATAATTACAAATATGTATTAATAGTTTCTCCCTTTCAGTATTTTTAGCTGGGGTTGTAAATGTTCTGTCTATTTACAGAGCAGAGAGCTGGTGTCGAGATATGGTCACTCCACACTTTATATGAGACACCCTGCAATGTTGAATAAAACCCATGGAACCATTCATTTTGTGATCCAATCACACTTCTCTGCAATATTTTCAATTAATTACTAATTCATGTCATGTTTACTTTATCTGTTTGTTATTGCTCATATATGTATGTATTGTTTTCAGTGGACAACCGATCAGGACATCACGAATGCCATTCTTAGTCTCGGAGTACAAGATTTCCTGGAGGTGAAATTCTTCGAGAATCGGTCCAATGGACGATCTAAGGGGTTCTGTCTCATATCCCTTGGTTCGGAGCAGAGCATGCGGGTTTGTATGGAGAAACTACCCCATAAGGATATGCATGGGCAAAATCCTGTTGTCACTTACCCATCAAAACAGGCTTTAAGCAAGGTACATCATGTTTTTGTAAAATAATAATGACAATAAAAACTAGATTAAATGGCGGTAATTTTGGTGCAAACATCATATTTTTCTGATAACTGCAACCATATCCTATTATACTTCCTTTCACGTCGTATATATTTCCGTGGGGTTAACAGTGTGTGTTATGCTTCAGTGTTAAGAAATTTTCTAACTGTGTGGCAAGTATTTAGTATGATGGCTTTCTGGTCATGTACGTATTTTTGTGCTGTCCCGGTTCATCAGGTATGTGGAGGTACTCCAGAGAGACTACTTGTATCTCTATGCTCCAAAGTCTGTACCTCTGTGGATAGTACAGTGTATTTTGTAATCTTGTCAGTGTACGTACTTTGTGTGCATTGCATATATTTTGTGCCTGTTGGGTGTGGCAATGTCTATTGGTAATCTGGTCTTATTCCTTTGTCAATAAGTGTGCTTTCAAGACTATTGTGGTGTGTGTTTTGACAGTAATGATTGCCCGGTCATAGTAAAGTGGTTGTTGGTCATCACTGATTGGGGTGTGTACTTGTAGTAAAGTGTGAAAGAGGACTCCTCGATAAGTTTGTGTTTAATGTGTAATGCCCAAAATTAGGGACATTAATTGTTTAAAATAATTATGAATAACGAGGAAGACAACAAGGGTGGGGGATTGAACGGTTGTGATCCAACTGAAGCACCTAGTTCTTTCCAGTTCGTCAGAGACCTTCGCAGTGTGAGGTTCAGTGAACCCAACAACCATCGCTGCCAGCAAGATATGAAGGTACCGTGATCCAATAAACAATTATAAAGATAAAGTCTGAGAGTATATACATATATTTTAAGTTTGTCACGAATGTTTTTTATTCACGAATATATATCTAATCAAATAAGAATGGCAGAAGAATTAAAGGATAGGAAAAATTAAGGTTTCATGGGGAACGATGCAAAATACAATATTTAATAGTAATATTTTGATATACAGTGTGCTTGATAACTTTTGTTTTCTTATTTAATATTTAATTTTAATACTGTGTCTATCTATCTATATAATAAAAATGAATGGCTAATTTTGCTAAGCGCAAAACTCGAGAACGGCTGGACCAATTCGGCTATTTATTTTTTTCAAATATTCGCTGAAGCCCGAGGAAGGTTCTTATGAAGAGTTCTTAGCTGTTAATTCTAGCCCTTTCACTGCTCCTGTTACTAGGGAAGGGTACGTGTGGGGTGCTTTCCGGTTCAAGGCCACCTGCCACCCTTTGCAAAAGAAACTTGTTCTTTTTCTGTGGGCTTCTTTTTTTTTTGCAGACAAAGCAATCTCTCTATTTAAGTATCCATTCCAAAGAAGGAAGGGATTAATTAGTTTTCTTTTTATTATAAATAAGTAAATGTATGCAGATATGTTTAATAATTTTCTGTAGATCTTATATTTTTAAATAATTTGAAACATAATTTTTTTTGACTATTTTTCACAAAGACGTTGAGTATATTTGAGCGGTTTAGAAACCCGATATTCGTAGAGTTGTAGACGGCCAGGTGTTATGTTTTCCACATAGGCCAGGATGTTCCAACGAACACAGGAAACCCATTGTTAACGATGATGAGCCGTTTCCAAGGAAGCTGTAACCTGTTCGAGATAAGCAGGCGGGTAAAGTTCCGTGGAAGGTTTAAAGGATTTGCAATAAATATATTTAAAATTAGTCAGAGATTTTTTTTTATTATTACGGATAAATATTTAAATAAATAATTAAAATAAAAACGTAGCCTGCTCATAAAGGATCGTCTATGAGTTCAGAGTGTTTGTCGACTCTGTGTAAGGCGAGAAAAATGCGGACGTTTCCAAGTAGGGTTAATTTTTTTCATTTTAGATACTGATTAATTAGATTAGAATGTAAATTAAAATAGATAATTAAGAAGTAGTTGATAGGATATTTTATTAGGATAGGAATTTTTTTTAAATAATTTAATTAGGAGAGTAATGACCATAAGGAAAAGATGTGTAATGTTAACAATAAAGACAAATGTAATAATGTGAAACTAAATGAATAAAATTATTTTTGTCAAATACAATGAATAATTTCGAGTAAATATAAAATGTAACTAATAAAGCTTGAAGAATCTTTATGGTCAAATATGTTCGAAATCAAGTAATTTTAGTTATCGATAATATTAATTTATAGTAAATCTATTAGGTTAAGGATATAATTAAAAGTATTAATTATTAATTGAATATTATTAAGTGAATCGATCTCAGACACCCTAAAATCATTTACTTACCGTTTCGTTTTATTCAGTTTTTAGTGCGTGTTATCAGTTTTTAGTGTGTGTTAGGCAATTTCCTCGATTTATAATATAAAGAATAGTGATAGGTCTTTAACGGATGATCTGATTGTCATGGAATTTCACATGTAGTATTCTTAAAGGACAAATTGAAAAAAACGCTACGTGACATCTCAAAATTTTGAACGGGAGGGGGGGTTCTGGGGGTAGGCCTACATATAAAGATAGTGATAGGTCTTTAAGGGATGATCGGAATGTCATGGAATTTGACATGTAGTATTCTTAAAGGCCAAATTGTAAAATACGCTACGTGACATCTCAACATTTTGAACGGGAGGGGGGGTTGTGGGGGTAGGCCTACATATAAAGATAGTGATAGGTCTTTAATGGATGATCGGAATGTCATGGAATTTGACATGTAGTATTCTTAGGCCCCTTTCACACCGAAGATGCAAGACGCAAGATGCATGCATCCTAGAACACTGGACCATGTAATTGAATGAGAGGTTTCACACCGAAGATGCAAGTGCGTCTTGCAGCCAGGACGCAAGACGCACTTGCCTCTCGGGTACCAGCCGGCTGGTATATATATATATATTAGTAATAATAATTGTTGATGTATTAGTACTAAAGTGCACTGTTCCCTGCTCGTTGGCTCTGACGAAATGCAGATACATTAAAATATAATTATAGCTTCGCACCAACACCACTGTACAATATTCTTTTTGTATTGAGATCAGAAATAATATAGAAAGGCGCTAATTTGTTTCATGTATCACTACAATTATCAGATGTATAATTCTTGCCGATCAAATGCACAACATTATTTAAATGTTGTTCATTAGAATTAAACAAGCTTCCCTTCTACCATAGTTTCAACCCCTTCCATTTGATCAATTTCATTGGTGTTTTTTTTTCCCTACTGGTGGGGAATATGAGACGATATTAACAAAGTGACTTTTATCAATCGTATAACTTAATGAATATTTTTCTTGGAATATTCAAACCTGAATGTAATATCAGCTGGGCGGCCCCGATAAATTTATTATAGTAGTAGCATGATCATTATAATTGTTTCAGTTCGAGGCGGCTACAGAAACGCGGCCACCGCCCCCTCTGAACCAGCAAGCCCCTCTTCGTCACCAGCATCCAGGAACGTCCTATCAACACCATCAGATGCCAGGAGCTCATAACTCTCGGGTCCGAGGTCCACTTCAAATCAGGCTCCGAACTACAAATCCTGGGTTACAGCCCGGGTCCGTCCCAAGACACCCGTCTGTACCTCATCATATGGGAATGCCGCAGGGTGGACATCCTCCCCCAACCAATCACCATCAGCACCCTTTTCAGAATAGTTGGCAAAACGGCATTCGCCAAAATGGTATGTTTTTTTCCCCAATCCTAAACCCTTTCTCTTGAACAATCATTTATTATATTCCTCATGCTCAAATTACCTACCGAATACATTTGGATCAAAATTGTACATGCAGGCGCCCGAGTCATCCTGATGACATGCGGCTTTGAGGGGCAAAATTTCTTAGCATTTTTTCTCCTGAGAATGATGTCTACAACCATTGTTATGTGCGATTATTCGATATGGGCATAAATTATTGTCCAGAAGATACATCTGAGGTACATCCTGAGATGCCGTTCCAAGGCTGCCGGCTCGTCATATGAGGACGCCGCAGGGTGAACCTCCTCCCCCGCTCAATCCTTGCTCTCAGTATCCCTTTCAAAACAGCTGGCCAAAATGATATTCGCCGGATTAGTATTTTTTTTTAAATCCCTAACGCTCGTTCGTGTGTTTTTCGAGAACGGACACGCTTAGAAAGTTGATTCTTTTTCATATTGTTCACTTTGAAGTATTCTTTCATATGAGCTTTTTTTTAAAACTATTCGGATCAAAGTTCCACGCATATGTGAAAAAAAAAAGACGGTTGAGTCTCCATGGTGGCATACGACATGAGGGGTATCCTTTTTTAGGATTTATTGCCCTGAATAATGGTGAAAAAACCATATCATGTACGATTATCCGTTTCGGATATATTGCAGTTTATAACCCACATTATTGGTCAAGTGGGGATCAGCCAAGGGCCGTCCCAAGGCTTCAGCTTCCGCCTGTACAGTACCAAACGGTGAAGCCGCAGGGTGCAGCTCTCCCACCCAACCTCAATCAGCAATCCTCTGAGAGTAGTTGGCATAATGGAAATCACCAAAGTGGTAATATATATTTTTGTCTTTATTTTTTTTTTATTTAGTTATTAATTTCAATTAGAGTAAGGCGCCACAACAGTTGGATCTGACTAGAGTTTGGAAAGGGTCCTGACTCAGGAAGGCTTCAGAAGCCTACCAAACTAACCTAAGAGAATTCTTTCCATATTCCAGTCAAGTCCTTAATGATACTTATTATTATTTTTTTTTTTTCAGAGATATTGTGAAACACTCTATAAAAAATATAAAGTCATTTTTTTTTTCCCCCCTTCAATATTGTCTATTTCACAAAATATATGGAAGCAATGCCGAAAGTACTCCCATAAATTTTATATATTTTGTGAAATAGACAATATTAAAAAATAAAACCTACTTTTTATTTTTATTTTTATTAAGTCCTTTTAAGCTGCGACAGGAGCCTGAAAAACTATTGATCCATATGAAAACTGACATTATTGCAGAGATATTGTGAAATAATTCAAATGGACTTGAAAAAATAAAATAAAACTTGTTTATTTAAGATATTGTCTAATTTCACTAACTATATATACATGGGAGTACTTTCGGTATTTCTACCATCCTCAGCCAAAAGCATAAGAGATAAGACTAAGTTAATTTTACAGAATGTCAGCCTCTCGAGGAACCCCTTACCCTCCCTACTGGTGTTCCCCATGACGTCAGACATTCCTAACTAAGCTAAATTGTCAAGCTGTGAGATATTTTATGACAAGGCGGTCCCCATATTTCAAATGTGTGACCCCTTCTAAGGTCTAGGTAATATTGTAAACTATAATGCATTGACAATGACCAGTCGAATAATATAACATTAACAAATCAAAAATAAATGGTTCCAGTTACAACTTAATTAAAATTATTATACTGTAAATATATATATATATATATATATATATATATATATATATATATATATATATATATATATACTAGCTGACCCGACAGACGTCGTTCTGTCAAAAGCTATTGGACTGGATTTTTTTATTTTTTCCACTTGGAACCACAGCAAGTTTCTACTTAAGAACGCCGGGCACCTTAGATAGTATGCGCCTTGCAACTCCGTGCAACCTATTAAGTTCTTAGGACCGCTGGGCAACACAGATAGTACGTAGTTAGGAACGCTGGGTACCGCAGGTAGTATATGCCTTGCAACAGCGGATTCCCTAGGTATTTTGTGCTTAAGAACGCTGGTGAGAGCTATTATTTACCGTGCAACGGTGCACCTTCAAAATAATACATGCTTGGGAAACCCACCTTATTAAAATTAGGGCTATTTCCCATCTTTAAGAAAGCTCCATGTGAGATTCATTCAGCATTAATGCACCCCCGCCCCTCCCGTCCAATTTTTAAATATCTTTATATTTACTCCTAACCCCACAACCCCCCTCCCTTTTGTGACGTCACACTTTTTATTTTTCAATTTGACTTTCAAGAATTCGACATGTGAAATTCCATGACATTCCGATCATCCGTTAAAGACCTATCACTATCTTTATATGTAGGCCTACCCCCACAACCCCCCCTCCCGTTCAAAATTTTGAGATGTCACGTACCGTATTTTTCAATTTGGCCTTTAAGAATACTACATGTCAAATTCCATGACAATCCGATCATCCGTTAAAGACCTATCACTATCTTTATATTAGGCCTAGCCCCCCGCACCCCCCCCCCCCCCCCCCTCCCTTTCAAATTTTGAGACTTGACACATCCTATTTTTAAATTTGGCTTTCTAGAATACTACATGTGAAATATATTTAGAATACTACATGTGAAATATTAGTTAATGAGTTACCGGTATCTTTATACTAAGGCCTACCTCCACAACCCCCCCTCCCGTGCAAAATTTAGCCAATCATTTTTATTGTATAGATGTAGATATGTAAAAACTGAATAAAACGAAACAGTAAGTAAATGACAAAGATGACAACCAAAAAACCAAAGATAAATCGAGGAACTTGCCAGAAGCGAAGATTTAAAAACAACCAAGAAAATAACACGCACTAAAAACGGATAACACGCACTAAAAACTGAATAAAACGAAACAGTAAAAACTGTTAACACGCACTAAAAGCTGATAACATGCACTAAAAACTGAATAAAACGAAACAGTAAGTAAATGACAAAGATGACAACCAAAGATAAATCGAGGAACTTGCCTAACATGCAGTAAAAACTGATAACACGCACTAAAAACTGAATAAAACGAAACAGTAAGTAAATGACAAAGATGACAACCAAAGATAAATCGAGGAACTTGCCAGAAGCGAAGATTTAAAAACAACCAAGAAAATAACATGCACTAAAAACTGAATAAACGAAACGGTAAGTAAATGATTTTAGGGTGTCTGAGATCGATTCACTTGATCGATTCATTGTTCACATCGATCATTACGACCCCAAACATCGATTTTTCGATTAATCTATCTCAGATCGCCATCCTTAGAATTAACAGCTAAGAACTCTTCATAAGAACCTTCCTCGGACTTCAACGAATATTTGAAAAAAAAAATTAGCCGAATTGGTCCAGCCGTTCTCGAGTTTTGCGCTAAGCAAAATTTAGCACTCATTTTTATTATATAGATTGGCAAGATTCAGATAAATCATATATATATATATATATCATATTGGTAAATTCTATGTATATTTAAAAGTACCTGTGCACATCGACTGGAGGGTCATATTATTGGTGATAGTAAGGGGGAATATTTTAGATTGGTTTGGTCGTTCATACAATTTCCATTTTTTAAAGTTCTGTTTATTTCTAATTGTTCTAATGAGTTGAGCAATGGGCTTTTTTCGCAGAAATGAAGGTATTTTATGCCAGTGTCTTTATCAAATGTATGTTTGTGTTGGTTTATGTGTTGTGCAAATGTTGATTTTGTTATGTTGTGTGTTGTGTCCATGTTAGTATCTATTTCTGATATATGTTCTTTGAGTCTTTGTTTGAATTGTCTCCCAGTTTGTCCTGTATATACTAGGTTGCAAGAGTTGCAATTTAATTGATAAACCCCACTCTTTTCTTCTGTTTTTATTCGGTCATTCGTATTGTTAAGGTGTTTGTAAAGTGTCCCATTTGTTCTGAAACTAACTTTGAAGTTTTCTTTTTTAAGAGTATTGCCTATTTGTTCAGACAATATCTTAAATAAACAAGTTTTATTTTATTTTTTCAAGTCTATTGATCCATATGTTTTCTGACCAAGTCCCTGATACTATGGCCTCTTATTTTTATTTTTTGTTTTGTTTTAGAGAGTTTTCCTTATGCTTTGTGCCTTCGACATTAATATTTTTTGTTCGTATTGAATACATTTTATTAATTCATATGATCATATTTTTATTTTTAAATTTTAGGCCCCCCCCGTCCTGTTCCTCAGCCCATGGCACAGCAGCGACCTCCTCCAATGGTAATATATTCAATAGAATCTTTATTATTCGCTATTTTGTATTTAAAAAAGCCAGGAATAATTATTTCTCTGACGCTTTAATCACCTCTGGTAGCAATTCTACTACGTGGAGATTATTCAGTAAAACTGAATATTCTATGTGATATATTCTACGTAGAATATTCGTAAATTATATGAAATATTATAATGCCCCAATCCTGCTCATCTTCATAGGAACTTTCGATGCACTGCATCTTTCCCGAAGACTAAAGTAAATCTCAAAGAACAATATCTCGATATTTAAAATATATTTTTATATAAATTGTTAATTGAATAAGTGAAACAAGCTTTGTCTTGATCGTCTCGTTGAATAATATCATTCGTTTTAAAGAGCATGCCTTTTTTTTTTTTTTTTTTTTTTTTTTTTTTTTTTTTTTTTAAGGTGCCCTTGACCCCCTGAGGGGGGGTCGGTCACATCACCCTATTTGTCCGTTGTGGACCGGCTCGATGGCTACGGTTCGCAGTCGTCATTGGTTCCTCAACGCCTCATTGCGCCGAGTGAGCTCGAGATTCTTCGGTGGGTTCTCTTCTGCCTATCTTCCGGAGCCGGGGGCAGCCCCGGCACCGGGTTAGAAGGCTTTCTTAATTTTTCGCCAGGAGGAGACGAACCGACCAAAGGCCGGGTAGCCAGCCTCCGTCATCAGTCTCGGCAGGTTCAGTCCCAGGTACGATCCTGTCCGGCGAATCAGCATCGCCCTAGGCCCGTCGTATAGCGGGCATTCAAGGACTACGTGTTCCGCAGTCTCGACGCCGCCACACGAGCAGGCAGGGCTGTTCTTCCTCTTAAAGAAGAAGAGCTTGGCGCTGAAGTCGCCGTGACCTGATAGCACCTGTGACATCCAGTGGTCTGGTTGTATCCATGGAGAGTCAAGGTGCGTCCGGACGCTCGAGAAATAGGCGAAGGTGGTTCGGCCATCTGTCGATTGCGCCCAACGCCGTTGCCATCTTTCCACAATCCATTCCTGGACAATGCCCCTCACGCGCTCCGGTCTCGCCTGTCCTTGCATCCCCTCCTCTAAGGCTTGACGCAAGGCCACGTCCAAGTTTGCTTCCAGTGGTAAGCCGCGTCTGCATAAGTACGAGGCGACGGCTCCATCCAAGACTAGGTCTATGGGAGGAGCCCCCGCCAGCACCTGCAGCGCAGCCGTGGAAACTGTACGGTAGGCCTTGGTAACCCTGAGAACGGCCGCTCTTTGAGCTTGTAATAGCAACGTACGCTGTCGTTTGGTGGGGCGATGCCACCATCCGGCAGCGGCGTATCTTGCTACGGCCTCGAAGACCCCGGTGTAAATAGTTCTACACGCGGAGTACCCTAGGCCCCACGTCGCTCGGGCTAGGTAGCTCAGAGCGTTAAAGGTAGCTGTTGTCTTATCCTTGATGGCAACTGCGTGGGGCGTGACGTTGAATCCCGGCCCAATCCCCACACCTAGGTACGTGACCACGGCCGGAAACTCAACGCGTCGGCCGTGTACTGCAAGAACCAGGGGGTGGCGGGCGTCAGTTTTTCCTCTCATCAGCATGGCCGCTGTCTTGCTGGGAGAGAGGGTTAACTTGTTCAGTCGGCACCATGTGTCCGTAGCGTCAATCGCGGCTTGGGCTCGGGCGGTTAAAGTAGCTCGACTGTCAGCGTGCACCGTGGCCACTAGGTCGTCGACATAGGCAATTGCCTTGAGTCCACGAGTCTCGAGGTCACGAAGCAGTCCATCAAAGAGGATGTTCCGGAGTGTTAGTCCGAGGACCGAGCCCTGGGGACACCCCCTGGTGACGTTCGCTGTAGTGCTGGTGAATTGCTGCCTCACCGTCGCAGAGCGCTCGCTGAGGAAGCTGGAGATGAGCCCGAATAGGTTCCTGGGAATTCCCACAGACCGTAATCGCAAGAGAATGGCAGGCCACCAGGCGCAGTCGAAGGCCGCGGCTATGTCGAAGAAGATACAGAGAGAGTATTTCCCTCTGCCCTCCCCGACATCCGCCCTCAGCATCCTCAACGCATCCTCAGCGGATCTGCCCCTCATGCATCCGAATTGTCTGTGCGATACGAAGGCCTGTACCCGGGCTCGAATTCCTGAGAGAATCAGAGTCTCCAACACCTTGCCGGAGACTGGGAGTAGACTGATCGGTCTATAGCTACCCACCAAGGAGAGGTCCCTGTCCCCAGGCTTGACAAACGTGCACACAAGTGCACGTTTCCAAGCACTCGGGAAGTGGCCAGTCCTTAGGCAGGAGTTTACCAGATGAAGAAGATCCGCCTTTATGGCCGGGAATGCCTTCTTGATCATGGCGGCGTCTATGAGATCCATCCCAGGGGCGCCGCCATTCCTCTGCTTCCCAACCGCCAGTCTTAAATCTAATTCGTCCCAGTCCGGAGCGTCTTCCGTATCCGGCAGGGCACGGGCAGTCTCTCTGATAATTACCTGGGCGGGGGTATCCTCCGTCGGGTCGTCCGCCGGAAAGGCCACTCCCAGGTACATCCGTCCTGCCTCCTCCAGGGACAAGGCGTAAACGTCCCCATCCCTGATGGAGGCCACCGGGGCTACCGGCCTGAGCCTTCCGGTGACGACCCGGTAAGGGATCCCCCACGGGTTTCTGACACTCTCCTCCTCTATGAAATTCCTCCAACTTACCTTCTTCGCAGTGGCGATGCTTCGGTTGTAGGCATTATTCAGTTGTCGGTACTCTTCCCGCCTTAACACCTTCAGAAGTGGATTCCCGCACCGTTGGTACCTACTCCTGGCGCGGTATACAACCCTCTTAGCGAGGGTAAGCTCCTCACTCCACCAGGGAAGAGCATGCCTAAAACAAATCCACTAATATCTTGGCAAGGGAAAGATGTTTAGTATAAAATTATTCACAAAGAATACAGAGAATACGTACTCTCCCATTATTTTTTTTGTTAGAATTAAATTTCTTATACCCCATTTTTGCTCCTTTATTAATCTCATTTTTTTTTCATGTGGTGCTTCAGTTCCCAGGACCGCCCCCTCATGGACAAGGCCCCCCAAGGGGTCCGCCTCCCGGGATGCAAGGGCCTCCTCCGGACCTCCGAAGCCCTCCTCCACGGCCGGACTGGAACAGACCTCCAGGTAACATTTGAGCTAGTGAGCATAGATACTGGCGCCTCTTTACGACATCAACTAATACTACACCATTTTGAGAATAAAGGTCTCCCCAGACCTATGCGCAATATTCGCAGCGGTGGTGAACCATCCGCTTCGCGAACTTAACCCCAAATTAATGTAAAAGGTGGTGTACGAGAGTGCCAATACTAGCGTGAAAGTACCTCTTGGGTGTCTGCGAAACAACAGCGTTTTATTTAGTTACACCTCGAGCATGGTTTTTTAGCTGTTATCCATACTATCGTGAAAGTACCTCTTGGGCGTCTGCGAAACAGCAGCGTTTTATTTAGTTACACCTCGAGCATAGTTTTTTAGCTGCTACTGCGATATTCGTAAGTGTTTGGAATGAAGTTCACTGAAAAATTAATTGTTTGTTAGTTTTTGTAACTCATGCTCGGGCTTTAAATGTCGCCGTCTACCAGAGGGCTTTTCGCCCTGAACTTCTCTGGTGGACGTGAGCATGTGTGGGTTCTAAATGGCGGTATCATTGGAATTAATGATTTAATCCTTAGTTATAAATCAGAATTAGGTTGGGGTTGTGAAATAATAAGATAGAATGTTTAAGTTGAAGATAGGCCCCTGGAATTCCTACAAATGGCCAATAAATATTTTTTATAATTCTTTCGGAATTGTCTTTTCATAACGATATTTCGGGAGGTTATTACGTCCCTTCTCAGGTCACAATGTGCGCAATATAGAAGAGAGAAAAAAGACAAAAAAAAAGGTAAATAAAAATATATTTAAAAAATAAAAAAACATGAAAGAATAAGCAAAGAGAAATAAATTAACAACTTTATAAGTTACCAAGTAAACCTATATGTAGTTTTCGCAGGTATGCCAGGTCCCTCTGGGTTTATGCCCCATCAGCAGATGCCTGGAATGCAGGGCCCCCCGCCCCCTGGTCAAGGGCCACCAAATCGCGGCCCTCCTCCAAATATGGGTAAGATTCTATTTTTCATATTTTAATTGTTCAATTGAGAAACAAAAAAAAAAGAGTTTTCTTTCGCAACTTGCCAAAAAGCTGATTTTGATAGGTTGGAGAAAAACCTATTGGAATAGAATAGAAATCGTTTATAAAAGCAGATACTTCACTTTTACGTGCGTTAGTTACATCCGGAGTGGATTAAAATTGTCATTGAATAATAAATTTACATACTACATACCATTTCAGGAATAATTAAGTTAATTAAAGCAATTTAATGTAAAAAATAATCCAAATTCAAGAATATGCCGTCATGAATAGTATGCCGTCAAGCTAAAGATATAAAATTTTGATGGGAGAAAAAAAAGCTGGTAACTCACTGTATAGGAACCCACTACCATTGTTTCAATGTGGCTAGTTTTGCAGCAACTTATCCGTTATTCTTAGATGCTTTTGTTTCAAGTGAAACTATGCATTCATAATTGACTGTTTATGTAGCTAATTTATCTAGGAAATTATTTGTAGTAAAAAATATGGGGAAAAATTAGTGAGCTAATAGTCGGATTTATGAAAAAAAACCTGTGCTTCAAAACATTGTCTTCCTGAAATCATACTTTTTAGAAAGGATGATAAAAATAGAATTTGTAAACACTCCCCTCTTATAAATGGCATGGTTGTAACTCTCCGCACTCTTTTTTTCCAAATCAATCTTTTTTTTTTTTTCATGTGGGTAAGTCGCAAGGTCACTGGTCTGCTGGTCTACTAGTTTAATTATAATATTTTTTGTTTTGGGGAAATTCACTGAACTTAGCGGGTTTCGCAGTGATGTCGGAATGTTTCGAGTCCATTCTAGGAGGGATCTAGTCAGAATTTGGTCAAGTACCAGGTGTACTTTTGCCTGAAGCTCTCAAAATACAATAAAATCATTTTGGCGAACAAGTGGGCTTAGCTGGTCTTCAGCTAGACGCCACATATTTTTTTATTTTATTTTTTCTAAATAAATTGTTAATGATTTAGGTGTTCCACCCTTGCAGCAGCCACCTCAGGGCCCACAACTCCAGCAGCCGCCCCAGGGACCCCCACAGCTCCCGCCTGGAGTCTCCCTCCGTCCTCCCACCATCGACTTTGGACCCCCTCCTACAAGCAGAATGCATACTGTAAGAATTTAATCGATTTTTTACAAATCTTAAAATATCTGATACTAGCAGGTTCATCCGGCGTTCCCCGGGAGTAACTATGTTGTTCCTCATAACTTACATTTCAGTTTGATCTGCCAGGCAGTTAAATTAAGCTAACTGAAAAAAATGTTGATTTAAGTTACAACCATTTTAGTTAATACCCCAATTGAATTAAGTTTATACATTAGTGGGTGCCTGTCCAACCTATCGAAGGTCCCTTGGAAATCGACGAAGAATGCGAAAACTTTTTGTTTCTTTTGTCTTAACTGAATATTAACTATACTCACAAGACTGAAAATATTGTTCATTCTTCATTCTCAACGTAATGATAATCTGTTCATTAAGAGTCCTGTGAAAGTTTTTCTTGTTGTATGTATTACGAAAAGTGATTCCTAATTTTTTTTTTTTTTTTTTTTGCTGCATTATTAACATCTTATTTTTTGTATAGTGGAAAAAATATAGAAATTGTTTAAAAATAAAACCGCGTTAGCTGACCCTAAACAAGAAAACACACAATCCTAATTTCTTTTGGGGGGTTGAATTGATAAAGGTTGCCATTTTGAAAAAAAATCACGGTTGGCGTATTTTGGAATTTTTACATGCAAGACCTCCAAAAATCGACTTAAATTAGGCCTAAATGTTCGCAGTTCCTTAAAAGAGCGATTTAGAAACGATATCTCAAATTTCGAAAAAGTTAATATTGAAAATAGACGAGGAGATAATATATTTCAATGAGTAAAAAGTCGTCAGTGAATCACCGGCTGTGAACATCCCCAGCAAGAATTAATCATTTTCGTTTTCAATCTCTCTTCAAAGATAATCGACCGTTTGGGCTAAAACGCAATATTTGACTTACATAGGGGCTTCTGAATTATCATACTAAATTTTGTGTCGATACATTACTGTTATTAGGATATTTAAAGTCGAGCCCCTTTTCTTTGTTCTCCTTTTCCTTCGACCGATTCCGCGGAAAATTAATAGGTGCCATTCTTATGAGGTTTTGAATTTGAATTTAAAATTTCATGTCGATACATTCGTTACATCGGCAGTTATTGGGATTTTTGAGTTGAGTCCCCCTCTGGTCTCCCACTCTCCTTCGGCTGACCCGCTGAAAATTAACAGGTGTCCTTATGGGATTTAGAAAATTCTTAGAAAGTTGAAATTTCGTGTCAATACATTCATTACAATGGCAGTTTTTGCGTTAAGCCTCCCCCTAATCCCCCCTCTCGTTTTACCGATTTGGCTGAAAATCAATAGGTGTTGTCCTTAGAGGGTTCTGGATACACTTGTAAAATTTCATATCGATGCATTCATTCTATCGAGAGTTACCTTGTTCACAGACAGGCAGGTCTATTGTTAATAATAATAGTTAAATGGGCGGATTCAGGAGTGGGAGGGAGTGCCGAGACGCCGTGTTCACCTTGGCAGCCGCAGTCAACATCCAACTGAGACTAGAGAAAAGAAAAGTGTTAGGGATTTTTGTTGATTTCAAGAGGGCTTTAGACTCGGTCTCCCACGACAAGCTGTGGAGTAAATTACATCAGTTGGGTATAAGTGGGAAAATACTGAGACTCTTGAAAAACTTGTATGATAAAGCTACATTGGTTATCGCAGCGGGCGCCGAGACATCTGGAGAGATACAAATATATCTAATAAATATCTGAGGGAGTTCTGCAGGGAGAAATTCTGAGTCCTCTTCTTTTTGCTCTATTTATATCAGACATTGTTCAATTCTTGAGTGAGTAACGGTGCGAAGGGAGTTAACATTAACAGTAGTAGGGACTTAGTTATCCTCCTTTATGCGGATGACCTCGTTATCTTGTCTTCTATCGAGAGTTACCGTGTTCACAGACAAGCAGCAATTTTTTCCCCCATTTTCGGAATCTGGAGGTCGGAAAACATGAAATTCCGTTGAAAACTCCGCATCGAAGTTTTGACCGAATACATAACTTCCCCTATACTTCGTATAGCTGGGGAAGTAAAAATTCCGAAATTATCCTTATGTTTTTCAAACCTTTGCTCCATTAAAGGGGCAATTCTGACGAAAAATTGTTTCTTATTACAGTTTTGACTAATGATTTTTTGTCGAGTCGAGTTTATTCAAATTAAAAATATCCTTATTTTTCGAATCATTGGCTTCATGTCTTATTGAATTACTGATGATTTTTTGTTAGATTGAAGTGGGACCAACGTAGCCTGAGGTGCAGGCATCGGTTCAATTTAACACAACTGCTATAAATCAGATCGGGCAGTGCGAAGGAGGCGGGGTTAGCGGCCGAAACCCGCAGTTTTAAATATACTAGTCTCATATATTCCAATACATTTTCAGTACCCGCTTGGGATACCTACTCCAGAGATTCGAACTGAAGCCCCTACTCTTTCAGAGTCAGAATTTGAGGAAATCATGGCAAGAAATAGAACAGTATCGAGCTCCGCCATTGCTAGAGCAGTTTCGGACGCAGCTGCTGGTAATATGCATTTTCCTTTGTCATTAACTATAATGGAGAACACAAGTTATACGTCCTCAGCTCGGGGAAAGGGAGACTGTTGAGAGATAGCCACTCCCCGATATCACTCTACGTTAAATAATCCTTCCGCGCAGAGGTTGATAACAAAACCGACATACGTAAATAATGAAAGACTATTAACTGTTTTTTCCTTGAACTGTAAATATATATATATTGTTTAATTATTTATGTTGTGTTATTTATGTATAATTATAACAATAAAAATATATTACTGTCAAGGCCGGGCGAAGGGATGGAAGGTTACCGTTAGTGGAAGGTAACAGCACATTGAACTTGTGGTCTCTACTATAGATTGCGTTGGCAATTTACATTAAAGCTTTATATAATATATAATTAGAGCATCACTTCTCCCATTTGTTTTCGTTCTCTCAAAAAATAGCAATTACAGACGTTTTGTTTTTAAACAACAAATATTTAATGATAAAATAATGTTTCAATAATATAAAAATGTAACAATAATGTAAATAAATTGTTTATCTTGTGTACCAAATTTTGTTTATTAATTGTTTAGGGTAGACATTTTCGATAAGTAAAGTGTATATTTTTATTTAATTTAAGTACATTTTGCCTGTTAGGTTTAATGGCTGTATGTATTAAATTTTCAGCTGCATTTATTATTTAACATCGAGGATGTTCACTGATGTACTAATTGGACGATAAAAAATATCGCAAGATATAGAATTCTTAATTATATTCTTGAACATATAATGACAATAAAATCAGCAATCATAACAATATGAAAGACAAAATTAACAATTTGAAGAAGAAAAAACTGATGTTAGTTATTATGACTCATGCTCGGGCTTTAACTACAAGGTCATATCGCCTACTACCAGAGGCTCTTACGTCACTGGTGGACATCAGCTCGACTCTACTATGCGAGTCCTAAATTTTGCCTACCCAGGTTTATTTAGAGTAGGTAGGATCTTTAACGAGTACCTGCTTTGCACTGGCTCGGTTCCATCGCTGAAGGACTTTTTTTTTTTACCTCCCAAATAAAAGAAACTAAGGGCTTCAACCGGGTTTTGAACCCGCAATCTTGAGCTCAATGAGCAAGCACGCATACCACTGAGCTACCCGTTTCCTCAAAAACTAATGTTATTCACCAAATAAACTGCAAAGATTGTGAAATGAAATATAAAAGAGGAAGATTCAAAATTAGATTAAAACAAAACAGGTCTGATCGGAAACAATCAATAAATTTAAATAAAGCGGCATTGGCACATCATTGCATAACAAAAAAACATAATTTTGATATTAATAACGCCAAGATTCTGAATAGTGAAAGTACAAATATATCCAGGAAAGTAATTGAGGGGGTTAGAAGCAAAGGGATGTAAGTGACAAAAATGTCATTTCGAGATAATTACCTTCAAAGTTATAGTAGAATCGTAAATTCAGGTATTAACCCAGGTATTTTCCACTAGTAACAGCATTACTGGTACTAACAATCGTTCTGATCATTAGCCAGTAGTTAGGGTAGGTGTCAAGGAAGATGTTAACCCACATATCTCAATTTCAGCCATTTGTCACTTACATCCCTTTGCTTCTAACCCCCTCAATTGAATCTGTTTACATACGCAACCAAAAACATATAAAATACAGTTAACTGTAAGACAGAAACAGGTAAAGTGGGAAACTATTATGCTGACATTAATAATATTGAATTATAAATTAAAAACAGGCAATTCTAGTTTAATATGTATTGTGTTAGTAATTTTCATGATATATGTATTTGTGTATAAGAATAGATAAATGTAAAACATACATTTAAATTTTTTTAAGTTGATAGTAACATAAAAAAAAGAATCAAACAAATTCAATAATCAGTCTTGACTCGATGTTCAAATATAGAATGTGACACAAATATGTAACAATTATATTTGTAATTTTTAGTGTAATATAAGTAACTTAACATAAAAAGTAGGTTCTGATTAACAGAAGAAATAGATAACATTAAGCACACATGAATTATAGGTTGGTTGGCATTTTTTTAGTTGCATAATTGTTAAACTAAATTTTAATTTGTAAATATTGACGAACATCTTACGATTTTATTTTGGAGGATTGAATATAAAATATTTCAGATACTTTTATTTTTTTTTGCAGGAGGGGTAATGCCAATTACGCACATCCAGGGAAGATAGCCCTGGATAGTGTGGGACTCGAGCCGTGGCCCCATACCCACTAAAACCCCCTCCTTCGACGATCCTGATTCCCTTCCGCGGAACAGACGGCCTGTCATTACTTCGCGGAAGGGAGGATGGGTGGCTGGTAACGCCCCTTCTTCTGCTTATAGCCGCTACCGCTGTTCCTTGTCAGCCCTCTCGTCCCATGATGAGAGCTGCAAATTCGCAGCCCGACTAATATTTCAGATACTAATGATTGGAGTGCTTCTCGAAACGTTTGTAATTGCTATATTTTGAGGAGGCAAAAAATAAATGGGAGAAGTGATGCTATAATGATATATTATATATGAATTTAGGGATCTTCTTACACACCCCAAAAAGATATTGGACTTTTTGCAGGTGAATACTCAAGTGCGATTGAAACTTTGGTGACTGCCATTTCTTTGATAAAGCAATCAAAAGCTTCCAATGACGACAGATGCAAAATTCTGATTTCTTCGCTTCAGGATACTTTGCATGGTGTCGAAAGCAAGAGCTATGGAGCAGCAGTGAGAAGAGGTTGGTTGAATATCGTCAATATGGGCAGTTCATAAACTGCTTAGGCAGGTCATGAATTGCTCACATATTGATCTATTGACAAATGGAATAATAAACCGTTAATAGAGTAATGAACCGGTTCCAAGAGAAAAAAAGTCGTCGCTGTACCACCAGCAATGTACTTCCCCAGAACAAATTATTCTAACTTTTCGCTCCCCCTCCAAAACCAGTCGACCATTTGCGCTAATAATCAACAGTTGAATTACATAGGGACATACAAAATTTTGTGTCGATAAATTCATTACACCGGCAGTTATTAGGGTTTTTCAGTTGACACCTCTACCCTCTTCCCTTCGGCTGACTTTGCTGAAATTTAACAGGTACTATCCTCATAGGATATTGACTTTATGTATGAAATTTCATGTCGATATAATATTTCATCGGCAGTTGTTGGGGTGTTTGAGTTGGGACCCCCCCCCCCCCCCCCCCCTCCCCCCCCCTCTGATTCCTCTTTTCCCTTCGGCCAATTCCGCTGAAAATTGTTTTCACAGACAGAAAGAATTAATTTTTATTTTTATAGAATCTGGAGGTCAGAAAACATGAAATTCCTTGGAAAACTCCGCATCAAATTTCTGACCGATTACATAACTTCCCGTATATTTCTTATAGCTGGGAAAATAAAATATTTTGTCTGTATGTCTGTGAACACGATAACCCCCGATAGAATGAATGTATCGACACGAAATTTTATATGTGTTCACAGAACCTTCTAAGGATGACGTATATTGATTTTCAGCCAAATCCGCCAAAGGGAAGGGAGGTATTAGGGGGGAGGCTTATCACAAAAACTTTAATAAGTGCCGATGTATTGAAATGTATTAGCTCGAAATATCATTGGTGAATTCAAAGCCCTGTGAAAGGACGATACGTATTAATTTTCAGCGGAATAAGCCGAGGGGGAGAGAGGGAGTCGACTCGAATACCCTAATAACCGCCGATGTAATGAATGTATCGGCACACAATTTAGTATAAGGATTTAGAAAACACACTGTACTTCCGCACCACGGTTGATTGGCTTTGCAGAGAAAGGGAAAACTGATTAATTCGTGGTGCGGAAGTGCATAGTCGGTGATACACCGACGACTTTTTTTAATACCATATAATTTAAACACTACTACATATATTATTTTCTAATATTGAAATAACTGGGAAGTATTTGACGAAAAAAAAAAAAAGAATTTCACCAGTTTTAAATGTAGCGCACTGGCTTACATACCTGCTTTGCGATATGAAGGTTATCAGATCGATTCCTGTAGATGCCGGTTATTTTTTCACCAATTTGTTCAGTAATAATAAATTATGGGAAATTGTGGATACATTAATAAAGAAAATGGCAAAAATCTGTAGAGATGAAGAAAAAAAATCAATTTTTGAAACATGTCTTAAATTATTTAAACTTTTTTATTATTTTATAGAGAGATCCCGTTCTCGTGACCGTGCTCACCGCCGTTCGCGAAGGGAGAGAAGCCGATCTCGAGAGAGAGAATATCGAGACCGGAGCCGAGAAAGGGACCGGGACAAGGAAAGGTAAGTCCATGACAAGTATAATGGATATCCAATTTTTAAATAGTCACAATTTTAATTAGGGCCGAATGGTCTAATAAATTTATACTTCGACCGAATGTATGCATCTCTATATGAATTTTCATTGTGTTTCGAAAATTTGAATATTTCTAGGTCCAGAAGTAAAGTAAACGCTCGAGATGAAATCCGGCCGAGACCCTTAGGTTTTTATCTGGGTTCTTAAAAAAATATTGAGCTTGCCGCCGTCCTTCGAATCTAAGGTATCTAAATCTGGATAGGCAGCATTTAGGACTCCCACTGTAGAGTCAGGGTCATGTCCACCAGAGCGACGAAATAGCGCTCTGGTAGTTAGCAATATGACCTCATAGTGGAGCCCGGGCATGAGTCAAAACATATATATTAATAGGTTTTTTTTAATCAAATATTGTAAATAAATAGCATCCGAATATATTTTTTTTTATTTATAAAAAATGGCACCTAACTGCTTTCATATTTGTCCTTATTAGTAGTGGCATCTGACATTTTTTAAAAATAATAATAGATGGCAAGTGATCTATCAATTTTGATAAAGATATGGACATTTTACAGATACACTCTGGAGTGCTACGCGAGAGAAAGGGAGAGGTCTCGAAGCAGAGACAGGGGCAGGGAGAAAGAGTTCCGGGAACGGAGTAGGGAAGAAAGGTACTAAAATATAAAATAACCTTCAATATATATTTGTTTTAAATATCTGAGACACCCGGCGTTCCCCAGAAAAAACTTCATAAAAATATATATAAAGAGGTTTTGTGCCACTAAAAAAAATCTACAATGTTTCTTCTATGGTTTCTATGTTGATCATGTAAAATATGCGGCCTTGCATTTAGTCGTTTTTTTATATTAAGAATACTCTGATGAACATAAGGTGTCATTATTATTTTAAACATTTTGAGATAGTTTCGTTTCTCCAAGTTAGGATTATCCTGATATCTTTGTTAAAATATTACAAGAAAATACATTTTCCCAATTAATTTCCTTGATATTATTAAAAATGTCTGCTTGGCGATGAGCACATCGTCTTTGTGAGAATGTTATTTACTTCTGTTTTTATTTTCCTTCCAACACAGGAACTGTATTGACGACTTGTCAAGAAAGAAAAAATAGCAAAACTCTTGTTTTTTTTTATCTGCATGAAATGTATGTAGTTTTATAATCTAAAAAATTGTATTCCATTTTGTTTGAAAAACGAAAGTTAATTTCAGTATCTTGAAAACTACAAAAATATTTCAAGGTTACCACCACTGTGTGTACGATATAATAAAAAGTGTGAGTTTGTCATGTTTATAATCGGTCTGAAAAACGGCCCTTTAGAGAAAAATTGCTCCTTCGAAGATGGGAAATCCTGTATAATTAAAGTTTTAGTTGAGTTAGTTATAGTTTAGAAGGCGCCTGATGATTATTCAAGTCGGTGAAACTAATTGAAATTTTGTAGTAAAAGGCTTTAAAAAAATATTTTATATTATCCTTAGATATTAATTTCTTTTGAATGCTATTCTCTGTACATATCTCTTCTTTTATCCCATACTCTGGCTCCTATAGACCTCTCTCTAGTCCTGAAGAAAGGCAACATCTAGAACAGGAAGACTAAAGTAATGAATGGCCTCATGATAACATTTATAAAGAAATGTGAAAACCGCCTTATATGATTTAATAGTATAGCTTAAGCCATAAAGAATTGTATTTTTTTAAATGTATTGTTATCGTAGAAACTTATATCTATTTGTGTTTAAAGATACTACGAGGACAGATTCAGGGAAAGAGACCGTGATCGGGACAGGGAACGTGAACGGGATAGAGAACGAGAATCTACAAGAAGAGATTCAGAACGAGATAGGGAGAGAGAAAGGGAACGTGCCGAGTCTTCTCATCGTACTACCAGGCACTAGGCAATATTTTTACCATACTTTTTCTAAACCTTCCATCAGTTCTGCGTTCTATAATCTTTATTTTATTTTTATTTATCTTCAATTTATTCATTAGCCATGGCCACGATTGTTAAGTATGTAAATTGCATTTTCTCTGTTTCCTTTAATTGAATTTATTTATATAAGCATTTTTTACAGTTCTTTTCGATCATGTAAAATTATAGGAGTAAAAAAAAAATGTTTAAACATTATGTATTCTAATTTATCTACCAGTTTATTATTTGAAAGCTCGATTTTGCTAATAAAGGTACCTCCATAGCACTGAAATAAAAAAAATAAAAAAAAAGTACTAATGGCTGCAGACACTATAAAAGAACCAATTATTGCTGGCTTTTAGTATTGTCTTAATATACTAATATTCTTAAACCTGTTCTGCTTCACTAAAAGGACAGACGGGAGGCTTAACTTTTATTCTTTCGGATAAGATTTGATAAGAACAAAATATGCATTCAAAATAATAAAATGTACTCTCCCGTCGGTTCCTTTAGTTGAAGCAGTGTAGGTTCTGTCGTATATTACATAATATCCTTTGGTCCATTTCACAAAAAGCCATCTGTCGGGTCTTGGTGTCTAAGCCTGAATTCGGATTTTGATATATATTTTTTCTCTGTTTTTAGGAATGTTTGATGGCGTGTGATTGGTGTCTTCAACTTTCCAAATGTTTTCACAATTTTTAATTGACAGTCTGCTGTAAACCTTAAAAAATTGATGTGTAGAGAAATAAATGTTATGTGAAAACATTTAATTTTAATTTTTTTAAGTTGGTGTTCGCTAAGGAATTGTCAAAATACGAAATTAAGAATAAAAAAATTCTGGACTGGAAGTGCTTCCTTTCTCAAGAATTGTTTGATCTAATAATTTGATCGTGTTCAAATAATTTGATGATGTTTGATCTAATAATTGGTTGTCTTCAACTTACCAAAATGTTTTCACAATTTTTAATTGACAGTGTGCTGTAAACCTTAAAAAATTGATGTGTAGAGAAATAAATGTTATGTGAAAACTTTTTATTTTAATTTTTTTAAGTGGGGAGTTTTTAAGTTTAAACACGTTCATGACTTTTAGTTTTAATAAAAATATGATTGTATATAAATTGTTGTTTAAATTGTTTCCCTCTTTTCGAAGTTGAGCCCATTTTTCAATAGAAAATTCATCTTTTTGATGATATGTATCTTTCCCCGCACAACACAGATTTTTGGAATTTACGAAGGTTGTTTACACATTCAACCTCATGAAATAAATACGCTACAATACAGTGCGGGCTAGAGCGTAGGGCTTTGGTCGCATGGTTTCACCATGGTTTGCGGGTTCGAATCCCGTTCGAGAGTGAGTTTTATTTCATAGATAAAACTCCCTCCCGGAGCCATGGTGTAAATAACTTGATAACACCTTTATAAGAGAATTGGCTAATATGGAATCGTACATACGGACAAAAAAAAAACTTTAAAAATAGTAGATAAAAAATGTGAGTGGGTGCAACTTTAATTAAACGCACTTTAAGCGTCTTTAGTAAAATCGTTTTATTTTCATATTGTGCTATAATCCCATGCGGGCATCATTAGGCATAGTTTTTAAAACAAAATCTAAAATGTGCGCTCAAAATTTCTAGTAATATAAATTCTTAAGTTATTTCGAAATTTTTAGATTACGTATTTTAGATTTTTAAATAATAACGAAGATTTTTCGTATAAAAACGTTGACTATGCCATGAAGTTCGTAGTTCATAAAATTACGTAATTTGTACAATTCAAAATAACTTAAGAATTTATATTACTTGAGATTTTGCTTGTTTGTTTTAGATTTTAAAGACAGTACCTGATATTATCTGAAAACGCGAAATATAGCACAATACGAGAATGAAACGTTTTTACCGGAGACCAAGAGGGCCTAAAAAAAGTATTTAATTAAAATTGCATCCACTCACATCGTATATTCAGGTCTCTCCTCGATCAACAATTACGAACATGAAGATAAAAAATTTATTTAGCAGGATGGGCAGCTGCGATACAAAAAAAATGAATAAATCACATATAATTCAGTATTCCTGGGATATAATGACAATTTTTATGAATTGGATTCAGAAATAAAGCGAAAATGTGTTCAAATTGATTCATTCTTAAGCTTTTTCATTTACTATTCTTAAATGATTTATAAAAACACATTTTTACAACTTGTTTAAGGCAACATACTCGACATCTGAAGAACACTCTTACTAAAATGTTTATTAACAAATAATGAATAATTGTATACATTTATATCATTAGCGAATACAATTTACTATATATGGTGCGGAGCTAAAATACTTGACGATTTTCACAATTAAATAACTTTTTTGAACATTTTGTTTTTAAACATTTCTATGATAATAATATAAATAGAAACATTTAATTTTGGATATCGTCAGATATATCTGCCCCATGAAAGGATAAAACACAAACAAAAATTCATTTAGTCACTTTATTTTCACAAAATGTCTATCAGTTTCACTGATTCGAGGCTTCCGAAACCTGAGTGTGGTTTCTGATTTCCCTCCCTGTAAACATGCTTTTACCATTGCAAACAAAAAAAAAAAAAAAAACACGTTAAGCCCCAGGTACCATTTTGATGATACTTTCCTGAAGACAATGATGAAATTAATTTTTGATTTAAATTATATGTAATGTTCTTCAATATTTAGCTTCCTTCGAAATTAGAAATGGACTATATAACTAAACCAATGTACAAGACATGTTCCTCCAGTAAACGTATAATGAAAACATACAAAATCAAATAATTAAAGCACAATTTATTATATAATTAATAGCACACATAACAAAAAGTCCAAAACACGAATAATTACAATGTTGAGGGAAGTCGAGGTTCTGTCGGGTAAATAAAAAATTCAGTATTTGGCCAATGTTTCGGAAACTATTTATTTCCGTCCATTGTTATCACCAAGACATACCACCTTCACCATACACATCCACTAGATTATAAGTAGATAATAAATAGTTTCCGAAACGTTCGTCAAAAACTAAGTTTTTATTTACAAGACAGAACCTCGACTTCCCTCAACATTGTAAAGATACTGTCAAAACTTTATCAATCACTACTAATTACATCAAGTATCTCACGTAATGAAAAAAATAATTTCAACAGTGTTTTCAAAAGAAAAATTTCCAAAAAAATTATGTTCATGACAACATTGTTTTAGCAGCGGTAACTAGAAACTTTTTTAAGTAAAAAGAGTAAGGATTCATATTATCTACAAGATTTTTCAATGTTGAATATCATAAATTCCCCTTGATGATCGATTTGTCTGTTATCGCTCGAAATGGAACAACCTGTTTAAATGGAGTGAAAATGGTATCAATTGTGTAAGAATAAAGTGGAAAAGTTATTATTTGTTTTGACATTTCATACAGCGATTCTGGATATCATCCTGAAATTCGGATTTAGAAATTTTTGGTTGGACTTCATCATTTGACACTGGTCATTTTATTAAAAACCTGAAACAACAAAACACTGTAAAAATAATGAAGCATATAGATAAAAAATAAATAAATAAATGTAAACATAGAAAAGTACTTCTTAATGTTTTTTTTTTTAAATTCTGTCGGCAGAACAAAACACCCAGTATTTTATATAATAACTTTTTTTAATCAAAGTTGGACCCCAGCTAATGTTCTTCACCTCGAAAATCTTTGATTATGATGAAGTCATATATCGAGAAAATAAGTTACTTCCGATTTCAGAAACATATATCGTCGTACTTGACTTAGAACGACCCATTTTCCAGCGCTCCCAGAGGTCAATACGAATCCATTTAAATAAAAATCATAAAATCGAAAATTTCAGATGTCATGCATATAGAACGACGATATGCTAAAAACATGTGTACCATACAACCCCCGTAGAAAATTAGATTTGTGACGCCTGAGGTTAGAGATATTTTTTAAACACTTAATTTTCACAAATTTTAATAGACATTTAAAAGCAGAATTCAAGGAAAACAAATTTCGTTTCACAATGCTCACCTTGAAATATTGTCAGTGGACATTTTAAATTGACACAGTTTTGTATGGGATCTTCGACTTACGGAACATTTAAAAGGCATGTAAAGAGTTAAAAACTAAAATCTTACCTTCGAAATGTCAACTCCAGTGAGTGCATTAACTGCCGGCGGGATTTGACCGACTAGTCTGTTGACTTCGCCTGTGAGAGTATCGTTACCTCCTAACATAACAATTTCGTCCGTTTTCGCAAGAGGAGCGCTAACTTCTGCAGCAATCTGAAATTTTTGGTTTTCTAATTAAAAAAAAAAAATACATAAATTAAAAATCTCTATACTAAGGTAAATTAGTATAGAAAATTTTATACTCAGGATATATAAAACAAGTAAATAAATATTGCCTTCAACCGACTAACTCCCGACTAATTTTTCATCAGACGCATACGAAATGAGATGTTTTTTTAAAAAGAACGTGGTTTTTTTGACTATCTTTTGAAGGAGGCACATTTGCGGAATCGGGGGGAGGGGGTGTACTTCCGTATCGGCCGCAATTTTAAATAAGTATTTCAGCCTCTCTAATTACATTTTTCCGGAGAGTTTGAAATTCATGTTAATACAATTACAATAATTTTTATTTAGCAAAGAAAAATAAAAGATAAACGGGCGGGTCCAAGGAAGTTTAGGCTTATCAAATTTTCTTATGGACCCTAATGTCCAATATTCTTTAATTTACAAGAAATTTTGGGGATTGAAGAAAATGTGTAAGTTGGTGCCGCAATCAAGATTTGTTTATTCAGGTTATGTTATTATTTATTCAGATTACCTGAGGTATGTTCTATAGTTTAGTTTATTCAAGATTGTAGTGATTTGTTACAAATATTAAGTACATCAGGAGAACCTGAACTACTTCACTGAAAACATCGACGAGAGGGTTAGAGGGTGTAAGTTTATTTATTGGAGGGCGCATATGGAAGATTGATGCTATCGCCAAGCCTACCTAAACTTTCATACTAGCTCACCCTTTTTTCTTTTACCAAATAAAAGTTATTGTAATTCTAACCAATTGTATAAACATAAATTTCAAACCCTACTGTACAAATCCATTTTCGGATCCATTTGTATGGATGTTTTTTCTTTATATGGCCTGAAATGTTGTCACTCTTAATAGTGTTTAAGTTAAAAAATTGTATAAATGTATCCCTACCTTAGGAAGTGCATCAAGAACAAGTGACATGATAGCAGCGTCTCCATACTCCTTATATACCATTGCTTTCATTTTCATCCTCTCTGCATCTGCTTTGCCGATATTTTCGATGACATGAGCCTCAGCAAATCCGATTTTCTTAATTTTTTCTCCTTCTGCTTTTGCTGCTTCAACTGCTTGAGTCCTGAAATTAAGAACATACAATAAATTCACACTGAAATGTATGCAGTGTGTCCTAAATAAGACGGCTAACATTGCGTTATCTCACAAACCGCGACAGATGTAAAACTGGTGTCCTTGGAGTTCTGAATCCAGATATAAAATGTCGTTTCGAAATATTCATTCTATTGTGATTTATTGTCTTCAGAGACACATATACATGAATTTTACATTTTTTGTGTTAACTAATAACTATCATCTTAAGTCGCATCCCCTAATTTTTAATTAATTTTTTTCATACTATAGTAATTTAATTGAACTGTGTAGAAAAAGCCAACATATACACATTGTGTGCATATACATTTATATTTATAGAAAATGTGTATACTTCTATATTTATAAAAAATTTCAGTAGCAATTAATTTTTAATTTTACAATATTTTATTTGTTCAACTAATTTTTTCGTAAAATAGAAGCAATCGTGTAATAGTTGTTAGTTGGGGGGTACTTTGTAAATTGAGAGTAGCATGAAATGTTTTTATATATTCCATTTTTTTTTATTGGATACAGATATTGTAAAATTATTTTTATAAACGCTTTTATTCACTTGTGCTTTTGGTCCATCTTCTTTTTTACAAATTTTCTTGTGGACCACTTGAATAGATGCTTTATGGATTCGCCGTCCTGAGTCCTGGCAACTCTACGCGACTGGATCTGATGTCCTGCAATTTCCTCCTTCTTCGGGGTCTTCCTGGATCGTTCTAAGAACGGACACAGACTTCTGGACAAACGTGGATAGATATTCTTCCAGGACAGGCAGACATGAACACTTCGGGACAGACGAACGTGCAACACCAGCTAGACCAGTTTTCTCCCCTCCTTCCATGCTGAAGCCTTCTCGATTCAAAATCCATAATATAATTCAATTTATTACTTAATTATTTTTTTAATGTATTTACTAATATCCAGGTGCCCCCAATTACAGACGGTTACAATATATATATATATATATATATATATATATATATATATATATATATATATTATATATACTTATATAATACTTATGTACATCCGGTATATTCACATGTATCTTATTTTAGTCACTGCTGATTGCAACTATTTTACCGAAAAATGAGTTGGACAAATAAAATATTGTAAAATAAAAAATTAAATGCTACTGAAATTTCATTCCTTCCTTCTTTTCCAGTGAACACACACATGATGTTTACACATAACTGTGAGAATACTAATTGGACTCACAGTTTTAGTTATTTATTTATAAACTGGGGTATCGGCAAACAAAATTTTGGTGAAAACTCAAAACAGAATTTTTGATCGATTTCACAACTTCTCATATTACTACAAACCTCCAAATGAAATGTGTTATCTAACCTTTTGCCTTCTGCAATAGTTTGAAGTCTGTAGCTCTCGGCTTCAGCTGGAAATCTTACAGTTGAATTCAACTCCAGTTCCTTCCTGAAAACTTCTTGTTCCTCAACTTCAATCTGCTTTCGTCTTTCAACAACATCGATTTGAATTTCTTCATTTCGAATTTGCTGTTTGAGTTTGGCTGCCTGAAGTTCATAAGCCAACTGGGCTTCCGCTTTCTACAACCAAAAAATTGTCCTGTAGTCACCAACCGTTCGTTTTGTTAAAACGTCGTCGGCGAATCACCGGCAATGTACTTCCCTAACACGAATTAATCAAATAAGTTTTCGCTCTCTCTCCAAAACCAATCGACAGTGCTAATTGTCAATAGTTGACATACAAATGAATTCTCATTGTTGAAGTGTTTGATGATCCGAAGTTAGCGACACTGCGGGATTGTTGGGAGTTTCTGTTATAGCTTGTGTTCCACGTTTTTAACGTTTGTTCTTTTGTCATGTTCAATGTTTAATTATAATGTATCATAAAACAGTATTGTTTTATTTAATTACAAACCAACACTCATACTAAATTTTGTATCGATATATTCATTAGATCGGCAGTTAATAGGGTTTTTGACAGAGTCGTGCCCCCCTTCTCTACCCCCTTCCCTTCTGTTGATTCCGCGAAAGATAGGTGTCGTCCTTATGGCGTTTTAAATTTACATAAGAAATTCCGTGACAATACATTCATAAAGACAGTAATTAGACTTGTGAAAAGTGCTTTATTTTGGCCCAGAACAAACGCAACGTAGGTTATGTATTTCTTGTCCGCTCAATTCCCCCCCCTCCCCTTAAAACAATGATTATAACAAGAAAAACAAGGCGAACTAGGATGCCATTATTATATTTAGAATTAAATTACAGTTAGCTATTATGAATCATTCCCGGGCTTTAACTACAAAGTCATATCGCCTACTACCAGAACGCTCTTTCGCCACTCTGGTGGGCATGAGCCCGACTTCACTACGGAAGTCCTGAGTTTTGCCTACCCTAAAGTTTTATTCACCTAGAGTGGGGTCTTTAACGAGTATCTGACATCGTACAGGCTCGGGACTATCACTTAACGTCCCATCCGAAGGCGGCATGCTCAAGGTTTTTTCACCTCCCAGATAAAAACCTAAGGACCTCGGCCGGGTTTTGATCCCGCGATCTTGAGCTCAGTAAGCAAGCACGCATACTACTGAGCTATCGGCGCCCCCCTGAACAATTATAAATTATGCCATTAGCGTAATTATCATAAAATGTTACATTGTCTATATACAGGATCTTTCGCAACTCTTCAACCAGGATCTAACACTCGAATCCAAAATATTATACAATAAATTGTTCGTTCACGACTTAAGTCTACTGATCAGCTTACGTGTAGCATACATTTTTGATAATATGACCACAACCTGATCTATAACAAATTATTTCAAAATATACTATATATTGTATTGTTACAATATCAATAAATAGCAGTGTGAAACATTAATAACTCAAAATTTTAATTTCTGAATTCAAGTCGTTCTTCCGCAGAGTTAAACCATAAACCTTACCACAGTGTTTATTTCTTTGTCGAAATTCGCTTTCTGAAGTTTGAACATTCGTGAGTTATCCTCTATTTTGGTATCTGTGTTGTATTTAATGTCCATTGCCGTTTTTTCACATTCTGCTTCCTAAAAAATAGAAAAGTTTTTACGATTAGATATTATTTTGAACTTGTACTAATAGCAGCAAAATATCTTGGGATTACCCAGGAGAAAAACTATAAAGCATCCAGCGACTGTTTTAAAATGAATTGCCAGAATAAAAAACATGTTGAGTGAATCACCGGCGATGTGCTTCTATAGCTTGAATTATTTGTAATCAATGAATGAATTATTGTAGAGAGATATATTGGTAGGGCTGGTGTGTACACCCAGGAACCTAAGCATCCAATGCTCTTATCCCTTCCCTGTTAGCTCAACTGTGGGAGTCCTAAATGTCTTTAGTATCTGACAAAGCACAGCCTTGGGACCATCGCTAAAGGTCCCAACACAAAAACATGAACTTTTTTCTTTAGTTTTTGTATTTAGGGGGTCGAAAAACATAAAATTCAGGTGAAAAATCAACATTTTTTGACCGAATCCATAACCTCCCAAACCAGATATAGCCGCGAAAGTAAAATACGCATACTCGTAAGCTGATGTTTACAGAAATCCCCTTGAAAAAGGAAAAATGTAATATTCGGCTATTTATTGGCACCCATCACAATGCACATTGGTTTTACACAGTTCAAACCTAAACTTTCATTAAAATATAAGCTGATTTCACCTTGATGCCAGCATCCCTGTTGGCCTGTGCTACACCAATGTCTGCATCCCTCTTGACGGCAGCTGTCTGTGCCTTCCCCAGTGATGAGAGGTATTGAACATCATCATAAACATCCTTGATAGTAAAAGACAGAATCTCTATACCCATCCGGCCTACGTCTGGTGCAGCCACCTCCCTCACCAGGGCTGCGAACTGGTCCCGGTCCTTGTACACCTCTTCTACAGTCAGGGTGCCTGGAAAATATAGGATCGTGTAAGTAGAAGCAACGGATAACCCAAGAACCGTGTGCCCAGATGAGAAGCATTGACTCTGGACCACCTCCTTCATAAGGCTGCGAACTGGTCCCGGTTCCTGTACATCTATTGACATAGCATGAGTGGCTGGGAGAGACAATAGAATGGGAAGTGCGCCAATAACAATAAGTGAACTAGGACATACCTAATATGGCGCGAAGGTGTCCTTCGAGCGTTTGGAGGATGGTAGATTTAATTTCTTTGACACTTTTCCCCAAAAACTGTTCCGAAGCGGTTTGTAGAAGTTCATCGGCTTTCATAATTTTGCATTGAGCTACTCCTGTGACAGTCAGTGGCACGCCTTGCGATGTTTCCACCATTTCACACATAGGATTCAGTGTCATCACCTGAAAATTCAACAGAAATAAATTATAGAAGTGAAGTATAAAAAGTTGAATTTTGATTCTGGGGGTTAATTTCAGGGGTGAATTGGGAAATGGAAGAAAAAAATGTTTTTAAGGGCATCGTGTAGGGTGTCAAATGAAAGCTTATTGAAGCACGAATTCAACAATATAATATATGATGTATTTTTTTTCATGAATTTTATAAACATTTTTCGGGAAAAACGCTTAGAAATTGCTGACCCCCACCCTTATCACCGAAAGTTTAAATATTGTCTATTTCACAAAATATATAAAATATATGGGAGTACTTTCGGTATTGCTGAAGTTGAACTTCCATTTAGTATTTGTTAAGTCGTGGCTGAAGATGGTAGCAATACCGAAATTACTCCCATATATTTTATATATCTTGTGAAATAGACAATATTTAAAAAATATTCATGTTTTCTTTATAATTTATTGAGAATTAGGTGTAAATTGAGCCAAAACTATCAGGATTGAAAAATTCTAGAGCGATCAATTGTTATAAACAATTTACTTTTTTATTTCCTTATAACTGCTGAACCATTGGTTTAACTATTAATAATTTATCGTAGAAATAAAATACGTTGTCTTCCCACTGTTTTATTTTTATCCAGAACCGGTTTTTAACACAACAGCGTCATCAGTGGTACATCCCCAACGGTACTGGCTCAGTTCTTCTTTAACCACTACGCTGTGTGGGTGAGATGTACCACTGATGATGAAGCTGTTGCGTTGAAAACCGGTTCTGGTCAAAAATAAAACAGTGGGAAGATGTCTTTTATTTCTATGAGAAATCTGAAATGGAAGAAAAAAATGCTTTTAAAGGCATTGTGTAAGGTGTCAAATGTAAGCTCATGAAGCACGAATTCAAAAATATATATGATGTATTTTTTTATGAATGTTTTTAAACATTTTTCGGGAAAAACACTTAAAAATTGCTGTCCCCACCCTAATCACAAAAAGGATCGCTCAGAAAAATGGATCGCCATTGGTTTAACTATTAATAATTTAAGTGGGGGGCTGATGGCAAGGAACACTAATTGTGCAAGTATAGTTTGCACTTGACCGATTTTTCAAATGGAGTGGATATAAAATCGTTATAGGACAAAAGTTGTGGAGGAATTCCCGAAAGAAAAAAAACGTACTCTGATCAAAAACGTACATCAGTAGATGCCCCCACAACTTTGTTTCGGGTCAAACTCTAGATGAATTTATGAATAATCTATTTATTATTTAATTATTTCAATTAATTTGATTACCTCTAGTGATAGATACTGTACATCGGTGACAAGCCACCACGCCCAGGCCCATCCTCCAACGATGGTCTTCTTCTTGGTAGAACCCCAGCAGCCACCTGAAACACAGAAAGACAAATAAAGGTGCAAACAGTTGTATCCATTGAGTGTTTATAGTTGATAGAAATATTTCCGTAAGGGATAATCGTACATACAAATGGTTTTCACTACTAATTTCAGGAAAAAAAATCCTTGAAAAAGACTTCTGGAATGAAAGAAAGATACGAGTATACTGGGTAGGACGGTATGAACACCGAGACCTTAGATTTCAATGCTCTTTCTTATCCCTGGAAGCTAGAGTGTGGGAGTCCTAAATTTTGCCTACCCAGGAGGGGTCTTTAACGAGTACCTGACCCGGCACAGGCTGGGGACCACCACTAACGTCCCTTCCAAAGTGTTGTTACCTCTCAGATAAAAATTCTAAGGGAACCAGCTGGCATCTCCTTTAACAATACTTACTATTCTGATGATACCAGGAAGAAAAAAGATTTTGGAATCACAAAGCACTGCTCATTTTTTTTTTTTAATACAACTCAAAGGAATTAATTTTTTAATGGCCTTCCCCACTACTTGAAAAGATATTGTACTATAAAAAACATTTAAAATTAGACTAAAAATGTTAATGTTAGGGGAAACCCTCTATTTGGAAACGGATTTTTTTCTAATTGTTCAAAAAGGATAAAAAAAATACCAACTCTGATTCCTAAGGCTGGCTCCAATGAGATACAGTAGAACCTCTTTAAGTCGAACCTCGATAAGTCGAAAACCTCCCAAACTCGAAAAAAAGTTTAGTTCCTTTCCCTTCAAGCTTCAAAACCTCCATTACCTACTCGAAATATCAACCCTCTATTAGTCGAAATAATCAGTGAGTCCCTACAAGCCATTTTGGTACATATTTTCCCACTATAAGTCGAAAAAATAAATTGGACCTCTGTATGTCGAACATAGCAATGTTTTATTTTACAACCTTTACAAATCGATTATTTGAAACTTATTACCTCTATAGCTCGAAGAAAAATAAGTTACCGACTTTAAGAATTTGCCGACAATGTACACCATTGTTTCTTAGAAAACAATTTAGGAGTATACAATAAATAGGATTACCAATTATCTAAAGCAAAAAATAATTACTGACTTTTTTTAATACCTACATATACTACGTATTTTTTATTTTAAGGATGTTTTGAAATAATGTTGATTTATAATAAATATAAATATGTTTGTTACCTCTGTAACTTGAATTTTTATTTATTTCACCTCTCTAACTCAAAATTAGCTAGAATGAATCTTAACCTCTACAAGTCGAATCAAAATCCGCCTAAGTCGAAATCCTCCATAAGTCAAAAACGCTATAACTCGAATTTTTTGGCGTCTCCCTTGATCTTCGACTTACAGATGTTCTACTGTAGTTCTCGTCTTCCTATAAGTCTCTCACTCCATTTGACAGATTGTCACTCTTCTGTTTCATCAGTCCAGTTTTTTACAGTTCATATACAAGTCATTATTGTATCATGTTTCACATTATTATTCATACTTATTTTTCTAATTTTTTAATTTTTTTTTCTCTTCATTATTTTTTCACTAGTTTATTATATTGTTTTACTCATTGCCTGTTTTTAACATTTAATATTTATTCCTAGAGACCTCTTTTCTTTTATATTTATTCTTCTCAACTGGTTGATATTTGTATACTCTTGTTTATTTTTTAGGTTATTATTCTTAGGGGACGAATGTCCCAGAATAAAGATTATTTTTGATTTCATGGTTTAACGGAATTAAATGTAATTATACCCAAAATTACTACCCTACTGAGAAACGCCGGGTAAACTTGCTAGTTTAAAATAAAATTTGTGCCATAAAAAAAAAAATCATATTTTGCAGTGTAGTGAAAAGCGAATGATGGAAACTGCTGAGTTGTAGTGTAGTTGGCAGTTAATGGAATGGCTACCAGAGGAGGTAGACTTCTATCCGGAGCTAGGATCGCTTTTTCTTACGGTCCTAGCTACACCTTCATACTCCTTCTACGACTTCTGGTCTTCCTAAGTCGGCGGGACATCGAGGATTCTGAAGACAGAGTCAGGGATATCGTCCCAGACCAACTCAGACATCGCTACGATTTTATAATAGTTGGTGGTGGTTCGGCTGGGGCAGTCCTCGCCAATAGACTGTCGGAAATACCTCATTTTACCGTAAGTAAATTTTAAGATTAATAAGAAAATAATATAAGAAAATAATGAAGGTTCCGTAACCCAGACAAACACAAATACTGAACTGTAAGGTAAGCCTATGGATGCATATTTTTAAAAAATGTCCACTTTCCCAATGAAATCATTGCTGTGATTTGATCCAAAACAATGTAAGGACATTTTTCTAATGTTCCATTATTTATTTAAAAAAATAATAATAACATAAAATGAGGCCTTAACAGGACTTTCTTATACCAACCACACAGATCACACTCCCTCCCCCTTCTCAAATTCATTTTATACTGGTGTTACTGGGGATATGTTAGTAGGCCAGTTGTACTTTAACAGTTGTGCTGTGTGGGTGGGATGAACCACTGATGATGACGCTGTTACGTTGAAAACCGGTTCAGCAAAATAAAACAGTGGGAAGACAACGTCTTTTATTTCTATGAGATATGTTAGTAACGTACTGGCGTCAGCGGGTTTTTTTTGTCTCATTTAACAGCCTGAATCTGAAGGCGACTTTCATATATTCAGTAATGCCAGTATGAAATGATTTGAGAGGAGCGAGGTGGAGTGAGAGTGATCTGAGTAGAGCGTCATTTATTCACGAGCTCACGAAATTCGAATCAGACAGAGACATCATCGTGAAAATGGTCAAAACCGAGAATATCCGTTGAAAACTCTATCTTAGATATTCACACGATATTACTATAGGTATAAGTAATATATATACAATATATAATAGGTATAAGAAAAAACATGTAAAACTGTAAAGCGGCCCGCACACAGACAATAGTATTGTCAATATACACATGCCAATACTATTGTCAATATCTTCTAAGTTGAGAAACGCGGACATATTGTGGAAACTTGTAATAAATAAATAAAACAAACTTATTTTTGAAATATTGTCTATTCCACTAAAGATATATATACATATATAACTACCGGTTTCGGCTTTATACCATCGTCAGGTCTAGTTATGAACTAAGTCAGTTTGCAGAGAGCGACCCTTCAAATACATCTCAGGTCAAAGGGTGCTATTAAAACTTGGGAGTCCCCCGGCTGTACCGTTAGCTAACTCATGAAATATTTCTTAACAAAACCTAGTTCTGAATTTACATAAACCAATGTCACTAGACTAATACTCTTTTAAGACGCCAAGACACAAATATGAGAGATGCAATCAGCGTAGAAGATAAATTGGCGATTACTCTACGGTACTTAGCGACCGGTCGGAACAATGAAGATCTCAAGTTTTCGGCAATGATGGGACCAAGACGATAAGTTACGCAGTGATAGAAACTTGTAGAAGGTAATTCAAAAGCAGGTTGTTTTTTCAAGACACAAAAGATGATTGACTCATGAATCGACTCTCTCAGTAACTTTAACCGCTAAAATTAAAAAAAAAAAACTTGCATATAAAGCTAGTTCTAACCCCAGGAAATTTTCATTTCGACTAAGTATTGAAAAAATTATTGATAAACCACCGCACATGAACAATAATATTGTCAACATCCCCAACACTTTCGAGTATTGATGTTTGAAAATAAAAAAATTTAAATTTTTGTCAATACATATTTTTTTCATCAATACTTACCCGCACACGAACAATAGTATTGTCAATACTTTTCTGTATTGACAATACTATTGTCCTTGTGCGGGCCCCTTTAGAATGTACTCTTCAATATTAAAAAAGTTTATTTTAATGTCTTAAAAAAATCAAAATAGTTTATTTTTTTTGCTTACCCCCAGCTTCACCTATGAAGTATAGGGGAAGTTATGTAAAATTTCATTTTTTTCTGAGCATGTGATTCCGAAAATGAAAAAGTTGTAGGTAAAACACCAAGAGTGAATTAATCAATTAAGTTTTCGCTCTTCCTCTGAAGCCAATCTACTCATTTGGCTGAAAATCAATAGGATTATGAATTATGAGATTCTGGATACACATATAAAAGTTGAGGGCGCCGGTAGCTCAGTAGTATGCGTGCTTGCATTCTGAGCTCAAGAACGTGGGCTCGAAACGCGACCGAGGCCCTTAGTTTATTTTATCTGGGAGGTAAAATAAACTTAAGCACGCCGTCCTCCGGATGGGACGTTAAGCGATGGTCCCGAGCCTGTACGATGTCAGTTACTCGTTAAAGATCCCTCTCCTAGGTGAATAAAAATTTAGGGTAGGCAAAATTTAGGACTCCCGCAGTAGAGTCGGGCTCATGTCCACCAGAGTGACGAAAGAGCGGACTGGTAGTAGGAGATATGACCTCGTAGTTAAAGCCCGGGCATGAGTCATAAAACCTAACCTAACATATAAAAGTTCTTATCGATAAATTCATTTTATAGGATGCTTTCACAGACATGCAGACAAACACAGAGACAAGACTTTTTTTTTTTTAAATCAGGGATTCGGAAAAGATGAAATTCCAGTGAAACCGGTTACATACCTTCCCCAATACTTCGACAAAAATTTCGTAAAAAAAGTTAAAAAAATGTCATGTCTGTCCAAGTGTCTGTGAACACAATGACTCTAGATAGAAAAAAGTATCAACACCAAATATATATGTGTATCCAGAGCCCCATGAGGATGACACACATTTTCAACCTAATCGGTAGATATATTCAGAGGAAGAGCGAAATTCAATTAATTCGCGCTGGGGACGTAAATTGTTTCATTGTCTGTGTCTCACCGTGGTCGGTGAAACACCGGAAAGTACTTCCCAATCTGGAAACTTAGTTCCGGACATGTTTTTTGAAACATTTTGTAATTTCATTTTGGTACCAGGAAATTTTGTAAAACCTAGTTCTAGTTATACATAGGGTGTTGCATCCACAAACTAGCTTCGCCCCTTCGTACTTGCCAGGAAGTAATTTGCAATTAAAAAGTTCACCTGTGATACCCAGCTTTGCGAAATCAATTTAATAATAAAAAAAAAAAAGTGCCATCAAATATTATGCAACAAACTGAATATTATATATATTGATGAATATATTAAGAATAATCAACCCTTCAACTTCTGAACCGGTCAAGATAATTTCATGGAAAACTTTTATTACATTCCCAGATATACGTAGGAGGGAAGTTATGTAATTGCTCAACAACTTGATGTGAATTAAAATTATAAATCATTTTAAAAAACAAGAAAAAACACAATACTCGGACACAATTTTTTGATGCGTTTGCTCAATTTGTGAGAAAATGGTGAGTCGTATCGAAAAATTGGTCTCATTCATTGAGTGATCTATTTTTTTTATTTTTTTTTATTTTTTTGTCAGGTATTACTGATTGAAGCTGGCGGAGAAGAACCAGTACTTTCGGATCTTCCTATTTTTTACTCAGCGTTACAAAAAACGCCAATAGACTGGCAGTACAGAACGGAACCATCAGACCGAGCTAATCTAGGCATGAAGGAACGGCGGTCGAGTTGGCCCCGGGGTAAAGTCTTAGGAGGATCTAGCGTTATTAACGCCATGCTCTACATCAGGGGGAATCCGAAGGATTACGATGAATGGGAAGCAGCTGGAAATCCAGGTAAGATAAGACTTGGGACAGGAAGGAAATACGTTCCAATGGTTTTCTGTGTACTCCTGACTTGACTCAGGTCTTGAGGTCAACCAAGAAACCAAGAAGAAAGGCCTTAAGCACCACGACCACTTTTGTTGACTTCTTAACTACCTAAAAACGCCCAAGAAGACAGTCAAGCCTCCTGACTTGAAAGAAATACGATTGGACGAGCGGAAGTACTATAGAGAAAGGAGAGTTAGTATTTAATTACTAGACTACTATAGTTTGGTTCCAGTCTGTTAAATAAGGTTGTCCACAAGATTCAGACTTGGACCTTTCACTCACTCACTCCACAATAGAGAACATCTTAACTGAACTTACATTGGGAGCTGAATATGGGACTCGACTTAAAGTGACCGACCCGAAAGACTGTTTTTCACGCAGTTTAAAAAAAACATTTCTGTACAGTGCCCAACATGAATAAACTACAGATTTGCCATTCTTTAGTCAGAAAGGCGATAAGTCTTTTTTATTTATTTTTGGTTCTGGAGGTCAGAAAACATGACATTTTGGTTAAAATCCAACATCGAATTGTTGACTAATAATTTCCCCTACTACCTACGAATGGTTGAAAAAAAAAAGATTTCGATTTTTTTCATGATTACATAAGTTTCCTTATCGGAAAGTAAAATTTGATTACTTTATTCTTACTCAGTTATTTCCCTAATTTTATTATTTTTCGTTATACAGACGGACTCTCGGTATACGAGTTTCATTTTACGGTTTTTAACCTACGAATCCCAAACAAAACAGGTTTAGATCATTCTGAGATAGCAGTTGTCCGTCCTATTGATATTCTCATCCGACTACATATTCATAATAGCGATGTTACGTTACGCAATTCTCATTAATTATGAATGTAAATGAAATAACATAAAAAAGTGAAACCCTGGTCACAATGTCTAGATTCCCAGCAATAATGCAAATGAAGAAGCGAAAAAACATGTAATGCGGTTACTGAAAAATGGCGGATTTATGGAAAGGAAGACTTTCTACCCTAGATCGGACTGACTAAATTTTCTGTTATCACAATAGAAGAGGAATAGAAGAGGAAGCAGGGTCAGGTCTTTTTTTATGAAAAAAAAAAAAAGCGTTGAATAGAAAAGAAGAGACGGTTAACATTTTTTAAACAAAAAAACACAGTTTTTCCTGATATCTTTCCAACAGAGGTCATATCCCAAAACTTAATGTACAAAACATTTTCTCCATTAAATTTTTTACTAATGGGTCTTCTCCTCTTAATTATTTACTTTCTTATACCTTTAGTATAAGAAAGTATTGTAATCGAGAGTAAATCGAGTTTTCAAGAGAACTACACGTTTCAAGGTCCCCTGAACACGTTTTCATAATCTCCGCGATGATGTAGGTATGTGTGTATCTGACTGGAGCTTTGTGAGCGCTCCAACTCAGAGCTGTCAACTTCCTGCAGCTGTCAACTTGAAATTTGAAATGAAAGCCCGGAATAGAATAGCCCGGTTTGCGAGATACATGTCTAAAAAGTTGTTTTGAAACCCATTTGTTTAAAGGTTTGCTGATTTAGGCGAAAATGGTTAGTTCTATCGAAAAATTGGTTCTTACCGAAAATGTTCCTTACTAAATTTCCGATCGCCTGCGTCATGAGATTTGAGATAGGCCCAATACTAACGATGTTAGAGCTCCTCAAATACAGTAAATTATTGTAGGAAATATTTCAATTAACGCATAGCAACGAAGTTTAGAATATCTTTTTATTATTGGTAGTTTTTTTTTGTGAAAAATAATAACAAATAAAGGAAAAATAAAATTACTCTCTCTCCCTCAAATTAATTTCATACTGACATTACGGGGTGTATGAAAGTCGCTCTCAGAATCTTGAACAACTCAATATATTCCGTCAGGATTTAAAAAAATCATTATTGCAAAGTCATGTCATCAGCAACAAAACGTTGCATAATTAAAAGTAAGAAATATCTAAAAAAGTATATTAAAATGCTTTTTAATCAGTTTTGGTAATTACATTGAATCTTGGATTAGGACTATGAACGTAGATTTGAAGTGGAAGAAAACATTCAGTTTTATTTGCTATATTAGTATATACTAATAAAAGAGAAACTTCCGGTTCCCGGACGAGGTTGTTAGGCCGTCCAATTTTACTTGTAATTTGGTCAATTTGAAAAAATATATATTAATTGTTTTTTTTGTTTTTTTTCTTCGTATTGCGGTGGCACACTGGCCACATCTCCAATAACGGCTACATTCAGTTGATGTACATCTGATATTCATTGCGGTGATGTGACGTAGAACAAAACTTGAGGACTTTATTTATTACTTCGCGAGATATACGAAGTATGGGGAAATTATGTAATTTTTCTAGTTATTATGTCTCATGCCCCGGTTTTAGCTACGAGGTCATATCGCCTACTACCAGAGCGTTCTTTCGTCACTCTGGTGGACATGAGCCCGACTCTACTATGAGAGTCGTAAATTTCGCCTATTCTAATTTTTTATTCAACTAGGGGTCTTATAATCAACACAAATTAGAATTATTATATATATATATATATATATATATATATATATATATATATATATATATATATATATATATATATATATAAATATTTGCTTTATTTAGCTTTATTTATATACTATTAGGGTTCCGCCGGTTGAAAATTAAAAAAAGACGATATAGCAACCAAACCATTGGAGCTGGAAGGTTGCGGTTTTTTTCTGAAATGTCCAGAAATATGGCCCAATGCCAGGAAAATTATAATTGACATCACCAGAATTCCTTTGTGGAGGTGAAAATTAGAGAGTCGGAAAAACAAAATATTTTCTGACACTAATTTCATGTTTACCCCCACCCCCTAATCCCCCCCTTCTCTTTGGCTGAAAATCGGAGTTATCCTGTTCACAGACAGACTTTTTTTTTTCATATTAGGAGTCAGGGGTTTGGAAGACATGAATTTTAGGTGAAAACTCAACATGACTTTTTTGCATATTACAACAATAATATTCGGTAAATCTCTTAACTTAGGGATTAGTCAATGATTACATTGCGACCTAGGTTTTCCTTTTTAGAATAGTTAATACAACAATAATATTCGGTAAATCTCTTAACTTAGGGATTAGTCAATGATTACATTGCGACCTAGGTTTTCCTTTTTAGAATAGATAATACAACAATTATATTCGGTAAATCTCTTAACTAAATAACGCTTATTATCAGGCATGAATAAAATTATTGAATAGTTGTTTTGATTTATATCCACTTAAATTGGACCTAAGGTGAAACGTTTTTGAAAAAAACATTGAGTGAGCTTCAAGCTACCCCAGGGGCTTCTTTTGACCGAGCTAGGCTAAAATTGAAACAATGGTATAGTAGTTACGCCATGTTGAAAATGCATAGAATCTACTAATTTTTTAATGAAAACTTTGTACGATTTTGTAACTTGCCCTTTTCTGAAGAGTACTACTACCCCTAAGAAATTGATTGTCTATTAAATATATTGATATGGTAGTCATAACTCCAAAAGGACAAACTTATACACACCAATGACCGCACATCCGTCTCGGCTTGTTTAATCAAGATTTTTTTTTTTTTTTTCTAGGGTGGCGCTATGAGGAGGTGTTACCCTACTTCAAAAAATCTGAAAAAAATCAGGTTCGAGGTTTGATGGGGGACAGCAACCACGGAGAAGATGGATACCTGCCAGTGGACGAACTACGGTACTATTCCCCGATCACGGAGGCATTCCTGAAGGCAGGACAAGAGATCGGGTATGGAGTTCATGATGTGAACGGAGGCAATCAGATTGGGTTTACACGCTCTCACTGCACCATGAGCAGAGGTAATGAACAATAATTATTAACTAAGGTTGGTCTATGAACAAATTTCTGGTAAAATAACAAACAAGTAAAAAAAAATTGAAACATATAGGTTGAATAATTGCGGAGTTATTCACTGTCAAAATTGGACTTACAAAAATCCCATTCTGAGAAAATCGAAGTACATACAAGGTAGGGCTAATGTTTTTGAGACTCGGAAATAAGAAAAATTGGAAAAATCCGGGGAAAATGTTTTTTGGGGTTTAAAAAAAAACTAGAAAAATTACGTTCCAATTAAATTAATATAATAAATGTCTGTAAAACAGACAATAACGTTCCGTTTCTGTAAGATGTTTCTATATCATCAATCTTTAATGATACTGTACTCTCCGTGTTTATATGGGTTGGTAAAAGGGGCACATTGTATTTTTTTATTTTAAACAGTTAAGCTAATAGTTGATTAACGTTGAATTAAATGATCTGCTTGTTCACTAAAATTACTATTAGCTTATCTGTAATCACAAGAACTGGACTAGACCTAATGCTCGAAAAAATATATAAGTAATTTATATGACAAAGGGTTTATTGATTCTACTACTAGCAGGTGAATCCGGCGTTGCTTGGGAGTAACTTTGCCTCTTATAACTTACGTATCAAAGCATGTATAAAATCAGATAAATAGGCTCCCACCAAACTGGAGGGAACAGCCTCACTTATCCGGAATATAATTGCTCCTCCACATACAGTTTTAATGTACGTCATTCTTAGAGGACTTTTTACTTCCTTATATTGCAAACGTGAAAAAATCCAAGATCGAGTTTTCAACGGAATTTCACATTTCAAGGTCCTCTGAACACGTTTTGACCATTTTCGCGATGACGTCTGTCTGTGCGTTTAGAACTTTGTGAGGTCTCGTAACTCAGAAAAGATTGTAGAACAGATCTGATTAGAAATCTCTAAATAAATTTTTTCGAAGGCGTGAAATACAAGTTTGCGAGTTACATTCCTATATCTCTTGAAATATCTCGAAACCCATGTTTTTATACGTTTGCTTGATCTACAAGAAAACAGTTTACCCTTCAGAGAAATTGGTTCTTACAAATATGTTCCTTATTACATTTTCCAACTGTCAGATTAGTTCCATATTTGGAATACAAGTACAGGAAATTCAATTTCCTACTTCCACTCCTCTCTCAAGTTCATTTCAAATTGGTATTACTGGGTATAAGTAAGTCACTCTCGGAATTACGCTGAACCTACAACGAAACAAAGAAAGCCACTAAGGCCATAACTTTCATATGACTTTCTCATATCCAGTAATAACAGTTTGCTTTTCCATTTTTTCGTATTTTTCCGGAAAAATTACATATAAAAAAACTTGTTTATGTTTTCTGTCACTCCCCCAACCCGTCCTATCTCCACTTTGAATGCGACCGCTTAAAAATCTAAACATACTAGTGTTTTCCATAATTGGACTAACATTGGGCCACTCTTCCACTTTAAGCGTCCCCGCTCAAAAATAAAACAAAATGGAGGGGCGGAGCCACTTCTTTGAAAAATGTAGTTGAAAGGGTGGGTACTTGTTGTGGGAAAGGGACCCAAGACTGCATACACCTTAACGGTCGTCCAACTCTCCAGTCATTTCTAGTTATTAATTTCAAAATATACGAGTATGGCTCAACCAAGGACTGTAATTGAATTTAACCAATTCAAAGTTTTCAATAGGTGTGTTTAATATTTCTCTTGATTGTTCTAATGAGCTAGTAGCTGGTTTTAATATTGATAATCGGTGCTAATTACTATCCTGTATGTTTCTTTGGAGATATCTATATAATTTTCCAACATTTTGCCAACTAACTCTTTCAATTATTTAATACTAGCAGTAATACCCGGCGTTGCCCGGGGAACTTTGACTTTTCTCCCAATATCTCCTATAAGGCTATTCAGTTCCTCGACAGTACATTCATGATGTTATAATTTTCAATTATTCATACGGAATAAGGCTTATAGTCCTTCAACTGTAGTAACGCTAGCTTTGAAGCTAAAACTAATTTATTCAAAAAGATTTCTCATTAATCGTTGCAATGGTTTTCGAGTTACAAAGATTGCGTGAGTGGATGCTGGGATGGACCAGGGGTTGATTAAAAAATAGACCTTAACCTTCCGGTAGATAAAACTTATCTATTCAAAAAGATTCCTCATTAATCATTGCAGTGGTTTTTGAGTTACAAAGATTGCGTGGGTGGATGCTGGGATGAACCAGATATTGAGGTACTAATACGCCTATAACCTTCCACAGACGATGACGAACAAATTAAAAAAAAAAAAATCAAATCCATCAAGCCGTTCGTGAGTTATAGCGGTACAACGCACAGACATTTTCAGCTTTATATACTTATATGATGAGCACTTAAAGACTTCTCCTTTATAATAGAAATGTTAAAGACAGTGTCCCTAATCATCAATACTGAGGATATAGCCGTAATTCTCTTATAATTAACCTGTTTTTAATAAATAAGATTTGCATCTCTAAGTTTCAGCACAATTGAGGTAACTTCTTTGAGATGACCTATATTATCAAACGAGATCAGATGTTTTAATATTAACTAAAATATTAGGATCATCCTAATCAGCGTTGTTCCCCCGACACTTCAAAATCATCCAGTTCTATCAGAGACTTCGTGAATTTTTGAGGACTGGAATTAAATCGTTCACTTTCGTCCTCACTCACACCATCCTGTGAAGTCTGTTTGTTGCTGGGTTGAGTTGATTCCAACAGAATGTTGTTAGGATGACTCCATAATTTCATCGTGTTCCAATGGTTTACTCCGTCAGCTGTATATCCTGTCTTCCTTCACTGGTCTCAAATGATTTCTCCGACTCCACACCTGTACATTGTTGAAGAGATGACGATAAACATTTGTCCTAATTCGCATATGTTGTCTTTTACTATCGAAGACTCAAAAATGGCTTCTTGTATATTTAAAACAGAATACACAGTCGATGTAGGAACCTCCAAAAGTTTCGATACTTCTCGTACTTTTTCACCTACATCTGTTAGTTTGATTATTTTAATTTTAATTTCCTATGTATATACAGGGTGTCCCAGATAAACGGGCCACAATCCAAATAATTCGGAAACGATTAGTGCTAGCAAAATTTTACAAAGAATGAAAGTTGTACGTCTCAACGAGTGGTATGCAACGATGTGAAAAAAAAATGAAAAATTTTATGTAATAGGGCTTAAATGGCCAACGGAGGGAAGGGATTTTCTTTTAAGCCCATTAACAATTAACACAATTTAAAAGTACTTAAAAAGTTGGGAAGAACCCCGCGAAAAAAATCTTTGTACCTGTAAAACTACCGGAGATATGTTGGTTCAAAATCTGAAAAGTGTTAAACCCAGTGTTTGACGTGTTAAACCTTTTCAAGAGTGAGTATTGTAACGTGAAGTTAAGAATGATTCTTAATGTATTTTTTCTTTACTTTCATAATGCTATTAACATTATTATAATTTTTATTTATTATTTATTTATTTTATTATTTTTTTTTTTTCTGTAATTTTTTATTAATATTTTTTTTTTCTTTTCATACTCACTGTTATCAAATTTACTCATAGTTATATTATAACTGATTGTAAATATACCAAATAAACAATTTTAAAGCAAAAAAAAAAAAAAACTTTCCTATAAAAATACTCAGATTGTAATAATTATAATAATAAAAGGGCATAATTTGAGCCATATTTTGAACATTTTCTGAAGATTTGGACTGTGTTTTAGGTAATATGGACTCTTGCAAATGTTGGTAAAGGCATTATTATTATTATAAAGTCTGTCTAACCAATAAATAAAGACTTGAGAGCACAAAGGTTACAAATCTATATTATGATTTTTTTTTATGACCTTTATTACTTTATTTGTTTAGTTCTTGGTGAGTTAAGATAAGAACCTAAAATACTGTCCAAATCTTCAGAAAATGTTCAAAATATGGCTCAAATTATGCCCTTTTATTATTATAATTATTACAATCTGAGTATTTTTATATGAAAGTAAAGAAAAAATACAATAAGAACCATTCTTAACTTCAGTTACATGACTCACTCTTTTCAAAGGTTTGACACGTCAAACTCTGGGTTTAACACTTTTCAGATTTTGAACCAACATATCTCCGGTAGTTTTACAGGTACAAAGATTTTTTTCGCGGGGTTCTTCCCAACTTTTTAAGTACTTTTAAATTGTGTTAATTGTTAATGGGCTTAAAAGAAAACCCTTTCCATCTGTTGGCCATTTAAGCCCTATTACATAAAATTTTTCATTTTTTTTTCACATCACTGCATACCACTCGTTGAGACGTACAACTTTCATTCTTTGTAAAATTATGCTAGCACTAATCGTTTCCGAATTATTTGGATTGTGGCCCGTTTATCTGGGACACCCTGTATAAGCAGCTGGTCGTAAATAGATATAACATAATAGGTATACATAATCGTACATCATTTAGTGTAATGACCTTTAATAAAGTATTTATTTATTTTTAATTTAATTTATTTTAAGGTTTACGCTGGAGCACCGCTAAAGCATTCCTTAGGCCAATAAGAGACAGACCGAATCTACACATCATCTTACATTCCCAAGTACGAAAAATACTCATACGAAAATCAATAAACAAGGATTTGAGAGCTGTTGGCATTGTTTTCGAACGTTCTGGTGCAAACATCAAGGTTTTCGCCAAAAAAGAAGTCATTCTTTCTGCAGGAAGCATAGGTTCTCCTCAGGTATTCAAAAAATCACAAAATATTAAAGTTATTTATTATAACCCCAATGGAAGCCTCAAACCAATTGATTATTCCTCTTACGACTCCAAATTCAACAAACCACAAAGGACGAAAAGAAGGTAACATAACCCGATAGAGTTAATTACCTGAAAGGTTATGCAATAAAACCCCTGACTCATCACCTAATTATCAATCGAATGGGGTAGATTGGGTACACTTTCTTAACTGTTTAGCAGTACTTACAGAATTATAACTCCATGAATAATAGTGTAATAAAAGTTCATATTCGACCTGACAAAAAAATTTATTTTATTTTATAAGTTTTGTCATCTTGAGGAACATTTGTAGTACGATAACAGTTCATTAAAAGCAACCTTCTTTATATAAACCAAGAAACTACAGAAAAATGTGCTGAAATTTTAGATTTTTTTCATAGTTTTGTTAACATTTTATGGTCTGGCTACGCTTCGATTCATTGGATCTCGACAAAACTATCAAAATACACACTTGACATGTACAATGAAGATCATAAAAAAAAACTAATAGACGAACAGCAACAACCACGAGAAGAATACTTAAAAAGTCGCTTTTAGAAAGCTTATATCTCCGGCCCTGATCAGGCCTATTGTGGTCTGTTGGCCGAAAACTCGTTCTTGTCTCGTCAAGTTAAGTGCGGCAGCTCGCCTTGGTTACGTGGCGGCGAAACGCTGCCGCGTTATTAATATTAACCGACTAAAAATTTAGCTTGAACCAAGGTTGCAAAGCATTAAATTATTATTTTAAATAAAAGAAGAGAGGATTAAGGTCGAATATAATTCGAGTTTATACCAAAAAAAGGGAGGCGCTTAAGGGCTATTTATAATGTCATTTGTAGCTGATTTGAAGACAAAATGGCACTTTAAGTAATACTAGCGATTTGCTAACAACTTCCATATAATATCTTATGATATAATGGAGAGAGAATGGTGAGACATTAATGGAAAGTCACTTTAGGACTTTCATAACTAGCATCAGTTCTAAAGAAGCAATCCTGGCATTGAGTTATAGACTAAACAAATTCAATTTGAGGAGAAAAAAAAATCATCACTGAATAACCGACATATTTGCTTATTATATTGTATAGGTATAGATTGCAAATAAAAAAATTTTTAAAAATGCATATGCCTAGCTAATTAATTGAGTTTTATTTACTTTTCCTTTAACTTTATTCATTTATTTAAGAACTCAAAACCAGTATTCTTTCCAACACAATAGAACCAATGTACGTCACTTAAGGCACGTTGGCAAGCCAAAAAAAAATTATTAAATTAAAAATAATTTTAAAAAACAAGAAAAAACACTTTATTTATTAGTGTTTACTATGTGCTTGTTCAAGCAAGATTCCTATAGAAGCAATCTGTTGTTGCTTGCATTGTTGCATTGTATCTGTCTAGTGTACCCAGGTTTATAGTGCATTAAGCAAGAGTAAGTTATGTAATGGGAGAGTGCACACTTCTCCTAGTCATCAAAATAAATTAACGAGGACAGTATCTAAACACGTGGAGGCAACAGACGTACCAAGAATTATTCTATGTTTTAAGATTTTAAGGGCATAAGGATAAAGGAATCTTAGGGTAAAACAATCTTGAGCAAGAATCGTCCTTCGGATGGGGCATTAGGCTTCTTACACACCAAAGCCGAGCCGAGCCGGGCCGGGCGAAGCGATGCGAAGCCGAGCCGAGCCGAATCTGCCTGCGTTCGCACCGAAGCCGATTCGCTCTCAGTAGGTTTTCTAGCCTTGTAGTGAGAACTGGGCTGAAACACCGAACTAGACTGAATGACGGAAGAAACCGCTTGGCAGAAAACGCTCGAATTGGCGGTAGGTAGTACTGCTCAAAACCGCTCGGCCTCGCCCGGTGCGGCTCGGCCTTGGTTTGAATACTCCCATGTAAACCCTGCGTACTTAGCGCTCAAGCGTTTTTCGCCCGGCTCGGCTCGGCTCAGCCCGGCTTTGGTGTGAAACCCCACTTAAGCTATGGTCCCGAACCTATGCTTTGGAGAAAACTGTGTGACAACCGCTCTTGAGATATCGCACTAGGAACGGCATAATAATGAAAAATTGTATTTATTTTTTATTTTTGCAGCTTCTGATGCTGTCAGGTGTTGGAAATAAAACTCACTTGGAAAGTAAAGGTGTTCCATGTCTTGTAGATCTTCCAGGGGTTGGGAGGAATCTACAAGACCACATCGCCATAGGAGGAACGACTTATCTCATCAAACCATCAACCGATCTAGGACCTATGGGTGCAGCATTCGTACTGCCAAGGATACTTACCATTCAGACACTTCGAGAATTTGTGAGGGACATGTCCGGACCACTATATGCACTTGCAACTACGGAAGCAATGGCATTCCTCAAGACAAGGTAAAGAAATTCCTGAACTACAGGAAAGGAGATGAGTAGTGGGCGAAGAGCCCGACTGTTCCATTTTCAAAATTTCGTCTTGAAAATATAAGTATAATAGAGGATTTAAAAAGAACCATATTCCGGTTCATTAGACCGCCATTTTGGAACAATGATACATTCTCATAGAAATAAAAGATTTTATCTTCCCACTGTTTTATTTCCAACCAGAACCGGCTTTCAACGCAACTGCGTCAGTCAAAAGAGACTCCATACTTTTCGGGTGATGTGTCACTGATGATGACGCAGTTGAGTTAAAAGCCGTTTCTGGTCGAAAATAAAACAGTGGGAAGGCAACATCTTTTATTTTTAAGAGAATCTCGACCCGCAAATCTTAATATCACATATCAACAGTACAATGTTTCGTACAAAAGGTAGGTACCAATTTTTGAAAGACATTCAATAAGGGTTACGTACAACTTGACCTCTTTTTCCATTGGAGAAAGAGAGAAAAACATTTTATGTACACGATAACTCCCGATAAAATGAATATAACAACACAACATTTGATGTGGTTTCTGACATCTCTTGATTATCAGCCAAATCGGTCGAAGAAAAATGGATGTTTAGAGAAGGGCTCAACTTCAAAATCCCGAAAAATCTCGGTAGAATGAGCATTTCGAGATGATTTTTTAAATATGTGGAACCATAAGTCCATAAGTGAGACATCTACTAATTTTCAGGCAAAGCGAACAAAGAGGAAGGAGGGTGGAGGGTTTAAGGTGAAAGCAAAAACTTAATTACGAATATTTCGAGCTGGGAAACTTGCCGATGATTGGCCAATGACTTTTTTTTAATTTTCTTTGTTTAGGTTTAACGCCAACTCGAAAATAGCTAAATTTTTGTTTCTCCCTTCCTCAATGACACACCCTTTCAAAAATTTGAAATTTGAATTAGGCATTGTATGAACTGAGAGAAAGTTCATAGGTTTTGCAGTTTCCTAGTTGTTGTAACTATTTATCGGTTTCATCAGGTTTAGAATTATGTCGCAATGTACCGAACCGTCAGAATTTCGCTTGACTTTGTATCCTTTTGACAAAAAAAGAAAAAAAAAGGAAAAGGAGACATTGCTGTTAATAATTTAACCTTTCTACTTCTATGGTATTTCAATTCAGTTCAATCCTTTAAGGACGACACCTATTGATTTTCAGCCAAATCGGAGATGGGGTGGATTAGGAGGGCTTAACACAAAAACTACAATAACTGCCGGTAAAATTAATGTATTGACACAAAATTAGTGAACGAAAACATAGTTCATAGGATATCCTAAATAATTAATAAACAATGTAAATGTTATTTGAAGCATGCCTTTAGGTGACTATTCGGAACTAACATAAGACCTAACTAAACTGAATGCCATATGTTCCGCGATATCCGAAAAGCTACTAAATTTTTTAGATTTTTGAAAATAGTTTCTTCAAATTGGGGATATGATAGAGTTATGTGCAGGATTTCATGAAAACATCGTCTGGGAATCGCAGGCAATGAGTTATGTGCAGGATTTCATGAAAAAATCGTCTGAGAATCGCAGGCAATGTACTTCCTCAGCACGAATTAATAAACTATGTTTTCGTTCACCTTTCAAAACCAATCGACTGTTTAGGCTAAATTACAATTATAGGTTATCAAAGTGTTCACTTTGGCGCGGAATTACTCGATATTGAACCATATATTATTTCAAATGCGTCAGAAAAACGTAATACGTAATGGATAAGCAACCAATGTTTCAACGAAATGCCGCGGGGAGCGCCAGCTGCGTCATAGGCTTCTCTGATGTAATTCGCTTCCTTTCGCTTTTTTGAATTTGTTGTTTATACTAACTTCTAATGGGCTGACTGTTATAACACCTATTGATTTTCAACTTAACCGGAGAAAAGGACGGTGGGGCTTATATGGCATAACTCGAAAATGCTAATTACTGTCGACGGAATAAACGTATGTATTAACACGAAATTTTATATTTGATTTCAGACCTTTCGGAAGAGTATTCAAAGGGTTTAGACCGAAACAGTTATAACTCCCGAAGGAATAAATATATCAAAACGATATATTATAAGTGGATTCTAGTTTTTAAGGTTTCAAATTTCTATTTACAGCAAAATCAGACAAAGTAGGAGGATTTATAGTGAGAGCGAAAGCTGGACTCCCAAAAATCCTGCAGCAAACTTTGCAAAAATCAACATAATTTTCGAGGTGGTGAATAAATTAGGAATGTTACATGCATGACTTTTTTAATTTGACATCCTTTCAGTGTGAGACCTCTATCGTTATATAATCTGACCTATCATTATGAAATTTGAGGTTAATTTATGAACATGCCTGTTGTTACATAGGCAAATAGGATATATACAGAATGACAGTCACTTCGAAAAAAATTAATTGGCAAAATTAAGGTGTTTAAAAATATACCTTAACGGAGCAGGAACATTAAAAGAACATATAAGTTGGTAACACTCAGTAACTAAAAACAAATATAATTGTCAGTCAATTCCCAACAACTGAGTTTTCGCTCTACCTCTAAACCATGTATGGGCAACCTTTGACATGTTGCGGGCCAAACTTTAGTGTGCAAATACGTTCGCGGGCCGCATAGATGGTTCAAAATAAAATAACGTCGGACTTTAAAGTAGTGTTCATAATTTTTAGCGATAGATATCAGACATGAAATAATAAGACAATGTTATTAAAATACAATTAATTAAAATAACTAAATGCAATGAAAAAAAATAGATACAATATTATAATTAAATCGTGAAATTTGGAATTATTACAAACTACGAAAGTTAAGTAGCGACAATATTATAATTAAATCGTGAAATTTGGAATTATTACAAACTACGGAAGTTAAGTAGCGACACCGAAATCAATGAGACGCTTGAGCTTGAATTTGGGAAACTAATCCATTGATGTTTGGATTAATTCCACTGATACAAAGACGTAAAGAATTTTCCAAATTATCTTCAGTGAGCCTTGTACGATGTTTTGATTTATTAACTTTCATCATTGAAAAGAACTGTTCGCATTTATAATTACTGCCAAACGCACAAATCAATCTTCTTGCGAATTTTCTAAGCTGCGGAAAATGGTCTTCTTCGAGGTATTACGAGCGTGTATAAACACGCGATGACATGAATTTTTCCTCACTCGCCTTGCTCGCTCACTTGATTCCGCAGGAGCAAGCGACAAACCCCATCCTACTCGATCTTCCTAATTTGGAGTGAGTGTGAGTAAGTAGTGTAATATTATTTTTTTTTTAAATTGGTATTTTCAAAATGTCTCGCGGGCCGAACCAAATCTTACAGCGGGCCGGTTGTTGCCCACATATGCTCTAAACTGTAATTTTTCACGTCGCGAGCAAGGACATCCTCGCTCAGGAATGCCATTCTCAGGATACTAAATTCAAAATTAGGGGCAGCCTGTTCAATCAAATATGTAATTAATAAAAAAATATATTTTACTACGGCTGATAACTCTGGTGGTGAAAAACCAAATGAGGAATGAAATGAGGGGAAGCCACAGTCTCCCTCTGATAAACCAATTTTCCATTCCAATTTTGTATGGAGCTTCATATTAGGTTTAATATTATCAACTGCATTGAGCACCGGTAGTTCGCATTTATAATTACTGCCAAACGCACAAATCAATCTTCTTGCGAATTTTCTAAGCTGCGGAAAATGGTCTTCTTCGAGGTATTACGAGCGTGTATAAACACGCGATGACATGAATTTTTCCTCACTCGCCTTGCTCGCTCACTTGATTCCGCAGGAGCAAGCGACAAACCCCATCCTACTCGATCTTCCTAATTTGGAGTGAGTGTGAGTAAGTAGTGTAATATTATTTTTTTTTTTAATTGGGTTTTTCAAAATGTCTCGCGGGCCGGACCAAATCCCGGGCCGGTTGTTGCCCACATATGCTCTAAACCATCGTCACCTTTGTCTGATTAGGCTGAAAAACAATAGGTACCTTACTCAGGGGCTTCTCATTTCCCATATAAAATTTCATCACGATACATCCATCCCCGGTAGTTATTCGGATTTTTGAGTTAGGCCCCTCTAAATTTTTTTTTTTTTGGCTGAAAATCAATGTCGTTCTTATGTGCTCCGAAATCCACATATAAAATTTCGTGTTGATTCTATCAGGAGTTATCGTGTTCACAGCAGAGTTGGGCTTAGTCATTAATATTTTCAATCGACTGACGAATCAAACTAAAAAGTTAGTGATTATTTTAGTTATGACTAAATCAATCACGATTGATAATTTAGTTTTAGTCACTACTAAAATCGAGTAATCATTAGTTATTAGTTTTAGTTTTGATTAATTTTTTAACTAAAAAGATATTTTTCGTATTTGAAAACGAGGCAATAAAATATTATTTAGAAAATGAACCGACCTTGTACCTTCTAGTAACTACTGACACAACGCAATAAAATTTTAAACTCTTAAAAATTACTCAAGTTCTTTCAATTCAAAATAAGCCTTAGGTACTTTTCTGTTTATTAGCACATTCTATCGCTGTTTGTGTCACTACCTGGAAAGGGTCTATTGTGTTGATACAAAGCATTGTTAGCTACAGAGCCTTTGCCGTCATCGGGACCAGTTGAAAGAATGTTTTCCTATGCTACTATGACCAACTCACCGAAATCACACAAACTATCTGATGAGATGTTTGAGAAAAGAGTCCTCATGAAAAGCAATTTAAATATAATGAATCGAAAACATTGACGGTTTGATTATATGTAGTAAAAGAATAAATAAATAAAAAATATGAAAATATTGTTATTTGCATACCAAGTGTGAATGACTATTAAAAGAATAAACCATTTGTCTAATTTAATAATTCGTTTACTTTACAATTTCCTCGACATTAGTATTGCAATCAAATTATTAATCAACATTGAAAACTAAAATTGATTCAATCATTATTTCAATTTTTTATACGACTAAAACTAATTCAATCGTCAGTTAAACTAATTACGTTTGTTTTAGTTTTTAATCGTCAATCAAACTAAATGTTTGCCAACACTCGTTCACAGATACATAGACAGACAGATGGGTTTTTTGGGGATGATATTTTTTTATTTTCACAGAAAATGTGAAATTCTGGTCAATTCAACATAAAAGTTTTGGCCCAAATTACATAGGTAAACTATCTTTATACTACGTACAGCTGAGGAAACTAAAATAATGCTGAGGCCAGAAAGTCGAGTGTCAAAAGCACTTAGCTTGTAGAACTAGGAAAATCAGTAAACATTTTATAAACATCCTAGAATTCTATGGAAATTGAAACCAATAAAAAAAAATTGGAATTTAATTCAGTAAATATTTTCAGGAGAAACGAACTTCGAAGTTGGGATTTTATCGAGGCATAACATCATTTAGTAATCCCTAAAATTATTTCTTTCAGATTTGGAATGACGAAATTAATACTGAATATTCATATATGCATTTTGTAAAGCGCGGTGGTGAAACTGACAGCATCTTATTCAGAGAATGTATCATAATTGGTGAATACATATTGGCTAATTTATTTGGAAGTGTGTATCGGCTGTCCTGCCAGCGCACAGTGGTCAATATTCATGTTTTGCTGCTAAAAATTCGATACTAATCTGATGCGTACGATTAACTTCAAAACTTCAAAATTTGTTTCAATAATGTGACTAAATGTTTAATGTATCTTACTTAGTATAGAACAAAAAAAATTAATATGCATATACAGGGTCGTAGCCAGGATTTTGAGCAGGGAGGGGCAAAGTTAGACTACAGGGGTGTGGGGGGGGGGGGGGGGGGGGATATTCATGGTTAGCGCTGCAGACTTTTTGTTATTAATTTTGGAGACTCGGACCCCTAGAAGCTCCCCCTGAGGTAACCACTGACTGTAATACTTAAGCTGACTTTACATGAGCAGCAAAAATGCAATGTGCAGCAGCAGCAAATGCACGCTGTGGTTTCTGTGCTTTTAGAATTAAATGACTTACAGCCAATAGCAAGCATTTGCTGCTGCTGCGCTTTGCATTTTTACTGCGCATGTAAAATCAGCTTTAAAAGTATAACATAAATGACGATTTTGAGCAAGGAAATGACATGATCGAATTCATATGTATTTAAATAAATGTAATATGACTTGTTTTGTACATGTACATTTATGTAACAGCTGATGGCTGATTTAGGAATCAGACGCACTGGAAATTTGAAGATCTTATTGGTAACTTGCAAGCAATCCATAAAAACTATTTTCTTAGTTTATTTAATTTTTATCTTGGTTTTTTGCTCTGGCCAGGAGGGGCACGCGCCCCCCTCCCCCTGCCCCCTCCCCGTGGCTAAGCCCCTGATGTCTTTTCAATAAACATATTGTCGGGTTCGTGGTAAAATTGTCCATATATATTTTTTCAGAAATTTAATTTTTCTGTCTAAATGATGTAAATAAACATTATTTACAAATGGTAGAAGCCATAATTTGTTTATAATCACTAGTTTATTGATTAATTAATTCAAAAACAATTTTTACTTGTAAGAGTTTGACACTTTGTCATGACCAAATCATTTAAAAATGTTTTCCTGTAAAATTTGGTTAAGTGGATTTTGTCACTTTGACCTCCAATCCGACGACATAAAATTTCGATTATGGTTCGAAAAATTTCGATTATAATTAATTATAATTTTTTTAAAATTTCGATTATAAAGTTTCGATCAGCCGATTTGGCTGAAAATCAATAGGTTACTCTGGGAGTAAGTAGGTATTAGGTTAGGTTAAGTTTTATGACTCATGCCCGGGCTTTAACAACGAGGTCATATCGCCTACTACCAGAGCGCTCTTTCGTCACTCTGGCGGACATGAGCCCGACTCTACTGTGGGAGTCCTAAATTTTGCCTACCCTAAATTTTTATTCATCTAGGGTAGGGATCTTTAATGAGTACCTGACATCGTACAGGCTCGGGACCATCGCTTAACGTCCCATCCGAAGGACGGCGTGCTTAAGTTTATTTTACCTCCCAGATAAAAAAAGTAGGTATTGATATAGGTACTACATTTGTCGAAAAACTTATTATCGAATATACTGATTGACTGTTTTATTGATTGATTCATTAATCCAATGGAATTTACATTCTTGATGAATGACACAAAAAGATTATAGATAATATTTCAGGTAAAGCTAAATCTTCTACATATTAGGTCCTTTACATCTTTAGATAGGTAAGCTCTAATTAAGGTAAAGCAGACAAAATTGCTCCCGGGCAGCGCCGAGGGAACATACTAGTCTTTACATATATCCAATAACTGGTAAATGAAAAAAAGTCATATTCATAGTTATATAATATATTGAAAAACAAATGACAAGGTTTGTAAAGTCAAAAGTCAGGAACGTGACTGAGAAACGATACCATGACGAGAATATACGGTAATGGGCTTGTGAGGTGTCGTTTAGGAAACACACCTCCCGAAGTCTATACGAATGAAGGAATACGTTGGTGGAAAACATTAGCCTAATGTCCATCTGTAATAAAGGATAGTGAACTACCTCACCATTAAGAAATAAATGACAACAAATGTTTATAGAAATGATCCTTGAAGATGTGTAATGAAAACATCATCCAAATTAATCATTAATGAAATAATAATAAATAAATACGTAAGGATAATAAACAAAAAAAAATAAAGAATTAAATAAAAATTCAATCTTCTCGAAAAACTATTCAAAAATTATTTTATTATTTTTAGCCATTTTTCGTGGCATTTTTAGTCATTTTATTTATTTTTTAAAAATTAGAATGAAATTTCATTACTGAAAAATACAAGAACCGAATGAATGAAAAAACAAAATAAAAGAACAAATGCGAAAATAAGCAACTAATAAATAATGCTGTATTGGTTCCCAAACTGAGGTAGACGGAACAGGACAGCCTAGAGGGGGTAAATGGCGCGGTTTGCCTGAGGCTCCTGGATCCCAGGGGACCCTCACTTTTTTATGTCTGATATTTACCTATATTATAATGTTTACGAAATTTACTTATATTATAATGTTTACTTAATTTACTTATATTATAATGTTTACTTAATTTACTTATATTATAATGTTTACTTAATTTACTTATATTATAACTGGTATAATAATAATAATTAATGAAAAATAAGTATTTTATTTTTAGAAAATACTTTTCTGTTGATAAAGATGAAGTTGTATTTTGACGTCTCTATCCACGGCCAGTTGTTTTACCTATGACTGTATCATCAAGGAAGCGTGCTTTTAGTAAACGTCGTTGATAAATTAAAATCGCTTGCGTTCAACCACCAGAGTAGACAAAGTTTTTATTTACTTAATCCAAGAAAAGAGTTCGTCATGGCGTTATCAATAATTTCGCCAAAATGGTCGAGAAAAAAGAAAAGGGTTGAGTAAAAAAATATTAGTAAATAATTAAAATATTCAATTTCGTTGCGATACAATTTAAACAATATTTTGAAATATTTCCTGCAGAAATTTATTTTTCATTCTTTGAGGCGCTATAACTTTGGTCGTATTGTTCCTATCTCAAACCTGAAGACATATCAGCGATTGGAAATTTAATAAGGAATATTTTTGGTATGAGAAAATTTTTCGATAGGACTAACCGTTTTCAGGTAAATCAAGAAAACGTCTAAAAATATGTGTTTCAAAACAACATTTCAGGACGTTTTTTTGCATGTAACTCAAAAATCGGAAAACCTGTGAAAAATCGAATTTTATATAAAATGTGCCTTTTAGTTTTCGCTACAATTTATACTTGAAAAGATTTTTTTGATTAGATCGTAAGTATAAGCGGTATCTTCTAAAATGTACTTAGGGCCCAAAGTAAAGTCTCAATTTTCGTCCGACTTCAGCCAAAATCTAATCAGATCTAAGTTAGCACATTTGACATCTTCATTTCAAATTTCAAGTTCATAACTAGAATCGGTTTTGTGTTGGAGCGCTCACAATGATCCAATCAGATACAGAATCACGAAAATGATCAAAACATGGTCAGGGGAACTTGAAACGTGAAAATCCATTGAAACGTCTATCTTGGATTTTCTAAACGAAAAATTGTAAGAATATACTTAATAAATCCTGATCAAATAATTGTTGAGGCACTACTATGTAAAAATATGAAGCAAGGTCAAAATTAATTTAGGGCAAAGCTGCATCTTAGCTTACTTCACTAAATTGTTATATTCGGAGTAGAAATCTGTAGAAACCTCTTCAATAAATTAGTTTTTTATTTTTATTTTTCAATGCTTGCAGGCTTTAGATATGAGTTTTTCGTTAACGACCAGCAAATACCAATCAATGAAATATATTTGTATGTAGATGACTAAGGGTAATGATGTTTCTATGCCTAAGCGCAAATGTATACAAATATTAGGTGGTATTGGTATTTCAGAACATTTAATTAGATGGTACAGCAAATACAAAGAGAACCGCTGATCTACTAGTTATTTTCTTACATAACATTTCTAGCTATTTTCTTATATAACATTTCTTACATGATTACATTTCATCAATTAAAAAAAAAAAATCATTTATACGTGCATAATTGATGAATAAAATGAATTTAAAAAAAAAAAAATCACATTCTAACAGTCATTAAGACATGTAAATTTACTATTGCTTGGAGGTTCGCAGATCAAGATAACGATGGACGACCAGATATCCAGCTATTTTTCGCCCCTTCAGGTGACAACACGGATGGAGGGATTTTTGGACGGCGAAACAATGACCTTTCAGACGATCTGTATGCGACGGTCTTTGAACCAATTTTGTACCGTGACTCCTTCACGATTTTGCCGCTGCTTTTACGACCGAAAAGTCGAGGCTTCATAGAACTTCGAGACAGCAATCCTGACTCTCATCCGATGATCTACCCAAACTATTTCGATGATCCCCGAGATATAGAAGTCATGGTAACTGTATTTTATATACTATATATTTTTTTATTTATTTTTTTTTAAGTAATATTTCAAGGATCTTAGGACGATTTCTCAAAAATTGTGAAAGCTATCGTCCCGCCGATTTTCTCGAAACATTTGGAGTCAAAAAGTCTTTTAGGTAATATAAATTTTACATTAGTAGATATGAAAATACGTTTACCTCAGCAAAAAAAAAATGTTGAATCATCATTACGACCTGAATCATGAAGGCACCATTTTTAGGATTTTTTTTTTTTTTTTTGAGGATAGGAGTGAAATCTATGTACCGATACGTACATTGATACGTTAAATGATTTTTGAGTTATTTTATGTAATGTATTTCAATATTTAGCTTCCTTTCAATAGAAATGGACTGTATAACTAAATCAATGTACAAGACATGGTCCTCCAGTAAACGAATATTGAAAACATACAAACTCAAATCATTAACAAAAATGAAACCAATTGGTAATGGTACACAACTATCTAAAAAATACTACATGAAATAACTCAAAAAAACAATTGACGTAAAGAAAAACAAATTTCATCCAGTTTTTAGAAAAAAATATTCTAAGTAATTATATACATTATAATTGAGGTCATATGGATGACTAACATGTTTTTCGGTAATAGTAAACTACGTACTTACCTACAAAAAAACAGAAATACATATTATATGCAAGATTTTTAACGCTAAATAGCTTGAAAAAAACCGCGGGATTATATAGATTTAACCGTTCTTCAGCTATCATCCTGGGACACCAGAAAGTGACTTTTATCGCCAGAATAAATGTTTTTAAAAAATCTAAATTTTATGTAGGAAATGTACCGCTCTACAAAGCGTTTCGTACCGAAATTGGATCCTTAATTAACTTTTATTTATTTTTCTTGTTTTGTCCTCATTGTGATCCTAAATTTTGACACGGTATATTTTATTTCAGATAGAAGGTGCTAAAATTGGATATACTTTGTCTAAAACAGAAGCGATGAGTCAGTACGAGCCAAAACTGCATAATATTTCAATGCCTGGGTGCGAGCAATTCACTGTACTTTCTGATGACTATTGGAGATGTCAGGTACGAAACAATAACAATTATTGCATTAATAATGTCGTAGAAATCGTTTATTAGAACCTTCAAGAGTCCACAAAAACTTTGTTCTTATGTCCGATAGTCAATAAAAATAATAAACAGGCCAACTGGCTCGTGCTGTAACATAAAAGGGTACTTACTGCTTCGGGTTAGCCATTATAGAACTGAGGCAGGATATACTTTGCTATACGTTATGAGGGTACCTGCAGCAGCGCATTGCAAAACAGTCCTGGAGGAGCAGGCACTGCGTGCGGAAGGGAAACTCATTTGGCGCGAACAAGCGGGTTGTCGACGGTCAAAAGAGTTGATCTGAGGATCGAATAACAAAAGAAGAATAATTCTTGTTGATCAACCCCGGAAGACATTGAGAAAAGTGAACGGGTGCTTTACAGGACACCACACTGTCAGAAAACACACACTTGTAAGAAGTTACGAGTATAATCGGTCTTGTTCCTGATTCATTCTACAGAAGATGTGAATTGATTGAAAGAACTACGGTTACACATCCTAGGTGAATGTGAAGATTACTCACCCCGCCGATGGAGATTCTTCGATAAGACATTCTTAGTGCAATCCGAGCTATTAAAAGATCCTGCGATTCATTAAAGAGGTAGGAGAGCAGGAGTCAAGTCCTATTGGGGGACTGTCATATGGGCCTTCAGGTTTTGGATAACATGGGTACAAAATCACCCTCTGCAATAATCTAGGCTATAAACGCCTAATATTCCTAATAATATATTTTTCGGCAGCTATATTATTCTCTCATTTATTTTTTTTGGTTTTTACAACCTAACAAATCACAGACGTTTCGGGAAGAACTTCAGTACCTAAAAATGTTTTTATACAATCAATAAATAAACATCATGTGATGTTCGTCATTCAATATACAAATAACATCTTAATTATTTCAAACATACTTTTAATTTATTTATAAAAATGCGAACTAACCTCAAATTTATTTGCTGTATCTGTATGTTACATGTTTTATGTAGTTTCATTACATTATTTTTTGTTGAGACCTGTGGGCATTTACATGTTTTAATGTAGTTTTTACTTGTATTTTACTTAAGATTTTCCATATATATCGACAAATGTAATAAAATATGAGTAATAAAATAAAGTAACATATAAAGTATGTAAGTAATACTTGATATTGTATAACGAATTAATGACGAACTTCATATGATGATTATTTACTGATTGGACACAATACTGTTGATGGGAGTTCTTCTCGAAATGTCTATGATATGGTTGTAAAAGCCAAAAAAAAAAAAAAAAAAAAATAGAATAATATAGCTGCTGAAAAATATATTATTGTGAATTCAAAATTTCCTTACGTAACCCCCCCAAAAAATGTATTTCTACGGAAATCCCCCAACTTTATGTCACACTACAGATGTCATTATATCTCATTTGTCCTTACAAACGATTCTACATTATTTTTATCGAGAAAACTAAAACATAATTTCAAATGACACTTTGATCCGCTTTTTCTACGCCCCATCATCTGGGGTCATGCGATCTGAAAGCATTGCGACCTTTCTGATTTTATACGCCCTGTTGATTTCACTATCACCAATATTTTACTTTAAGTCTTCTATATTTTTCTCTAGTTCCGTTTTCGAGTTATTAATCATAATTTTTAATATATCATGGTCATAAGATAAGCCTCCTTTAAACCTTAAAAAAAGTAATAGGTAAATCACCGGCAATATTCTTCCCCTGCTCCAATTATGTATTCAATAGAGTTTTGCCATCTCTCTAAACCCTTTTTCTCATTTGCCTGATTTGACACACACAACACAAAGATATTTTGTTTGTCCATCATTTTTGTACTCAGGGGACCCGAAATCATGAAATTCCGGTCAAAACCCAATATCGAATTTATGACCTATTACATAGGTTTCGAATATATGCCGATAGTTGGGGAAGTAAAAACCCATGTTCCACCGTTCCCATTTCGAACAAATGTTTTCGATGTTTATGTTTATATAAAGACTGCAACTCAACGGCTATTGACAAACAAATGAAGAGGACCATTTTTATAGAGACTGATTACATGCGATATCCGGACAAAGAATAAAATTCGTACTCGCCTTCACTTTCCCATTTCCTCCCTTCTCACCTCACTATCTCTCGCCCTCTTCGTTACTTCTCTGTTATTTCCAACTTAAGTGAAAAAAATATAGGGCACAAAAATGTTTAAAATACACTTTTCTTTCATATTGATTCAGTGACCTTTTCACATAGGATCAATAGTAACTGAATGACTCAACATGAATTAACTTTTTCTGCCTCCTTTTTTTATGAATAGTCAGATTAAAAATATAAAGTTTGGTTGAATTATGTTTAGCTATTTTTCCGTGCTAATGGAAGAAAAAAAGACACAAAAGCTAAAAAAACACTTTATTCAACCTGAAGCGAAGTTCTATTTATAATAATTTAATGTGGACAATGTTTTATATTTAACGTAGATGTTTGCTAGCGACTGTAGAATTCAAAATTCTGGGGGTATTGAGGGTCAGTCAATGAAGAAAATACTATTCAAATGCCAACGTTTCGATATATTTCATATCATCATCAGGGCCTAACAAACATGGGGGTATCAAGATTAGAAATTTCTATAATTTTCTAATCTTGATACCCCCATGTTTGTTAGGCCCTGATGATGATATGAAATATATCGAAACGTTGGCATTTGAATAGTATTTTCTTCATTGACTGACCCTCAATACCCCCAGAATTTTATATTTAACCTTCCCCCACTCACACCGTTTGATTTTTTCAAACGTGTTCAAGTTTTTCCTTTTCAGGAAAAGGGAGCCGCTTTGTTGACCTGTTCAACCCCTTCTATTCTATATTTAGACTTCCCTTGACTATAAGTTGGGGGTGGGTTTTTCCTAGTTTTTTTTCCTCAGTGCGTAATTGAACTTCAAAGCGGATAAGTCGCATATGTTGGAAATAATCAAACACGCGAATATTAGCTACCTATATAAAATATAAGTACCTTTTATCTTTGATTTTGATACATTTCAATGTATATTAATTCTTCACCATGTTATATTTAATAGTTAAAATACAATATAAAAAATTAAAATTCCAATATAACACATTTCATTTTCATAACAGTTGTATTTTCTTTTCTTTTCTTCACTTACTTAAAATATTGTAACTTCTAAAATTAATTTATTGTTTAATTAAGTTTTGTTATATTCACCATATTTAATAAGTTGTATACTATATAAACATTTATATACTAAATTATATTATATATATATATATATATAATGTGTTAACTATCAAGATCAACTTGCTATGAGATTTGTATCTCTATAAGCAATAAAGTTTCATTTCATTTCATTTCAAATACAATATAATAATAAAATACGTCAAAGAGGAAACAGAAACCTAACGTGCGACAATTGGTAGTCAAGCGTACCATTAGTGGATTATCTCCTAACTAAAAAAATAACATACATTTTGAATTACTAAGTTTTACTTTTTTTTATAATATCACAGATTTTTTTTTTTTTTTTTTTTTTTTTTTTTGGCTTTTATTCATAAAGATGCAACTGTTGCTAGGGGGCAACAACCAGCATCTATGTTGGTAGGTATGGAGACGTTGGCGTGAATGGCATGTGAGAGGAAGGCCAGATAATAGAATATCCTGAATAGGTTTTAGTAAAAAAAAAATGAGCAAAACAATAAATTATTGAATCAAACGCGCGAGGTACCAAGTTAAAAAACGGGGCCCGAGTGGAGGAAGGTTAATAGGGAAAACCTTATAAATAAGATAATCGATTATCCGTGGAAAATAATTAAGGAAAAACTGATTTTTCGGCACCGCGATAATTGTTGAAAAAATGGCAACCTACTTTTTTGAGGTTATCATACTTTTTGTTTTTCTATAGGAAACATCTGATTGCCTCTAATTCCTCAAAAATTCATAGGGGCTCCGCGCCCCCGAAACCTCTGATATTCTCCTATGCAACCCAAACCACTAAAAGGAAACAATTGTCTTAAATTGACACAAGATTGGCGGCCTACAGCTCTTCATTGCACCCACCTTAAACCTAACAAAATATCCTTAGTCAGAAATTTAAGAGGAACATTTTTTGTAATATGTTATACAGTAGACTCTTCCTTATCCGGCGTTGCCGGGACCGACGTGACGCCGGATAACAGAAAACGCCGGATAACGGAAATCATCAATTAATGAGAAAAAAATATATCAATTAAAGCATAAAAAAAGTATTTTTAGGTGAGCTAAGGAATAAAACACGTATGAATTTTCAGTGGACAGAGTTTATCTATAGATATTGAAGAAATAACACATTATGTTTTCAGGCTCGGCAGTATACAATGACGATCTACCACCCGGTAGGTACTTGCAAGATGGGTCCAAGTGATGACCTAGGCGCAGTCGTGAACCATCGTCTTCAAGTGTACGGTGTATCAGGGCTTCGGATAGTTGATGCCTCGATCATGCCAACTATAGTCAGCGGAAATACAAATGCACCAACCATTATGATAGCAGAAAGAGCAGCCGACCTCATCAAAGAGGATTACATCCCCTCTTGAGGTCTCTCCCATCCATAGTAGAGACCAGGAGAGAAGGAAGTGGGAAGTGGACTCTGCTCTCCCCTACCGCTCCACTCACTTAAATCTTGGCCTTTATCAGTTTTAGGTAGTATAAAGTTAGTATCAGTAAAATTAACAACAACATAGGGTCTCAATAAAGTGTGCAGTGACAATATCTCGAAAACAGCTTGTTGTTAATTAACATAATTTTTTATCCAGGATTCGCTTTTTAATTTTATATTCAATTTAACAATTTCACTTTTTTTTTTACCTCTAAACTCAGGCGTTATAAACATGTTTTTTTTATTTATTGTGACCCAATATTTTTAGCATATTTATTTCCGAATTCAGTAATGAACTTATTTTGCGATACAATTTTTCTTTTATTTAGCTTCAAAACATGCAAAATAATTTTTTAAAGAAAATATTGAAATTGGAGGCATAAAAAAGGCCGAATGAATCAAAGTGGAGCACCTCCCCTCCTGAGGTCTATCCCATTAAACTTATGGAGGCAAAGAGTGAAGGGAGCTGAAATTACCTCCTCCATTCTATTTCTACTGGGGTGGGGGAGAGCCGGACATTCCCCTACTCTCCACTTCCTTAACTTGTTATAAAATCAATTCAGAAACATGGATACACCAGAGAAAATATTATAATTATATAAGACCGATATACATTATAGGAAAACCATACATTTTTGAAGAATGGATATATATTTCAATTAATTTGTAAATAAACAATTAACAATTTTGAAAATGAGTTTTTATTTTCAAATAGGGGCTCCGCGCCCCCGAAACCTCTGATATTCTCCTATGCAACCCAAACCACTAAAAGGAAACATTTGTCTTAAATTGACACAAGATTGGCGGCCTACAGCTCTTCATTGCACCCACCTTAAACCTAACAAAATATCCTTAGTCAGAAATGAGGGCGCCGGTAGCTCAGTGGTATGCGTGCTTGACTTCTGAGCTCAAGGTCGTGGGTTCGTAGCCCGACCGAGGCCCTTAGTTTATTTTATCTGGGAGGTAAAATAAACTTAAGCACGCCGTCCTTCGGATGGGACGTTAAGCGATGGTCCCGAGCCTGTACGATGTCAGGTACTCGTTAAAGACCCCTACCCTAGATGAATAAAAATTTAGGGTAGGCAAAATTTAGGACTCCCACAGTAGAGTCGGGCTCATGTCCACCAGAGTGACGAAAGAGCGCTCTGGTAGTAGGCGATATGACCTCGTAGTTAAAGCCCGGGCATGAGTCATAAAACCTAACCTAACCTAACCTTAGTCAGAAATTTAAGAGGAACATTTTTTGTAATATGTTATACAGTAGACTCTTCCTTATCCGGCGTTGCCGGGACCGACGTGACGCCGGATAACAGAAAACGCCGGATAACGGAAATAATCAATTAATGAGAAAAAAATATATCAATTAAAGCATAAAAAAAGTATTTTTAGGTGAGCTAAGGAATAAAACACGTATGAATTTTGCTGATAACATTTGTACATACTGAACATTGATTTATTATAATATAATACATATTATATATGTACATATGTATATATATATATATGTTATCAGCCTCTATACGGCGAGAGCGCAATGGTTTTAATTAAGTTTTTAATTTATTTTGAAGTTGCCCGTCTCGCCCGCCACAAAGACCGCCACTGCAAAGGCCTACTGATTACTCGGCCGTCTCAATTTCCATTGTTGTAAGCTGTCTAATAGCGATAATCATTCATCTGGGTACATAAATTCCTAGAACAAACATAAATAGAAATATTACAAAATTTGGGGGCGTATTTGCCGGCGTTCCGCCGGCGGGACGATATATCTGCCCCTCCCGTCGCTCCTATATTTGAAGTAGTACAGGTTCTAGCTTTAACATACAGCGGTCTTATCTTAGCTTTAACATACAGCGGTCTTATTGATAATTAAAATCAGCTTTGTGCTCTCGCCGGCCAACAGCTTTGTTTGAAGTTCTGTGATAAAGAATTAATTAATTTGCCAATTTGCGCTCTCGTCGTATAGTGACCCTCATAACTTTGTTTTTCTATTCTAGGAAACATTTTTTATAAATGTTTGATTTTCAACTATGTATTTATTATAATTTATTTATAGGATATTAGTGAAGTAATAAAATATTGTATTAGCGTTCCCTTCATTATAAATAAAATGTACATATGTATGTATGTACAAAAAAAATACATGAAAGATTCGTGAGTTACGGAATTATTATGTGCTCGTAAATACACGTGGCTCTATATATAATTGATAATCTAATAATTGAATGTTAATTTTAGTTTAACAAATTTGATATTATTTTGCGAGCGCCGGATAAGGGAGCGCCGGATAAGGGAGAGTCTACTGTATTTCGATGGAATTGCCCCGTTCCGCATAAAATAAGCAAACGACTAAATAAATAAAGATATTTTCAATTTTTTTTTAGACCTCAGTCAATCTCAAAAAGGGTGACAAGATAAGATAAGAGTTGGAATAAGTGAGATTTTTTCTATACTAGGCATAACCAAACGAAGTATACCGCATCATTCCAGGGCCTTTCGATATCGGATTTCACTGGTGGGAGCATGTGTTTTCACGGAAAAACACAAAATTTCAGTCAAAATTCAATATCAAATTTTTGATTAACGTAACTTCTTCTATACTATCTACGGCTGGAGAGAAACATCAAAATTAAATTAGTAGTAATTACTAATTAAGAGTGATGATTAATTTTTTTTAGTCAAGATGTAATTTATTAGTTGTTTCCAAATCACATAAGACTAATGAGACGAACACACTTAAGTCATATATTTCTTGGTGGTAGGCGGATGTAGGGGACTTACTTGTTGAGTAATTTACACATATGTCATGTTACCAAACAGACAGACAGACGAAGTGTCAAAAACCCACAAGTCATATGACATCTCCGGAAGAAAAAAATGAGAAATAAGAAGGAAGCCATTTTTAGGAGGCGTTAAGTAGCTGGACACGCAATCAAATCATACAAAGTGTGTCAAGAACAAAATTGCCTATCTATACACGATTATGTGTAAACAAGTTTTTTTGGAGATTTACAGTAATGTATTTTCGCAGCTCGAACTTTGGTGCCTTACTCAAAGAGGTCTAACTAAATCCCATGTGTCAAATTTCGTATCGACTTATTCATTCTATTGGAAGTTATCCTATCCACAGAAGCACACTCACACACCTACATACATGCATTTATTTTTTTTTACAACATTTGAAGCAAAAAAGTTGTCGGTGAATCACGGTCAATTCACTTCCCCAGAACGAATTAATCAATTACGTTATCGCTCATCCTCCAAAACCAAACTTGACTTTTTTGTTGACTTAAATAGGGCCTTCTGAATTCTCATACTAAATTTTGTGTCGATACATTCATTAGATCGGCAGTTATTAGGGTTTTTGAGCTTCTTCTGATCCCCCCCTTTTCCCTTCCGCCGATTCTGTAAATTGAAAACAATCGACTATATGGGGTTTTGAATGTACATTCATTCATTATAATGACAGTTTTCAGTGGTATGCGTGCTTGCCTACTGAGCTCAAGATCGCGGGTTCGAAACCCGACCGAGGTCCTTAGTTTATTTTATCTGGGAGGTAAAATAAACATAAGCCCGCCATCCTTCGGATGGGACGTTAAGCGATGGTCCCGAGCCTGTAAGATTTCAGGTACTCGTTAAACCCTCTAAGGATTGATTTTCAGCCAAAGGGAAGGGGAGGCTTAACACAAAAACTGAATATTACTCAGAAACATTTGTGCATATTTTAAATAATTTAGAAGTTAGAAAAATTAACAATTTATTTTTATTTTTTACTGTTGCTTTGGAAATAAAAAATAATTTAATTTAATTTGTAGCATGTAAGATGGATATATACCTATATATGCTACAAATTAAATTAAATTTTTTTTTTTTTCCAAAGCAACAGTAAAAAAAAAAAAAATTGTAAGATGGATATATATATATATATATATATATATATATTGAGGGCGCCGGTAGCTCAGTGGTATGAGTGCTTGACTTCTGAGCTCAAGGTCGTGGGTTCGTAACCCGACCGAGGCCCTTAGTTTATTTTATCTGGGAGGTAAAATAAACCTTCGGATGGGACGTTAAGCGATGGTCCCGAGCCTGTAAGATGTGAGGTACTCGTTAAAGACCCCTACCCTGGGTCAATACAAATTTAGGGTAGGCAAAATTTAGGACTCCCATAGTAGAGTCGGACTCGTGTCCACCAGAGTGACAAAAGAGAGCTCTGGTTGACCAAGTTGTTAAAGCCCGGGCATGAGTCACAATGGCAGTTATTAGAGTTTTTGTGTTAAACTCCCCCCTAATTTTCCACTACCCATCGCTTGATTTGGCTAAGAATCAATAGGGGTCGTCCTTGTATGTCGACTCAAAATTTAGTATGAGGATTCAGAAGCCCAAAGAACAGCAACTAACTACAATAATTATTATAAAAAGAATTTGTACTAAATAAGTTTCTTGTTGATGGCAATTTCTTTAGATAACGGAAGTGGGAACAAAAGTGTAATATCCGGATTTTGTTTTTAAGTGGGAGGAGCCGGTAGCTCAGAGGGAGCATGCTGAGCACGCCGTCCTTTCGGATGGGACGTTAAGCGATGGATTTCAGATACTCGTTAAAGACCCCTACCCTAGGTGAATAAAAATTTAGGGCAGGCAAAATTTAGGATTCCCATAGTAGAGTCTCGTGTCCACCAGAGTGACAAAAGAGAGCTCTGGTTGACCTAGTTGTTGAAGCCCGGGCATGAGTCACAATAACCAACAAACAATGCCAGTTATTAGAGTTTTTGTGTTAAACCCCCCCCCCCCCCCCCCTAATTTTTTCCTACCCATCGCTTGATTTGGCCAAGAATCAATAGAGGTCGTCCTTATGCGGTTCTGGGTATATAATATAAAAATTCGTGTCGATACATTCATTCTATCGGAAGTTACCGTGTTCACAGACACACAGATTTCTTTTTTTCATTTTTAGAATGTAGATGCCAGAGAACATGTAAAAATCCAACATCGATTTTTTGACCGATTACATAACTTCCACTATGCTAAGTATAGCTGGGGAAGTAAAAATATGCACTTTTAAACTAATGACAAGTTGAAGCATTCAATGAGAAACATATGTTAATATTAGGAACTCAAGGTCGTTGTTATAGGACCTTATAGGTTCGAGTTGTAGGACCTACCGAGATAGACAGGTACACACACAAAAGTATATATGTACTATTACGATCTATTAATGATATATAAGAATAAGAAAAAAAATGAAAAAATGTGTCAAAAAAATTATTTTTCAATGTGATGGCAACTTTCGAATAACCTAGATTGCTTACTATCTCAAAGTTAACTTTTGAAAATTGAAAAACTCTGAAGATTTTCCGGTGGGGCTTGAATCGAATTGTATATTTTTGCTGAGCCCTTGTCCTGAGAGCTTTAAAATTATACATCGCATGACATTCTATCTTCATCCAATGGCACAGAATTTCATCTTCAAAATGTGGCTTTTATACGGTGTGTAACAGAATTTTCATTCTGTTGAAGAAAACTATTTTCCAGCTGTGCTAACCACTACACCATCGGGGATCCAGCCAGTGAATCGAATCACTACATCACCAACCCCCGACGGTGTAGTGATAAGCATCGTTGGCTGTTTTCCTGATTGTGTAGAGCCCACTCTTCTGATCCCCTCCCTCCACCACGTCATATTAATTTTGTTTGGACTAAAAGACGAGTAAAATAATGGCATTTTACAGCTTTTTTGGGTTTACGTAACATCTTTCCAAGACCCCCCCTTTCACAAAATGTCACAAAGCTCGAGACCGCTCCCCCACATCTATGGATGTGTTACGTAATTTATAGACGGCCTCGAAGCATCGCTGGATTCCTGATAGTGTAGTGGCAAGCATCGCTGGCAGCCAAGTTCGTTGATTATACATGAAATGACCCGGATAAAAACGAATAATTATATGGAGAGACACTTCCTTTCAACTTACATAAGAAATTTGTATTATTTATGTAACGGGTATCATAGATCACGATTTAGATGACTATATATTTTTACCGACCTGTGGGTGCTAAGAACAGGGTGGCAACAGGTGGATAGTCCATCGCTAATAACCATCTGATGACACCATACAGAATGAAGTTATCGACTTGAAATTTTATGGATTCAGAAGACACATTCAAACAGGTGGCAGTGTTTAGAGGGAGGACTTGACTCTAAAACCTTAATACTACTGAATGAACGAATATATATGTTACGGGTAAAGTTAGATTAACGGTTGAACCTAGGATTACCCGGGTAAACCTAGTAGTACCCGCTGCCGCTTGGTTAAAGTTGGATATACTAATAATGACAAGGCCATTAGTGGACGTATGTTCCACTATAAAGATTAGGTACTTATTAATTAGCTCGACCACACCTCAATTTCCATTGTTGTAAGCTGTCTAACAGCGATAATCATTCATCTGGGTACATAAATTCCTAGAACAAACATAAATCGAAATATTACAAAATTTGGGGGCATATTTGCCGGCGTTCCGCCGGCGGGACGATATATCTGCCCCTCCCGTCGTTACTATATTTGAAGTAGTACAGGTTCTAGCTTTAACATATACTTTACCCGGGTAAAGCCCGAAACGTGAACTATTTCAATTATATTTCGGACTTTAACCAAGCGGCAGCGGGTACTACTAGGTTTACCCGGGTAATCCTAGGTTTAACCGTTAATCTAACTTTACCCATAGCATATATACAGTGAAACCTCTCTTGGCGGTCACCTCTGATAGCCGGACACCCCTGTTGGGCGGACAATTTTTACGGTCCCGGCAGAATATATAGGGATTTCAACACATTTGCCCCTCTCTTAGGCGGACCCTCTCTTTGAAGGACGCGGACAGTGAAATCGAGTACCGAGAAGAGCAGACTACCTCTGCTAGACTGACAGGCAGGCCTCTAATTCGGGTTCTTAGAATTCACTTTTAGAGGGAAGGTTGATGTTTACTCTGTGAATTCTCATTTGAAAGGGTTGACGTTTAATATGTTCTTGGACTTCTCCTTGTACATTGTACTATCAACCTACCAAACTTTCCACGTAGTGCACCTGTGTTTACAAAGGGACTCGTCGTAATTCCAAGAAGTTTGTAATGTTCCATACTGCAAGTTACCAAAACCAACGCGAACTTAATCAAGCGTTATTGCCTCCAAGCAAACGATGCTACGTCATTAATTTTAATTTCTCAGGTAGAGGACAATACTATAGAAAACTCGAATGGGAAAAAAAATTTGAAATAAAAGAAAATGTCCGATTTTTTTAGAACTTAGACGTTATACCATTGTTTATGTTCGGATTCTAGTACAAATTTCTGATTTTATTACAAATTTCCTATTTTTTAAAACTGTATTCAGTTGTTCAATAAACAAATTTTTTACATACGATACACGTGTTTAGAAAAGATATATTTTATCCTTATCAATTTGCATTCTATTTTCCTTTTCCCTCCGTTAGGAGGACACCTCTGCTGGGCGGACAACTTCCACGGCCCCATGGGTGTCCGTCTAAGAGAGGTTTCACTGTACTTAAAATTTTCTGTGTGTTTCCGGAACCTAAGTCACTTACTGACTTTCAGTCAAATCGGCCAAAGAGTAGGGAGGGTTTAGAGGCAGAGCGAAAGTTTAGTTTATCTCGAATAATTCGAGCTGGGAAGTGCATGGCCAGTGATCTACTTAAGACTTTTTTTATTACAAAATGCCACCTACTTTCTTCTACCATAGCAAATTTAAACGATGGTCAAACACAACTAGAATAATGAGACAATTTTCCCGTAAATATCCTGGGAATGTATCGAAAAACATCGTCTAGACGATAAATTACTTTTTTTTTTATAGCCATAAAACGGGTAAAATTTTTTTTTTTAATAACCATTATTTAAGAGAACATACATGACCATTAGGGTGGTCCAAAAATGACAATTAAAAAAAAAAAAAACGTGCACCCCCTAGTTTGGAAGAACTCGACGAAAGAAAAATTTTGGCGCCAAAAAAAACGAAAAATATTTTAAATAACCCGTGCCCCACGGCATTTGAATTTTAAATGGAATTTAACATGGGTTTTCTATGAAGAGTACAGGGAAAAAACGACGGATGTCAAAAAAATTGAAAATCGAGATTTCACTGCCATCTGTTGGCAATAGTGTAGTACTAATGTTTAGAACCTAGAAAAAGGGGAAAAACAATGGTTATCAGTCTATTTTCAGTCCTTTTTAGTTTTGGGTACAGGGAAAGAAGAGCGGATGTCCATGGCACCCCGGGAAAGAAGGACCACTGTCACTAGAATGCGCCGCGACGTGTTTGATTCTTATCATGCTTTCCTTATCAGCCGCCCTTACACTACTGTATTTGCTCGGTGTTTTATTTCGTGAGTTTGCGTTTTATGCAATTATCAGTTTATTGTGTATCCATCTTGTTTTTAACACTTAAACAACATGGAGAGTACTAAGAAAAGAAAAATAACTGGATACGATTTTTTTACCTCCCTAAAAAAGCCTAAGGGCCTCGGCCGGGTTTCAAACCCGCGATCCTGAGGTCAGTCGGGAACATGCTACCTTCGAGCTACCAGCGCCCCTCACATTAATTATTTTGTATTTTATTTTAATTGGATAGAAAAAGGACAGCTCAAATTGCTTTTTTTTTTTACGAACAAATTAAAATGGCACAACTCTAGACTAGATTTACCCATTCCTAAGTGAAGGTTAAGAGTAGAGAATGTAGAAAAAAGTGTTTGAAAACGGAACATTTGTCTGTCTGTCTGTCCGTTTCGATACGAGACAATTTGAGCTAGAAAGCTGTGGTTTTTTCTGAAATTAAGTGATCCACAGTTAGTGAAATTATTGAAATTTTCAATTTCTATAATCGCAATAAACAATGAAATTACCCTTTATTGTGTCTTGCTATACAATCGTCTGTTATTATAGAAATTATTTTGAGAGTACCCTTAGTAGGTGAAACACAAGCACTGTAGTACCCCATGTCGAAATGCTTGATTTGACTGAAAATGGATGTCTTAAGTAAGTAGGTAAGTAATTAAGTATGCAATTCATGACCAGACTCCCTCCGGTTTGGCTGAAAATGGATGTCTTAAGTAAGTATGTAAGTAATTAAGTGTGCAATTCATGACCAGACTCCCTCCCCTTCACCTGGTTTGGCTGAAAATGGATGTCTTAAGTAAGTATGTAAGTAATTAAGTATGCAATTCATGACCAAACTCCCTCCCCTTCACCTGGTTTGGCTGAAAATCATTACGTACCAACATCCACATATAAAATTTCACCTATGTCATTCTATAATGTCCCCCGACATAGCCAGATAATGTTTTTGTTATTTTTGAATTGAGAAAACCTAATTCCTATGAGAACTCGACATTGAACTGGTGTAACTGGGCAAGTATACCAGGTAAATACTTGGTGTTGTTTCAAAAGATTTGACCAGTTTAAGGAATTTTCAGGGACCTATTGGAATGATAAAAATTCGAAGGGACAGGGAAAAAACCTCTAAATAGCCAAGACAAAAATAAGTGTTTAGGAAGGGCTGAAGACTGAAGAGAGGGGACAGAAACTTTCACTGAGTTCGTTGGAGTTAAGAAGCGACCAGTGAGATACGGACCTACGGCGAAGCAGGAACAAAAAAAGGTACGTAAGAACAAGTCTTACCACTTCACGATGAAGCAGCGAACTAACATTATTAGACGTTCCGGGTTCCGAAGCACATATCAACTCCATTTTTCGCACTCAAAAACTTTTCTGGGAATACAAAATATAAATATTAAAATGTTTAGATTTTTTAGTATCTTAAAATAATTTTTTTCAAATTACTTAAGAGTAGATTCTTAGAGCATGCCCAAAAACTCAATAATACTAAATTTCATTCCAATCAGATGAGGCTTTCAAGAAAAGAGATATGTTAACTTTTAATGGACATAACTTCTCGATCAAAGGTTGTTCCGGGTGCAAGGAGGTATTTGACATATCTGCCTCGTCGTCCACTTTACAAATTAGCTTCCTTCTTTACAATGCTATTTTAATAACGACTAAAAAAGATTAAAAAAAAAAAAATTAACCCAGGGAAAGCACAAAGTATAATTTTTTTTTATAATTCTTTAATTATACAATTGAATATTAAAATTATAGTTACAAACATTTATGAAACACACTGCCGACATTGCTGTTGCGCAAATCGGTCTATTATATCATATCGACAGCTTCCCGGTAAAACGTTGTAAGATATTTTGATGCAAATTGACAGTTTAATTGTATCGAACAGTTTTCTACAATAAAATCAAACAATATTTTTTTCAAGAAAAGTTGTATTGTTGGAGAAGGGCATACACTTCTGTCCAGTCTTTTAGTGCTAAAATTACCAAAAGGATTTGTTGTGCAACATTTGAAGCAAAAAAGTTGTAGGTGAATCACGGTCAATTCACTTCCCCCGAACGAATTTCTCCAATACCAAACGGCCGTTTGCGCCTAAAAATCTGTAGTTGACTTAAATAGGGCCTTCTGAATTCTCATACTAAATTTTGTGTCGATACATTCATTAGATCGGCAGTTATTAGGGTTTTTGAGACTCTTCTGATCACCCTCTTCCCTTCCGCCGATTCTGTAAATTAAAAACAATCGACCGAATGGGGTTCTCAATGTACATGAGAATTTCGTGTCTATACAATCATTATAATGGCAGTTCTCAGTGGTATGCGTGCTTGCCTACTGAGCTCAAGATCGCGGGTTCGAAACCCGACCGAGGTCCTTAGTTTATTTTATCTGGGAGATAAAATAAACATAAGCACGTCATCCTTCGGATGGGATGTTAAGCAATGGTCCCGAGCCTGTAAGATGTGAGGTACTCGTTAAACCCTCTAAGGATTGATTTTTAGCCAAAGAGAAGGGGAGGCTTAACACAAAAACTCTAATAATTGCCATAGGAATGAATGTATTGACACGGAATTTCATAGATATATTCAAAGCCACATGAGGATGGCATCTATTAATTTTCCGGGAAATCAGTCAAAGGGGAGAGAGGGCTCCACTCAAATACCTTAATATCTTCCAATGTACCTAATGAATGTCGACTCAAAATTTATTATGAGGAAGCCAAAAGAACAGCAATTAACTACAATAATTATTATAAAAAGAATTTGTACTAAATAAGTTTCTTGTTGATGGCAATTTCTTTAGATAACGGAAGTGGGAACAAAAGTGTAACATCCGAATTTTGTTTTTAAGTGGGAGGCGCCGGTAGCTCAGAGGTAGCATGCTGAGCACGCCGTCCTTTCGGATGGGACGTTAAGCGATGGATTTCAGATACTCGTTAAAGACCCCTACCCTAGGTGAATAAAAATTTAGGGCAGGCAAAATTTAGGATTCCCATAGTAGAGTCGGACTCGTGTCCATCAGAGTGACAAAAGAGAGCTCTGGTTGACCTAGTTGTTGAAGCCCGGGCATGAGTCACAATAACCAACAAACAATGCCAGTTATTAGAGTTTTTGTGTACTCCCCCCCCCCCCCCCCCCCCTAATTTTTTCCTACCCATCGCTTGATTTGGCTAAGAATCAATAGGGGTCGTCCTTATGCGGTTCTGGATATACAATATAAAATTTCGTGTCGATATATTCATTCTATCGGGAGTTACCGTGTTCACAGACACACAGATTTCTTTCGTCATTTTTGGAATCAGGAAAACATGAAATTCCGTTGAAAAAACTGTATCGAATTTCTGACCGATTACATAACTTCCCCTATACCTCGTTTTAGGAAGTAAAATCGCAATAAGGTTCCGGGAGTTGTTACCGGCTGTTGCCGGAAGTAACTTCGGATGTAATAAGTTGGTCATTATTAAAAATCTGATTCCAAGATGTTTTTATGTTTAATTTGGCATTTATAACTGATTCTAGAGATAGTCATGAAATTTTAAACAGTGGGTGACATTTAAAACGGGATGACAATCTTGCGTTCACATTCCTTTTAGTTTTGTTACTGTCATTAAACCCCCAATAGATAAGAATATCTAAAAGATTTATTATACTACATATTATACTCACTAAAAAAGTGAAAAATACATTTTCGGATCTAATAATAATAAAGCCTTTGATACCCTAGAGATATTCACAAAATGTAAATCAGTGCGAAACATTTAAAATGGTATAGAATCATTTTGTGTACAAACATTTTGTTATTAGGATCAGCCTCCCTCTAGAAAATGTAAAATATTATATTTTTGAAATCTGTCGGTACCTTTAATGATGATATAAAAATTTTTATAGCGCACTCATTTTTGTTGGGCCCCCGAAAAAGAAAAATTGTTATAATATAATAACCTATATTTTAAGTAGAATGGTTGTAGAGACAAAATCTTATTAATATCGGTACAGTTGTTTCTGAGTTATTAGATAACAAACAAAGAGCACACAAAGTCTGAATTTTATATATTTTTTAGAGATTCCATTTCTCAGTGTTTCATTAGCAGCAATGATTACATTTTGCTTAAATTTACTGAGCAGAATTTCTCATCAAAAAATTATATAACAGGAATAAAATAAGAACCTGAAGGCAATAATCTAAAAAAGCTATGGGAAAAAAAAAAAGTTCACTTCCGCGGTTAGAATCACAAGAACTATACATGTATGTAAGGATATGTAAGCTTCGTGAATTAATTCCTTCTTTGTGTGATCATCAAAAAAAAAATTGTGAATCGCCGACAGCATACTTCTCCATATCGAATTATTTCTAATAAACTTAATTAAAGTTTCCACTCTCTCTGTAAGCACTTCTACTTTTTCCGAGTTGTATGAAACTCAATAGGTATCTTACTCAGGGGCTACTCAATCATACGAAGCTTACGTCCATATATTCATTATACAGTAGAACCTCGATAAGTCAAAAACCTCCAAAACTCGAAAAAAAGTTTTGTTCCTTTCCCTTCAAGCCCCAAAACCTCCATTACTCGAAATCTCAACCCTCTATTAGTCGAAATAATCAGTGAGTTCCTACAAGCTATTTTGGTACATATTTTCCCTCTATAACTCGAAATTGGACCTCTGTATCTCGGACATAGCAATGTTTTATTTTACAAACTTTACAACTAGATTATTTGAAATTTATTACCTCTATAGCTCCAAGAAAAATAAGTTACCGACTTTAAGAATTTGCAGACAATGTACACCATCGTTTCTTGGAAAACAATTTAGGAGTATACAATAAATAGGATTACCAATTCTAAGAAATGTGAAGACCACAGGGAAAAAACATGCGTCACAAAATTGTAAAAATTGAGATTTCCATGACATCTGTTGGTGGCCGGGCGAACTAATCTTTGTACTCTTACAGAAAGGGAAAAAAGAACATGCAATGTCCATTTTTCAAAATATATTACCACCAGTCATAAGTCTGTATCTGTCTGTACACTTGAGAATGCTCTAACGAGCGAAATATATTGTGTTTTTCATATAAATAAAGTGGAATTTTTTGACTCGTTCTAAGTTTTTTATTCATTACAAATATAAATATGTTTGTTACCTTTGTAACTTGAATTTTTATTTATTTCACCTCTCTAACTCAAAATTAGTTAGAATGAATCTTAACCTCTACAAGTCGAATCAAAATCCGCATAAGTCGAAATCCTCCATAAGTCGAAAACTCTGTAACTCGAAGTTTTTGGCGTCTTCCTAGATGTTCGACTTATAGAGGTTCTACTGTATTAAGACCCTTTTTTGTTTTTCTTTTCAGCCGGTTCTAGCTGCACAAAACTTTGAAATGTTTGAACAATACTTCCAAATCAATTAAACAAACTTCATTATTTATTTTAAATATATTTTATATTTTAAGTCATGATAGCAGAAATCTCCATTGTAAATTATAGTATTTTTTAAAATAAACCAATAAAAAAATAGGAAAGATTCATTATGGGAAAATAAAAAATAAAGAACTTGATTATAATTCATTTGCAAATTTTTCTATGTGAAAAGGAGCTCCAGAAATTTTGAGAGGGGTCCTGATCAATAGACTTGTGGAAACAAAAATGTTTGAGCCCATAAGTCTTTAATTTTCCACATTTTGTAATTATTTGTAGGATTGAAATCCAAAACAAGAAAGTAAATTGTTTAGGGTCCTAACTATATTTTTCCAAAAAAATCGTATTATGAAAAAATATCTTCAAATAAAACTAGTAATGAAAATGAAAAGTCACATTTTAAACACAATATTATTTTCGAAAGTTGTTTCCGCCCCCCCAAAAAAATAATAGGTAGAGCCCCTCCTTCTGCCTACGTCACTGGGTTCATATTGAACACTTTTTGAGATATGTAACTCGAAAACACAATACATGAATTGAACTCTGAACAAAAGATTCATACTCTAGGAAACATTTGTCGTTTTCACTTGTGAAATGTTGCTACCGGGTTCGTAATAGCTAAACATAGTACAAAAGAAATTATGATTGAAGTTCTACTTCGAGTTTTCATTGGAATTTCATGTTTTTCGAACTTCTAAATTCAAAAATTTGAAAAAAAAAGTTGTCAAGTCTATGGACACGAAAAAGCGTAATATAATGAATGTTTCGACAAGAACTTTCATGCGTGGATGAGGTTTGATTGAGAATGAAAGGAAGGAAGGGACTCCAAAACCGTGTTAACTCACGAATGAATGAATATACCTATGTCGAGGGCGCCGGTAGCTCAGTGGTGTGCGTGCTTGCCTACTGAGCTCAAGAACGTGGGTTCCAAACTCGACCGACGCCGTCCTTCGGATGGTCCCGAGGCTGTACGATGTCAGGTACTCATTAAAGACCCCCGCCCTAGGTGAATAAAAATTTAGGGTAGGCAAAATTAAGGATTCCCACAGTAGAGTCGGGTTCATGTCCACCAGAGTGACGAAAGAGCGGTCTGGTAGTAGGCGATATGACCTCGTAGTTAAAGCTCAGGCATGAATCATAAAACCTAAACCTATGTCTAATGGTATCCACAAGGCCATAAGTAAGACACTTTTTCAGACAAACTGAGCAATGGGGAGGGAGGGTTTAGAGGGAGAGAGGAAACTTAGGAAGGGATAAAAGAATTGGAAACTCAGATTATACCTATATATTTTATTAGTAATAATTCGAGCTGAGGAAGTATAATGCCGGTGATTCACCGACCACTTTTTTTCCTTTTCCCGCAAATTCCGACCCAGATCCCACCCAAATTGTTCTCAAGAAAACAGCAAATTTTCAGACAATTTGAGGTAGAACTTCGCGTTTTTTTTTTTTTTTTAATAAATATAATCACTCATATTGAATTCCGTTAACTGTATTTTTTGTTTATTTGATTTGTAATTTATTTGCTATCTGTTTGGGATTGGGATGAATCTAATTCGCAAAATTCAGTTTTTTCGTTCTGTGTTTATACAGTACAAAAAATACAGTTGGCGGAATTCAATATGAGTTAGAAAGGATGTTTGGCGCAGTTCAATAGTTTTAAATATCATACAACAAGGGTAACTTAAAATAACAGGTTTCCCATTGGCGCAACTCGATTTCGCCTGTTCAAAGGAAAATTAATAACGCTTTACATTTTAACTAATACCTCAACTAATTTGAATTTAATGAAAAAGTTATTAAATACAATGTGTAGAGAAAATTAAAATGCACATTTTATATAGAATAAATTCGTTCGAAGATGGTCACGGTTAACGAAATATAAGTAGAGGTAGGTCTCAAACCTTGAACAAAACGAAATAACTTGTCCAGAAGAATTGGCAAAATTGAATATGAAAAGAGCTCCTGTCACTTCCTGGCCCCCGGATATTTATCTGCACTTTAAACATGTATCGATTCAAATGTCAGTGCATGTAACTAGACTTTTCGCCCCCGATTAAATTTATACATTTAGTACATCGAAAACTTAACTTATTTCGACAAATACTCGTATTTCGAAAATTCGCGGTGGCGTGAATTCATTGTTCAATATACTCTTAGAAACAATGTTTACTTTATGTTCCTACTGGGACATTAAGAGATGGTCCCGAGCCGATCTCAGGTTCTTGTTAAAGACCCTATCCTTGGTAGCATGGTAAATAAAATTTAGGATTCCCATAGTAGTGTCGGAATCATGAAACAAACTAACGATTCACCAAAAACCACCTTCATGTCCCAAGTTTTTGAAACGATTGCCTAATCTGTTCGGGGAAACGGAAAGTCCTTCGAAAAATTGGTTCTTACAAAAGACAAGTTATGTCAAGTGGGAATTGCAGCGTACTCTTCAAGAAGCCCATATTTCTGTGGAGGCATGAAAATTCAAGAACACTGAGGTTACCTAACTTTTAAAATCAAAACTATCGAAGCAACTGCTAGACAATTGTAGTTTATAAAATAAACTTATTTTAATAGTACCTTTGGGGAAAAAAAATAAAAGTAAACTTCTCATCAGCTGTCTCCATCAATGCGAAATTTTCATAAACAATTTTGTAAAACTCGAATAATAATGTAAAATAACATTTTTTGGCATGGAATATACTCCTTATGAAACTCAAATTACAAGAGATCTAGGATACTGATATCACTTTTCAATAACCTGTTCATTATATAAACGCATTCGGGAATTCTAGGAGCGTTCTACCCACATCAAATCGAACCTACTTTCATTCTATATAGAGTAAAAGTGATCTAACTGTAAAAAGGAGAATCTTAACTGTTTCGTTGTTCTCAAGTGAAATAAAGCTTAATGAAACGTAATTTCAGTAATTAAATGATTAGTTTTTATATTTCTGAAAATATTGTTTATTCTGATTTGTCCATTTCAAGTCTCCCAGGATATTTCAAGAACGGATAAATCTATCGTCCTTTTTTTTTGAGGGTCCAAAACTGTTTCACATATAATTAATTAATTTTTTTTGAAACAAACATGTATTTTCCACATCAAAAAAAACATGGTGAGTCTTAAATATGACCTGAGTCATAATGAACATCATTTTGTAGAATATTTTTTCCTAATAACAGCAGTGGAGCTAGTTTTTCGTTATGTCAAATACTTTTTTAGTTATTTCAACTAGCAGTATTCTAGATTGATATGTACTAATAAATTGTCTTAATTTTCGTTAACGATATTAACTAGTAATATTTCAAGTCAAATTCATGAATTAGCATGTTTTTTTGCGTCTAAATTAGAAAATTATATTATCTGCAAGCTTTTTTTGAAGCTAGTATTATGAAAAAAATAGCTCGATGAAAGCTTCAACCATTCTTGAAATATCTCCCTGGGACCATTGAAATGGACCAACAGTTCAAAAAATATCACAGATTTCCAAAATGTTGACTTAAGCACTTCTTATGGTCACAATATTATATAAACCTAGCATAGGTATTCCAAAATTCTTATCTACACATTGGCCTAGTTTTCTGCCGCCTATTTTATTAAATAATAGATACACCTTTTTTTTCTAGCGTACCTTCACTTTTTTGATAACTTTTGACAAGTTCTTATATAACCAGGTACGATTATGCTTGGAAATTATGATGTTATTTAATTATGTGTTTTTTTATACATAAATGGAATAATAATCCAGAAAATAGGATTTTAAATCTATGTGATTACAGAAATTACAAAAAGTGTTTAGGGGGAAAAAATATAATTTTTTTCTGTAATAAACCATGTCTAACCAGATTATGAATTCATCATAGTTTTGGTACCTGACGGTACCCGGGCAAGTCGCTATCAAGTCCACTTTTCTGAAAACAGCCCTAGAAAATGAAGTTGAGTCATTTTTGAGGAATTTCAAGCAACATATGTTTCTTCTAGAAAAAATGCCTGAATTCAAAAATGCGTTTTTTTTATCCACTAGAAATGAAATGGCGACAAAAAATTAGTTTTTTTTATATCTTTTCAATACATCAAAATATCTAAAAATGTTTATACAAAACATTTTCTAAATTAAATTCACTACAAAAATGGCCCTCTTCATATATTCTATAGGGGTAACTGTTGGCCCGCAATCTTAGCCTGAACATTCCCTATCGCAAAATCGATTGTATCTAGATATCAAACAATTTGAGGTAGAACTTCGCGGTTTTTTTAAAAAATAAAATAGGTATTATATATTTTTTTTTCAAAACACCACACAAACAGGAAATCCCAAAAATTCTAATTCGAGTATTTTTCAAGTCTCACGTACTCAACATGTCTTCGTCTTCCCTCACTCATTCCCCACATGTTAACAAGAAAAACAAATTCAAACTGTCTTCACTTTCTTCATTGTTTCATTTCGACACTGAAATACCAAGAACTGTACTATGTATCCTAAAAAAACATAATTGAAACAATTTACTTTGAATTACATTTATTATATATATAGCGTTCTTGCTATTGTGCCAAAGCTCCGTGATATCGATCCCAGCCGGCCCCTTTGATTTTTTTTTTATCTGGGAGAAAAAAGAACCTTGAGTATGTTGTCCTTCGGAGGAGAAGCAATGGTTCCAAGCTTGTGTCATGTCCACTACTCTACCCTAATTAAACCTAACCAGTCAAAATTTAATACGCACTTAGTAGAGTCGGGGTCTAAAAGTGGTAGTAGACGGTATGACTTCCTAGTTGAAACTAGTGCATGTCACAAAAAAAAACGAAAAGTTATAGATTAAAATTTTGATTTTCCGGAACCAGGATATGAGTGGGAAGAGTAACATTTACAAGAATTTAGATAATGTTTTACAAATCAGCTTTGGTTTTGAAATAAGTAACAGTGAAAAGAAATCGTGAAGGGACCATTATCAAATGTTAAATTTGTGTTATGTAAATGAGGAAAGAAAGGTGAGTAAACCACAATTCGCTTTTCATAGGAGAAACGTAACGCACAAGCGAACCATCAAAAATAAGAAAGCATTGCACCATTTTGATTGTTTGTTTTTGTGACTCATACCCGGGCTTTAACTATAGGGTCATATCGCCTACTACCAGAGCGCTCTTTCTTCTCTCAGAGATGAGCCTGACACTACTGGGGCCTAACAAGGTGTTCCATCAGAAGGACGGTATGCTGAGTGTTTTTTTTAAATCCCTAATTAAAAACTTAAGGGCCTCAGCCGGGTTTCAAACCCGCAATCACAGAATCTCCCACATTTTGATATGGTACGAATAATCATAAAACCTTTACAACTAAAAGATTTTTAGTTAAATGAGATACAATTTCGACCGCCATTAGTATGTGACCTTATTGAGACAACCATCCATGTAAATATCCCATTTGTAGGAGGAAGCCGCCTAATTTTATGTAAGTGACAATGTAACAAATCATTCGAAAGCTTATCTCAAAGCTTTCAGAAAATGTAATTGTTAAATAGCAATTATTTGTCCATTCACGTAAGAATTAATTAGGATTTTTAAAAGAACAATATCTCACTTCATTGAACCGCCATTTTGAAACAATGATAGATATTAAGAAAAATAACTGACAAAAGTTGCTTTTAATAGGAAAGACTTTTAAATGAGGGACAAATTTGACGGCCGTTTCCATTGGATATTTTGAATTTAGTTATCTTGTGCAGTGACGTACGTGAAGGGGAGGCATGCCCGTGCCCCCTCCCCCCCTCCCCTTCGGTTTCACTATCAACTTTCGGTTTATTAATTTATTTGCAACATTTTGTTTTTTTAAACTCACATTTTTATTATCGCCACACGCTTACATATACAGAAGACTTGGGGAGCCCTCTCTCACTCTCACACACTCTCTCTCTCCCTTGAGATGTGCCCAGAGAGAGTCAGTAATTATGATGTAGATAGAAAGGATGGGTCATTAGCCTTCCAATGAGCCCTTTGTCAAATTCCTACAATATGTAGAACCCAAAATATATTAAATCTTATATTCTGAAAAATACCTTTTAAAAAATAGTTAAGCTCAACATTTTTTACGGTCATCCGGATAAATGAGGCTATACCTATTACCTTTGTCTGAAAAAAAGAAAACAAAAAATTGCTGAACCCGCTGAAAAATAGTTATAAATGGAAAAAACAATTAATCCAATTCCTTGAATTTTTTTCGGTCATCTAATTTTTCTTATTTGACATTTTTGAAGAACATTAAATTTTTTATTTTATTTTTATAAAATTATCTAAGAATCTTCAAACCTCCCTCTTTAAAACTGTTGTCATTATTATTCTTTAAATAAGAAATATTTTAGGCGTAATGTCGCTTTGTGAGACAAAAGCCCGGCCTCCGTAGCTTCCAGTAAAGAAAAAAGTAATGGGGTTGAATCTCCTCAAATAAAACTCTGAAAATGGCATTTGGCCAGCTAGATTTGCCTCTCAGATCACCGTGCCCCCCCCCCCCCCCCCCCCCCCCTCATAGCAATTTGTGGTTTTGTCAGGAGCGAAGTGGAACGTTAACTTGCATCCTTGGCAGAGTAAGGATTTACGGACTGATTCGTTCAAAAAAAATAAGGTTACAAACAGGTCTGGATAACCGAGGGTCAACCGAGGGATGGGTAACTTAGTAGGAACTTGCAGGCCTTTCGCCCACTACCAATCCCACCGCAAATATACAACAATTAACTGAGCTACCCAGCTACTTCTTCTCCAAGTAGATTGAGTGTGATTATCTCCGCACGCCTTGTTGTTAATTGGCTGTCAGTGAAACCATTCTTTGTCTATTGACGCCTATGTACCTAACCTTTGTTACAGAGCCTAAATGATCATTAACTAATGATTATTGAGAGCATCAATGAAAAACACTTAAATATCCATTTATTAACTAATTCGTTAATTTAAACAACCTATTAACGTAAAAATGCACTAGTGACCCTGACTATCGCCCGGGTTGAAAGGCAAAATTTTGTTAGGTGCAGCTCGAGCCCGACTCTACTGTGGGAGTTCTAAATGTTGCCTTTTTTTAACGAGTACCTGGCATCGTACAGGGCTCGAGACCATTGCTTAACGTCCCATCCGAAGGATGGCATGCTCAAGTTATTTTCACCTCCCAGATAAAAAACCTAAGGGCCTCGGCCGGGTTTCGAACCCGCGATCTTGAGCTCAGTAGGCAAGCACACTACCTCTGAGCTACCGGTGCCCCTAGGTAGCAAAGTAACGAGTTTCATAACCTGCAGCCAAACCAGTGTAAAGGTTCTTTAGTTGTAGGTATACATTTTAAAACATGAAATAATTTGATTACTAAATTGAAAAACATTAAAAATATCTATCTTAAGCTTTTCGATTTTGATGTCGATTTTTTCCAGCATTTTGTTTCCCGAGATGTTTTCGTTTTTGATAATATTTCAGGGCACTTCGACGTCCGTTCTTCTGGTCACTATTCTTTTTTTTTTTTACAAAGAGATATTTAAAACTGTATAAAAATATATACAAGCAAATATGCTAATACAGAGATAATGGCAATGTCAAAATGTCAAGAGGGGAGAAATCACCCAGTGGTGACACTTCCTAGTCACTGGTTTCCTCTCATTTGTAACTAATCACTGTCACTGCTGCTGCTAAGGAGGTCTCTAGGCCATTGACGCTTAAGCCGTCTTTGAGGAAGTGTGGCAGAATGGAGGGCACGGACTAGAGGATTATTGTGGGAACTAAGAAGAGAAAATAATTTTTTATACTTGGATTTAGCTACTTCAGTGACAAAAGGTAGGTTGTTGGAGGTTTGTTGGAGACGTAATAAGGAGCATTGGCTATTTTACGAACGATTTTGGATTGAAAGGTTTGGATGCTCTAGAGATTGGAAGCCTTGGCAGAACCCCAGAGTTCAAGTCCGTAAGTCCACATAGGTTTGAGTACTGGGTTGTATATATACAACTTATATATAAGTCATTTTTTTTTGACTTATATATAAGTCATTTTGTTTTCAAAGTTAATTTGGATCTAGTAGTCTTAGTAAAAGTTTATAACGTCTGTTCAATTCTTGTCTTTTCAGTCTCGTGTGACGATTCCAAGTTAGTCTTTTGTCGAGTATGAGGCCTAGATAGCGAACTTCGTTTTTTAAAGGGATAGGATTTTTGTTGAGGTACACTGGAGGGCAGGTGGTCACTATTCGTAGAAAATATTGTCAAAAAAATTGGAAAAAAAAATGCCAGAAAAAATCAACAAACATTAAAAATTAATTATAATTAACTTTATTACAAAATCCCACCCGGAAAATGAATACCTAGTTATATAAATATTGTTGGTTAAAAAGAGTATAAGGAAAACTATTAAGTAAAAAATCGTGAACTGATACCACCATTACATTCCCAGCTCTATATAGTAATATACTCAAATAAAGACATGAATTTTCAATCAAATCAGTATATTGGTTTCAAAGGGCAAATCAGTATATTGGTTTCAAAGGGAGAGCAAAAACAGTATACTTAAATAATTCGAACAGAAGTACATTCCAGTGACTCACTGACCACTTTTAAAAAAATACTTCCTGTATTAAAATTTCAAAAGTGGTTTTGCCATGTGTCTTCGTGAAGAAGAATCTAGTCTGAATTTGAAAGTTCCACCGGAAGATTCGTAAGATTCGCTTGCGTAACTGGCCCGCACTCACGCGCTCTGTCTCACCAATCTTGATCATTTGCGTAAGGATAATTGGGGTTTTAGGGTAGGTACTGTAGGTTGGAGACCATAATCGAAACCCGTATAACTAAAGCGCGGTGCATATCATATATATATATATATACATTTTTTTTTTTTTCACAAAATCTCTTCAACTCTTCCAGAAAGATATCTTAAGAACTGTTAAAGCTATCGACACACAGTTTTATTGTTTAGCTATCGACACACATTGATCTTCAGCGTCAAAAATCGTTTATACAGATTAACATTTTTTAAAATCAAAAAATACTTTTATTATTGCAAAAAAACATTTGAGTCATAAATATAACCTAAGATATAATATAATGGATAACATTTTTCTGGAAACAATCTTTTTTTAACAACTTCTAAGCTGAGGAACGCGGACATATTGTGGAACTTGTAATAAATAAATAAAACAAACTTATTTTTGCAATATTGTCTATTCCACCAAAGATATTTACAAAACTACCGGTTTCGGCCTTAATACCTTTTAATACTTCCAAGTGAAAGGGTGCTATTTCAACCTGGGAATCCCTCAGCTGTACCGTTAGCTACATCATGAAATATTTTAACAAAATGGTTGTAATGTAACAAAATGTAAACACGAAAAAAGGTTTTTGTTTGACTTTGATCCGAGTAGTCTCTGTATATTAGATATATACAGAGATATAGATATATATCCGAGTAGTAGGTATCTGATAACTTTCCTACAGCCTTCGCTTTCGCACATCGAGAGAAAAGACTTTTTAGGTAGGATTTACAGGTAAAAGAATTTTCACCAGTTAATTCTACGTCATTAACGAATATTTTGAAATTTTTAATATTCCGGCGCCGTCCGACCAGAGTCCAATGTCACTGCTTATCACAAAAAATAATAGTAAATAAGAACATAAAACTACTAAATAAACAATAACAATACAGAGCCGTGTCGAACATATATCACGGGCCACATCATGGCCGACACTATCTTCTGGAAACAACGGTGAAGTTTTCTTCATTACGTCAAATATTTTTTTGGATTATACATTTAATGGTGTTTAATATTATAAATATATGTATATATAAAGTCTTGTTCATTAGGCGTCATTCATTAGTATAAAGGATTTTGTTTTGTTAATTAGATAATTATTTCTTCTCCATTGATCTGACTGTCATTAAGACTGACTAGTTTATTACTTCATTTTTGTAAGTTTGATGCTCAATAAAGAATCATGTTCAATTGTATTCATTGTACCATATTTTAAGCATCTACATTCTTAAAATTC